>CM055119.1:138093933-139302862 GCA_029206835.1 Rana muscosa
ATTCATACCAATGGAAACCCTATTTTCCATCCATCTGGAGAATCAGATCAGATAGGATCGGATAAAAAACGGACAGGCGGTCCATTTTCATCCAATCTCCATAGAGGAGAGCGAGGCTTTGACAGGTCCATCTCCACCCAGTGAGCAGAAATGGACTTGTCATCTGCCTGCTCAGGGGGGGATCAGCGGAACGATTAGGGTTACCACCTCATCCCTTTAAACCCGAACATATATTAACCACTTGCCGCCCGCCCTATAGCGGATTGACGGCGGCAAAGTGGTTTTAAAATCCTGACTGGACGTCATATGACGTCCTCAGGATTTTAAGCCGCTGCACGCCCCCGGGGGCGCACATCGCGGCGATCGTTGTTGCAGGGTGTCAGTCTGACACCCCGCAACACCGATCTAGGTAAAGAGTCTCCGACGGAGACTCTTTACCACGTGATCAGCCGTGTCCAATCACGGCTGATCACATGTAAACAGGAAAAGCCGGTAATCAGACGCGAGTAGAGGAGAGCCGATCGGCTGCTCCTCTGACAGGGGGGGTTTGTGCTGATCAATTATCAGCACAGCCCCCCCTGAGGATGCCCACACTAGACCACCAGGGATGCCACTGGACCACCAGGGATGTCCATTACAAGGTATGCCTCCCTAGACAACCAGGGATTGAAATCAGTGCCCCCTAATGGATGCCAATTAGTGCCCCTAATGGATGCCAATCAGTGCCCACAATGGGCATCACTGATTGGCAGGCATTATTGTTTGGCACTGATTGGCATCCATTAACACATTACAGTGCCACCTATCAGTGCCCATCTATGCCACCTATCAGTGCCCATCCATGCCCATCCGTGCCACCTATCAGTGCCCACCCGTGCCGCCTATCGGTGCCCATCCGTGCCGCCTATCGGTGCCCATCCGTGCCGCCTATCTGTGCCGCCTATCTGTGCCCATCCGTGCCGCTTATCTGTGCCCATCTGTGCCCATTCGTGCCGCCTATCTGTGCCCATCCGTGCCACCTACTGATGCCCATCCGCGCTGCCTATCGGTGCCCATCCGCGCTGCCTATCGGTGCCCATCCACGCCGCCTCATTGGTGCCCATCAGTGCCGCCTTATCAGTGCCCATCAGTGCAGCCCCATCAGTGCCCATCAGTGAAGGAGAAAACTTACTAATTTACAAAGTTTTGTAACTGAAACAAAAAAAAATATGTTTTTTTTTCAAAATTTTCGGTCTTTTTTAAAATTTTTAGCAGAAAATAAAAATCGCAGAGGTGATCAAATACCACCAAAAGAAAGCTCTATGTGTGGGAACAAAATGATAAAAATTTAGTTTGGGTACAGTGTAGCACAACCGCGCAATTGTCATTCAAAGAGCAACAGCGCGGAAAGCTGAAAATTGGTCTGGGCAGGAAGCTGTATAAGTGCCCTGTATGGAAGTGGTTAATTACACAGGTTCTGAGGCTGATTAAGGTGGTAAATAAACTCACTTGGTGCCTTATCTGCATTAAATTAACTTCAGAACCTGTGTAATTCATATGCGTTCCTGTTTAAAGGGATGAGGTTGCAACCCTAGGATCGATCCCTGTTGAGAAAAACTGAGTCCATACACGGACCAGCCCGTGTGAAAGGGGCCTTAAACACATTCTAATTAGTTTCTGTGGTTCTGGTAAATACATTAGTTCAATTAAGAGTGGATTTCCACTTCATCCTCCACCAGACCACTGCTATTCCGCCATTCACTTTTTTCTAATGTCACTGAATAGGAATGAGCTTCAGGTTTGGGTTGAACATGAATTTGTAGTGAACTTAAAGGGGTGGTTCGTGTTTTTTTGAAAAAACACCTGTCATTGACGCCCCCCCCAGCCCCCACGTTTTACTTACCTGAGCCCGTTCACCTGCTGTGCGTGTCCCCCGGCGTCCTCTTCTCCATGGAGTCTGGCCGTTGATTGGCTAGATTGGATAGATTGATAGCAGCGCAGCCATTGGCTCGCGCTGCTGTCAATCACATCCAATGACGCGGCCGCCAGGGGGCTGGACCGAGTCATACACGCTGTGTCTATGACGCAGCGTGTATGACAGCGAGCACGCCCGCAAGCTAACCCCCTTGGGAGAGAGCTTCCCAGAAGGGGGTTAGCTCTTGCGGGGAGGAGCCGAGACAGCCGCCGAGGGACCCCAGAAGACGAGGATCGGGGCCACTCTGTGCAAAACTAACTGCACAGTGGAGGTAAGTATAACATGTTTGTTATTTAAAAACAAAAAACAAAAAACAAAGCCATACAACCCCTTCAACTCATTTGCATTTCACAGACATGGAGAACGAATGTGTCTGTCCTACATGTCAGTAAGTGCCTGAGAACTTGTAAATGTGTGAGGAAAAATGCCTCATGGGACATGTAGTCCTGGGCAGGAGAAGGAAATGAGTGGTTCTAAAGGCAGACATCTTTTTACCTTGCGTTAGGGGCACTCTATACTATACTTTGCGGCTGGCTATAGAGACACTCTGAAGGAAGAAAGGAGCCAGAAGTGTCGGTGGGGGCCCCTGGTAGAGGAGGTCAAAACCATGACACAGAGCAGGTAAGTATGACAAGTCTGTTGTATAAAAAAAAATCCAACATTTACAATCACTTTAGGGGCTCTGTGGAGGTAAGATCAGCATCTGAACCCAGAGAAGGTGGGGGCTGATAGACAGGAGATAATATAAGGCGTTACAATTACATTTAAAGTAAAAGTTTACCAGTATTGTGCATTAAATTCAAAATGATTATATCCATGCAAAAAAAAATTGCTTTAGATATATGATATAAGTTATATACGTGTGTGTGTGTGTGTGTGTGTGTGTATATATATATTTATATTTATATTTTCACTGTATAAATTTTAGTTTTTTTAACCCCATCATGACAGGTGATACTGAAAGCATGCTGCTACTACTAAATGTCTTATGCTGGCCATAAATGTATTGATTTTTAACCACTTCCTTACCCAGCCATAGTCAAATGACGTCCACAGATGGGATCTCCCATCCTGGGTGGACGTCATATGACGTCCCCAGGGGCCCGCAGAGCGGCGATCGGGGTACCTTTGTGTCCCTTAGGACACAGCCGTTCCCCGATGGGGATAAAGAAGTGGCGGCGGCGGGCAGCGGAGCTTCCCGTGCGGCTTACCGGCTCCTATATGCAGAGCTGCAGCAGGGGGCGCGCAGAGCGGCGATCCCGGATCCGGTGTGTCCCTCTGGACACAGCCGATCCCCGATGGGAAGAATGTGGCGGCGGGCGGCAGAGATTCCGGTATTACTTACCGGATTTGATGATGCAGAGCTGCGCAGCGGCGTGCACGGCGCCCACGCGCCACCGGGGGCGTGCGGTGATCGGGGCTGAGGCTTTTCCCTTGGATACAGCCCAGCCCCGATCAGAGTAAAGAGCCAATGAAATTGGCTTTTTACCATGTGACCGGCTGTGTCCAATCACAGCCGGTCACTAAATGTAAACAAAACACACTGATGTGTGTAACTTACTGTTGCTGGGTTCTCCTCTTCACACACCGATCCAGTGTGAGGAGGAGATCAGCTAACAGTGAGTTACACACTACATATGTACCACTGTGCCCAGATTGCCCCCCATAAATAAAGAGTACCTGTCATCTAGTACCTGCCACCAGAGTACCCGTCCTTTCATAAGTACCTGTCCATCAGGAGTACTTGCCACCTCACCAGAATTCACCGCAACCTCACCAGAATACCCGCCACCTCACCAAAATACCCGCCACCTCACCAAAGTACCCGCCACCAGTCCATCAGGAGTACCTCTCCATCAGGAGTACCTGTCCACCAGGAGTACCCGCCACCTCACCAGAATACCCACCACCTCACCAGAATACCCGCCACCTCACCAGAATACCCGCCACCTCACCAAAGTACCCGCCACCAGTCCATCAGGAGTACCTGTCCATCAGGAGTACCTGTCCACCAGGAGTACCTGTCCACCAGGAGTACCCGCCACCTCACCAGAATACCCGCCACCTCCCCCAAGTACCCGCCACCAGTTCATCAGGAGTACCTGTCCATCAGGAGTACCTGTCCACCAGGAGTACCCGCCACCTCACCAGAATACCCACCACCTCACCAGAATACCCGCCACCAGTCCATCAGGAGTACCTGTCCATCAGGAGTACCTGTCCATCAGGAGTACCCGCCACCTCACCAGAGTACCCGCCACCAGTCCATCAGGAGTACCTGTCCACCAGGAGTACCTATCCACCAGGAGTACCGTCCACCTCACCAGAGTACCCGCCACCAGTCCATCAGGAGTACCTGTCCATCAGGAATACCTACCACCTCACCAGAGTACCTGCCACCTCAGAGTACCCGCCACCAGTCCATCAGGAGTATCTGTCCATCAGAGTACCTGCCACCTCACCAGAGTACCCGCCACCAGTCCATCAGGAGTACCTGTTCATCAGAGTACCTGTCCACCAGAGTACTCGCCACCTCACCAAAGTACCCGCCACCTCACCAAAGTACCCGCCACCAGAGTACCTGCCACCTCACCAGAGTACCCACCACCAGAGTACATACAGCCACTATGTCCAGAAAGGTGTACACCCCAGAAGAAGCATACCAAATACTCAGTCTGACCGATGAGAGCAACGGGGAGCTCTCACCGCTCAGTTCTGATTCCGATTCTGGTTCAGAATATGAGCCCCCGAAGGCAGCACATCTGGATCCGAATTAGAGGAGAACACAGTCCATCCAAAAAGAAGACGGTCTGAACACCAGGCAGCTACCAGCAGTGCCAACGGCGGTAGACCCCAGGAATCGAGGCCCAGTACAAGCGCTGCTAGACCCCAGGAGGAGAGGCCCAGTACAAGCGCTGCTCTACCCCAGGAGGAAAGGCCCAGTGCAAGTGCACGCCAAAGAAGTAGGACCCGAACCCTGCTTCCAGATGGCTTGGCAAACCCATTGTGGCTGCCTTCTACCTCAGGGTCAGCCACGATCCCCCCTTTTACAGCACAGCCAGGTGTGCAGGTCAACACTGCAGGTTTTTCCAAACTTGATTATTTTTATTTATTTTTCCCTGATGAATTGCTTCAAGGCATTGTGGACCAAACTAACCTTTTTGCTCAACAATTTATTGAAAACAACCCCAGCTCCAGCTATGCCCGCCCTTTCGAATGGAGACCCCTAACAGTGGTGGAGCTTAGATTGTTTTTAGGCCTAACGTTTAACATGGGGCTTACAAAAAAAATGAAATGAATAGGTATTGGTCGAAGAAACCCATCCACCATATGCCAATTTTTACATCGGCTATGTCCAGGTCCCGATACGAACTTATAATGCGGTTCCTGCATTTCAGTGACAACTCACAGTGCCCCCCCCCCCGAAATCACCCAAACTTTGACAAATTATATAAAATTCGCCCCTAATAAAAAACATTTCCAAGAAGTTTGCCGAACTTTATGTCCCTGATAAAAACATTTCTGTGGATGTATCCCTGGTGCATTTCACAGGCCGGCTGGGAATCAAGCAATATATCCCCAGTAAGCGGGCGAGGTACGGCTTGAAGCTCAACAAGCTCTGTGAAAGTGCCACTGGTTATGTGCACTCATTCCGCGTGTATGAAGGCAAAGATTCGCAGCTCCAGCCCCCTTAATGTCCATCGTACATGGGAATAAGTGGAAAAATTGTTTGGGAGTTGGCATTCCCACTCCTCCAAAAGGGGTATCATATTTACATGGACAACTATTATACCAGCCTGCCCCTTCTCCGCCACCTCTACCTAAAAAAAACTCTGATCTGTGGTACAACAAGAA
Source organism: Rana muscosa (assembly GCA_029206835.1). Lineage (NCBI taxonomy): Eukaryota > Metazoa > Chordata > Amphibia > Anura > Ranidae > Rana > Rana muscosa. Next base: position 138,099,743 of record CM055119.1, read on the forward strand.
AAAACAGAAAGGGCTTCCCACAGCGTCTTGTCACCACAACCATTCAAAAGGGGGAATCGGCAAGCTTGAGGAACGAGGAAGTGTTGGCTGTGAAGTGGAGGGATAGGAAAGACGTGTACATCATGTCCACCATCCACGATGACACCTCGGTGGAACTTCACAGAAGACGCGGTACCGTTCGCAAGCCTTCCTGCATCAATGAGTACAATAAATTCATGGGTGGTGTGGATTTAAATGACCAAATGTTGCAGCCCTATCTTTCAACCCGAAAATCCCTCTTCTGGTATAAAAAATTCGCAATTTACTTTTTTCATTTGGCCCTGTTAAATTCTTTCATAATCTACCAAAAATCAACAGAAAGAGCCACCACCTTCATGAGGTTTATTGAAGACATTCTCACTGCCCTGATCTACCAACAAACACCCCCCCCCCCCAGAAAGCATTCACTCAGATTGTGTCAGCAGACTACATGAACGCCATTTTTCAGACCATATTCCACCATCAGGATCCGGAAGACGGCACCCAAAAAAATGTCGGGTGTGCACCAGAAGAGGAATTAGGAAAGACACCAGCTTCCATTGTCCCGACTGTCCCTCCCAACCTGGCCTTTGCATCGGAGAATGCTTCAAGCAATATCACACTCTCGAAAACTATTAGCCCATATTTCTAATACTGCTATTTCCCCGTTTTCAATTTGTCCTGAATATTTCCCTGCCTCAACCAACCATATCATTGTCTTCCATGTGAACTGACCCTGGCCTGTTTCTCGACTATGCCTCTGCCTACCGTCTGCATTGTTTATCCGCCATGTTTCTGCCTTTCACGTGAACTGACCCTGGACTGTATCGACTATGCCTCTGCCTACCGTTTATTTCTGCCTTTTACCTGCACTGACCTCGGCCTGTTGACTATGTTTTTGCCTGCCTCCTTGGACTGATCTTTCACCCTGCTACACAGGGGTCTCACATATGTGAGGGGCTCCAGAATAGTGTTCTGAGTTCAGAAAACCAGTTTTTGGTTTTCTGTGTTCCCAGAACAGGGTCTGGTTGTCCGGAGGCTTCAAAGCGATTTGGGTGGGAGAAGCCTCTACCCCTGTCCCCATTCTTTCCTGACCGATGCCCTAAGCCTAATGGTCCTGCCTGCTCCCTGGACAAATACTCTGGCTGTGCTGACCATACCTCTGCCTGCTGCATGTACTAACTATGGACAGTATTTCTGCCTGCTGCATGGACGATCCTTTGTTCCATTTGCTGCTGCTGACCACATCCCTGCCTGCTATCTGGACCAATGCTTTGGCTGTGCTGACATCATCTCTACCTGTACTGGCTATTCCTGCCTGCTGCCTGTTTTGCTGTCGCTGTCCACGTTCCTGCCTGCTGCCTGGACCGATGCTCTCCTCTTTGGATCACTGCACTACTAAAACCGCAGATAATCTTTTCTTTACCCTTTTCTCAGAAGAATGTATTTTGGTTTATAATTGGTATGTACAGTACATGCTATGTGTTAGAAATATGAAGGGCCTTCAACAATGTGATAGGTTGTCAGGAATTTATGTGTGTAATTTATGCTCCTAGAACATGTGACGGTGCTACTTACCGTATATACTCGAGTATAAGCCGACCCGAGAATAAGCCGAGGTACCTAATGTTACCACAAAAAACTGGGAAAATTTACTGACTTGAGTATAAGCCGAGGGTCAACAATGCCCATTTGCACGCCTCACTGTGCCCATTGCAACTTCACTAAGCCCATTGTCACTGCCCATTGCCACCTTACTGTGCCCATCCTCACTGTTCCCACCCTTACTGTTGAAAGTGAAGGATAGGCAGGGACAGTGTCAAATCTTGTCAAATCTATTCTTTGCTAAACCTTGTGTGTAGGGACAGAGAAGGATAGGCAGGGAGAGTGTCAGTGTCATATTCTTTGCTAAACCTTGTGTGTAGGGAGAGAGAAGGATAGGCAGGGAGAGTGTCAGTGTCTATACTTTGATAAACCTTGTGTGCAGGGAGAGAGAAGGATAGGCAGGGGACAGTGTCAGTGTCATATTCTTTGCTAAACCTTGTGTGCAGGGAGAGAGAAGGATAGGCAGGGAGAGTGTCAGTGTCATATACTTTGATAAACCTTGTGTGCAGGGAGAGAGAAGGATAGGCAGGGGACAGTGTCAGTGTCATTGTTGCTAAGCCTCCTGACCATATTACACCTTAACTTAGCCTGTATTGCTGCTTTTTCCTGGTGTGTTACACCAACAGGATTTTGCGGCACTTACAGCGGGCGGAGTGTACCTCCTGACCATATTACACCTTAACTTAGCCTGTATTGCTGCTTTTTCCTGGTGTGTTACACCAACAGGATTTTGCGGCACTTACAGCGGGCGGAGTGTACCTCCTGACCATATTACACCTTAACTTAGCCTGTATTGCTGCTTTTTCCTGGTGTGTTACACCAACAGGATTTTGCGGCACTTACAGCGGGCGGAGTGTGCCTCCTGACCATATTACACCTTAACTTAGCCTGTATTGCTGCTTTTTCCTGGTGTGTTACACCAACAGGATTTTGCGGCACTTACAGCGGGCGGAGTGTACCTCCTGACCATATTACACCTTAACTTAGACTGTATTGCTGCTTTTTCCTGGTGTGTTACACCAACAGGATTTTGCGTCACTTACAGCGGGCGGAGTGTGCCTCCTGACCATATTACACCTTAACTTAGCCTGTATTGCTGCTTTTTCCTGGTGTGTTACACCAACAGGATTTTGCGGCACTTACAGCGGGCGGAGTGTGCCTCCTGACCATATTACACCTTAACTTAGCCTGTATTGCTGCTTTTCCCATTTCCCTGCAGGCCATTAGAATGTCTGGAAGGCAAACAAGGAGAGGCAGACAGTCAGGAGCCAATAAAAGAGGGCAAGCAGGCTCTGTGTCTTGAGACAACAGTGCTGGTCGTGGACGCGGTGCATCACCATCAGCACGTGGCCATGGGACACGCTTGTCCTTCTTTTCGGCAGCTGGACGTGTTGAGCCGCATCATGCCGAAGACTTGGTAGAGTGGATGACCAAGCCCTCCTCATCCTCCTCATCCTCTCTCACCCAGGCTCAGGGTACCGGCAAAGCAGCTGCCAAAGCGTCCTCTTCCCTGGTATCAATGTCATCATCAGTCACTCCTTCCCTAGACCAACCATGTTCTCCTGAGGAGTCCCCCGAACTGTTTGAGCACAGTGTTGGGTACATGCTCCAGGAGAATGCCCAGCGTTTCGAAGGGTCTGATGATGATACCCAGCTGGAGGAAGGCAGTAGCGTGAGAGCAGAGAGAGGGGATGCTCAAGAAGGACACCAATCTGGCAGTCATGTTCCAGCAGCTGCAGCATACTGCCAGATTGGCTCCAGTGATGAGGAGGGAGGGGATGATGAGGTCACTGACTCCACGTGGGTGCCTAATAGGAGAGAGGAGGATGAGGAGGAGGAGGATGAGGAGGAGGCACATCTCCAACGAGGCAGGATGCCCTCGGGGGGCCAGCGTAAGGGCAGCACACCGACGGAATCACACCGCAGAGCTCCGCCTGTGCAGGGCGCTGCCTCTGCCCGTTATTCAAAATGTTCTTTGGTGTGGGCCTTTTTTGAGTCGAGTGCATCAGATCGCACAGCTGCTGTTTGCAACATATGTCTCAAGCGTATATCGCGTGGCCAAAACATCACCCGCTTGGGCACCACATGCTTGACCAGACATATGTTGACCTGCCATGCAGCTCGTTGGCAAGCCTACCTTAAAGACCCACACCAAAGAACAAAGCTGACCTCTTCTTGCAACGCATCAGCTGGGATCTCCAACCCCACTATACCTTCAGTCCTCTCTGAAACCTGCTCTGAGAGGAATGAAGGTGTAGAATTAGGTGTGTCACAGCCAAGTACTTGCGGGCACTCTGCTAGCAGTACACCGATGTCCGATTCTAGCAGACAAATTTCCCTGCCCCAGCTGCTGGACCGTCGAAAGAAGTTCACTCCCAGCCATCCACATGCCCAGCGGTTGAATGCTAGCTTGGCTAAATTGCTAGCGCTTCAACTGCTGCCTTTTCAGTTGGTAGACTCGGCCCCCTTCCGTGAGTTTGTGCAATGTGCGGTTCCTCAGTGGCAGGTTCCCAAACGCCACTTTTTCTCACGGAAGGCGATTCCGGCTCTCTACCGGCATGTGGAAGGCAATGTCTTGGCCTCGCTGTACAGGGCGGTCAGCGGTAAGGTGCATATTACCGCTGACTCATGGTCCAGCAGGCATGGACAGGGACGTTACCTTTCTTTCACGGCCCATTGGGTCACTCTTTTGGCAGCTGGGAAGGATGCAGGACAAGGTGCAGTAGTGTTGGAGGTTGTTCCACCGCCACGCCTCCAAAATGCTACTACTGGTTGTGACACACCTCTGTCCTCCACCCCCTCCTCTTCTTCTTCCTCCGTGGACTCTTCCTGTGCTTTGTCCTCGGAACCAGCGGTGCTCCGTAGGCGTTCAAGGGGCTACGTAAGTACGCAGGCAAAAAGATGCCATGCCGTGCTTGCGCTGGTGTGTTTGGGGGACAGGAGCCACACTGGGGCAGAGGTTCTGTCTGCTCTGCAGGGGCAGGCCGAAAGGTGGTTGAAGCCATGCCAGCTTAAGCCAGGAATGGTAGTTTGCGACAATGGCACCAACCTCCTCTCCGCTCTCCGACAGGGACAACTGACCCATGTGCCCTGTGTGGCTCACGTCCTTAACCTGGTGGTGCAGCGGCTCTTGGGCAGGTACCCGGGCTTACAGGATGTCCTGAGGCAGGCCAGGAAAGTCTGTGTGCATTTCCGCAGATCTTATAATGCCAGTGCTCGCCTGGCTGAGCTGCAAAAGGAGTTGAACCTGCCCAAGAACCGCCTTATATGTGACATGCCCACCAGGTGGAACTCAACGTTGGCCATGCTGCAGCGGCTGCACACGCAGCAGAGGGCCATCAATGAGTACCTGTGCGACTACGGCACCAGGACAGGGTCAGGGGAGCTCTGTTTTTTTTCACCACGCCAGTGGGGCATGATCAGGGATGCATGCACTGTCCTGGCACCATTTGAGGAGGCCACAAGGATGGTGAGCAGTGACAGTGCATGCATCAGTGACACTGTACCTCTTGTCCACCTGTTGGATTATACGCTGCGTGGAATAATGGACAGGGCACTTGAGGCAGAACAGAAGCAGGAAGAGGAGGACTTCCTTGCCTCTCAAGGCCCCCTTTACCCAGACAGTGTTCCTTCTGTCCCACCCATCACACAGGAAGAAGAAGAGAAGGAGGAGGAGGAGGATTGTGTCAGCATGGAGGTGGAGCCTGGCACTCAGCATCATCAGCAGCAGTCTTTTAGGGATGATTTACAGTCCCAAGAAACCAGTGGACTTGTACGTGGCTGGGAGGAGGTGGCTGCGGATCATGTCGTCCTTAGTGACCCAGAGGACTCCGGACCGAATGCCTCAGCTAACCTACGCTGCATGGCCTCCCTGATCCTGCAAAGTCTGCGGAAGGATCCTCGTATTCTTCGGATCAAGGAGAGGGACCATTACTGGCTGGCCACTCTCCTTGATCCACGGTACAAGGGTAAGGTTGCTGACCTTATCTTACCGTCGCAGAGGGAGCAGAGGATGAGACAACTCCGGGAGGCCTTGCAGAAAGGTCTGTGCAACGCGTTCCCAGAGACTGGGAGGTTACAAACTCCTGGTCCTGGACAACGAGTTGCTGAGGCTTCGGTCAGTCAAAGAAGGAGCGGTGGGGAAGGTGGCCGTCTGACCGAAGCGTTCAGACAATTCTTTAGTCCGCAGCCCCAAGGTATGATCGGTTCCAGCAACCATCGCCAGCGTCTGATATACATGGTGCAGGAATACCTAGGGGCAAGGTCAGACTTGGACACCTTCCCCACCGAAAATCCTCTGGCTTACTGGGTCTTGAGGATGGATCACTGGCCAGAGCTTGCACAGTATGCAATTGAGCTACTGGCCTGTCCTGCATCCAGCGTTCTTTCAGAACGCACATTCAGTGCTGCTGGAGGATTTGTCACGGATCACAGGGTGCGCCTGTCCACCGACTCTGGTGATCGACTGACCTTCATAAAGATGAACCAGTCTTGGATCACCACCAGCTACCAAACACCTGAAGCTGATATAACAGACTAATTTATTTTCAAATGTCACATCCCTTCAAGACTGATGCTGATGCTGAGAGACTGTCCTGTTATGTTGACTGACTATCCTCCTCCTCAATGATCTGATTGACGATGATAGCTTGGAAGAACATTTTTGTTTCTGGGTGCCGCCACCAGTGGCTAAGGCCCAATTTTTCAGCCCCTGTTTAACAGGGGTGTGTTATTACAATTTTTTATGCAATGCTTTGCAGCAGGGCTCATTCCTGCACTCCAACTAGAGTATCTGGGAGTGGTTTCAGTGTCGTGGCACCAGCACCAGTGGCTAAGGCCCAATTTTTCAGCCCCTGTTTAACAGGGGCATGTAATTACAATTTTTGATGCAATACTTTGCAACAGGGCTCATTGCTGTGCTCCAAGTACAGTATCTGTGAGGGGTTGCAGTGTTGTGGCACCAGTGCCTAAGGCCCAATTTTTCTGCCCCTGTTCAACAGGGGCATGCAATTACAATTCTTGATCTAATAATTCACAGCAGGGCCCATTCATGCGCCCACCAAGAGTAACTGTGAGGGCTCACAGTGTTGTGGCAACACCAACATGTAAGGGGCAAATTTCAGCTGAGTATATACGGCAGGCCCCTACTTTCAAACATCCAACTTACAAACGACTCCTCCTTGCAAACGGAAGGATACAACAGGAAGTGAGAGGAAATCTACCCCTAGGAAGGCAAATTCTCTCCTGTAAGAGTTAATATGGGAAAAAAGTGTCTCCTCTCTACTGATGCTTTATCACCAATTCTTGTTTCAATAAAAACCCCAAATTTTCTAAAAACATTTGTCATTAGGACGGAAAGTGAGGTGAATTGTTCTGAACAGGTGCACACTGCACAGACAGCAAAACAAATGTTACAGGGGTGATAACCCTTCCCTATGTTTTCCAAAAAGCTTAAAAATAGATTTTTTGCCTGGAGCTACACTTAAACAATGTACCTGTTCAAAATTACAAACAGATTCTACATAAGAACAAACCTACAGTCCCTGTCTTGTATGCACCGTCTGTATACGGCTGTTCAGAGTATATAGGGCCTTTTTTATTTTGTGTGCGGGGTTCCACTTAATATCCATACAAGACCCAAAGGGGCTGGTAATGGGCTGGGGTAGGGGGGGGGTGTGTGATGGGGTAGCTATGCCATTTTTCTTAAAGATTTTCATCCATATTACCGGGACCAGACATTACATTAAAGCCGCAAGCAGTTTTAAATGGCTTTTTTTCCTTTAGAAATGTAATTTTGTGCAGGGACAGTTCTAAACACGGGAAACACGTGGCACTTCACAGGCATACTTTAGACACCCCCCAGGTACGATATTTAAAGGAATATTTGACTTTTTTTTTTTCACTTTATGCATCATTAAAATGACTGCTCCAGAAAAACGGCCGTTTTTAAAACTTCTTTTTGCATTGATACATGTCCCCTGGTGCAGAACCCGGGTTCCCAAACCCTTTTTAGGACAATAACATGCATAATAGTCGTTATAATTAGCACTTTAGATTTCGAACGTTCGCATCCATTGTATTTAATAGGGTTCTAAAGTTCGTGCGAACTTTCGGTCCGTTCGCGGGTTCTGGTGCGAACCGAACCCGGGGGTGTTCGGCTCATCACTACTCACCAAGGTAAAACCCACGTTGTGAGGACTCTCTCTAGTGGCCTCCAACTACATCGATCCTGGCATCTCATCTTAGAGGAAACTCCAGTGCCGACTACCCCTCCTTCCTTTCCAATGGAAGATGAATGTTTCCTCCAGGACACCTGACAAACCCTGCTCGTCCTTCAGCCCTTGACCTGCCGACATGTTGAGTCAAAGCGGACTCCCTCTTCTGCTGAAAGCCTTATCTTTGCCCCACCGGTCCTAAATTTACCAGACGCCGTTGGAGGATTTCCCACTTTTGGAATTTGTTACCAGTTATTCTGCACATTGAACCTGTATTGTTCACGGGTTAATTTTCCTCTTTGGAATTTGTTATTTTTTCTCCCCTGCTTACTCAACTGGCACGCAACTGTTCTTATATGCACAGCACAGTCAGTGGTTAACCCTAGCACACTCACCACTTACAACCTTCTACCAGCTGTCCACCACTAAGTGCTTACCTCAACTGTACCACCATGCCATTCAAACTGCTATATTTGAATTAGAAGTGACTAAATAGCCCCCCAGAAGGAGGTCTACTCTCCAAAAAGAATCAGCTAAGCAACATGCTGATATTGTGTTTGTGCAGGAAACGCATTTCACCTTATCCAAAACCCCAACATTTAGACTCAAGGTGTCACAGATCAGCTGCGGAGCTGATCTGTGTCTTACCTATACTGCTGTAGGTCGGCTGGCACCTGTTGTTCCACTAGCTTGTGTTCAGCTCTGGCTGCACTCTGCAGCTATGGGTGTCGCCGGCTTCACCTGTGGCTTAATATATTCTTCCTTCCTGCTACTTCCTGTCCAGCCTCCCATGTGCCTCACTATTTAAATTGCACTCAGACCAGTTTCTGGTTGCTTGAGCAACACTTGTTTCAGAGCTCCCTGCCTGTAACTTATTTAACCAGACTTCTTGTGTACCGAATCGGCTAGTTCTCCTGTTTAGGCTGTCTGCTGCCCGCTCTGACCTTGGCTCAATATCCGGCTCTCTTTTTGCTTTATCCATCCATCCATCCCTCTGTGTTTTCTGGTACTCTCCTCGCGAGCAGGGTGAACCTGGGGGTCGTGACCTGGGGTCAGCACGCAGCTAAGCCCAAACCCTCGTGAGGGGGTCCCTGGTGGAATACCGGCTGGCCCTTAGATTCCATGCCCTGGGGGATCCCGTGTCACCTGCTCGCCTGTGGGCTCACTTCAGTACCATTGTGACACAAGGGTTATGACCAAGTTTCCCTCGCATATGACTCTAAGAAGAAGAATGGTGTACTAACGGCGGTTAGAGACACCCTCCAGTTTCAACATCACCTCACCTATGCTGATCTGCAAGGCCGCTAATTAATACTTGTCTGTACCATCGCTCAAATCACCTACTGGTTAATGTTTATGGCCCCAACACCAGGCAACTTTGCTTTTACATACACCTGAACAAGAAGATTGAAAGCCTAAAGCAGGGTAGCATCATAATAGGTGGCGACTCATCGTTGGTGAGCCTTCTATGGATGCCTCTATGAAACAGCCCCACAGCCAACCTTTCCTGAACCCCTTTCTTTAAGCTTCCGATCTCTTCGGCATATGGAGATGTCAGCATGGGTCAGAGCGTGACTACACCTACTTTTCCCCTTCTCATCTATCCTATAGACTCGATTCAAACAATAGGTGTTCATTTGTTTGTTGATCAACCAAACGGTGCGCTTGTGGGAATTTCGCCCGCCGCCAAGCACCTCATAATGCACTGTGAGGTCGCAGTGCATTGATTGCTGCTGTACTGTGAGAGCCATGATTGGCCAAAGGCAGGGTGTCTTTGGCCACGACCCAAACTTTATAAGGCCACTTCCAACAGCGGCAGTGTGTAGTGTGTATTAGTGGAGATTATGCAGTTAGTTAGTGGATTGTGTGTGCAGTCAGCGTAGTTTATATAATACAGTGTAGTGCAGAGTATATAATACAGTGTAGTAGTGCATTGTATATAATACAATGTAGTGCAGTGTATATAATACATTGTAGTGCAGAGTATATAATACAGTGTAGTGCAGCATATATAATACAGTGTAGTGCAGTGTATATAATATAGTGTAGTGCAGGGTATATAATACAGTGTAGTGCAGAGAATATAATACAGTGTAGTGCAGTGTATATAATACAGTGTAGTGCAGAGTATATAATACAGTGTAGTGCAGTGTATATAATACAGTGTAGTGCAGTGTGACTAACACAGTGTTGTGGTGCTACGGAATTGTTGGTGTGTAAAACACTTCTATGTCACCACTGATCCTTTTTTGTTTCATAAATAATTTATTTATTTATTTTATTTATTTATTTTGCAGTATCAGGGTCTGTTGCTGCATTATTAGTACTCCCCCCTTCTGTGTCGCAGGTGTTATTCCTTCTGCGTCAGCACAGCAGTGGTATAATTTCTCCATAACTGGTCTTCCTTCTCTATCACCACTGTTTGTTTTTTGGCCTTTCTTATTTTTTTTTACATTTACTTTTTGCAGTAAAAAAAACCCACAAAAGTATTCATCCAAGCACCATATTTCCATCCCACACTCTATAATAAAAAGTTATAAAAATCCCCCCCAAAAATAAACAATACTAAAATGGTTTATAGTGCACCAAGCACAAAAGTTTTGCACCCAAGCACCATATTTCCATTCCATATTTCCATCTAGAAGGTTATGGGGTGATGGCACCATCAACACCCAAAGACCAATTTTTCCACAACTGTTTGACAGGGGCACCAAAGCCCAATTTTTCTGCACCTGTTACCTCTACCCAAAGTCTGCAAAAAAGACACCAGACTTTATCCAAAAGAAATGGTCAATTTTGGCTTGAGTGTATTATAATTTGGCTTCTTCACATAAGGCTTTCTCACTGTGGTGCAAAAATGTGTTATTTCCATCCAAAGTCTGCCAAAGAGACACCAGAATTTATCCAAAATATCTCTAAATATGTTCCGAGTGCACTAAATTGTGCCTCATCATACAGACTGGCTCCTCAAGCTGTTGTTTAAAAAATAAAGAAAGCTTGCAGGGAAAATCAATTTAAATGTCATTATTTTTTTTTCTTTATAAATGTCAGTTTTGCTGCAGCAGGTTCTATACACAGTACAGATGCGCCACTTTACAGGCAGACTAATTCATTTTCATTTTTATTGTTTTGCTTTAAGCTTCATTAAAATCACTGCTCCTTTAAAAACAATCTTTGGTACATGTCCCGCTGGGCAGTAGCCAGGCCCCCATACCTTTTTATGGCCAATAACTTGCATATAAGCCTTCAAAGTGGGGTCTTTTAAAAAATTTCAAGTTCGGGTCCCATAGACTTCAATAGTGCTCGCCGTTTGGGTACAAACTTTTGTAATGTTCGAGAGTTCTGGCGCGAACCAAACGGTGGGTGTTCAGCCCATCTCTAAATAACAATACAAACAATAGTTACATTTAACAATGTTCTGCCTGTCTGCTGGCCATCTCTATCCACACTTTTCTCGATTCCCTGCATGCTTTGCAGCTTCTCCTCTGCTGTTTACTTTAAATTGCTAAAGACTACATATCCAATGATACCTTGCTGCCTGCAAGCATTGATTCCTATACTGACTCCACCTCCTGAAACTCCTTCTCTATAGTTCAGAATGCAGGCTCTGTGAAATGTGTGACACAGCAGTGCCTATTTACAGGATATAGTGAATATGTGTGACAGAATTTAAGGTAAATATGTGAGGATCTTCACAAAATAAGCTTTCAAACTTCAAGATCAGTCACATTATTAGGAATAGGGTAGAAATAATTCAAATACAATGTAAAAATTAATTTATGATTTTTGCACTTTGATCATAAATACGCTTTAATGTCTGTAAATACTTATATTTGTGACATGACATAAAGCATAAACAATTGAAATACTCCACAACTATTTTTATAGCAAGCACAGCATTTGTTTTATCCAGTCTATTGAGAACAATCTTTGTTTATGCTGTCTGCAGTGTACTTAAATGTGAAACTCATGTTTCAGGTCAAATAGATCAGGTGACAACCATGTCTAGAAAGTGGAACATAGACTCTCCTTAATAGATTATATAGTTCAGGTAATGCGTAATTGAGATGAGTTTTGAAGTGCTGTTCAAAATTACTATTCAGTGACCTCACATGGAAGCGTTGAGTAATTTTGGTATTTTTAAATTAAGTATTCAATCAAAACTATGCTAAAAATCTCTGAGTAGCAATATGTTTTAAACAAAACAAAAAAACGTATATATTTTCCAGAACTGCTTGAACGGAATTATTCATTTTAAAATAATACACATTTATCCTTTACACTCAGCGTATTGCTATTATCTAGACAGATGACTGCCAATCCTTAAATGTGCTGTAGCTCAATTAATTTTTTAAGCAAACACAAAGATAGATACTAGAATAAATTCTAAAAATGACCACAAAACCTCAGTCTCAATTTAAATGTAACTTAAAGTCCAAATAAAGATTTAATTGAAATCAAGTAAATACATTCCAGGTGCATCAAACAAAAGGTCTTAACCACTTGACCTCCAAAAGATTTACCCCCCTTCATGACCCATTTTTGTGATATGGCACTGCGTTACTTTAACTGACAATTGCGCAGTCATGCGATGCTGTACTCAAATAAAATGTATGTCCTTTTTTTTTGTCCTACAAATAGAGCTTTCTTTCGGTGGATATTTGATCACCTCTGCGGTTCTAACTTTTTGCACTATAAGCAAAAAAAGAATGACAATTTTGAAAAAATAAAAATTTTTTTTACTTTCTGCTATAAAACATATCCAATAAAGGAATAGAAAAAAAAATCAAATTTCTTCATAAATTTAGGCCAATATATATTCTGCTACATATTTTCGGTAAAAAAAAATCCCAATAAGCGTATATTGATTGGTTTGCACAAAAGTTATAGCGTCTACAAAACTATGGAATATTTTATTTTTGTTTATTTTTTACTAGTATTGGCAGCAATCAGCGTCTTACAGCGGGATTGCAATATTGCAGCAGACATTCTGACACTAACTTACACTTTTGACACTAATACAGTGGTCAGTGCTGAAAAAAAATGTACTGTCACTATACCAATGACACTGGCTTGGAAGAGGTTAACATCAGGGGCGATCAAAGGGTTAACTGTGTGTCTAGCCTGTGTTTTAGTGCAGTGTGGGAGGTTCTTTTACTAGGGGAAGACATGGATCCATGTCCCTGTTTTGATGAAACAAAGGATCCATGGCTACCCTTATGTCAGAACAGCAATCTGCCTTGTTTACATACGTAGACCACCGTTCTGCCTCTCTGCTAGATCAGCAGCAAGTACGGCGGGTGTCCGTGGTACCTGCCGCTGGGCTCCCGCATGTGCGCCCCCTACCCAGAAGAGCCAGATCACGTATGTATATGTGATGCAGCGCTCAGGTGCCGCCCTATAGCAGTAAAACTGCTATGGGATGGAACTGAAGTGGTTAAAGTCTTACAGGTCCTTTTCTTAGGAAAGCAGTTATAGCCTGAGTAGAAAAGCCTCTCTCCTGCCAGCATGCTACAGAGAAGAAACCACTGCTTTCAGTGTAGAAGCAGTGGTCTCTCTGTGGAGATCTGACACCCCCTCTGTTAAGGCAGTGATTTCTATTCAACAAAGTTCTTGCCCTCTGTTGATTGGAGAGCTCTAGCTCTAACTTAGCAGGGATGTGTTGGACCTCTTCAGCAAGACGTTGCTTCTACAAGAGCAAGGGTCTTTCTTTGCAGCATGCTGGTTGGGGTCAGTCTTCTCTATTTAGGCTGTGTCTTCTTTTAAAACAAAACAAAACTGTACACCTTTGAACACTTTTTTTTTTTAATGCAATTAGGGTTTATAGAACTAATTTTTTAAATACCTTAGTCAGTATTTATGTTGGTTTCCTGTAGCTTTACAGCAGATTTCATACTGAAAAAGGAAGGGTAGCACTATTAGCCTATAAGGCTTTACAATTACTATATTACACAGGGAGCTTGCAGATCCAAGAGAACACAGGACTAACTTCATCAGTGCTGCTCTTTCATTACAACAGGGTGGGGTGGTTCTTGACTAAACTGTATTGCTTGAACAGCCGTATAACAAAGTGAGGTCAAATCCTAGTTTTGCTATCTTACAAGGATGTATTGGTAAGAAAACTAGCGTAATTGCATTTTTTTGGCAGGTAAAACAGTTCTGTCCTATGTATACCAACGATGCATTTAGACGTCTGACTATTCTTCTACTTAACAATTGCTACATATATTCAGAGGTTGGATCTCCCTCAGCATGCAAATGAGAGACTCTTCCACACCCAACAATGGTATCTATAAATTAACGCTAAATGTCCATTGTGCCTTTGACATAGTTCAGCTAATATTTAGATACTTCTCCTTGCCTGCCGTTAGCCCCATCTGCTATGTTTTGAGGATGTATAGCAAAAAAGTGCAGCGCTATCAAATAAAATTTGTTGATACAGATAAGCTTGTACCGAAAAAGTAGGTATTAAAGTGAAAATGTGCTAATATTGACCGTGGCTATTAAACATTAGTCATATAATATAATCATGTGAACATGTAATTTACAACAAAAGAATTATGAAATATATGTCCAATACATCATAAAATGCTCAGAATTGAGGAATAACTGTATACATATGCATATATTTCATAAGTGACTTAAGTTCATGAATCAAGATCCTAGTGCAATATGAGTTCAGTGACGAAGATCATTCATGAAATGTGAAGCATTATAAACTTGACCACGTGAGACTCGTCACCATGAAGTGACAAGAGACTTACCAAAAAGCCAGCGACCGCCCTTACTCAGGGGAGTCAAAAAAGGCTTATTGGATCTTAAATCCGTTGGAAAGATATCCTGATGATTTCCCCACTGGACAATTTCCATAGGTGCCAGGCAGTAGTCGGATCCAATCCCACAGCATCAATGTCAAAGTGCAAGTAAGCGGATATGTAAAAGGAAGAAAAAACTGCAATAGTGCAAAATTGCTTAAAAGTGCTTTATTGGAGGATAATGCAATGCTGCATGTAACGAAATGACACACAACCAAGTCACTCGATCACTTGAGTAAAAAAATGGAATTTCAAACAAAGTAAAATCACATCAAAATGTGAAGGCGATCGCGCATGCTTTGAGGATGGTAATAAAGGAGTGGAATAGGCCATGAACTGACCTTCAGGTCTAGAACAGACCCCCTTAACCTCTTGCCTAGAGGGCACTTTAACCCCCTTCCTGCCCAGGCCAATTTTCATCTATGAGTGCTGTTGCACTTTGAATGACAACTGCACGGTCATGCAACACTGTACCCAAACAAAAACATTCAAACAACTTTGCAATTTGTCCTAAGGCAGGACCTTGACAACACAGTTGCACCGGAAGTTTTAAATTCTGTGTACCAACTCACAGTACATTTGCCAGTAGAAGCTGCAACTAAAAACCTCCACAAGTCAATCTGGTTCATCGGAAAACTCTTTACCTCCGTAGTTACTAACATGCTACACAGCAACTTATGTGTCATTGCAGACATTTTTGAGCCCAGCTCAAAAAAAAACTCAAAACCGCTGGAACTGGTCACACAGTTCTAAAGACCCCCACTACAAGACTTCTAGGTGACAAACCTTTACCTGGATCAAACCCATACATGACTCTTACTGTATACACTATCTTCTTCAACACTGAAATATCAGGTATCAGATACTGGACATTTTAGGCACAGGTACACACGTTTTCATAAAAACAAATAATAACAAACATTATTACAAAAGTCACATAATGCCTAGGAGGAGTTAAATCTTAACCAGAACCACTAAAACCACCATAATCTAATCTTAGTAGTAGACATGCATCTATTGTAAGATGATAACTTGTGTCCATATAGGCTCAGTGGGAGTGGATATGATGTGAAGTAGGCTTGTGCAATTCGTTTCGTAACGAATTGAAATTCGTCCGAATTTAGAAACTTTCGGACATTCGGAAGCATTCGAATTTCCGAACAAAGCAATTACGAATAAAACCGAATCCGAAATAAATTATATCGCAAATAGCGAATGCCCGAATGTCTTTGGCATAATTCGTTGTGAAAAAAGTTACGAATGTACGAATCAATTCGAAGCACAATAACACTCTGCTCTGCTCTCTGCTTCTCCCTCACCGTGCTGAACTCCCTCTCAAAATGGTGTACAGGGGCGGAGGCTATAGCCGCATGTAAAAAATGAAAGTAAAATACGAGATTTCGAATCGTTACAAATAACCACTATGTATTTAGAAAAGTACAAATCCATTCAAAGCACATTAGGCATAATAGGCAGCGTCGTTGTGAGAGAGACGCGGAAAATTCCGAATCAACGAACCCAAAAAAAGTTACGAAAGTAGGAGTTGTGTCCAGAATCAACGAAAAACAATGTACTCTACCGAAAGTACGAATTATAAATCAACTAAAAATAAGGCTTACATTAATACGAATCATTCCGATTCAATGAAAAATGTCGCTTGCGAAAATACGAATTAGTCCGAACACGAAAAATCCCGTCTAGCAAAATTACGAACGACTACGAATCAACAGGACCGAAAAGAAACTAACCGAAACTAAACAAATTTTTCCGTTGTGCACAAGTCTAATGTGAAGTTGCTCTATGTGTTGCGTGCTTCAGCGCTTCCTCAAAAGCTTTAGGCAAGTGTTAAAATACATAACGCATACAGGAGTCATAATAGTCAAAATGAAAACAGCAAATGCTAGCGCTCAGGATGCCTGCATAGTAAATCACAAGTTCCATTTAAAAGCAATAATACAAGTCTAAGAACCAATCCAGGTAGCAGGGCGGATGTCCAATGAAATAGAATAAAATGGTTGAATGGTTCAATGATAATCAATCTTGAAGGAAGAAAATACTAGATGAGCAGTCTAATTGGAGTGAACAGATAATCAGGGCAGCTCTACTCAGGAGTGAAGCCAGCTCAGGAAACCATGGAGAAAAAACAAATAGAAAAGCGCCTCTGAGTAAACTGTTTAATATAGTGACATAAATATGTAGCCAACACTTACATAAAGGTAAATGAAGAGATGCTCATATGAAGTGGGATCAATGCCATGTCAGGTGTATAGTCCAGGGTCTATTGTTGCATCCAGAGAAGTCCCAAATCCCGGCTATGAAAGCCGAAAGGTACCGGAGAGGAAGGCGGCTGTATCCTTGAATGGAGATGGTGACTGTGTGCTCGTGGAACAGCGTGTGACGTCAGCTTCTGTGTGTCTTCTCTCCCAGACACAACTGAGTTGTGTCTGGGAGAGAAGACACACAGATTTACTAAAACCCTTTCAATTTGCATGCAATCAGGAAGGCCGTTGCACTCCATAGCTGAAGCTGACGTCACACGCTGTTCCACGAGCACACAGTCGCCATCTCCATTCATGGATACAGCCGGCTTCCTCTCTGGTACCTTGCGGCTTTCATAGCCGGGATTTGGAACTTCTCTGGACGCAACAATAGACCCTGGACTATACACCTGACATGGCATTATTCCCACTTCATATGAGCATCTCTTCATTTACCTTTATGTAAGTGTTGGCTACATATTTATGTCACTATATTAAACAGTTTACTCAGAGGCCGCTTTTCTATTTTTTTTTCCTCCATAATATTCAAAATATCTGTGGAGAGTGTTGATCACAGGGACTAAAGGGCAGCCAGCAAGAGATAAGATGGGCAGATGGTATGGTGACGGGTAATCAATTCCTAAGGTTATCCAGAGGTTTAACTAATCACCAGAGATTGCTTCAAATGCACTGAGAGGCAGAAAAGTTAGAAATCCATATTTTAATAATGCCAATTGCTTATCCTGCTGTAGGAATACCTCATAGAAAGCTCCACCGGGAAAGCTCCACTGTGACTCCTGCTGTACACAGCAATGGCAGCCATGTAGAGCAACTTCACATCATATCCACTCCCACCGAGCCTATATGGATACAAGTTTTCGTCTTACAATAGACGCATGTCTACTACTAAGATTAGATTATGGTGGTTTTAGTGGTTCTGGTTAGGATTTAACTTCTCTTATCTTGGGCATTATGTGCTTTATGTAATAATTTTTATTAATGTTTTTTAAAATGTTTATATTAAAATAATATGTTTTTATGAAAACGTGTGTACCTGTGCCTAAAAAGTCCAATTCCTTATTCATTCCAATCTCTTTCTTAGTTAGGTTGTGGCTACTTTTACTATGGGCGTATCCATGGTTCCACCCTGTTGTGATAATATTTTGTTAATCTAGGTATCAGATACTGCCACCTCCAGCAATTGTAAGGAGCACCTGTCAAGACAAGGCCTAATATAATTTATGTAGGTTTCGCTACAAGTAAATGATCCAGAGAAAACTTATTAATACAGGCTTATGAAGTTTGATGATTGCCCAGAGAACTATAGGAGCTAGAAATACACATTTAGTTCAGTGGTTTAGTATCTTAACATCCTACCTATGCAATAACTTGACCACCTCAACAGATGGTCAGACCATAAGTCATGGCACTGTGTTAACAGAGTTAAAACTATTTATAGTACATGCACGAACAAGACAAAGGCCCTAATCTGGCATAGGATTCACTACAACAAACTTATAACAGTCAAGAAATAATATTTAAAAGATTATGGGACTTCCTAATATTATCTAACAGAAACAACCAGAAATTCCAGGCTAGTCTTCTTTTTGAACTTAAAATCACCAAGGAAGACTTACATTTAGCAGGTCTTAACTTCTTAGACATTGCACATGGTGTAAACCCAGTCATACTGTGTTTCCCCGAATATAAGCCCGGGTCTTATAATAATTTTGGACACTGAAAACACACTAGGGCTTATTTTCGGGTTAGAGTTTGTCATGCAGGAATCCCCATTATGAACATACTAGTAAAAGGATCATATAATGCAAAAGGTACTGCTGCAATACAACTGTGCAAACACCCTTAACGTATATCACTGCTCGACGCTTCCATCGTCTGCCCCGAGCTGTCTTCTCCACTCTGAACACTGCAGGGAGGGGGGCCAAGATCCCCCGCTGACACCTGGTGCTTCCATGGCCAGCCCCAAGCTGTGTTATCTGCTCTGAACACTGCAGGGAGGGGAGATCCCCTGCCGACAGCCAGATCAGAGACACACGCACACAGCACACTGTACACCTCCGTCACAGGAGGATTATAGGAGCACTTCAGACTAGGGCTTATTTTCGGGGTAGGGCTTATATTGCAGCTCTCCTGGAAAATAGCACTAGGTCTTATTTTCGGGGAAACACGGTAGCAAAGAAAAATAGGCAACAGTGGGTTCAAGGTATAAAAACGCTAAGTCTCCTTTCCACCCTTCTCTTTCTTCTAGAAGTTCATCAGACTTAGCTAGACCTAAGAATTATTCAAGTTTCCCAATTACTGACCTGAGAATTCTTAGCCCCCCAGCTACAAGAAAGGAGAAGCTCACTACTAAATGAGGAAAGGACCCAATTTCCTATTGTCTCATTCTTGACAAACCACAGTGTATTAGGAAATGTTGTACATTCAAGGGTGAGGCCTTTGGAGAATGCCATAAGTCTCTAAGGATGCCATTACCATGCCATTGTCATTTGCTTCAGATGTTGTGCATCCAAAGAGCACTTTGCCAGAGACTGCAAGGCTACAGTTTAATGCTCACAATATTACAACAACATGCATTAATCAGGCTTACACAAAGACCCCTTTAAACAATGCTTTACATATACTTAGCATCAGACCATGGCGGGGAGAGTGATGAACAGTCATGTTCAACAATTATATCTAAATATAACAAGCTTCATCACAAATGACTTTTAGAGAAAGCCAGTGCTGAAATACATCTGGTAAAGTGTTTCCTTGAGGGCAACCTAAGATTGTTTTCAGGATGTATGCTGCTTTGGATGACCAAAGCAGTCATTCATTTGCCACTTCAGAGTTCTTTGACACATTTAATTTAAAGGAAGAAGTATTGTCCAACACGTTTCACACATATTGGCACAGTAGAAACCACAGGAAGAATTTCCCCTGCTGTCATTGTTTCAGACATTAAAGGAGCTGAAAGAATTAATCTTCCTTTTCATGGAATGCAACCAAATACCGAATAATAGAAAGGAGATCCCTACACTAGAAGACACACATCATGTATTCTGTCAATTTGAGTTGCTAAATCCCACCACTTGACAACAATGCCAAAATCATGCTGCTGCTGGGAACAGACATTCGATGAGTGCACAAAATACATGAATGGATCAATGGTTATAACACCAGTGTACATGCCATAAGGACTAACCCTGGTTGGTGAATCAAGCATGTCTCTGTACATTGCAGCATTCATCTTTCCCTCGATCCTGACTAGAACAAATGGAGATACCCCTTAAAATGGGATTTTAAATGGCAACACCACCATCAAAAATGATTTAAAAAACAATATTTATTGAAAGATATCTAAAATATGATCACTGACACATGTGGTGATCAAATAAAACCACATAGAACAAGAGCGAATTGCATGATCATTGTAAACATCACAAAATTGCATAGGCATACATACAGTAGTTCACAAAAGTGAGTACACCCCTCACATTTTTTTAAATATTTTATTATATCTTTTCATGTGACAACACTGAAGAAATGACACTTTGCTACAATGGAAAGTAGTGAGTGTACAGCTTGCATAACAGTTTCAATTTGCTGTCCCCTCAAAATAACTAAACACACAGCCATTAATGCCTAAACTGCTGGCAACAAAAGTTAGTACACCCCTAAGTGACAGTGTCCAAATTGGGTCCAAAGTGTAATTTTTTTTGTGTGGCCACCATTATTTTCCAGCACTGCCTTAATCCTCTTGGGCATGGAGTTCACCAGAGCTTCACAGGTTGAGACTGGAGTCCTTTTCCACTCCATGACGACATCACGGAGCTGGTGGATGTTAGAGACCTTGCGTTCCTCCACCTTCCATTTGAGGATTCCCCACAGATGCTCAATAGGGTTTAGGTCTGGAGACATGCTTGGCCAGTCCATCACCTTTACCCTCAGCTTCTTTAGCAAGGCAGTGATCGTCCTGGAGGTGTGTTTGGGGTCGTTATCATGTTGGAATACTGCCCTATGTCACAGTCTCTGAAGGGAGGGGATCATGCTCTGCGTCAGTATGTAAAAGTACATGTTGGCATTCATGGTTCCCTCAATGAACTGTAGGTCCCCAGTGCCAGCAGCCCTCATGCAGCCCCAGACCATGACACTCCCACCTCCATGCTTGATTGTAGGCAAGGCACACTTGTCTTTGTACTCCTGTGGTTGCCGCCACACACGCTTGACACCATCTGAACCAAATAAGTTTATCTTGGTCTCATCAGACCACAGGACATAGTTCCATTTCCCTAGTCTGCTTGTCTTCAGCAAACTGTTTGCGGGCTTTCTTGTGCATCATCTTTAGAAGAGGCTTCCTTCTGGGACGACAACCATGCAGACCAATTTGATGCAGTGTGCGGCATATGGTCTGAGCACTGACAGGCTGATACCCCCACCCCTTCAACCTCTGCAGCAAAGCTGGCAGCACTCATACGTCTATTTCCCAAAGGCAACCTCTGGATATGATGCTGAGCATGTGCACTCAACTTCTTTGGTCGACCATGGCAAGGCCTGTTCTGAGTGGAACTTGTCCTGGTAAACCACTGTATGGTTTTGGCAATCTTCTTATAGCCTAGGCCATCTTTATGTAGAGCACTCACTACTTTCTATTGTAGCAAAGTGCCATTTCTTCAGTTTTGTCACATGAAAAGATGTAATAAAATATTTACAAAAATGTGAGGGGTGTTCTCACTTTTGTGAGATACTGTATGTTGTCCAATTACTCTCCAGTAATCCGAGAAAAATCTTCGGGCTGATGCGTTTCAGGTTCAAGCCCTTCGTCAGGGTAATTTTTTCTACAGGAGAATCTACGTTCAACAACTTGTCTGATGAGTAGAATAAACAAAATGTTGTTATACAGAGACACAATAGCAAACATATTGAATAAGCACCCCTTTCAATAGCAAAATATGTTTGCTATTGTGTCTCTGTATCACAAATTTTATTTTTTTCTACTCATCAGATAAGTTGTTGAACATAGATTCTCCTGTAGAAATAGCCCTGACGAAGGGCTTGAACCTGAAACGCGTCGGGGACCGAAGATTTTTCTAAGATTACAGAGTGTAATTGGACAACATATGTATACCTATGCAATTTTGTGATGTTTACAATGATCATGCAATTTTCTCTTGTTCTATGTGGTTTTATTTGATCACCACTTATGTGACTGATCATGTTTTACATATGTTTCAATAAATATAATTTTTTTAATAATTTTTGGTGGTGGTGCTGCCGTTTAAAATCCCATTTCAGGGGGTATCTCCATTTTTTCTATCATCCAGGGATGTGACAACCACCTACCATGTTTTGTTATGATGGGAACATATAATTAGATCCTGACTAGTCTTCCAGTTCCTGCCACTGGAAACCATCCCCACAGCATGATGCTGCCACCACCATGCTTCACTGTAGGGATGCTATTGGTCAGGTAATGAGCGGTGCCTGGTTTCCTCCAGACACATTGCTTGCCATTCAGGCCAAAGAGTTCAATCTTTGTTTCATCAGACCAGAGATTTTTGTTTCCCATGGTCTGAGAGTTCTTCAGGTGCCTTTTCGCAAATGCCATGTGCCTTTTAGTGAGGAGTGGCTTACATCTGGCCACTCTGCCATACAGGCCTGATTGGTGAAGTGCTATTTAGATGGTTGTTCTTCTGGAAGGTTCTCCTCTCTCCACAGGGAAATGCTGGAGCTCTGTCAGAGGGACCATCTGGTTCTTGGTCACATCCCTGACTAAGGCCCTTCTCCTCCGATTGCTCAGTTTGGCTGGGCAGCCTGCTCTAGGAAGAGTCCTGGTGGTTCCAAACTTCTTCCATTCACAGATTATGGAGGCCACTGTGCTCATTGAGACCTTCAATGCTGCAGACATTTTTCTGTACCCTTCCCCAGATCTGTGCATCAATAAAATTCTGTCTTGGAGGTCTACAGACATATCCTTGGACGTAATGGCTTGGTTTGTGTTGAGACATGCACTGGTTACTATGGGACCTTATATAGACAAGTGTGTGCCTTTCCAAATCATGTCAAATCAACTGAATTTACCACAGGTGGACTCCAATAATTTTGTAGAAACAGTTCAAGGATGACCAGTGGAAATGGGATGATCCTGAGCTCAATTTTGGAGTGCCATGGCAAAGGCTGTAAATACTTATGTACATGTGATTTTTTTTTTTTGTTGTTTTTTTTAAATAAATTTGCAAAGATTTTAAACAAACTTCTGATATCTGAACTGATATCACCTGTGATGTAATTCAGTTATCTTGCAAACCTGGCCTGTTAGTGGGTCCTGAGGACAGGGGTTGAGAACCACTGCTGTAATATAACAAAATATGGAAAAAGTGAAGCGATGTGAATACTTTCCGGATGCACTATATATATTGCCTTTTCTTTTTCTCTTCTCTTGTCTTCAGGTCCATAGGACAGCTTCTACTACATTTATGAACATGATATTGAATGTTATTGCACTGTAAGGCATTATCTATGTATTGTGGTATCTACTAATAGCAGGCAGGTGTGCTGCCAAAGTATTTGGTATGTTCCTCTGCTCCCCCTCCTGTTTTGGTGCTAGTTGATACAGTCTTTACTAGAAACTCTGTGCCTCTCTCTGCTGCATAGTTTTTAATGTAAAATTCCAGGCAGAGACAGGGATTAGGAAAGTCATTGTCTACTTACATTTACAAGGAATGAATAAAACATCTTCTGTACTGCAATTTTCTGATTTAAAGCTACACTGGACTCAACTTTTGTGTATTATTGAATAGTTAAAGCGTACTCCACTTTTGTTAAGAAAAAACATTCCCCTCTGGGTGATCTATGTACATTGCAAGGATTATAACAACATTTGTTGCAGAGTCCTACCTTTTGTTATTCTGAAGAAATCCATGTGTGTTTGTCTGTGCCTCTGTTCCGAGTGGGTCTAATGGGAGTGGTTTCATAATTAACTGTCAGGGGTGCAGCTGCAGGGCACTAATGAGGGAATCTGCTGGGCCTGCATTCCTTTAGACATGCTCCTATTGAAAGTATCTCTCAAAAAATGACATTTTTGTTGCAGGGGGTGCCTAAAATCTGACTTGTGTCTTAGGCAGACTTCTGGGAAAATTGGTGAGCCAATCACACAAGTAGAAAATTATGTTTCTGGGAAGTGGTCAGTGCACGCTCTGTGTACAGAACACCTCCAGGTAGCCATATTGCAATGCATTCTCAGAAAATTACAGTGGCTGCAGATTGAAAAGGAAAGGTAATTTTTAATAACATTCAATTATAATATTATTAGTGTCACAATTATTTGTGCTATATTATTTTTTCTTTATTTGCTATTTTTTCGCCACAAAAGTGGAGTTATCCTTTAACCACTTAAGCCCCGGACCATTTCGGGCCATTAGGACCAAGCCTGTTTTTGGGATTCGGCACTGCGCTGCTTTAACTGTAAATTGTGCGGACATGCAATGTTGTACCCAAATGAAATTTGCGTCCTTTTCTTCCCACAAATAGAGCTTTCTTTTAATGGTATTTGATTGCCTCTGCGATTTTTATTTTTTGCGATATAAATGGAAAAAGAACGAAAATTTTGAAAAAAAAAGATATTTTCTACTTTTTGTTATAAGAAAAATTGAATAAACTCAATTTTAGTCATACATTTAGGCCAAAATGTATTCAGCCACATGTCTTTAGTAAAAAAAATGTCAATAAGCGTATATTTATTGGTTTGCGCAAAAGTTATAGCGTTTACAAACTAGGGTACATTTTCTGAAATTTACACAGCTTTAAATTTATGACTGCCTATCTCATTTCTTGAGGTGCTAAAATGGCAGGGCAGTACAAAACCCCCCCAAATGACCCCATTTTGGAAAGTAGACACCCCAAGGAAATTGCTGAGAGGCATGTTGAGCCCATTGAATATTTTTTTTTTTTGTCCCAAGTGATTGAATAATGACAAAAAAAAAAAAAAATTACAAAAAGTTGTCACTAAATGATATATTGCTCACACATGCCATGGTTATATGTGGAATTGCACCCCAAAATACATTCTGCTGCTTCTCCTGAGTACGGGGATACCACATGTGTGGGACTTTTTAGGAGCCTAGCCACGTACGGGACCCCGGAAACCAAGCACCACCTTCAGGATTTCTAAGGGCGCAAATTTTTGATTTCACTCCTCACTACCTATCACAGTTTCGAAGGCCATAAAATGCCAAAATAGCACAAAATCCCCCCAAATGACCCCATTTTGGAAAGTAGACACCCCAAGCTATTTACTGAGAGGCATGTTCAGTCCATGGAATATTTTATATTTTGCCACAAGTTGCGGGAATATGACAAACTTTTTTTTTTTTGCACAAAGTTGTCACTAAATGATATATTGCTCACACATGCCATGGGCATATGTGAAATTACACCCCAAAATACATTCTGCTGCTTCTCCTGAGTACGGGGATACCACATGTGTGGGACTTTTTGGGAGCCTAGCCGCGTACGGGACCCCAAAAACCAAGCACCGCCTTCAAGGTTTCTAAGGGCATACATTTTTGATTTCACTCCTCACTACCTATCACAGTTTTGAAGGCCATAAAATGCCAAGATGGCACAAAACCCCCCCAAATGACCCCATTTTGGAAAGTAGACACCCCAAGCTATTTGCTGAGAGGCATGTTGACCCCATTGAATATTTTTTTTTTTGTCCCAAATGATTGAATAATGACAAAAAGAAAAAAAAAAATGTACAAAAAGTTGTCACTAAATGATATATTGCTCACACATGCCATGGTTATATGTGGAATTGCACCCCAAAATACATTCTGCTGCTTTTCCTGAGTACGGGGATACCACATGTGTGGGACTTTTTGGGAGCCTAGCCGCGTACGGGACCCCAAAAACCAAGCACCGCCTTCAAGGTTTCTAAGGGCATACATTTTTGATTTCACTCCTCACTACCTATCACAGTTTTGAAGGCCATAAAATGCCAAGATGGCACAAAACCCCCCCAAATGACCCCATTTTGGAAAGTAGACACCCCAAGCTATTTGCTGAGAGGCATGTTGACCCCATTGAATATTTTTTTTTTTTGTCCCAAATGATTGAATAATGACAAAAAGAAAAAAAAATGTACAAAAAGTTGTCACTAAATGATATATTGCTCACACATGCCATGGTTATATGTGGAATTGCACCCCAAAATACATTCTGCTGCTTTTCCTGAGTACGGGGATACCACATGTGTGGGACTTTTTGGGAGCCTAGCCGCGTACAGGGCCCCAAAAACCAAGCACTGCGAACGCTGCAGTTATGTGTGTTGTGTTTGGTAAGTGACAGTGATCGATCGATACTGCACTTGGGTGGGCTGGGCTGGGCTGGGCTGGGCGGAGGGGCTAAATGCAGGCGCTAGCAGGTATCTGGGCTGATCCCGCTAACACTGCGTTTTTGGGAACCCTAAACCGCTGGGGATGCTAGTATAGATCTGATCAGATCTGATCAGATACTATACCACTAAGGGGGGTGTATGCTTTGCGCGTGGGTGTTAGCGTTACTGTCACTAACCTAACACTGCCTGGGGCGACGCAGACCCTCTCTGGCGCTAAAACCTAATTGATCTCACCCGCCGGGCGATCAGGGGGGTTAAACCTTTATTGGGTTATATACGGCGGGTGCCCTGATGCTATAAAAAGCAAACTAATCAACCAGCGTCACCCGTAACCTTTATATGGTGATCACTGGTGAAAGGGTTAACTAGGGGCAATCAGGGGGTTAAAACCTTTATTAGGTTAAATATGGGGGTACCTGACACTATATAAAAACCTGACGGGTAACCTAAATAACTAAATAACTTACTGGCTAACCAGTGACACCAGTGACGCTTATACGGCGATCACTGGTGAAAGGGTTAACTCTAGGGGCAATCAGGGGGTTAAAATAATATATGGGGGTACCTGACTCTAATAAAAACCTGCGGCGAACCTAAAAAAAATAACTGCCTATCTAAAACACCAGCGACACGAATACAGCGATCGGAAAAACAATCGCTTAGTGACGCTGAAGTTAGGGGGTGAAAGGGTTACCTGGGGGGTGATCAAGGGGTTAAACCTTTATTAGGGGGGGTTAGGGGGCTACCCTGGACCTAAAGGGGCCTAATCCTAACTGCCCTGCAACTTTTTACAATCACAGATGACACTAAATGCAGTGATCAGTAAAATAAATGATCACTGCAATCAGTGACACTGTGATTGGGGGCTTTGGGGTGACCTGGGGGGTGATCTGGGGGTGACTGGGGGGTGATTTGTGTGCCTATGTGTACCTACGTGTCAGTGGACTGTTGGTGCACTAACCTGCTTCTTCTCTGCTCGGCGCCGGGAACGGAAAGACCGCGGCGAAGGAGATGACATCACTTCCTCCAGCCTTGTTTACATCACATGGCGGAGGAAGCATTTTCATTGGCCGGGAGCGATCGCGAGGGGGGGGCGGAATCGAGCGCCCCCCCCTCATGCCTGATCGCTCCCGAACACTTAACGGCCGCTCACTGCAGTGAAGGGGGGTCCGGATGGACCCCCCAACTGCACAAAGGCGATCACGTAGATCTACGTGATTCTGCCTGTCCGTGCCATTCTGCCGACGTAAATCGGCGGTGGGCGGTCGTTAAGTGGTTAAAGTGTCACTAAATGCAACTTTTTTTTTTAGTTTTGGATAGAGTGGTGAGGCATTGTCAGGTTTTTATTGCTGTCTGTGCTTCCGTTACCCTCTCTATTTGTCCTGTTTGCCTTTATCAAAAGTGAAGGTAAAAGAAATCCAGAATTTTGGGTTGGGATCAGAACAGGAATAGAGGGGAAATTTTCCAATGGGGACACTAGAGCTGGTGACTCTAGTAACACCCTGGGATTCCCTCACTTTGGAGGGATTTCATCTTACTTCCTGTTTTGGCAGCGAAACAAGACGTAAAGGGAAATTTCCGCAATGGACTACAGATGGTAATATAAAGTGACAGGGGTTATAACCCTCCATTACTCTATCCAAAATGAAAAAAAGTGCCGCCTTTAGTGACACTTTAAGCTGCCTGATGATTCTGACAAATTAGAACATGTCCATACAATCTGAACAGACAGACAGAGTCTAGGAGATACACTATATTACTAAAAGTATTGGGACGTCTGCCTTTACATGCCATCCCAGTCTTAGTCCATAGGGTTCAATATTGAGTTGGCTAACCCTCTGCAACTATAACAGCTTCAACTTTTCTGAGAAGGCTGTCCACAAGGTTTAGGAGTGCGTCTATGGGAATGTTTGACCATTCTTCCAGAAGTGCATGTTTTAGGTCAAGCACTGATGTGGACAAAAAGGCCTGGCTCGCAGTATCCACTCTAATTCATCCCAAAGGTGTTCTATCGGGTTGAGGTCAGGTCTCTGTGCAGTTCAGTCAAGTTCCTCCACCCCAAACTTGCTTATCCACTTCTTGTGGACAGCCTTCGCAGAAGAGTTCAAGCTGTTATAGCTGCAAAGGGTAGGCCAACTCAATATTGAACCCTACAGACTAAGACTGGGATGCTATTAAAGTTAATGTGCGTGTGAAGGCATGCATCCCAATACTTTTGGTAATATAGTGTATGTCATTGTACATATTGGCATTTGAAATAGAACATACTTTAAGACAGTCAGTGGGCTGTATTTTGCCCCATTTCCATTGTCTCATGATTAACACTAAATCTTTATAGATTTTAGTGTTTCCCTGAGTTACTCTTTAAATAAAATTGTAAATGCTATAATGGTACTCAACAGGTTGCAGAACATTTAGATATCTTCTGAGGTACTTCAGGATCTCCAAAGCCGAGGGCAAACTAGTACGCAAATTTCAACACTTCTTAATAGTACTAAGAGCTGGCCAGCCACCTCTAGCTTCCTGTTCATCAATGCAATGAAATGATCAATAGAAAGGTGTGGAAAAAGAGAGCGAAGTTTCAGCTCTTTAGTCTACAAGGAAAGGTCCCAAATTACGTATTTGATTACTCTAGGATATGTGGCACCAGGAGCACTGCAGAGCTCATCTAAAGTAATATACCATTACTGCTAGATATCTGTATGGTGTCACTAAAGCTTTTTTTTAACATCACTAAGATGCAGATATTTTAATTTAAACCTGGAGTTCCAGGAAATAAATTGGCTGGCTTTGTCTGGGGGCGCTGAGACTATCGTTTTGTCTTCTAAAGGCTTCTTCTACTTGATTCCCTGGCTAATACCTGGATATTGAGTCTGGGCTTCTCCCATGCATTTGTATTTTCATTAACTCCTTGAAGCCTGCATACACACTGTATCTCATACAGTCTCAGTAATCTTGCCTTTCATCTAATCGTGGTACATCGGTTTATTGGACCCTGGCAATTTAGTCAGCGCCCCCAATTCATGTTCGAATTTCTTGCTATTTCGTCTTTCATGATCCTTCTAGCCCCCTACAGTCACATTAGGGCAGTGATGGTCTGCCACTTTGTGTAGGAGTCTTTGCTGACCTGGTCTATGGGGGACTGCTGGAACTTAAATATTACACTGAACTTGTATCACTCCCCTGAAGAAGCCAATATTTTGGTGAAATATGTTGGGATAATGTGACTTGCATAATATATTCAGTGTACCATATCATGTACTGATGAATATAACTTTGAATATTGTATACAATGTTGTATAATAAATTGTGTCTTCTTTTAAAAATAAATTAATTGACTGACTTGTTGTGGCACTGCTATAATCCCAATTCTCCTTCCCTTTGCTTTAAATAAAATTGTAAATGCTATAATGGTACTCAACAGGTTGCAGAACATTTAGATATCTTCTAAAGTGCTTCAGGATCTCCAAAGCCGAGGGCAAACTAGTACGCAAATTTCAACACTTCTTAATAGTACTAAGAGCTGGCCAGCCACCTATAGCTTCCTGTTCATCAATGCAATGAAATGATCAATAGAAAGGTGTGGAAAAAGAGAGCGAAGTTTCAGCTCTTTAGTCTACAAGGAAAGGTCCCAAATTACGTATTAGATTACTCTAGGATATGTGGTACTAGGAGCACTGCAGAGCTCATCTAAATTAATATACCATTACTGCTAGATATCTGTATGGTGTCGCTAAAGCTTTTTTTTAACATCACTAAGATGCAGATATTTTAAATTAAACCTGGAGTTCCAGGAAATAATTTTTTACAAAAGAATCACAAAAAAAAAAACTATGCAACCTGGCAAAGTGTTTGTCTGTGAAAGAGTCCAGTGAGGGAAACTCAGCATGATATGGGAAAGAATGCTGGGAGTTGTAGCCCAGCAACAAATATTGTATCTTGACTGTACCATGAAGAATAAAGTTGTTTTTGTGAGGAAATTGTTAACAAGCGTTCTTGAAACTTGAACAGTTTTATTTTCCCAGTTTAAGGACTCACTCTGTATTACTGAAGTGTTTCTTCCCCCTGCTGGTGAAAGAGTACTGTTTATATTATTATAGTAAGAGCTCTCTCTATTCTATGATTGTACATAGCAACTGGCTGCATATGCCAGAAATAGATGGAGTGGGAATTCAAGAAGAAACAAATTCTTTAAGAAAGTGACAGTTATGTCAGAATATTTTCTAATTTGCAGATATTTTGCCAAGCTATTTTGTCTATTGAAGGAAAACACCTCAAACAATGCAGTTTTCCAAAAGTTCTTAAGTTCCCTAAACCTAAACAGGACATTTTTACTGTTAATCTTAAAAATTTTCGGATAAAAATCTTAATATGCCATTTTTTATTTTATTTAAAATAATTTAATGTTTATATGTCTCTGAGTAACTCCCCAGATGGATATAAGGGACCCGAAGGAGGGCTCTCTATATGTTTTGTCTTTACTACCTGTATGCTTTGTTTCATGTGTTTTTTTTTTTCTGTTTTTTTTTTTTTTTTTGTATGTTGTTACAAATATCTTCAAAATAAAGATTACATTAAAAAAAATTAAAAAAATTTATGAACAAACATACAAACTGCAAAATAAAAACCTAAAGGTTTTTTTTTTATTTTCTAAATAGGTTCCTTTAAGCTAGTGCATTGTTGGTTCACTTACCTTTTCCTTAGATTTCCCTTCTAAACTTGTTTTTTCTTTGTTTTCTTTGTCTGAATTTCTCACTTCCTGTTCCTCCTCAGTAAGCTGTTCAGTAAGCTGTTCTGGCTGACTAACCACCGCTCAGATGATGGTGTGAAGTTTACTGAGGAGAAACAGGAAGTGAGAAATTCAGACAAAGAAAAAAAACATTTAGAAGGGAAATCTAAGGAAAAGGTTAGTGAACCAATAATGCACTAGCTTAAAGGAACCTATTTAGAAAATAAAAACAAACCTTTACAACCCCTTTAAAACGTTAAGTTTAAAGTTATTATAAACAATCAACTTGTAAAACAACCCATTAGGTTTAAAATAGAAATGAAAGGCCTCGTACACACGGCCGATTTTCTCGGCAAGAACCAGCAAGAAACTTGCTGGCAGAGAGGTCTTGCCGAGTAAATCGGTCGTGTGTACGCTGCTAGCGGGTTTCTCGTCGAGAAAACCGACAAGAAACCTCGACGAGAAAATAGAGAACCTGCTCTCTATTTTCTCGTAGAGATTCTCCTCGGCATGTTTCTCGACGAGAAAAGTGAGTGTGTGTACACTTACCTGTCCGCCCGGAAGCCCGCGCATGTTCGAAATGAATTCGACGCATGCGCGGTAGCTTCCTAGGCATACGTAGGGTATACCAAGATGGCGGCGACGGCATCGAATGTGACGAGCGCATGCTCGACGTAGTCGATGACATCACCGCGTGCACTCCTTTCAAAGAACCGCGGGTTCTTTGAAACGAGCGTGTGTACACTCGGCCGGGACAAGTTTCTTGTCCAAGAATCTCGTCGAAAAAAACGACATGTTTTTTTCAACGAGAATCTCGGCCGTGTGTACGAGGCCAAAGGCAAAACATTTGTGTATATGTAGCGGGCATATACTTTTCTATCATGTTTAAAACTGGCAGAGACACCAGTGATGTATAGTTCCCTGCGGCCCAGCAGGTGGAGCTGTCCCTGTGGGCTGGGGTTGAACCATTGCTGAGTGCCGTACCCCTTTTTGGCCTCTCTCAGCGGTTGTATGGTGGGGCGGGGATACCCGCCGTGCTTGCTGGGAGAGGGTGTAAAGGGGCCGGCCATCTTTGTCACGGGGTCGAGTCCCAGGCACCTTCAGCCTGAGGGCTGTGGTTGGTGTCCAGGCGGCCTAGGCCTGGACGCCCGGAGCTCGTGTTCCATCCCAGGCACCTTCAGCCTGGGGTGAGGTACTTGGTTGGAGGCCTATTCGCTGATAGAGGAATAGGAGAGTTCATTGTGCCTGGGCCTACTCGTATCCACACCCCCTGTCTGTTCGTTGAGGGAGTCTAACTGATTGTGTTTCATCCTGACATTGGAAAATAAAGGAGTGTTGGACTTTTATTGGTGTGGGGCTCATTTACTGGCAGACACTGTTCCACAGAAGAAGCGGAGGCTCCAAACACCGAACACCGACCCGAAGGTAAAGAAACTTTGCTCACACCACACAAACATCTGCGGTGAAAGCTTGGCGTGGTGACCCCGCACTCTCTCCTCCAAGGTACCCCTAGACAAAAGCCAGAGAAAAAGAAACCGGAGCAAGAGAGAGAGAGTGGAGGGCGCTACATATAGATCTAAAAAACAAAAAAACAAACAAAAACATAAGTACCTTTCTTCTCCTTTTTTTTTAAAATATCACATTCCCACTGTTCTCAGCTGCATAAGAGCTGGGGGAGGAGAAACAGCAGCACACTGATCTTTCCAGTGAAAGGCTGTGCAGGGGGGCATGTTAGGACAAGTCTGATTATTGAAGGAGAGCAGGCTAGAGAACTGATCATGGTGTGTTCTCCTGGTGTGGTCCGTTTTTGATAGTAAAGCAGAGGGACTGGCAGGAACACCAGGGATTTCACATTAAACAAACAATACAAAGAGAACAGGATACTTTTCAATACAAGTACATGGTACAGCAGGCACGTAGCAGGAATATGAAATGCTGGGTTTACATATTCTTTAACATTACAAAACTTAAAAAAGTTTTAAAAAACTGAAAAAAACGAACCACAAACAACAACCTGAATAGAGGTGGACTATCATTGTTCCAGAAACTTTGCATTGGAATGTAATAATGTTACACATGTCCACATGCTTTTACACATGTCCACATGCCTCTTTTCTTTTTACAAACGATGTTGCCTGCAGCATTGATGAGGATCTCTGATGGGGCAGAGGTGCCTGGGATACACAAATAGGATTTTGCTTGTTTTGCAAAGGTAAGTTTCTTCTCTTGGTTATTCTTCCACCAATTCAAAGGGTTTCCCACTTTGACAAGGGGCTTTTCTGCAAAATAAGCTTGGACTTAATTTCTTACTTGAGTATTAATATTCTCCTCTGTTGCCCCTCTTCAGTCCCCTCTTCACTGCTGCCCCCCGACTCAAGGAGTTAAGTCTGATGTGAGCTTGTAAATGGAAATTCCGACCGTGTGTATGCTCCATCGGACGTTTTCTGTCAGAATTCCCGCCAGCAAGAGAGCAGATTCTCTATTTTTCAGACGGAAAAAATTCCTAACAGAAAATCAGTTCGTCTGTATGCAATTCAAACGGAAAAAAAACATGCAAGCTCGGAAACAATTCGACGCATGCTCGGAAGCATTGAACTTATTTTTCTCGAAAGTTCAGAGAACTTTTGTGTGACCATGTGTATGCAAGCCAAGCTTGAGCGGAATTCCGTCAGAAAAAACATCCAACTTTTTTCCGACGGAAATTCTGCTCGTGTGTACAGGGCAATAGTGTTTGGGACCTGTTCTAAAAGGGTCCCTTTCCATCTGCTTTGAAGCCAGTCTGTTGCAGAGGCTTAGAAGCTCTTCAGCACAATGCTTATAATTAAAATATAATATGAAAAACTGGTAAACCTTTACTAAATTTAATTGTAGTGTCTTAATTTAGCTCCAGTCTATCAGCTTCAAGCTTCTCTTGGTTCAGATGCTGATCTTCCCTGCACAGAGGCCTTACAACACTTCCTTCTCCTGCCCAGGATTTTGTGTCCCATGAGGCATTGTTCTTCACACACCAGTTTTCAGGTACTTGCTGACATGTATGCAGAGGCGTAGCTTGAAGCTTGTGGGCCTGATGCAAGAGTTGATCTGGGCCCCCCCCACCACCCACCACTTCCACCGTGAGTGCAGATACACCCACCGCACGGCAAGAAACTCAAAGTGGCTTAAGAGTTTTGCATTCCTAGAGTTCCTCCTTACATCAGAGGACAGGGATCACCACTGGAGAATCAGAGGACAGGGACCCCTAGCAGGTCACTTGGCAGAGCTCCTTTCCCATCCCAGCACTGTATACAGCTCCCCCACACTACACAGGACTGAAATCACATTCCTTTACACACAGTCTGTCAGCCTTTACAGGGTGTATCTGGCTTTTATGTTGCCGTTCTGGCCTGTGAAATTCTTTGTTCGGAACGGCAGTGTAGTTGCAGTAGGCAGATACACCCTGTGCTGATCGTGGCTGACTGGCTGTGTTGTAATGGAATGAGATTTCAGCCCTGCGGAGGAGGAGCAGTATAGAGTGCTGTAATGGGAAAGAAGCTCAGTGGCCAGGCATAGCATCCAGGGCAGAAGGGGTGGTCAGGGGACTTTGGGGGGGGCGCAACTTAGATCTGGGGGGGCAAAGCCATGTGACACAAAATCTGGAGCCTGCAGCCCCTCAAGAGGTGCTGAGGGATTTGTTTTAGCAATTTGAATGAAGGTTTCTCGGTCAGTGCTGGCAGGTGTTGGGGGAAGGTCACCTCCCAGAGGTGTGTGTCTTTTCCCCAGTTTTCAGAGAAGTGGGGTAAGCGGACATCCCCAGGTGGGGGGGTATAGAGAATCCCAGCTGGGGACTAGGAGACACTGAGCTGTGTCTTACCTCACCAGTGACATCGGTCCCATCGTGGCTACAGGACGGCACTCTCCTCTTAACTCGCTGAGCTTGATTCCATGTTGCCAGCACAGAGCACAGATACTTCCCCATTCTGGGCTGTTCTCATTCCGTGCTCCTCTCCATACAGGGAATGGCTCATAGCTTCTCCCCAGCCAATAAAAACAGAGGGGTGTGGACTGTGGAAGGCAAAGTGGATGTCCAGTACAGGAGCATGGCTGTGGGGCCCTAGGGCAGATCAGAGCTGGACTTTGTGGAGAATATGATAATATTACAGGGAAGCTGCAGGGGCCCCCTGGAGCTAGAGGCAGGATTGTGACCCCTGCAACCCCTTATGCATGTATGGATGGTGTACTGAGCTTTATGTATGATGTACTAACATGTAAACAAATAATGCTTTCTGTATGCAGACCAACTAATTTATTATGAAAATCGTTGACAAATATTTTTATTATGTCTATTACTTGTTTCAGCCTTAATAGTCTGCTCTTTAAAATAGTAGAATGTAGCCTAGAGCTCCACCAATTGGCTGCAAGTTGCAAATATTAAACATTCATATGCATAAATTCATGTTTAGCCCACAAAAATGTTTTTAAGTACAATAAATTAATAAAATAAATACATTTATATTCCTGTAATGACTATTCTTTTTGTGTCTACTAACATACTAACATCCGAGCAGTGATTTTTTTTTTTTTTGTTTATGGAATATTTTGGAAAAAAACAAAGGTTCACATAGTCACACAGATCAACATCCACCTAATAAGTCAGCAGCTCAGATTTGTGGTACATCAGATAGGCAATTACAGTAATACTGTCCCCTGCATAACACAGCTAATGGAAAAGAGTGCAGAGTAAGGTAAAACGAAAAAGTTTTAGATCAAGGAAGACAAGGTTGGGCAGGGGAAGATAAGTAGGTTCAGGAAATGGAGGAAGGGGAAGAACTTGCTGGAAAGAGCTCCCAGTGACTGCATGCATTAGGCAGACTACGTCGGCATATCAAAGGACAAATAAATGATGGTTGAAGTCAGTTTGTAATATATATTTTTTTACTATTTAGGCATAATCATGCAGTTACGTCATTAATTTCTTATTATGTAGCACCCAATGCATTTTGTTTGTAACCTCAAATATGGACAGAAAATTGGAAAGCCATGCCTTAGCTATAGCCTGGTTTGTAGCTGTTAGAATATGGACCTTAAGTTCAAATGAATTCTTGGATATCCCATTTGGCTTTAAATTTAGAAGTGATTCACTTGGGTACATAGGATGTGGCCTTTGAAAGAGGATGCAAAGAATCCTGTACACCATTATCGTGTCCATAATCTCTGAACAATAGGACAGTACCGCCACGTATAAAGAAATGTGCCTGGTTCCGAACAGCCACAGAAATATGTAGATGAATAACCTAATACAGCATGAGCTAGATAGATTGGCACTATGTACCATCTAAGTAATTCTTTATAGTTAGGTGCCCGCTATCGCCCCTGTTGTTTGCTCTAGCTATAGAACCATTGACTGCTATATTAAGGGCAGATAAAGATGTCAAGGGATGTTGGATAAATACATTGGAAGAAAAGACCTCTCTGTACGCTGACGATAAGCTATTGTATCTGGCGGATGCGGATGGGTCTTTGAGCGCAGCATTGGATTTAATATCACACTTTGTTGATTATTCTGGATTCAAGGTTAATTGGAATAAGTCAACTGTTTTCCCCTTTGATCCTATGTTCACTCCCAGGTTGCCTCCGTATATCCCCTTACAGGTGGTTCTTAAATTTAGGTATCTGGGAATTGAAGTTCAATTGCCACTAAATAAATATATCTCCAACAATCTCTCCCCGTTAAGAGTACGTCTGCAAAATAATCTTTAGAGTTGGTCTAAGCTACCTCTTAATCTCCTAGGCCAAATCAACATATTTAAAATGATATATCTTCACAGATTTCTATATATTTTCTGGCAGGCCCCGATCTATATTCCCCAAAAAATATTCACAGAAAGAAATAAGTTAATCTCATCATTTCTCTGGGGCTCTAAGCCACCTAGGATATCATTAGAGACACTGCACTTACCTGTCCAGATGGGTGGTTTGGCCTTACCGAATCTCCAGTGTTACTATTTGGCATCTCAGCTAACACATATCCATTGGTGGTTCTTTCCAAATCTAGAGATCACCTCGGTTGCTACTCAGGCTGCCATGGTGCACTCCTATGTGGCACTGATTAATGTATTATATAGGAATGGCCCATACCCACCAGTTGAGGCGGATCTTCTCAAACTTTCCTATAAAAAATCTCATATCTGTACCAATAAAATGGGAGGTGCCCCATTGGATAAGTCACCCAATAGTCCTCTGTGGCATAATCCCCACTTACCTGAATTATACAAAATTCCAGATGGTACGTGTTGGCTGAGGGGCTGAGGGGGGCTGCTGCATACAGAAGATTTTTCATCTTAATGCATAGAATGCATTGAGACAAAAAAAACTTCTGCCTTTTAGAATCACTTTAACTAGATTAACAGGAGCTGCATATAAATGTAATTGCAATAAACAGGTTAACCTAATAACATACAGCAAGGTGACTGCTACACACACACACACTGTGTCACAGACCAAACTAACTGGTGTAGTTCTTGTGAGAGGACAAAAATGGGACAGATATACTTTGGCACCAGTCTTTAAATATATACATACAATATGTACACCCAGAAGGGTGTATAGGCAACCATAGACTATTTTAAACAAAAAATCTACTAATAATCAATGCTTCTGGTCTGGATTAGTAGCAGCTCCTTCCTAGTAGGACATGTGGTCTCAGACCCTCTCTTCTATTTACTTCCCTCCTCTGGGTTTTCTAACACCGCCTCACAGAGACAGGAACTGATATACATAAATAATTCTGTGATAAGCAGCACAGCTATTTACAAATACAGACAGTAGCACGCAGCAGATCCCTACACAATTAATGCACTAATGTGCAGAGTCAGTATTCATAGAGACAAAAACAACGAGGCCTCAATTATTTAGTTGTGGGATGTAAGGAGAGATAGCCAATAAGGGTCGACTCACCAGGAAGATTTAGTATCCAGCTGACTAGGAGCTATGGTAAGTACCACTGGGAAGTGATCTGAATGTGATGTATATTAACAGTTCTGAGGTATGGAAGGAACTTAGAGGTGCCTAGAGCCACATCAATAAGGGATTGCGAACCATGGGTCTTAGAGAAAAAGGAGAATTGAGTCTTGGTAGGATGAAATAATCTTCAAATAACATGAAGTCCCATTTCCCGAAAAAGCCTGCCAAAAGTAGGCTACGGGGTGGGCAGGATGGATGTTGTTTGTCTAAGGAGCCATTTAGAAAATGATTGGAGTCTCCAACCAACATGACTGGGAGTAACAGAAGGTGTTTTAGGAACCTGGCTATTAAACTGTGGACCTCAGGTAAAAAAGGAGAAGGATGGATATAGAATAAAAAACATATCTCTTATTTTTTTGTCCTTCTCTACTCTCTCACAGGAAAACACAAAGTCCCTGTGGACCAGAATAGACAACCCCCCCCCCTTAAGTGTATGACAAATATACTGAGTAGTAAGCCAACTGGATAAATGTACATTTGAGGTGGCTGGCGGTCTCAGCAGTGGCATGTGTCTCCTGCAGACTGTCCAGAGAGGGTTGAAAAAGATATGATATAATAAAACATAGAATTACTTTTTGAAAAGTTATGTTAGGGTGTCACAATAGTCTAGGTCACAGAAGTAGCAGCATGGTTTCTGCTTAACTGAGGGACAGAGTGGCTGAGTTGAACAGGGTCTTGTTGGAGTAGTCTTTGTTTTTTTATGTAGAGTCATAGTGTCATAGAAATCCTGTCAGCTACAGGATTCCTGGACTTCCTGATTCCGAATCTCGGGCACGTCCACGCGCGCGGGCACGCGCGCGCGCGATGGCGAGCACGTGCGCGCGCACGCGCTTAGCGGGGGCGCGCGCACGCTCCACAAAGCGCGCCAGAAGAGCTATTTAAACATGCCTGTGACAGACAGTCCCTGCTGTCTTCTCTACAGCGTGTAGTACCCAAAGAGACCTGATTCGTGAATTTACCTGCATCCGACCCGGCTTACCTTGACCCTTCCAGTTTCCTGCCTGCCTCTGACCCCCGGCTTTGTTTGACCAATCTTCTGCCTGATCCTCCAGTACCTTGCCGCCAGCCAATTCTACCGACCCGGCTTGTCCGACCAATCTCTCCAGTTGCTGTGTCCTGGTTCCAGTCCAGTCAGCCTCATCAGTTCCAGTCCAGTTGCTTGTTCCTGGTTCCAGTCCAGTCTGCCTCTTCAGTTCCAGTCCAGTTGCTGTATCCTGGTTCCAGTCCAGTCAGTCTCATCAGTTCCAGTCCAGTTGCTGTGTTCCTGGTTCCGGTTCAGCCTGCCATTCTTCCTGGGTGCCTGGATCCGTCCCAGTCTTCAGACTCTACTCTACCTTGATCCATCCTGCCAGGCACTCGTACCCCTTCTACCTCCGTGCCTCCTGTCTTCAGTACCAGGGGCCGCCGGTGGAAGCCGTAAGAGAGGCCTCCCTCTGCAGATCCGGGCTCGTCACCGTCAGGTACGTGATAGTAGCAGACAGCCATGTCTGAGCCCGGGCAGGGAGCCTCACCTATGGAGGAACTCTGTCGGCACCTGGCAGGTTTGTCTGAAGCAGTCAAGAGTCTTCAACAAGGATACACCCGCTTGGAAGAACAAGTGCGGGCCCTCTCCAATCCTTCTGCCATCCAAGAGGGGCCCCACGCCTCTGCTTCCACAGCCGGAACAAGTTCCTCACCCACAGTGGTCATGCTTCCTCCTGAACCTAAGGTTCCTACACCCGAAAGATTTTCCGGGGATCGGAGCAAGTTTAGGGCCTTCCGGAATTCGTGTGAACTGTATTTTGCCCTACAGCCCCGTACCTTTTCTCTAGAGGCCACCAAGGTGGGCTTTGTGGTCTCTTTGCTCGCTGGAGACCCTCAGAGCTGGGCCCACCGTCTCTTTGAACAGAAGGATGTATCACTAAACAACCTCGCTGCTTTTTTCGATGCCATGGCCCAGCTATACGAAGATCCCCAACTCTCGGTAACCGCAGAAGCCGCCTTGCGTTCCCTTCAACAAGGACGCAGACCAGCGGAGGACTATGTGGCAGAATTCAGGTGGTGGAGTGCGGATACCAATTGGAATGATGCCGCCCTCCGCCATCAGTTTCGCTTAGGACTTTCCGATTCCTTGAAGGACGAGCTAGCTAGAGTCGGTGTACCACAGACACTCAACCTGTTGATTGATCTAACCATCCAGATTGACCGACGTCTGAGGGAACGGAGGGCTGAGAGGACCACTGGCTTCTCCCGCCCAACCTGGATGCTTCCTCGGGCTCCTAGTCACCTGTACTCGGCTCCTGCTACACCTCCAACTCCCACATCTGACACGCCTGAACCAATGCAGCTCGGGCTCCTTCGTCCATCCCTCGCTCCTGAGGAACGCCAGCGCCGCCGAATAAATAATCTGTGCCTGTACTGCGGGGACCCCGGACATTTCGTTAGAACCTGTCCCCTGAAGCTTCGTAAGTTTCTTTCAGTTTCTTCTAACATGACTAACCTACAAGCCAAAACCACATCTCACCTTGCCCTCTCTGCTTCATTACAGCTCCCAGGAAGGACTTTGCAAGTACCCGCCATTATTGATTCCGGAGCATGCAGCTGCTTTATGGACTCAACCTTTGCCATTAAACACCAAATTCCCCTTCGTACCAAGACCCACGGACTTCGTGTCCATCTGGCTGATGGTTCCGTCATTAAGTCCGGACCTGTGACCCAGGAGACCACTCCTATACCCGCTACCATTTTTACCGCCTCTGGAACCCACCAAGAATGCTTATGTCTGGACATCATCTCTTCTCCGTTGTTTCCCTTGATCCTTGGTATGCCTTGGTTACAAGCCCACAATCCCACTATCAACTGGACTACGGGAATAGTTGCCCTTCCTTCTTCCTATTGCCAGCAGTCCTGTGGCTCATATAAACCTCCTGGGCCGGCCTCGTTACTATGCATTGACACAGAAGATGGCACCCGTCAATCCATCCCAGAAGTTTACCACGACTTTCTTGACGTATTTAGTAAACAAAAGGCAGAGACTCTACCGCCCCATCGGGCCTACGATTGCCCCATCGACCTACTTCCTGGAGCAAAGATTCCGTTCGGTAGAGTCTTCCCTTTAACGGAGGTGGAACAAGGGGCTTTAAAAAATTATGTTGATGAGAACTTGCAAAAGGGGTTCATCCGCCCTTCCACATCCCCAGCAGGCGCAGGCATCTTTTTTGTAGAGAAAAAGGACCACACCCTTCGACCTTGTGTGGATTACCGGGAATTGAATAAAATTACAGTAAAAAATCGCTACCCTCTCCCCCTGGTACCAGAGCTATTTCAGAGACTAGGAACTGCCACCATCTTTACCAAACTTGACCTCCGCGG
Source organism: Rana muscosa (assembly GCA_029206835.1). Taxonomy (NCBI): domain Eukaryota; kingdom Metazoa; phylum Chordata; class Amphibia; order Anura; family Ranidae; genus Rana; species Rana muscosa. The sequence continues at coordinate 138,141,133 of CM055119.1, forward strand.
AGCCTACAACTTGATCCGTATCAAAGAAGGGGACGAATGGAAGACCGCTTTCCGTACCCGGTATGGACATTTTGAGTACTTGGTAATGCCATTCGGGTTGTGTAACGCCCCTGCCACTTTCCAGTATTTTATCAACGATGTTCTACGGGACTTCCTAGACCTCTTTGTTATTGTTTATCTTGATGATATCTTAATTTTTTCTTCCTCCCTTGATTCTCATCGCAGACATGTCAAAGATGTGTTGGGTCGGCTCCGCCAGCATGGCCTGTATGCGAAGGCCGAAAAATGCGAGTTCGAGCAAGAGAGTATATCATTTCTGGGGTTAATCATTTCCAGCGAGGGCATCAAGATGGATCCTCAAAAGATTACCGCAATCCTGGACTGGCCAGAACCGGTGGACAAGAAGGGAATCCAACGTTTCGTTGGATTCGCCAACTTCTACCGCAAGTTCATCAGGGGGTTTTCAGCTATTATCGCACCCATTACTCAACTCACCAAGCAAGGAACACGTTTTCACTGGTCTCCTGAAGCCCAAGAAGCTTTTGAACGCCTGAAGGCCCTATTTACCTCAGCCTCTATCTTGAAACACCCAGACTCCTCACTACCATTCGTACTTGAGGTAGACGCCTCCGAAATAGCGGTAGGAGCAATACTGTCCCAAAGACAGGGAGTCAAAGCCTTGCTCCACCCAGTAGCCTTCTTCTCCCGCAAGCTTTCTGCAGCGGAGAGGAACTACGACGTGGGGGATCGGGAGCTACTAGCGATCAAGTCTGCACTAGAGGAATGGCGGTACCTGCTGGAGGGCGCGGCTCATCCAATTCTGATATTCACTGACCACAAGAACCTGGAGTACCTGAAAGCCGCGAGAAGATTGAATCCACGGCAAGCCAGGTGGGCACTCTTCTTCTCCCGGTTCTCTTTTCATGTTACTTATCGTCCTGGGGCCAAGAATATTAAGCCTGACGCCCTGTCTCGGATGTTCCATAAGTCCAAGGAGACTTCTCCGCCTGATACCATCCTTGCCCCCGGAAATTTCCTTCTTCTACAGGAGAACCTGTTCACTCAAATCAAACGAGCTTCCACCGGGCAGAGACAGTTCTCCGAGCCGGAATTGCAGGTTAAGGATGGACTATTGTGGTACCAAGACAGAATCTACGTACCTGAGAAACTAAGAGTAACCGCATTAGAACTCTGCCACGACCACGCCCTGGCCGGGCATTTTGACGTTGCCAAGACCACTGACCTGGTACAGCGCACCTTCTGGTGGCCTCGAGTACGTGAAGACTGTAGGAGGTTTGTAGATTCTTGTACAACTTGCACCCGAAACAAGGGTTCCAGATCCAAGGCCTGGGGACTACTAAAACCCTTACCCGTTCCAGATAGGCCCTGGAGAATGTTGTCCATCGACTTCATTGTCGAGTTACCTCCGGCTGAGAACCATTCCACCATCTTCATTATAGTGGACCGTCTGTCCAAGATGGCACACTTCATCCCTATGAAAGGGACTCCCTCCGCTCCTGAAACCGCACAGGTATTCATCAGAGAAATAGTCAGACTCCACGGGGTACCAGCCAATATTGTTTCCGATCGCGGAGTTCAATTTACCTCTCGATTCTGGAGATCCCTTTGCAAAACCTTGAAAATCGAATTATCGTTTTCCTCTGCTTACCATCCACAGACCAACGGACAGACGGAGAGAACGAATCAGACGCTCGAGCAATACCTGCGATGCTTCTCCTCTTTTGCTCAGGACAACTGGGTTTCCCTACTTCCGTTGGCCGAGTTTGCGTATAACAATTCCATTCACTCCGCTACCTGCCAGACTCCTTTCTTTGCAAACTATGGTTTTCATCCTACTTTTCTGCCTAATTCCCTTCCTGAGTGTCCTGTACCTGCAGTCCAGGAAAAGTTAAATTTTTTCTCGGTCAATAACCAGCTTCTACAAGAGACCATGACCAAGACTCAAGAACGCAACAAGACAATCTATGACAAGAAGAGACGGGGTGAATTAGTGTTGGTACCCGGCGACCAAGTATGGCTATCTACCACAAACCTAAGAATGGCATGCCCTTCTAAAAAACTGGGCCCCAAATTTTTAGGTCCATTCCCTGTTAAGAGGAAAATTAATGAAGTAGCTTATGAATTGGAACTTCCTGACTCTCTTAGAATCCATCCAGTTTTTCATGTCTCTCTCCTAAAACCCACAGTCTCCAATCCGTTTCCAGATCGGAAGCCGGATCACCCTGATCCGATCATTATTGACGGTGAGCAGGAATTCGAAGTAGAAGCTATCATGGACTTCAGGAGAAGAAATAACCAGAACCAATTCCTAATTAAATGGAAGGGCTACGGACCCGAGGAAAACTCATGGGAACCCGAGGAGAATATCCATGCCAGGAGTTTGGTACAGGCTTTCAAAAGGACTCACCCTGGAAGGTTCACCCGGCTGGGCATCCGGAGGCTGCCCCTTGGGGGGGGCAATGTCATAGAAATCCTGTCAGCTACAGGATTCCTGGACTTCCTGATTCCGAATCTCGGGCACGTCCACGCGCGCGAGCATGTGCGCGCGCACGCGCTTAGCGGGGGCGCGCGCACGCTCCACAAAGCGCGCCAGAAGAGCTATTTAAACATGCCTGTGACAGACAGTCCCTGCTCTACAGCGTGTAGTACCCAAAGAGACCTGATTCGTGAATTTACCTGCATCCGACCCGGCTTACCTTGACCCTTCCAGTTTCCTGCCTGCCTCTGACCCCCGGCTTTGTTTGACCAATCTTCTGCCTGATCCTCCAGTACCTTGCCGCCAGCCAATTCTACCGACCCGGCTTGTCCGACCAATCTCTCCAGTTGCTGTGTCCTGGTTCCAGTCCAGTCAGCCTCATCAGTTCCAGTCCAGTTGCTTGTTCCTGGTTCCAGTCCAGTCTGCCTCTTCAGTTCCAGTCCAGTTGCTGTATCCTGGTTCCAGTCCAGTCAGTCTCATCAGTTCCAGTCCAGTTGCTGTGTTCCTGGTTCCGGTTCAGCCTGCCATTCTTCCTGGGTGCCTGGATCCGTCCCAGTCTTCAGACTCTACTCTACCTTGATCCATCCTGCCAGGCACTCGTACCCCTTCTACCTCCGTGCCTCCTGTCTTCAGTACCAGGGGCCGCCGGTGGAAGCCGTAAGAGAGGCCTCCCTCTGCAGATCCGGGCTCATCACCGTCAGGTACGTGACACATAGAGACAAAAAAGAGAAAAAACAAAACAACAACTAACAAGAGTTAACCATGGAAATGAGATAATAGGTTTGGAGCTAACCAGATGCAGAGTGCTCAATGTACCCAACAGTGACCTAACAAGCTTTGTGTGGGAGGAGAATGTGGGAGTTCCATTTGTTGGCAGGCTGGAGAAGCAATCATCACTGACTGTAGAAATGTTTGCATTTCATTTGGAAATCAAGGTCCCAGAGTCTGTAGGAAGAGTGGAGGAGCACAGAATCCAAGTTGCATGAGGTCCAGTGTGAAGTTTTCACAGTCAGTGATGATTTGGCAAGCCATGTTATCTGCTGGTGTTGGTCCACTGTGTTTTATCAAGTCCAAAGTCAGCACAGCCCTCTACCAGGAAATTCTAGAGCACTTCATGCTTCCCTCTGCTGACCAGCTTTATGGCAATTCTGATTTAATTTTCCAACAAGAATTGTCCACACTGCCAAAAGTATCAATACCTGGTTTAATGGTCATGGTATCACTGTGGTTGATTGGCCAGCAAACTCGCCTGACCTAAACCCCATAGAAAATCTGTGAGGTATTGTCAAGAGGAAGATGAGAGACACCAGACCCAACAATGCAGATGAGCTGAAGGCCGCTATCAAAGCATCCTGGGCTTCCATGACACCTCAGCAGTGCCACAGGCTGATCGCCTCCATGCCATGCGACCATGATGCAATAATTTATGCAAAAGGAGCCAAAGCCAAAGCCAAATATTGAGTGCATACTATACTGTACATGGACATACATTTCTGTAATAAAAATATTTTGTATTACTCTTATGTAATATTCAAATTTTCTGAGATACTGAATTTGGGGTTTTCACTAGCTGTAAGCCATAATCATCAAAATTAACAGAAAGAAATATATCACTCTGTGCGTAACACATCTATATAAAATATTTGAGTTTCATGTTTTAAATTGAATTACTGAAAATAATTTACTTTTTGATTATATTCTAATTTTATGAGATGCACGTGTATTAAAGGCAGAGAGAATGGAGGCATTCTTTACTTATTGCATTGCCTGAACAACCAGTTGGAGGCTGCACCAGGGGTGTAAAAAAAAGTAAACAGTATAATTGGCCACCACCTGCAACTTGGCATAATATATAATATTGAAGATGCAGATATTGTAAGCGCTTTTTGACTTCCTGAAATTGTGCCCAGAGATTTTGAACATCAGATGAAAAATCTGCAAAGAACATAACACTGGTACCAATAAAGGAAACCTTAGTTTCCAGAATATTTTCTTTATCTCATTAATTTAGGTGGTGGATAAGAAAGGGACATGTGTGGACCCTGTGCACCGTTTCTATTGCAAGATTTTTTTTGGCCAAAGGTGACTTTGAAGGATTAGAGTTCTCATTCAGTAAGACCAATCAGTCTAATATTATTGCATTCTCAAGATCTTCTGACGTTTGTGTTTCAGCATCTGACTCGTGCATGGTGACTCTGACATCTGTTATAAGAGTGTGCACAGTGTCATCTAAGTCACTCACATGGCCTTCCAGGACCGATGTACATTCGCACACTGCCTAAAGATTGTATCTTCCCTGACACCCTGGACCTGTTCTGTTAAGCTGTGCTGGGAGATATTACATTGCTGCACCACTTCTCCACTTGAATAGACTTTCTCCAGTGACTGAACCAGGGTATCTGTGGACTGTGAAGTGGCTGAGAGGTTGATTTCTTAATCTGAGTGGGGGGCAGATGGATTTCCCAAGATGGTCAGCATTAGTCTCTCAGCTTCTCCTTGGCTGTCTGTCCACCGAGTGGAGTCTGAGAGCTGCTACCGCCATCTTGTGCTCTATGGTCTGCTGGGCCTGAAAAAGTTATTTTTGTATGGCCGAGGAAGAAATTACAGTCTCCAGGAACAGCACTTCAAGGTCTGATGTGCAAGGAAACAGGAGGCCAGGAAAGTATAACATAGATCAGCAGGATCAGTGACAAGATTTTTACAGGGGCAAATGCTACATAGGTCCAATCATAATCTATTTATACTGATGACCATTGTCAGTGAGACAGAAAGTAATGGTAAATCCAAAATTCTACAGTTGTCATCACAACAAGAGATGGAGAAGACTATTACGGGACAACTATCTAAGGCCAAATTCATAATACCATATTGCATTAACACATATTGTTTAGTACTGCTTGGCAGTGACCTTCATTTCGAATGGAACTCCAATGCATCTGTAGCGTGGTAGTGTATTCTTGTAAATTGCATTAGAAAAAAGGGTCATGTACAGTTTTAAGCACATTAGGGTGCATTGGCAGCCCATTCTTTTTTATTAGGGTGCCTGCAATGCACGATAACATGTGACATACCACACTGTGAGAGGTACCTTCAAATGGAGACTTTTTCAAGCACTCAGTCCACTCAGCAGAATGCATTTTAGGTATTTTTTCAACTCATCAAAGTAACAAAGTGTTATCACCCAAAACCAATCTAGTAATAGACAGAAGGCTTGTTTTTATAGCTAGTACGGAATGTTAACGGATCCACCACAACCAGACCCTATGTCTTAATTATTACTTGTTTTGTCGACTTTAGACTTGAATTTTGCTATAGTTATACACTCGCGTTTGTTCTGACCACAAATGTTTTACCATTGATTGTAACTATCAACATGTTTTATCAACTCTCTGTTCAACAATATTGTAAACCTACACTCTTTTTTCTACTAATAAAATATTGTGGGAAACAAAAGTGTTATATCTGCAGCTCCACCCAGTGACAGGGAATGGGGATGTACGCTTTAATGACGGGGAAAAAAACGCGCATGCTCAGAAGCAAGTTATGAGACGGGAGCGCTCGTTCTGGTAAAACTAGCGTTCGTAATGGAGATAGCACATTCGTCACGCTGTAACGGACTGAAAAGAATGAGGCAGAAAAGCGCGAATCGTCTCTCACCAAACTTTACTAACACGAGGATCAGCAAAAGCAGCCCAAAGGGTGGCGCCATCCGAATCCCCTTTATAGTGCCGTTGTACGTGTTGTCGTACGTGTTGTAAGTCACCGCGCTTTGCTTGAGCATTTTTTTTTTCACAATAGTGTGTAGGCAAGGCAGGCTTGTGAACAATCAAGTCGAGAAAAACTTTGTTTTTTTCAATGACATTAAAAACGCCCGTGTGTACGCGGCATAAGTGTGCTATAGTGTGCTATTCTGATTCTATTGTCAGTGTAGAATATCAGTTTAGTGTGCATCTAGGGATAGTTCAATGTGAGTGAAGTGCAGTGGAAATGCAACTTTCATCTTTAAATTAGTGTGAATGTTGGGATAGTTCAGTCATTATGAGTGTAGTGTGACCATTCATCTTTACATTAGTGTGAATGTAGGGATAGCTCAGTCAGTGGGTGAGTAGTGACCGTTTAACACAGTATATTTTATTGCGTTACTGCAAGTTGAACGCTGTATATTTCAGTGTATTACATGCCATTTAACGCAGTACATTTCTGGGTGTTACTGCACGCTTAATGCAGTATATTTTAGTTGCGTTACTGCCTGGAGTATGCTGTCCAGTTCTGGCCACCAGTTCTCAGGAAGGTTGTACTTGAAATGAGGCGAGTACAGGGAAGGGCAACAAAGCTAATAAAGAGACTGAAGGATATTAGTTATGAAGAAAGGTTACGAGCACTGAACTTATTCTCTGGAGAAGAGACGCTTGAGAAGGGATATGATTTCAATTTACAAATACCATACTGGTGATGGTGACCCCACAATAGTCATAAAACGTTTCCACGGAAGGGAGTTTAATAAGACACGTGGCCACTCATTAAAATTATAAGAAAAGAGGTTTAACCTTAAAGTGCGTAGAGGGTTATTTACTGTAAGAGCAGCAAGGATGTGGAATTCCCTTCCACAGGCGGTGGTTTCAGCAGGGAGCATCGATAGTTTCAAAAATCTATTAAATAAGCACCTGAACGACCACAACATACAGGGATATTCAATGTAATACTGACATATAATCACACACATAGGTTGGACTTGATGGACTTGTGTCTTTTTTCAACCTCACATACTATGTAACTATGTAGGTTTAACGCTGTACAGTTCAGTGCGTTATTGCAAGGTTAACACAAAGTTTAACGCTGTATATTTAATTGCCTTACTGCAAGTTTAACACCGTAAATTTCATTGCGTTATTGCAAGTTTAACGCCATATAGTTCTGTGCATTACTGCAAGTTTAGCGCTGTATATTTAATTGCGTTACTGCAAGTTTAACGCTGTATATTTCATTGTGTTACTTCAAGTTTAACACTGTATATTTCATTGCGTTATTGCAAGTTTAACGCCATATAGTTCTGTACGCTACTGCAAATTTAACGCCATATATTTCATTGCGTTACTACAAGTTTAACGATGTATGTTTCATTGTGTTACTACAAGTTTAACAATGTATATTTAATTGCGTTATTGCAACTTTAATGCCATATAGTTCTGTGTGTTACTGCGCGTTTGACGCAGTATATTGCAGTATATTATAGTGTATCCGTGGAGTATGTCTGTGTAGTGAATACTCAAATTAAAGTGCACCAAACCTCACTTTCCATTGATTAAAATGCATCCACGTACACATTTACACATCTTTATTACATTTTGTTAATAAGCACCCCCCACTCCCCCCATCATATCTGAGAGGACAAAAAGGAGAGGCAGATGTTCCCATGGCACTGTAAGGGGGCCAGCAGTGTATGTGTCCACAGGCAAAGAAGGACGTGGTCAGTCCTCAGGCAGGGCATCATTTCCTCTGTTTAGTGATGTTGCCCATGCTATCAAGCCACAACATGCAGAGGAGGTGGTGGACTGGCTTACTAAACCGTCCTCATCCTCTGTCACCCAAGCAGAGACTAGTGTGCAGTCCCCTGCAACTGCCAGAGTGGCAAAACCTGTCTCCTTGTCCTCCACTATTCCTGCCATAGCCCCATCATCAGGCATTGAGGAGTCAGCAAAGTTATTTGAACACAGCGTCAGCCACATGAGCCTACAGAGAGGGGAGAACACTGGTACACAAATTGGCATTCATGTTCCCCCATCCACAGCGTATTGCCGAGATGATGAGGATGAGGTCACTGACTCAACTTGTGTGCCGGATAGAGCAGAGGAGGAAAGTGAGGGTGAGGCACAACCCCAACGAGGCAGCCATCATGGAAGAGTGGAGAGCAGCCACCCTATTCCATCACATTCTGGAGCTGTTATCCCTCAGCCCACTTCTCACTTCTCAGCTGTCTGGGCCTTTTTTAGTATATGTGCAGCCAATCGCACTGTTGCTATTTGCAAACTTTGTCTCAAGCACATAAAGCGTGGCAAAAACACCAACCATTTGGGTACCACATGCTTGACAAGGCATTTAACCTCCCACCACTCAGCCCATTGGCAAGAGTACCTAAAAGCCACACAAAAGGGGCACAAATCTGTCCCTCCTCCTTGCTCACCTCAGTCTGTCCCTGCTATACCTCATGACCTCTCAGCAGCCTCCACTGACTATGATGGTATAGCGCAGGGTGTCCCAGGTCCTTGCAGCACATCAGCCAGCAGCACACCACCAGCTGTAGACTATAGCCTGAAAATTGCTCTGCCTCATCTGCTGCAGCAGATAAAAAATACAGTCCCTGCCACCCACATGCCAAGCATCTAAATGCAAGCTTGTTAAAGCTGCTGGCTCTACAACTTCTGCCTTTCTGCCTGGTGAATTCTGTCCACTTCCATAAATTTGCAGAATGTGCTGTACCACAATGGCAGGTTCCCAGTCACTATTTCTTTTCACGTAAGGCCATTCCAGCTCTCTACCATTACGTGGAAGGTAATGTTGTGACATTGTTGGGCAAAGCAGTCAGCCGCAAAGTCCACGTTACTGCTGACACATGGTCCAGCAAGCATGGGCAGGGACACTGGGTAATTCTGCTTGCAACTCGGAAGGATGCAGGACAGGGTGCAGTGCTGCATCTTGTTGTGCCCCCATGTCTCCATACAGCTAGTGGTGATGATGCGAGATTTGTCAGCTCTACTCCCTCCTCCTTCTCCTTCTCCATGCCCTCCTCTGCTGAATTGTCCTATGAACCTCAAGTACCCCCTATGCGTTCAAAGGGCTATTCAATGAGTCAGGCTAAGAGGGGCCATGCAGTGCTTCAGCTGGTGTGTCTAGGGGACAGCACCAGTCCGCCCTTAGACAGGGAAAGTTGACACGTGTGCCATGCCTGGCACATGTCCTCAACTTGGTGGTGCAGCGTTTCCTAAATAGGTACCCAGGGTATGAAGGTCTACTAAAGCAGGCCAAAAGAGTCTGTAGCCATTTTAGATGGTCATACACAACCAGTGCTCGTTTGGCTGAAATTCAGCGGGAATTCCACCTGCCCGTAAACCGCCTGATTTGTGACATGCCCACCAGGTGAAACTCGACTTTGGCAATGGCTGCTCAAAAAGGATACATGCACTGTACTGTCACCATTTGAGGAGACCACAAGGATAGTGAGCCGTGACAATGCATGCATCAGTGACACAATCCCTGTTGTGTTCCTGCTGAAGCAGACTTTGCATGGCATTATGGACATGGCACTCGAGGCAGAGCAGCGAGACGAAGAGGAGGACTTCCTTTCCTCTCAAGGCCCACTTTATGCAGACACCATTGTTTTTATGCCACAGAACACACAAGTGGAGAGAGAGGAGGAGGAGGAGGAGGATTCTGGCAGTTTCTGAGGCATTGAAGCAGAGGAAGACATACATAACAGTAAGAGATGGTTTTCCATCCGCAGAACCCTTGGGAGTAGTACGTGGCTGGGAGGACACTGTTCCAGATACTATAATCCTCAGTAAAACCCAAGGAGTATTCTTTTCATGCCTCCACAAATTTGGGGTGCATGGTGCTCCCTCATGCTTCAAAGCCTGCAAAAGGACCCAAGAAAACGTGGGGTAAAGGAAAAGGATCACTATTGGTTGACAACCCTCCTTGACCACCATTATAAGGGGAAAGTCTCAGAACTCATCCCGTCCTCACAGAGAGTGCAGAAGATTAAATATCTTGAGGACACCTTAAAGATGAATTTTTCAAATCCTTTTCCCGACTGGTAGGTTACAGTGTCATGGAAAACATAGTTTTGAGGCTTCTGTTGGTCAAGAGAGGAGCGGTGGAGAAGGCGGCTGCCTAAGTGATGCATTTTGCAATTTTTGAAGTCCTTACCACCCAAGGCTGTCAGCTTGCTCATCCCATTGGCAGTGTCTGCATCACATGGTGGACATTAATCTAGGGGTGAAAACCGAGATGGAGAGATTTCTAGTTGACAATCCACTGGCTTACTGGTTCGTGAGAATAGACCACTGGCCAGAACTTGCCCAGGATGATATTGAGCTGCTGGACTGCCCTGCATCCAACAAGATTTCTAAACGGGCATTCGGTGCTGCTGGAGGTTTTGTTACTGATCATAGAACGCATCTGTCCACAGACTCCCTGGACCATCTGACTTTTATCAAAATGAATCAGTCCTGGATTACCAGCAGCTATGAAGCCCCTGATACCGATGTTGCCGATTAAGTGTTTTTGGGGTGTGGAATGTCTGGAGGACTTCTAGGCTGCCTAGTGTTGTGGGTGTTGATTTCATCTGGAAGTATGATTTTGGTGTAGGTTTCATGGGCACAATTAACACCCAAAGACCAATTTTTACGCACCTGTTTGACAGGTGCATTTCACTACAATTTTGGACAGCGAGGCCAATCCTTGCTTTCATCAAGAGTATCTCTGTAGGGTTACGGTGTGAAGGCACCACCGACACCCAAAGACCAATTTTTCCGCACCTGTTTGACAGGTGCATATCATTACAATTTTTGACAGCAAGGCCAATTCTTGTCTTCATCAAGAGTACCTGTAAAAGGTTACAGTAGGAAGGCACCACCAACACCCAACAGAAAATATACAGTATATTAATAGTGTAGCGCCAATAAATTCAATGAACAGTGTCAGTCCTGAATAATGAATTTAATTCAGTGCGGCTAAATACAGCAAAAAAAGATTTAAGATCCAAATGTGTTAATAAAAATTGAGTAATGTAAAAAACATGTGAAAGTCCAGAAGTGTCAATAAACATATACTCTGTGTCGTCCCAAAGCATATATAGTAACATGAAAAAATGGGCTTGGTGCAGCGACTCCAGTGATAGTGTAGGTACTTCTCAAACTGTGCTCAAGTGACAAGCCACCAACATCAAGTGAATTCAAAACTCACCAGAGCAAATGGTTGCCATTACAGCAGCATTTGCGACTTTAAGCATATATGGAAATCTCACAGGGTTCAGTAAAAAAACAATATGCTTCCAACGGCTCCTCCAGGCGGGATCCAACTAAGGATAAATAAAGCTCACCAGGAGCCCAAGTACATATTCCATAGTGTAGTAGATTTATTAACAAAAACCTAAACAGCATAAAATCCAAAATGTAAAAATCCAGTTAACTCACACGGGAAGCCGCTGCCAAACTGGGATCTTGTTTAGTCTTGGAATGTGTAAAAAATGTTTTGGCAATTTCCCTACTGTACTTACAAAGTGGTGCATTCTAATTTCAAAGATACACACCAGCTCCCCAAGATAAAGAAGTTTTGTTTCAGGCAGAAAAAAACTTTTTTTCAGCAACAGCTATCTGCAGGTGGCCGTGCAGTTAACTGGACCTCTTTTGAAAAGCAAACTAAATATGTATCCAAGGTGAAAGCCCACATTTTTTACAATTTATATGTTATTACATCAGACAATCCAAAAATTACCTTACATGATTCTTGAGGAAACGGATTTGAGTGTAGCCTTTGAAGGTTTATAGATGCACAACCTGATGATTTATATACTGTATCTAAAGTCTCAATGAATACTACCTTAATAAAAGCAAACTAAAAACTAGCACTTGGGCGGCACCTGCTTCCTATCATAATTGCTAATTTTAACTTACAGATATTGTCAAAATGTTTCTGGGAATGCTCAGTTGAGGGCACTGTTTCATACATTGTGGTTTCAGAGGTTTTAGACCTTATCTTATCTACACTGCAACCCTGGTTAACCTCAAACAATTCCCCAAAGAGGCCTTGTTGAGGGTTACTCCTCCCAACATTCCCAACGAAAATTACTGTTTTATATGTGTAGCGGGGTCCCCTTTAAGACTCCCAGGAATACCTTGCCCAGAATCCCTTTCGGCATGTTTCCACCCCAGAGACTCATGGGAGGGGTTATAAAAGGAGGAGGCGAGGCTGGGCTCGGCCTCTTTGGGACACGAGACTTCAGTGACTGATCCTCCTGTGCGGATGTGCCAGAGTGCAAGGCTTGAAGCCTGAGGCCTTGCGCAGCACCAAAGAGCCTTCCACCCCACTGTGAGCCTGGGTGGCATCTGACTTCGCTTATCTACAGCCTTGGTTGGATCGGGGACCCGATCGCTGGAGACACTGTGTGTGAGGACACAGTCGGTGGAAGTTCCCGGACTGGGATCGCGTCCGGAGGGGTGAGCGAGCGTATGCTCAGACCATATACTGTTTGTTGCTAATGTGCCTATAGACTGCCGTGGCCCACAAGTTTATATCTGATACTCTCACTGGAGATCCATATCAGAGCTGCACTCAGAGGTTCTTCAGTAAAGTGTTTATATCATCACAATCTTCCCACTGGATTACAAATGTTATTCTGTTATGTGCACCACCTTTAAAGACTTGCCGGTGAAGAAACCATCATCCCCTAGAGACTGAGTTTTAGGTATCTGAGCCAGGCCTGGCCAGCTAGTTAGTTCATTTAGTTACTGCACCACAGGGCGCCTAGTTAACGGTCGCCCACGCGGCGCACCTTTACTGTTCATCTAATGCATAGTATGTTTATTGCTGCAGGGCTCTGCAACTTATTACCTGTAAACTGTTACCACTGTTAACCTTTCTTTACCATAAGCTTAAAGTAAATTTGATACCCCTTTCATTATTGCCTTGATGTCTGAGTTTACTCATACAGTATAAGAAATATATTGCTGCCATAACTAACTGTGCCAGTAGGGGGTCGAGTACATTGCCGGGGGTTGGCGGAGCTGTCTTCAGGGCCCAAACTAAATCTTAGTTGAAGGTATCGCTACACGTGGGGGTTCTCGTTCGGGATCCTGATACAGCAATTAAATGCCAGAGGTGCTGGCATGGACCCACAAGGAATAAGAGCGTGGTGCGAAGCGGCTAAGGCAGACCCAAGCCAGTCAGTGGTCATCAACCTACCAGGGGAGGAATGGTCAACTGAAACGATAGAGGAGTTAATGAAGTCAGTGACCCCAGATCACACACCGTGGGTGATGGGAATAAAGTCGGACCCAGACATCTCATATCAGTATGCACTAGTGGAGTACTTGGACGGGATGCCAGAGGCTTGTAAGCGCAACTGTGTACAGACGCCAGATAATAGATCCTATAGGTTGGCGCACGCAATTAAGAAGGAGCCATCACCAACGGGATCACCGCAGGCTGTGGCCCGTACCTCGGCAGAAACAGCAGGCAGAGCGACACCCCCGGTGGCACCTGCACCTGCCACGGCTATATCACGAGAATTGATAAATGCAATAGGGGATTTGCTAACTAAATGTCAGAAGACAAGCACGGTGTATGTAGAGACTAGCTACTGGAGACTAAAGACATTCTCAGGGAAGCTCCCTGTCCCTGCAGGGGAAGAAGATTTTGATACCTGGGTGGAGCAGGCATTACAAGCAGTGGAGGCATGGGAGGTGCCTGGAGCGCAGAAGAGGCAACGAGTGATAGAAAGCCTTAAAGGCGCAGCAGCAGAAGCAGTGAAAAGTTTTCGGTTTGGGAATGCAGACTGCACGGCTCAAGACTGTCTAGCCATGCTACAGGAAGAGTTTGGTCAATTGGAAAAGGTGACAGAGATGGTCTACCAATTTGAACATACTTTCCAACAACCGAAGGAGAAACTTTCAGAGTATGTTAGAAGACTGAACAGGTTGCTGTGCAAGATTGTGTTGAAGAAGGAAATGAAGCCCCAAAATACAGATGCGGCAAGAATGAAACAAGTTTTAAAGGGAGCGTTACGCTCGGATCCAGTCTGGCTGCACCTGAAAACCTCGGGAGGAGGAACGTTACTGACTTATGCTGACTTGATAAAAATCATCAGAGATGAGGAGGCGCTACAACAGGACCAGCAAATGATTAAGACAAATGTTGTACCCGCACAGGTGCTAGTCAATCCAGTGATGACCCCTGAAAGAGACTCAGAGGTAGACACTCTAAAATCTCAAATGTCCAAGGTGTTAGAGATGTTGACCTCTCTGATGGCAAAAGACCCAGAAGTACCAAGGAAGGAATTATTCCCAATTGCCTCAGCACCCGCATCTTTACAAGAATGGGGAGATATAGTCTGCTTTAACTGTGGAGGAATTGGCCATATTGCAGCTACATGTTCCAGTCCCAAGAAGAAGAAAACGGACAACCGCAAGCCGGCGGGAAACTTCAGAGGGCCCCGGTGAAGGAGTCAACCGGGTGCCCATCACCTTCAGTGAGCTCCAAGCTGAATGCGAAGCAGAAGAAAAGAGGAGATAAAACACCTCAGAGGAAACGCAACATTCCTCAACAGAGATACACCCCAGAGAAAGGGGGCAAGACCCCTCAGAAGGGGCACAGCACTCCCCAGAGGGGCTGCACACCTAAGAAAAATAATAGTATCCCTCAGCGGGTCTGTACACCCATTGAAAGGAGGGAAATCAATGCATACCAGGCTCAAGAAAGATTAAAGTCCAAAGGGAATTGGACGAGAGAGAGTCCGAAAGGAAAGGGCCAGAAGAAGGCGACCCCTGCCAGGCCATATCCGGAGAAGCTGGTAGGCCCATCCCCTATAGTGCCCATTCAAGTGGAGGGAGTCTACACCAGAGCCATCTTAAATACTGGGGCACAAGTGACCCTGTTATACCGAGATTTCTACAATAAGCACTTGAGTCACCTGCCCATCCAGAAGATAGAGGAACTAGAAATATGTGGGATTGGAACCCAGAATTTCCCCTACGATGGCTATCTGCCCGTCAAGATGATCTTTGACCCATCTGTGGCTGGAAAAGCCAAAGTGTTTGACACCCTGGCAGTTGTGTGCCCTCGGCCGCCAGGAGCCAACAAGAGTTCCCTTATAATAGGGACGAACACGGACCTGGTCCGAAGACTCCTGACCCCTCTAGTGAAAGAGAAGGGGCCAGCGGCCACCAAGATCCACCCCATGTTGAAGACGGCCTACCAACGGCTGGTCCTAGAGCAGAAGACCCCTGGAGAGGGGATAGGGAAGGTGTGAAGACTTGGAAGAGAAGGGGTAGTGTTGCAGCCCGGCAAAGAAACCTGTCTCAGAGCCACTGTGAAGCTTACTTGGGAGCAGCCTGGACCCTTTGTCATGTTGGAGTCCGACCCAAGGGAAGAGTCCTCCGGTCTGGAAGTGATACCAGAAGTGATTCCACTGAAGGCCCTGAAGAAGGCCCATTGTAGAGTTCCAGTGAGTGTTAGGAACAATACAGATGGCCCCATGGAAATCCCAGCCAGGATGCTGCTGGGCCAGGTGAGCCCTGCTGCCCCTGTTACCCTGTCAGAAGTCAAGGGGACGGGTGAAGGAGGAGATGCTTGGGAGAAGCTATCCATGGAAAACCCGAATCTGCCCAGGGCTTGGAAAGAGAGAGCCAAGGCCCAGTTGACCAGATGGGAGAAGATCTTCTCCAAAGATGAGTTCGATGTGGGGTGTGCAAGGAGTGCCACCCATCGGATCCGCCTCCAAGAAGATAAGCCCTTCACAGAGAGGGTCAGGCGGGTCCCACTAGCAGATCTGGAGGATCTAAGGGAACAACTTGCAGAACTCAAGAGGACTGGTGTGATCCGGGAGTCTAGAAGCCCCTATGCCTCCCCGATAGTGGTGGTCAGGAAGAAGAATGGGTCATTGAGGCTCTGTATAGACTACAGGACTCTCAACAGGAGAACCATACCCGACCAGTACACCACTCCGAGGATAGAGGACGCTTTACAGAGTTCGTCTGGAGCCAAGTGGTTCAGCGTTATGGATCTCAAGAGTGGATACTATCAGATCCCTATGCATCCAGAAGACAAGGAGAAGACAGCCTTCATAACCCCAGTGGGGTTCTTTGAGTTTGATCGAATGCCCCAGGGACTGTCTGGAGCTCCTGCTACCTTCCAACGTCTCATGGAGAAGACTGTAGGAGACATGAACCTTATTGAAGTCCTTGTATACCTGGACGATGTCATTGTCTTTGGTAGAACCTTGGAGGAACACGAGGAGAGGCCAGAAAAAGTGTTGAGGAGACTCAGAGAGGAGGGACTCAAGCTTTCGCCTGAGAAGTGTTGGTTCTACCAGTCTTCTGTGAACTATCTGGGGCACATAGTGTCTGAAGAAGGGGTGGCCACAGACCCTTAGAAATTGGAGGCAGTTACCTCCTGGCCACGACCCACCACAGTAACAGAACTCAGGTCCTTCTTAGGGTTCTGCTCCTATTACAGGAGGTTTGTGGAAGGATTTGCCCGAATTGCTAGACCATTGAATGAACTACTCAAGACTGAGGGAGAAGAGGACGACTCAGGGCCCAGGAAGCCGGGAGAGTCAGTCAGAGATCAGTGGAACCAGAAGTGTGAAGAGGCCTTCCAGGCGTTGAAGAAGAGCCTAACCACCGCTCCAGTCTTGGCCTACGCAGACCCAACCAAACCCTATGAACTACACGTAGATGCTAGTCATGACGGTCTGGGAGGAGTACTTTATTAAGAACTACGGCCTGTTGCCTACTGTGACAGCAGGAAGGTAAAGTCACCTGGTTGCATCCAGGGGGGTAGATATATTTCTCCCAGATTCAGGCTTTATGCCGACTTATACAACTAGGGAGGGAGTTGATGAAGCCCAGCTGAGGCTAGTGGGCTCATGGATGACTCATACCTCTAGGGAGAGGGCTGGGCGTCGTGCAGGCAGGGAGTTGATGAGACCAGCTGAAGCCTGTCAGTTCGTTTAAGGCCTCTATAAAAACTCCCAGATTCATTAGGTGTTTGCTCATGCCTGGAACCAGACCTGTGTGGACTGTCTAGGGAGAGTGAACCCCTGTGCGGTGAGAAAAAGCCTGTGTGGCTATTTGTTTGGACATTGACTAAACCAGGGACTTAGGGACTAGGACAGCACCAGGCTGATCCCAGTTGTTAGTTAGGAAACCTGCATGTTTAGTCAGAGGTCAAGCTGACCAGGATTTATTTTGTTTATGTTTCTTTTTTGGCTTTGCTGTGTTTTTGTCACTGTACATAGAGAAATAAACCGCACCTTTTGATTTTGAAAACCACAACCTCCGTCTGCTGGCCCTGTTTTTGTGTGGGGAGCCCAACCAGGGGGTCACACACACCCGCTACCGAGTTAACCCCCTCACAGTTGGTGGAGAATGCAGGCAGTTTTTTTAAGCCAGCATGGAGGAGATACTGAAACAGCTGGCTTTAGCAAATGCCAATCAACAGCAGACAAATGCAGGTTTGCAAAGGAGCCTTGCAGCCCAGCAGCAAGCTCACCAACAGAGTCTGGAAGCTCAGCAACAAGCCCAGCAGCAATCTGAGGCCCGCTTCATAGACCTGTTACAGAAGCAAGAGCAGAGACTACAACAAATGGAAGCAGTAATGCAGCAACGTCCGCAGACCAGTGAGGAAAGCCGTCCCACTAATACCGCGTCCTTTGGGGTGAGTCGTTTATTGACAAAAATGACTGGAGAGGATGATCCAGAGGTATTTTTGACCACATTTGAAAGGACTGCTGAAAGAGAAAAGTGGCCTGAGGAGCAGTGGGCTGGACTGGTGGCTCCTCTGTTAACTGGTGAATAGCAGAAGGCTTACTAT
The DNA here is from genome assembly GCA_029206835.1 of Rana muscosa. NCBI lineage: Eukaryota > Metazoa > Chordata > Amphibia > Anura > Ranidae > Rana > Rana muscosa. The sequence goes on from CM055119.1 coordinate 138,159,218, forward strand.
GACCTAGAGCCTGACCAAGCAAAAGACTATGTGATGCTAAAAGCTGAAATATTGGCAAGGCTGGGTGTCACCCTGGCTGTCCGGGCTCAGCGTGTGCATAACTGGACTTTCCAGCTTGGAAAACCCCCCAGGTCTCAAATGTATGATCTCATTCACCTGAGCAGGAAGTGGCTACAACCAGAGACTTTGTCCGCACCAGAGATTGTGGAACGTGTTGTAATGGATCGGTTTTTGAGAGCTCTTCCTACTGCCATCCAAAAGTGGGTAAGCCATGGAGACCCAGAGACGGCCGGTGGTCTTGTGGATCGTGTAGAGAAATACTTGGCTACAGAGAACCTGACGGCCTCTTCCAGAGACTCTCGGACTTTCCACCCTAAGACCAGATCATCCCCAGGGGCGGATAAGAGGATTCCAAGGGGTGAGGGTGGAGAGAGTGAGAGGGTGGGAGCTCTACCCAAAGTTTGGCGAGAACAGCCTGGGAAGTCAGGGGCTCAAGAGGCAGCCAAATGGATTGTTTGCTACCGCTGCCGGCAAGCGGGACATATTGCAGCAAATTGCCCGGTTGTGGAGGAACCCATGCAATGTGACTTTCTGACGGACCGACGTCAGTCGCTGTGTGCGACAGTCGCATGCACTGCCATTCGGGGAACTGAGAAACATTTATGCAAAATGTGTATTAATGGTAGAAATGTTGTGGTATTACTGGATTCAGGTAGCCTTGTGACCCTGATAAAGGCTGAATTAGTTAAAACAGAGGTCTCTGGGAATAGCAAGGTAGCTGTTATTTGTGTGCATGGGGACACCCGAGAGTATCCAGTGACTACAGTGTGTTTCGAGACCCCCAAAGGTACCCTCTCTCATCCAGTGGGGTTAGTATCTCAATTACCGCATGATGCCATTGTGGGAAGGGATTTTCCGAAGTTTTGGGAACTGTGGGATGATCCTGAGCCCCCCACTGGTGCCCCTATGTACCAGGAATGTGATAGCCAGAACTCCTCTGAGAGTGGTGAGGACTCTCCAGAATTTCCCTTGTCAGTATTGGCAGGGGAGACTCAAGAAACTGGAGAGGAGCCCACCTCCTCAGACGAAAACCTACCGTCTGTGGAGTTTTCTGATCTGGAGGTTCACAGGGAAAATTTTGCCACAGAACAGTTAAAAGACCCCGCCCTAATAAAGGCACGGGAAAACGTAGTGGAAATAGATGGCGAGTTAGTGAACCCAGATAATACCTGCACTTACCCATACTTCAGCGTAGAGAAGGACCTACTGTATCGGGTGGCAAAAAGGGCAGAAGAAACCGTTGAGCAGCTTGTGGTGCCCAAACCTTACAGGAAGTTGGTGTTGGAGTTGGCCCATGGGCACATTCTTGGAGGTCATCTGGGGACAGAGAAAACCCGAGAGAGGGTATTACAGAGATTCTATTGGCCTGGGGTGATGAAGGACATAGAAAATTATTGTTCCTCCTGCCCTGTGTGTCAGAGGTCGGCCCCGATGCCACATTTCCGTAGCCCGCTGGTCCCTCTACCCATCATTGAGGTCCCGTTTGAGAGAATCGCAATGGATTTGGTAGGTCCTATAATCAAGTCCGCTAGGGGGCACCAGTACATATTGGTTATAATGGACTATGCCACCCGTTATCCAGAAGCGATCCCTCTCAGAAATACCTCGGCCAAAACCATAGCCAAAGAGCTATCTCTTGTTTTTAGCCGGGTGGGTATTTGTAAAGAACTGCTTACGGACCAAGGTACACCCTTTATGTCCCGGGTTATGAAAGAGCTGTGTAAATTGTTCAAAGTGACGCAATTGCGGACATCTGTGTATCACCCCCAAACCGATGGGCTGGTTGAAAGATTCAACAAAACCCTAAAACAAATGTTGAAGAAAGTGGTGGATAGAGATGGAAGGGATTGGGACTGTCTACTTCCTTATTTGATGTTTGCTATTAGGGAGGTGCCCCAATCCTCTACGGGATTCTCCCCCTTTGAGTTACTGTATGGGAGACACCCAAGAGGGCTGTTGGATATTGCCAAGGAAACTTGGGAAAGTGAGAGTTTTCCCCACAGGAGTGTGATTGAGCATGTCGCCCTGATGCAAGATCGAATTGCACAGGTAATGCCCATCGTGAAGGAACATTTGGCCCAAGCGCAGTTGGCACAGCAGAGAGTGTACAACCGTGGAGCCAAGACCCGTACCTTTTCCCCGGGGGATAGGATATTGGTACTTGTCCCTACGGTTGAAAGTAAATTCCTTGCCAAATGGCAAGGCCCCTACGAGATAATGGAAAAAGTGAGCGAAGTGAATTACAAGGTCAGACAACCAGGAAGGCGAAAGCCCGAACAGATATATCACGTTAATCTGTTGAAAGCCTGGAGGGATAGAGAGTCCCTAGTCGCAGAAACGTGGTCACCAGCTCAAACTGGTTGCGTGATTCCGGAGGTTGAAATAGCAGCCACCTTGTCACAACCCCAACAACAGGAGGTTAAGGAGTTTGTGCTTCGCAACAAGGAGGTGTTCTCTGAGCTGCCGGGACAAACATCTGGGGTAGAGCATGATATTATTACCCCGCCCGGTGAAAGGGTGAAGTTAAAACTCTATCGGATCCCAGAGGCCCGACGGGAGGCAATACGGGAGGAAGTACAGAAAATGCTGAACTTAGGGGTGATAGAGGAGTCCCAAAGTGATTGGTCTAGTCCCATTGTGTTGGGGCCTAAACCGGATGGGAGCTGGCGATTTTGTAACGATTTTCGTCAGTTGAACAAAGTTACAAAATTTGACACCTACCCCATGCCACGTATAGATGAGTTGATCGACCGGCTGGGAACAGCCCGATACATGACGACTCTTGACCTCACAAAAGGGTATTGGCAAATTCCCCTGGCCAAGACGGCCAAAGAGAAAACCGCATTTGTAACCCCAGACGGGGCGTTCCAATATAAGAGAATGCCGTTCGGGTTACAGAATGCGCCGGCCACATTCCAGCGGAAAATGGACCAGATACTGAGGCCCCATCGGAAGTATGCTGCGGCTTACCTGGATGACGTAATTGTCCATAGCACAGATTGGGCCTCACATCTGCCAAAAGTGCAAGCAGTCCTAGACTCTATCCGGGAAGCGGGGTTTACGGCTAACCCCAAGAAGTGTACCATTGGGCAGGAGGAGGCCAAATATCTTGGGTACACCATTGGCAGGGGAGTGATAAAACCCCAACTCAACAAAGTCGAGGCCATCCAGAGTTGGCCACGTCCCAACAGCAAGAAGCAGGTACAGGCCTTTCTGGGAATCGCGGGTTATTATCGGCGCTTCATTCCCCACTTTGCTTCTAAGGCTGTGCCCCTAACCAACCTGACGAAAGGGAAAGGGTCGGTCATGATTAAATGGACCCCCGAGGCTGAGGCAGCATTCCAATTCTTGAAACAAGCCTTATGTAGCCAGCCAGTGTTGTACTCACCCGACTTCTCTAAAGACTTTGTCGTACAAAGTGATGCGTCAGATGTGGGGTTAGGAGCAGTATTGTCCCAGGTCTGGAACGGGGAAGAGCACCCAGTCATTAACCTCAGCAGGAAGTTGAAGTCCCATGAGGTAAATTACGCCACGGTTGAAAAGGAGTGTTTAGCGGTGAAGTGGGCTCTAGATTCCCTTCGGTACTATCTGCTAGGTAGGCACTTTGACATGGTTACGGATCACGCTCCGTTAAAGTGGATGGCTCAAAACAAGGAGACAAATAGAAGAGTGAATAGGTGGTTCCTGGCCCTACAGGAATTCAACTTCACAGTAAAGCATCGCCCTGGCGTTCAAATGGGGAATGTGGATGCTTTGTCTCGAGTACATGAATGCCTGATTGCTGGTGTTCCAACCCCAAGGTTAAAACAAGAGGGGGGGGGGTATGTGACAGCAGGAAGGTAAAGTCACCTGGTTGCATCCAGGGGGGTAGATATATTTCTCCCAGATTCAGGCTTTATGCCGACTTATACAACTAAGGAGGGAGTTGATGAAGCCCAGCTAAGGCTAGTGGGCTCATGGATGACTCATACCTCTAGGGAGAGGGCTGGGCGTCGTGCAGGCAGGGAGTTGATGAGACCAGCTGAAGCCTGTCAGTTCGTTTAAGGCCTCTATAAAAACTCCCAGATTCATTAGGTGTTTGCTCATGCCTGGAACCAGACCTGTGTGGACTGTCTAGGGAGAGTGAACCCCTGTGCGGTGAGAAAAAGCCTGTGTGGCTATTTGTTTGGACATTGACTAAACCAGGGACTTAGGGACTAGGACAGCACCAGGCTGATCCCAGTTGTTAGTTAGGAAACCTGCATGTTTAGTCAGAGGTCAAGCTGACCAGGATTTATTTTGTTTATGTTTCTTTTTTGGCTTTGCTGTGTTTTTGTCACTGTACATAGAGAAATAAACCGCACCTTTTGATTTTGAAAACCACAACCTCCGTCTGCTGGCCCTGTTTTTGTGTGGGGAGCCCAACCAGGGGGTCACACACACCCGCTACCGAGTTAACCCCCTCACACTACGTAAGCAGGAGCCTGACCCCCTCTGAGAAAAACTAGCTGGAGTTCCTGGCCCTTAAGTGGGCGGTAGTAGACAAGCTCAAAGACTACCTGTATGGGGCGGAGTTCACTGTGAAGACCGACAACAACCCCCTTACCTACCTATTCACTACAGCAAAGCTGGACGCCACTGGACACAGGTGGCTGGCCGCATTGTCTGGATTCAATTTCAGCCTAAAGTACAGGCCAGGGATTGGGAATCGAGATGCAGACGCTCTGTCCAGAAGATCTCATGGTCCCACCCGTGACATGGAAGACTGGACTCAAGTGGCACCAGACGGGGTGCGGGCCCTTTGTCAGGGGGCTGAATTACAAGCCAGAGGGGGCTCAAGGGCGGAAGAGATAGGAGTTAACATGGTAGGAGTCCCCAAACAATACTGTGGAATAACTCAACTGGAGGAAGACCATCTGCCAAAGCTCTCCAAGAAGGAACTAAGATGTGACCAATTAGAAGACCCCATGGGGAAATTAGTTCTGGAAGCCCTGGAGAATCAGGATCCAAACAGACTTCTGAGTCACTCCTCAAAGGAAGCTCGCCTGTTGAGGAAAGAGTGGGACAGGTTACAGGTGCATCAGGGAGTGGTCTACCGAAGGGGCCCCTCTGATGACCTGGAAGATAAATGGCAATTGTTTCTTCCGGAAAAACACAGAGAGACTGTTCTGATTGCCCTACATGACAATCATGGCCACTTAGGGGTGGAAAGGACCTTTCAACTTGTCAGAAGTCGGTTCTATTGGCCCTGCATGAGGGCAGAAGTGGAAGAGTACTGCCATTCATGTGCACGCTGCATCCAGAGGAAGACTTTACCCCATCAAGCTGCCCCAATGGGCCATCTACAAAGTCAAGGCTTAATGGATCTGGTATGCATTGATTTCCTCTGCCTCGAACCCGATCTGAGTGGACTAGGAAATGTTCTGGTGATAACCGATCATTTCACCCGGTATGCCCAAGCTTTCCCAACCAAAGACCAGAAGGCTTCCACAGTAGCCAAGGTACTTATGGAGAAGTATTTTGTCCATTATGGGCTGCCCCAGCGACTTCATTCAGATCAAGGAAGGGACTTTGAGAGTCGACTGATCCGGAAACTCCTGGATTCGTTAGGAATCAAGAAAACTCGAACCACACTTTACCACCCACAGGGAGATGCTCAGCTGGAGAGTTTTAACCGAACCCTGCTCAACATGTTGGGGACTCTGGAAAGTGAGAAGAAACAACATTGGAGCAAACACATAGCAGCTATAGTACACGCTTACAACTGCACCACCAGTGATGCTACAGGCTACTCCCCATATCGACTCATGTTTGGGAGAGAAGCGAGGTTGCCTGTGGACCTGGCCTTTGGCACTTCTTTAGACCATTCCTCAGCCACATCCCACAAAGGATATGTGGACAGGCTCAGACACAGCCTGAAAGTAGCTTATGAACAAGCTCAAGCGGCCTCAGATCAAAGGGGAGCCCGAAACAAAAGGAACTTCAACTTGAAGGTCCGGGTACAAGACCTGCAGCCCGGGGACCGAGTATTGCTACGCAATCTGGGGGTCCCTGGAAAACACAAACTTGCAGACAGATGGAGATCTAAACCCTATGTCATCTGTAGGAAGCTGCCGGGCCTACCTGTCTACAAGTTGAAGCCAGAAGGAAAAGTAGGCCCACTGAAGACGTGGCATCGAAACCACCTGCTCCCACTTGCTGAAGCGGTCAGGATACCTCCAGTGAGGGGCTCCCCTAAACCAGTCTCTATTTTGGATACCCCCAGGCCAAACACTCGGTCTCAGACCTCTCGGACTGAAGATACAGAAGCTTCTGAACTCAGTGGAGATGAAGAGAGAGAGCTTGACTGGCTGTGGCCTTCCTTAACTCAAGGAACTTCTGCTATAGATCTTCCAACTACTGAAGACACTATAGATGGACAACTGAATGCAGAAGCCACTGAATTCATCCCATCTAGTCCTTCATCGGATTACTGGGAAGATGCCTGTGATGTTTACCCTGAACAGGACCCTAGAGACTCTATGTATCCCTCGGCTCCTGAAGCAGATGTTACAGAGCCTGCCGTGTTGCCTGAGCCTGTTACAGAAGAAGAGCCTGTGGCGCCAGAGCCAGAAACCCCAAGGGAACAAAGGGCTCGCAGAGTCATAAGGCCTCCCAGAAAGTTGACCTACCCACAAATGGGGAAGAGCTCAGAAGATTCTGTGGTCACTGCTAGGAGGAGTGTAGAGAATCAGGACCCCTCCACTGTACATTTGGTAGAGGGAAACCCCCACTCACTCTCTGGCACAGTTAGGCAGGCCACTCAGGATAGTGTGACCTGTGGGCAAGGGAATCTAACCCCTCGATTTTGGTGGGAATTCCCTATGCCAACCTCTTATGCAATGTTGTCTGGGGTTTTGTGCAGTGTATGCTAAAGTTTTCTTTGGGGACCAAAGAATTTAAGTGGGGGGAGTGTGTAGCGGGGTCCCCTTTAAGACTCCCGGGACTACCCTGCCCAGAATCCCTTTCGGCATGTTTCCACCCCAGAGACTCATGGGAGGGGTTATAAAAGGAGGAGGCGAGGCTGGGCTCGGCCTCTTTGGGACACGAGACTTCAGTGACTGATCCTCCTGTGCGGATGTGCCGGAGTGCAAGGCCTGAAGCCTGAGGCCTTGCGCAGCACCAAAGAGCCTTCCACCCCACTGCGAGCCTGGGTGGCATCTGACTTCGCTTATCTACAGCCTTGGTTGGATCGGGGACCCGATCGCTGGAGACACTGTGTGTGAGGACACAGTCGGTGGAAGTTCCCGGACTGGGATCGCGTCCGGAGGGGTGAGCGAGCGTATGCTCAGACCATATACTGTTTGTTGCTAATGTGCCTATAGACTGCCGTGGCCCACAAGTTTATATCTGATACTCTCACTGGAGATCCATATCAGAGCTGCACTCAGAGGTTCTTCAGTAAAGTGTTTATTTCATCACAATCTTCCCACTGGATTACAAATGTTATTCTGTTATGTGCACCACCTTTAAAGGCTTGCCGGTGAAGAAACCATCATCCCCTAGAGACTGAATTTTAGGTATCTGAGCCAGGCCTGGCCAGCTAGTTAGCTCATTTAGTTACTGCGCCACAGGGCGCCTAGTTAACGGTCGCCCACGCGGCGCACCTTTACTGTTCATCTAATGCATAGTATGTTTATTGCTGCAGGGCTCTGCAACTTATTACCTGTAAACTGTTACCACTGTTAACCTTTCTTTACCATAAGCTTAAAGTAAATTTGATACCCCTTTCATTATTGCCTTGATGTCTGAGTTTACTCATACAGTATAAGAAATATATTGCTGCCATAACTAACTGTGCCAGTAGGGGGTCGAGTACATTGCCGGGGGTTGGCGGAGCTGTCTTCAGGGCCCAAACTAAATCTGCGGCCCTCTTAGTTGAAGGTATCGCTACATATGTTTCTAGCTTCAGGAGCTGGCAAAAGTCTGTGATCCCCCTGGATTTAATAAGGATATACGTAACTGGATCATAGTTAATGATAGGTTGTCAAGCATTTTGAACAACTCACAGACCATTCTGGAAGCCATTTGGGACCTGTGGATTCATTATATTTAACCTTTATGATCCACTGCAAAGTTTTTCCACTTGCCATCCGAAAGATTTACCCCCGTTTATGACCAGGCCATTTTTAGTTTTTTGCCTCTGCGTTACATTAACTACACAGCCACGCAACACTGTACCCAAATTACATTTATATCACCTTTTTCACACAAATATAACTTTTTTTGGTGGTAGTTGATCACCACTGGGTTTATTTTTTGCGCTATAAAACAAAAAAAGACAGAAAAACAATAAAGATAAACTTTTTGCTATAAAACATATCCAAAACTAAAATAAATAAAAAAATCGAATTTCTTCCTAAATTTGGGCGAATATGTATGTATGCTGCTACATATTTTTGGTAAAAAGGAATCTCAATAAGCATATATTGATTGGTTTGAGCGAAGGTTCTAGCATCTACAAACTATGGTATACTGTATATACTAGAATTTTTTTATTTTTATACAAGTGGCGGTGATCAGCGATTTATAGCTGGACTGTGATAGTATGGTGGGAAATCTGACACTTCTGAAATTTTGTGGAAACCAGTGACACTAATACAGTGACGAGTGCTAAAAATATACACTGTCACTGTACTAATGACACTGGCTGGGAAGGAGTTAATATCTAGGCCGATCAAGTGGTTAAATATGTGCCTAACAGTGCTTGGTGCATTTACTGTGTGCTGTTTTTACTAAAGGATGTGCCGGGTTTTTATTTCCTGCTTTGTAGGGAAACAAAAACCAGCACATTGTCGCTGACAGGACAGAGCTCTATATTGTTTCAATTCCTGGAGCTCATCCTTTTACAAAAACTGAAGAGCCTAAATAAGTAATCAGGGCCATCTTTAACGCAAGACAAAAGGATCAGCTGCCCGTGCCCATGCATTGTTGTGGGGCTTAAGGCAGAGCCCGCACTGCCCGCAAATAGTTGATAAGTGGATTTGAGAGGGTCCAAGAATATGTTTAAACAGAAAAGGAAATAATGGTGCAAGAATCAACCAAGCACTATATCAATAATAGCAGCAATCTAGATAAGATAATAAATAATTATTGAAAAAAATGATTGTTGAACAAAAAGTCCCAGCAATTGGTGAAAGGGGTATGTTTTTTTTCACCAGTGGCAGCTCCCTTGGGAGTTGAAGCAAACTCTGGAAAACAGGTAAAAGAAGAACAAGGCGCGCCAGACTAATTGCACCATATGGCAAACAATTTATTTAAAAGTAAAAGAAGCCAAATGGCTACTCACATAATAAAAGTGAGAATCAGGCAAATGTAGATGATTGTAATGGACTGGAGTCCATGGTCACTGTGAGGTCCAGGGTGACATCGAGAGTGGCGTCCCAGCGGCGTCCTGGCAAACTGCAAAGGATTGGACTGCATAACCAGCCTTGTAACTTCACTGGATGCCGTGCGTACTCGGAGATGCCTGGAAACCGGAACCGGAAGTGCGTACCAGAGTGGAACGCAAGCTCAAGGAAGTCTGTAAACCAAAAGTGACGTTTGGATGTGTCAGATGATGCGTTTCAAAACCTCCGCTTTTTCTTCAGAGCTAGTTGGTAATTCAGGATGTCCATCATTTATGAGCTGACGTCAGGAACATGTGACAGCGTCCGTGATTGTAAACAATCTTTAGAGAGCCGGAAGTATAACAGACATCGGGAGATACCAGGAATTAGATATAACGCAATAAAAATACAGCAATACAAATAGATAATACTAGATAAAATGAACAAAGTATGTATGTATATACACTGCTCAAAAAAATTAAAGGAACACTTTGAAAACACATCAAATCTCAACGGGGCAAAATCTCATGCTGGATATCTATACTGATATGGACTGGGTAATGTGTTAGGAATGAAAGGATGGCACATCATTTGATGGAAATGAAAATTATCCACCTACAGAGGGCTGAATTCAAAGACACCCCAAAAATCTAAATGAAAAAATTATGCAGTAAGCTATTTTGCTGAAATTTCATTGCAACAACTCAAAATGGTCCTCGGTAGTTTGTATGGCCCCCAAGTGCTTGTATGCATGCCTGACAACATCAGGGTGTGCTCCTAATGAGACGACGGGTGGTGTCCTGGGGTATTTCCTCCCAGATCTGGACCAAAGCATCACTGAGCTCCTGAACAGACTGAGGTGCAACCTGGTGACACCGGATGGACCGAAACATAATGTCCCAGAGGTGTACTTTTGAATTTAGGTCTGGTGAGCGTGGGGGCCATTCAATGGTATCAATTTCTTCATCCTCCAGGAACTGGCTTCATGCTTTCGCCACATGAGGCTGGGCATTGTCATTCACCAGGAGGAACCCAGGACCCACTGCACCAGCGTAGGGTCTGACAATGGATGCAAGGATTTCATCCCAATACCTAATGGTAGTCAGGGTGCCATTGTGTAGCCTGTAGAGGTCTGTGCGTCCCTCCATGGATATGACTCCCCAGACCATCACTGACCAGCCACGAAACCGGTTATGCTGAACGATGTTACAGGCAGCATAAAGTTCTCTGCAGCTTCTCCAGACCCTTTCACGTCTGTCACATATGCTCAGGGCGAACCTGCTCTCATCTGTGAAAAGCATGGGGCACCAGTGGCGGACCTGAAAATTCTGCTGTTTAATGGAAAATGCCAATCAAGCTCCACAGTGTCCGGCAGTGAGCACAGAGCCCACTGGAGGACGTCGGGCCCTCAGGCCACCCCCATGAAGTCTGTTTCTGATTGTTTGGTCAGAGACATTCACACCAGTGGCCTGCTGGAGGTCATTTTGTAGGGCTCTGGCAGTGCTCATCCTGTTCTTCCTTGCACAAAGGAGCAGATACCGATCTTGCTGATGGGTTAAGGACCTTCTACGGCTCTGTCCAGCTCTCCTAGAGTAACTGCCTGTCTCTTGGAATCTCCTCCATGCTCTTGAGACTGTGCTGGGAGACACAGCAAACCTTCTGGCAATGACACGTATTGATGTGCCATCTTGGAGGAGTTGGACTGCCTGTGCAAACTTTATAGGGTCCAAGTATCGCATCGTGCTACCAGTAGTGACACTGACCCTAGCCAAATGCAAAACTAGTGAAAAACAGTCAGAAGAGATGAGTAGGGAAAAAAAATGTCAGACACCTCCACCTGAAAAACCGTTCCTGTTTTGGAGGTCGTCTCATTGTGCACCTGTTGTTAATTTCAATTAACAGCAAAGCAGCTGAAACTGATTAACAACCCCCTCTGTATACACCCCTCCCCCTCTGCTACTTAACTGACCAGATCAATATCCCAGGAGTTCTGATTCAAAAGTGTTCCTTTAATTTTTTTGATATGAACGGAATGAAAAATCAATTCAATGTGTAAAAAATATGCAAAACATTATATATATATGTAAAAAAATTATATATAAAAATATATAATTATATATAATGGTCATAAGCAATAATTAATTTAGAACATATAGATCATCGGAAAAAATGAGAGTTAACTCATTATTAAATAAAAATTGATATTGAGAAAATAATAATTAATAGAGTACCCAATTTTCAAAAATATATATACACACACATATAAAAAAAATATTATATATAAAAAATATATATAATAATATATACATAAAAAAATTATATACAAAATATACCTACACATAGGTCACCATAAAGTGCAAATGTGGAACATCTATATAGATGTCCACAGATGCGGCAATGGGGAGGATTATTGTAATCCAAGATACCTATATCCACAAATGCACATAGGTACCCACATACAGCCAAAACGGTATGCGCAAACAAGTTCTAATTAAAATTTGATAAAGCTGTATGTAGTTGGATCATAACTTTTTACTTACCCCCCAAAAGGAACATTGTAACCTCAAGGAAAGAAGGGAAGGAGCAAAAGGGAGAGGGGGAACAAGGAGAGAGAAGAAGTGGGAAGAGGGTCCCTGAACCTGAAAATGATTGCAAATATATATATTAAAAACAATTTAAGAAAAATCCCTATTATACCTATATAAATGTATAAGTGATTGACCAATAACAGAAAAAAATTAAATGAAGGAATAGTAATTATATGACTGTATTGATTTCAATTTCCTTGTTAAGGCCATGAGGTGTCATAGTATTTAGAGTATAGATCCAGAAGGTCTCTTGTCAGCACAGGCGTTGGAACCCGTCAGCAAAGGCATAGCCATCCAGCAGGAATTGCACACCAGACATGCGCATTCACAACGCGTCAGCGCGCACTCGCACCAACATTGGTGCCAAAGGGGCTATTTCAAGTGAGTGCACCAAAGACTCTTTGCTGTTTGGTCTGCAGCTTCTGTGTGTCTGAACCCTGTTACCTGTGCTGACTTCTGATCTTGAACCCGGCTTGGTCTCACTAACTTTGTCTGCTTGATACCCTGACTTTGGCTTGTTTTGGACTTCTCTTCTGCCTGCTGCTCTGCCTGATCCACCTGAACGCTACCAACCCGGCCTGCCTGACTCTGCATCTGCTTCTCTGCCTGCTGCAGTTCTGCTCTGCAAATCGCACCAGTTCCTGTCTCTTTTGAGATCCAGCCTGCCACAGCTCTGCCCCAGGCCAGGGGTCATACACAGGAATCAGTTTAAGGGGATTACAGGAACAAGCTGGGTCATACACTGGAGCAGAAGATAATGGAGTAGTCAGCCAAGCCTGGGTCAGATGCGAGGAGATAAGCAGGGTCACAGGTCCAGATGTAAGTCAAAGGTCAAGCCAGAGATTCAGGATACACAAGATACAGGAGACACAGGAGACACAGGAGACACAGGAAGCTGATGATAATCCAGCAACTTGTATGTGCCAGTCACAGGTTTAAATAGGCCATGATGGACACTGGAAGGACTGGCAATAACTCGGCTATTTCCCTGACAGACCAAGACTGCAGACAGGAGTAGCAGAAAGTAATGATCAGATATAGGGAGGTGGCAGGCAAAACATATTTTCCTACAACAGAACAACCCACTCCTTTGTTGAACCTGCACAATTTAAAAATGTCAGTAAATGTGATTAATTCATATTTACATGAAGTAGTCACTTCATAAAGCAGAAATGTTTTAACAAATAATGACTGATGTTTAATCAAGTCCTTAGAGTAGTCTTTCACAACCAGAGTTCAGTGGAACCATTTGGTTCCATCAAAGGTTGCTTGGGGTTACTTGATCTGTTGATGATTGACCTACCTGCTATTGGTGCCTGTATAGTCCCAGGGCCAACACCTCTTGACAGAGACAGCAAGATGTTGCCAATTATCTTTTTATCTCTCTGCATGAGTAGCAATGTGACTGCCACTGTAAGGGGCATTCTTTCCACTAAATCCTAATGAAATCATGCATTCTTTCAATTGACCTTCAATGAAAGTGTCATTCTTTCTTTCACTAAACATAGATGCAAGAGTGCACCTCCTTTACTGAAGATAATGTAAGGAGGTATTTATCTACGGACTGTCAATGTATAGGAGGCTGTTTGTGTTTCTTTTCTGGTCAGTGTGATTTGGTTATTAGTGCAAATTATTTTATCATTTATAGCATTAAATTAACACATTTATTTATTAGTATGTCTGCAGCTGGTCTTGCTAATGCTATTGTACAGCAAGCTTTCAGCAGGGGTTGAATAAGGTCTGAAAATTGTTTTAAAGGTTCTTCTGGTGTAAAAAGGTTGAGAAGGCTGCTTTAGAAAGATGTACTCTGAATCCTATTTCTTTTAATAAATGAATTTGTTCTTTCAGAAGCTATTCAAAGATATGTTCTGTGCTTTGTCTATAGAAACATCGTCCCTATTTTCTTTGTTAGGAATCTGAAACGGCGATTAGATCCTCTTCTGCCTCAGTGTTAAATACCAGTACACAGGAGAACAAAGGAGAGTATTAGTCATATTTCTTAACCTGAATTTCTTTTATTGGAGCAAAGCAAAACATTTTCTTCTTTGGGCTTCTAAACAGAATAATAAGTGAAGCTTGTCATTAACGTTTCATTATTTAAATTCATAAAGAACGTCAGGCACAGCAAAAATGTTTTGCTATTTTCTCATGGTCAAGTTGTTCAGATTTCCAAACAAATTTTACAATAGAATGTTCTAACAAGGCTTTACTGTGCTATGTACTGATGAGGTTAGATGGTTTGTTGACTCCTGTAGACAGTTTTACCATAACCTGTATGATTATACTAAAACATAAATTAGTAAGAATTTTATATAATTTTCTAAAACTAAAAATGCACTAATGCAAAGTTTTTCGAGTAAAAATTACCCGAATAAACCAAAATAGGCTAATGGGCAAATTAGCAAATTTTTTAAACAAAAGTCTCAGAATAGGTTGCTGTTGCTTTCCCTTCTTTAAAGAATAATCTTCAACAGCAGTAAATGAGTATTAAAATAAGCACCCACTGACCCTTGTAGGTGTAGGCACTATTGAACAATTCATTATTAAAAGCTAGAAGTTGGAAGTTAGAAGTTATTCTCTTATCAGCTTAGCTCACCATGCTCCCCCAACCCATACCAACTCCTATGTTATATCCCATACCAACTATTCTCAGCTCATACAGTTTTCATGCCCTGATGAATGAGGGGTGTTAGAGACCCTGAAACATGTTGGATATTTTGTCTCATGTTGCTTTGATACAAAGTAAATGCATTAATCATCTTGAAATCTACTACCTATATTTGTGGTTCTTTTACCATATCTTCAAGTCTTGGACTTTACCCAGAATACCACATTTGGCATTTAATATTTACAGTGGTTCTAAAGCCTTATGTTTTCTATGCATTTAGGTAAAAAAAACTTCTGTTGCAAATTTTTCACCCAGCCCCCTCCCCTTATACTTACCCGAGCCCGATCTTGATTCAGTGATGTGCATGAGAGTAGTGGCTCTCCCGGCTCTGTCCTTCCTCAGTAGGCAGATTGATAGCAGCGGGAGCCATTGGCTCCTACTCCTGTCAGTCAAATCCTATGACAAGGAAGCGGGGGTGGGGTCAAGCTCCACCGTCTGTCAATAGACACAGACAGCGAGGCTCTGGAGTGGGCCTGCATGAGTTCCTCCAAAGAAGCACTCACCGGAGGGACATGAGAAGAGGAGGGTCGGGGCTGCTCTGAGCAAAGCCATAGCCCAGAGCAGGTAAGTATAACATTTGTTATTTTAATAAAAAAAACAGAACCTTTACAATCACTTAATTGATTCAGCATCTCATATCCCTACTCACAGAAAGATAGATATAGTAGCCCTGGAAACTTTCCAAAGCAGATAGCAGTGGCAGTTTCTATATTCCTTTCTTGGCACGTTTATTTAATTATATGTTATACCCACTGCTAAAAAAGACTCATAACATAATAGTTGACTATGAAAAGCAGACAGTATAACCAGTAGCATTAAGACACCCCTCCGAATTATAGAGCACAGTTGTTTATAGTGAAGGATACTGTTATTACTACAGCATACAAAGACATTTTAGACAACTGTGTGGTAACAGTTTGGGGAAGGCTTTTTTCTACTCCAGCATGGAAATGATGCTATGCACAAAGCCAGGTCAATAAAGACATACTTTGATGCTTTTGGTTTGGATGAACTAGAACTTGTGCAGAGCCCTAACATGTCGATCACAAGCCAGGTCTTTTCATCCAACCTGACCTCACAAATGCTCTGGCTGAATGGACACAAATTCCCCAAACACACTCCAAAATTTTTCCAGAAGAATGGATGCTTCTTTAGCCCCCAAAAAGGGGCAACTCCATAATAATGGCCACGAATTTGGAATGGGATGTTCAAGAAGCTCATGTATCCTTGATGGTCAGGTGTGCAGAAACTTTTGGCCACAGATTGCATTCATGTCATGTTAAACAGTGTATAGTGTCTATGTTAAAATTAGCCAGCTGAAAAAGGGGAACAGGGTGGGTCTTTTATGGTAGACTTTATTAACAACATTTTAAAAGATTACCATGCACCATAAATAAATATCAGCAAAAAAATGCATCATTGATTGTCTGTATCCCAAGTATATTCCATCCATCCAGATGTCTTTCAGATGGTGGCTCAAAAACCTCAACACTTTTTAAGCGGTTCGCGGCCATGTCACACAGATATACTGTGGCACAATGGCTCTCCTGGGCGAAATCCCGTATGGGTACATCCTACCCTTTTTCAGCCACCAGAGGGGCATGCACGTGCCCGCTGCACGGCGGGTGACCCAGTGCACGTGGCCGGGGATTTGTGTGTGTAAACACACAAATCCCTGTGCTGTCAGAGGAGAGGAGCCATATCGTTAGTTCCTACTAAGTAGATAAAACGATATGTCTCCTCTCCTAGTCAATCCTATCCACATACAGTTAGAACACACTGAGGGAACACACAATTAACCCCTTGATCACCCCCTAGTGTTAACCCCTTCCCTGTCAGTGACATTTACATAGTAATCAGTGAATTTTTATAGCACTGACTGCTGTATAAATGCCACTGGTCCCAAAAAAGTGTCAAAAGTTTCCGATCTGTCCGTCGCAATGTCGCAGTACTGCTAAAAATCGCAGATCACTGCCATTACTAGCAAAAAATAAAATAATAATAATAAAAATGCCATAAAAATGGCATAAATCTTTCCCATAGTTTGCAGACGCTATAACCTTTGCGCAAACCAATCAATATACGCTTATTGTGATTTTTTTTACCAAAAATATGTAGAAGAATATATATTGGCCTAAACTGATGAAGAAATTTGTTTTTTTAAAACAATTTGGGGATATTTATTATAGCAAAAAGTAAAAAATATAGTTTTTTTTTCAAAATTGTCGCTCTTTTTTTGTTTATAGTGCAAAAAATAAAAACGCAGAGGTGAACAAATACCACCAAAAAAAAAGCTCTATTTGTGGGAAAAAAAGGACGCAAATTCTGTTTTTGGTACAGCGTCAAACGACCGCGCAATTTTCAGTTAAAGTGACGCAATGCCAAATTGGAAAAAGTACTCTGGTTAGAAAGGGAGTAAAATCTTACGGGCTGAAGTGGTTAACTCACAAAGAGTCATCATCAGGAGGAAAGTGATACATTCCAAAATTTAATTACAAATGACTACCACTAATGAACAAGTATGACAGACCCAACCAGGGCTTTTGGAGGGGACTGCAGGGTAGCTTCTTGCCTACTGACTATGGGCCCTGGCTTTTGAGGATGTATGTGCCTGGAAGACCTTTGGACTGGTTTTGCTTCAGATTCGGGTCCATGTCTCCCCGAAAACACACAGACTCTGGCAACCTAGGACCTGGATACAGATTTGGGGCCTCTGTTCCCAAACCAGCATTGATTGATTCAACTTCCCTCCTAGACTCTAAGCAGAAGATTATAATCAGCTTCAAATAACTTGATGCTGGTCTCCTGCTGTTATGTATAATCTGTTTTTTTTTCTCATTGTATAATTCCCCATTGTATGCCTCCTAGGTGTGAATCCCCATGGTTATCCAAGTCACCTATTGTTTCTGTCTGTCTGCAAAAATGATTGTTGGATGTTTATGCATTTATTATTTATGTTAGCTGTTCATTAGATGTACTGATATTACTGTTTACAGTTTGCATTATTTAGGATAATGTGATCAAGCTCTTACCTGATTTTGTGTGGTACATATTCTATGCCAGTTTTTAATAGATTTCCAATGTGCACCTGAGTAAGTTTGGTCTAGTTTTTGTGTGCAATGCTCAGCTATAATACCTGGTTCCTGGTTTCAGAATAGAGGAAGCCATATCTTGATGGAAACACCTACACGGGGTGCCAAGCAGCCTGTTACAAGAGTATACAAAAATTATACATCATTCAGCTTGCTATATTCTAATGGGGATGAGGAACCCTATATGACCTAGGTTGGGTTTTAGCATCAAGCCTATGTTGGAATTCTGATAGTTATAATTTGACAGACACTATATATATCCACTTGTCGACCGAGCCATAGCCGAAAGACGGCTACAGTGCGGTCAGCTTATTCTGGGAGGGCGTCCCTAGACGTGTTCCCAGAATCTTGCTCCCGCGCGCCCCCTGGGGTGCGCACCAAGGAATATCCGTGACCGCCGGGTGCGGAAGACCCGGCGCATTACGGATCACTATAAATGGCCGCTGACAGTGGCCGTTTACCACGTGATCGCTCCATCAAATGGAGGAGCGATCACTTGTAAACAATCTGGCGTCATGTCCAGTTCCTCTCTCCCCTCTCTGTACCGAGAGAGTTTCAAAAAAATTGTAGAAAAAAAATACATGTTAAAAAGACTCATTATGCCTCATAGATTATACGTTGGGGTGTTTTCTTTCCAAAATGGAAATTGGGCGTTTCAATTGTCCTGGTGTTCCAGGGCCTTCAAAAGTGCAAGAGGTAGTCAAGAAATTAGATGTGTAATTTATGCTACTAGAACGCCTGATGGTGCTTCCTGCATGTTGGGCCTCTCTATGTGGCCATACTGTGTAAAAGTCTCACACATGTGGTATCTCCATACTCAGGAGGAGTAGTAGAATGTATTTTGGGGTGTAATTCGTGGTATCCATATGCTGTGTGTGAGAAATTACCTGATAATATAACAATTTTGTGAAAAAAAAATCTTGATTTTGCAAAGTATTGTGGGAAAAAATTACAACTTCAAAAAGCTCACCATGCCTCTTACTAAATACCTTGAACTGTCTACTTTCCAAAAATGGGTCATTTGGGGGGTATTTGTACTTTCCTGGCTTGTTAGGGTCTCAAGAAATTAGATAGGCCTTCAGTACTTCAGGTGTGATCAATTTTAAGTGATTGGCACCATAGCTCGTGGACCAAATAATATACACCAATTTAGATTATTTTTACCAAAGATATGTAGCAGTATAAATGTTGGCCAAAATTTATGAAGAAAAATGACTAATTTGCAAAATTTTAACAGAAACAAAGAAAAATGTATTTATTTTTACAGAATTTTTGGTCTTTTTTCATTTATAGCGCAAATTTTTTTAAAACCCAGCGATGATTAAATACCACCAAAAGAAAGCTCTATTTATGTGAAAAAAAGGACAACAATTTCTTATAGGTACAGTATTGCATGACTGAGTAATTGTCATTCAAAGTGTGAGAGCACTGAAAGCTGAAAATTGGTCTGGTTAGGAAGGGGTTTTAAGTGCCCAGTGGTCAAGTGGATATATATATATATATATATATATATATATATACATACACATATACATACATACACACAGTATACCGTATATATATATATATATATATATATATATATATATATATATATATATATATATGTAGCGAGTATATATATATTTTTTTAAATCTGGTGAAGACACCAGTGATGCATAGTTCCCTGCGGCCCAGCAGGTGGCACTGTCACTTTGGGCCGGGGTCGAACCATCGCTGCAGTGCCGTGCCCTTTGTGGCCTCTCGCAGCGGTTGTACGGCGGGGCGGGGAACCTGCCGTGCATCCTGGGAGAGGGTATAAAGGGGGCGGACATCTTCGCCACAAGGGGGGAGTCCCGGGCACCTTCAGCCTGAGGGCTGTGGTTGCGGTCGGTGTCCAGGCGGCCTAGGCCTGGACACTTGGAGTTCGCGTTCCATCCCGAGGGAGGATCATCCTAGGGGGCCCCGGGAGTGGGGCACCCGAATCCAGAGGCGTAAGGGACCGGAGGAGGGACTCACCCGAAGACCTGGTGCAGCAGATTGCCAGTGCCGGGTGTACCTCTGGAGACCGCCCGGAGGGATATCTTTCCCGAACAGGGGCCAAATTCTAAGAGGAAGTTCAGTCCACGTTCAATGACCGGTGGCAGCGGTCCAACTATTTTAATCAGGTCAGTGGCAGAGACCTGCTATTAGGCCTGTGGCAGGGGCCTCAACAGTTCATCCGGTCTGTGGCAGAGACCAACCTCACGGTCGGTGGCAGAGACCGTGCGCCAGGCCTATTCGCTAAAAAAGGAATAGGAGAGCTTAGTTGTGCCTGGGCCTACTCGTTCCCACACCCCCATGTTCGTCTGTTCTTGAAAGTTCAACTGAGTGTGTTCACCGTACTGTATGAGAAATAAAGGAGTGTTGGACTTTCGATTGGTGTGGGACTCTATTATTAGCAGACACGTTTCAACAACTGAGGCTTCGTATGCAGTGGACAGACCCGGAGGTAATTCAAATAACTTTGCTCAACCCTCTTATACACCCGAGGGGAGAGCTTGGCGTAGTATTCCTGCACTCTCCTCTCCCAGGTACCCCTAGACGTAAGCCATACACAAGAGGCAAGAGGGAGAGTGAGGGTCCGCTACATATATATATATATATATATATATATAGTGACAGAACGGGGATCTGCCTGTGTAAATAAGGCAAATCTCCATTCTGACAGGGAAGATCACACACACCCTGTCTTTCTGCTAAGCAGGAAGATGGATCTGTGTGTTTCCCAAGTCACACAGTCCCCCATACAGTTAGAACACACAGTTAGAGCCCATTCACACAGGGGCAACACGACTTCCAGCGCGATTTTATGAGGCAACTCAGACACGATTTTATGAGGCAACTCAGCACTACCTGGAGCTATTTACAAGGCAACTCCAAGTTGCCTGCAGGACAGGAGACATTCCAGTGGCCAATCAAACAAGAATCAGCTCTGTGGGAGGGAGGGGGGAGGGAGAGCTTTGCCTGATAAATGTATGTTATCTTCCTGGAGAGTGGCTCCTATTAAGACAGGGAGAGGCGACTCCCATTGAAATGAATGGGTACAGGTCGCCTAGGAGTCGGATTGAAGTAGTACAGGGACCTTTTTTGAAGTCTGAGCGACTGCAGTAGTGTGCATAAGGACGGCTCCATTAACTTACATTGATTTCTTCAGCCAGCGCGACCTGAGGCGACTAGGGGCGACCTGGGGCGATTTGGAGTCGGATCCAAAGACGCCCCTGTGTGAATGGGCTCTAAGGGTGTCTCGTCACATTTGGCTCCCCATCACAGATTGCTCCGGAAGTGACGTTCCGTATACAGTATTTGGAAATCCGACTGACTGTTTAGATGTTAAATTTTAAAAGCAGCAGCAAACCTGCTGACCTTACATGGTTGCTAATGTGACAGAACACCTCTGATTTTCACATTTAACATGTAAACAGTCCGTCGGATTTCCAAATACTGTATTTAAGCATATAAGCTCCGTTTTGTGTTAAAAAAAACTGTGAAATCGAAAACTCCGGTGGATGTAACAAGATGTCCACTTGCCCCCTTCTCACTCTATCATTACTGTGCAGGAGTGTGGGGTGTAGCAAGATGGCGGGAATGGAACGTCACTTCCGGAGCAATCTGTGATGGGGAGCCAAATGTGACGAGACAGGGGAACACATTTAACCATTTGATCGCCCCTGATGTTAACCCCTTCCCTGCCAGTGTCATTAGTACAATAACAATGCATATTTTAGCACTGATTACTGTAATAATGTCACTGGTTCCCAAAAAAGTGTCAAAAATGTCAGTTAGGTGTCCGATCTGTCCACCGCAATGTTGCAGTCCCGCTAAAATCACTGATGGTCACCATTACTATTAAAAAAAATAATAATAATAAATATGCCATAAATCTATTTCCTATTTTGTAGACACTAACTTTTTTTACCAAAAATATGTAGAAGAATACATATTGGCCTGAACTGATGAAGAAATTTGTTTTAGTTTTTTTACTTTTTTGGGGATATTTATTATAGCAAAAAGTAAAAAAATATATATATATTTTTTAAAATGCTCTTTTTTTGTTCATAGCGCAAAAAAAAAAACAAAAAAAAAACGCAGAGGTGATCACATACCACCAAAAGAAAGCTCTATTTGTGGGAAAAAAAGGACATAATTTTTGTTTCGGTGCAACGTCGCACGACCACACAAAAGCGACACAGTGCCGTATCGCAAAAAATGGCCTGGTCACGAAGTGGGTAAATCCTTTCCGTCCTTGAGTGGTTAAGTGCCAAAGATGAGAACTATATTTCTTATCTTATATTAGAACAGTAGAATAGCAGACGGCACTTACTGCAGAAACTTGGATAAACACAGCTTCGTACGAGTTTCTATATAAAAGAGATATGTGTTACAGTATCTGCCACAAACAAACATTCAACCACCTATTTGCATCAACACTATATATTCTTACCCATCCTTCGGGTATATGTACACCCACACTTCATTGTATTGTTTCTGACATGTTCTCTGTTGTGACTGCTCTGTTCAGCAAGTAATGGATTACTTTCATTTAAGATTACAAGTTTTCTGCAAAGAGAAAGTCAGCTTTGATATGAACATGAAAAGGCACTTCCCTGCCCAGAGAACAGGCTATAAATAGGCTGTGATGACGTTACTGGAGTTTGGAAGCTTTAATTCCATTAACAAAAAAACTTTGCCGGGGAATGCAGACAAATGTTTAATATTTAATGCCTATAATTTAAATCTATTTTACGCTAATTATATTCTCCCTATAAATATCACAAAAACATTTTGACTTTCTGAATCAGATGCATTTGTCCTTAATAGAATCTGCTGACAAAAAATAGACATGTATTTGTAAAGAGTTTAAAGACATAAAGCATGATATGTATGTAGCACACAGATCCTTTTCCTCCTTACCTTCCTTTTAGGGGGATCAGACACACCATGCCACATGCCCGCGTCCTCTGGATTAGAGGTCGGACGGTGGTATGTATTTGGGTCCCGCAGCGAGTTGCTTCCTTTCACTGGTTCTTCCCTCTAGGTTATAGAGGCAAGTCTTTACCTTTCCCAAAGAAGGTCAATGTCCACACAACACTTCAACTCCAACGAGAGTTTATTTTCTCTTTGCTTGAGTAACCAGAAAGTTGAAGAGAGGAAAGGGGTTAGCAGAATAGAATGGATTCAGGCACACTCTTGGCTTCTTCGCCACTCGGTCCCGAGTGGGTACAGCTCACCCGGATAGTCACTCAATAGCACTAGCAGCCGACATGAAGCTCGACCAATGACTTAGTCCCCTCCAAGGACAAAGTCAAGGAGATCCCTTCTTAAGTAACAACACTCCACAAGGGCAGTCTTCGAAGAAAGCAATCCTTCCCTCCGACAGGTCACCAGGCCTCTCCCGAGACAGCAATCTTGTATTACTCGTCTCCTCTATGGGAGAGATCCTCCCCCGGTTTCCTCTATGTCAGAGCAGTCACCCTTACCTGGGCTCCCTGGGTTTCCTATCTGGTTGTAGACCCAGTTGAAGGTACTGGGCCTATCTAGAACTCCGCAGCCTTGAGCCGAAGGTGCCCGAGACTCCTTAGTCAAAGTTGGGCGCACCCCCCCCCCTTAGAGGGGCACACACCTCCGGGTACAGGTCCCCGGGTACTACTCCTACTGAACCATGGCGTCTGCCCCTTATATACCCTCTCCCGGCATGCACAGCAGGCCGGAACCGCCCACCGCACGGCAGCCGAGAGAGGACATCCAATACCCACTCCATCACCTGTGGTTCAACCCCGGGTATAAGTGACAGCACCACCTATATGCCCAAAGGGGAACTGCGCGCCAGGCGACACAGCAGCAACGCAGAGTCCAAACAATTAGAAGACCCGAGCAAACTACCGCTCAGGTCACCCCTAAATTTAAGCATAACAACCCCCCTAGATAGGGACCCCGCTACATGTAGAATAAAGCAAAATTGTAGTCAGCCATTAGAAGACAAGTATATTGTACAGATCTCTATGAGGGTACTGCACTCACTAATCTAAAGAGCTTTTGCACTGTGTAAAACCTGCAGTACTACACCTCTGCCTGCCAGGTCATTTGCCTTCAGAGAATGGGCAATGGAGCAGGTCTGTGTGTAGTTGTGAGGGGGGGGCATTATTGACACTGCATGCTTTGACATGCAGACACACCCTTGTTTTTGAAAGGAAGAGAGGGGGCATGTCAGTGGCCAGGTTCATTGGTGCTTCAGCCAGTCCAAATTGAAGTGTCCATGGAAGAGCCTCAGTAAAAGTCTACTAGTTGACTATTGCTGAGCAGTTTAGGTCGGCCTTAGACGGTTCGAATTTCGGCCAGTTTAGCAGGAACCGGCCGAGATTCGAACCATGTGTGGGCAGGCTGAACGTACCAAGTTGATTAATGTATCAACTTGGGAACACCCAGCCAGCCGGATTCACTTGCAATTATCACTAGCGGCTACTATAGTCACTAGCAATAATCACGGTCTTCTCCCGGTGGGGATAGCTTCCCCCCACCCGCCCCTACCCCCCTGCCGGAGAAGATAATTGCTCGGCAGGAGGAATTCCCCTGTCAGCACTGTCTGTGTTGGGGGAATCGTGCACATTTTTTCCTGCAAACTGTGGTTGCAGGAAAGAAATTTGGACCGCATGTGGCCTGCCTTATGTTGACATGCACATATATGAATGATCTTACAGGCTAAAGAATTTGTAATTCTATCTGTCAGTCTTGTCACCAATGCACTCCTGTCAGGCAACACAGCCATATCTGTTTTGAAAGGAAATTGCTTAAATGTGCATCCCCACAGGGTGACACTATGGGGTTTATTTACTAAAGGCAAATCCACTTTGCACTACAAGTGCACTGCAAGTACACTTGGAAGTGCAGTCGCTGTAGATCTGAGGGGGACATGCAAGGAAAATAAAAAACAGCATTTTTGCTTGTACATAATTGGATGATAAAATCAGAAGAGCTTCCCCTCATTTCAGATCTTCCCCTCAGATTTACAGCGAGTGCACTTATAGTGCAGAGTGGATTTGCCTTTAGTAAATCAACTCCTATGGGTGCGCTAGTATAAATGTGCCAACGTCCCGATAATCATGGAGAAACATTAATGAAACTAGGAAATGGACTTTAGATGGCACATAGGTAAATATTGTAAAAAATCTAGGGGTTTTTTATTTGTAGAAAAAGATATCTTAATAAAAGTACATTATTACATTTTTAGAAAAAATGACATTTATAGTGAGCATTGGTATAGGATCCAGAATAAAGTTCTAATCACACTTCCCAGGAGTTACAATAAACATGTAAAACTCAGATAAAACAATGCATATCCAACAAACACAAAACCGGGTTGAACGATGTACAGTAAAAACTGGATCTATCCCTGTGTACATCGTTCAACCCGGTTTTGTGTTTGTTGGATATGCATTGTTTTATCTGAGTTTTACATGTTTATTGTAACTCCTGAGAAGTGTGTGTAGCGGGCATTTACTATTTAGGGCAAGCATCTGGGTGGTAGCATGACCCAGATGCACTAATTGGAAGAATAGGGCTGTATTCTGTTCGGGTGAGGACATCAGTGGTGCATAGTTCCCTGCGGCTCAGTGGGTGGCGCTGTCGCTCTGAGCCGGGGTTGAACCACTACTGCAGTGCTGTACCCTTTGTGACCTCTCGTGGCAGCTGTACTGCGGGGCGGGGAACCCACTGTGCTTGCTGGG
Organism: Rana muscosa; assembly: GCA_029206835.1. Classification (NCBI taxonomy): domain Eukaryota; kingdom Metazoa; phylum Chordata; class Amphibia; order Anura; family Ranidae; genus Rana; species Rana muscosa. The sequence goes on from CM055119.1 coordinate 138,184,715, forward strand.
AGAGGGTATAAAGGGGGCGGACATCTTCGCCACGTCGTCCGAGTCCCAGGCACCTTCAGCCTGAGGGCTGCTGTCCGTGTTCGGTGTTCAGGCGCCCTCGGCCTGTACACGAGGAGTTTGTGTTCCATCCCAGACACCTTCAGTCTGGGGTGAGGTACTCAGCTGGAGGCCTGGGGCCCAGTATCTTCCGCTGGGTTCCGCGAGGGAGGGATCGTCCTAAGGTGCCCCAGGTGTTGGGCACCTGAATCCAGAGTGTAAGGGACCGGAGAGGGGACCCTTCGTTAAGCTGGTGCAGCACATTGTCGTGTCGGGTGGACCTCCGGGGACCGCTCGTATGGGTGTCTTTCTCTGACAGGGGCCTATTCATAAGGGAAGGCAATTCATGTTCTGTGACCGGTGGCAGCGGTACATCTAGTCAATTCAGGTCGGTGGCAGAGACCTGCTATTGGGCCTGTGGCGGGGGCCTCGGCAGTTCACCCGGTCGGTGGCGGCGGCCAGGCTCGCGGTCGGTGGTGGCGACTGTGCGCCGGGCCTGTTCGCCAGAGAGGGAATAGGAGAGTCCATTGTGCCTGGGCCTGCTCGTATCCGCACCCTGTTTGTTCGTTTGAAGTTCAACTGATACTGTTCATATGTGAAGAAGAATAGGGGAGTGTTGGACTTTTTATGGTGTGGGGCTCTGTTACTGACAGTCCAAACTTGCCCTCTGCAGGAGAGCCAGAGGCTCCATCCGGAACGCAGGACTCGGAGGTAAAATAGTGTTGGCCTTCACCTCTACACCCTAGAGGACATGGGCCGTGGTGAACCTCACCCTCTTCCCGCATACCCCTAGACAAGTAAGCCATTTTATTCACAAAAGGGGACGGAGGGTGAGCCCGCTACACGTGATTAGAACTTTATTCTGGATCCTATACCAATGCTCGCTATAAATGTCAGTTTTTCTAAAAATGTAATAATGTACTTTTATTAAGATATCTTTTTCTACAAATAAAAACCCCTAGATTTTTTACAATATTTACCTATGTGCCATCTAAAGTCCATTTCCTAGTTTCATTAGTGTTTCTCCACAGCCATATCTGTAGCATTCCTGCAGACCACACCATAGTTAAACTGCATTACCTGGTCTAGGGCCAGCACTCCCTTGACTTGACAATGAAGGAACAACAACTGATTTCCTAGGTCATCTCTGAGGTTTCCTCTACTTTGAGTGGGTTCACAGTGATTGCTGCTGTGCAAGGGAATTTAAGAGGTTGATATCTAGGTAGATTCTTAAAGGTAATATATTTTTGGATGAAATTTTTATTTCACATTTATGTGGAGTTTTAAGAAATTTTTAGGCTTTGTTTTAACCCGTGTGATCAATGACAGTATAATATAGAAATCTAGTTATTCTGCATGCATTATTTTCTGTTAGTGAATGATGGTCCTTACAATCCTCTGAACAGGACCACATGCCAGGCAACTAGTATTAAAAATAAAATGGTTGGCAATGGCAGCTTATGTATTTTTTGGGGGAAATATCTTCTTTAAAAAGCCCCTGAAACTTAAAAAAAAAACCTGCAAGACAAAGGCATAATAAGCTAGTATGTATAGCATACTAGCTCATTATGAATTACTTACCTTAGATCAAAGCCCCCGCAGGTACACCGCTCCGGCTGGCGATATCGCTCCCAGAGTTACTTCCGGGTTTTGCGGGCTTTGGCGCTGTGATTGGCTGGAGCCATGATGATGTCACTCCCGCGCATGTGCCCCACCAGTAACGGCATACTAGCTAAAGCAACGGCATGGTAAGCATGTGCTGAGGACGTCGGCACATGCTGATATAGAGGATATCTCCTAAACCGTGCAGGTTCAGGAGATATCCGGGGTAGTTACAGGTAAGCCTTATTATAGGCTTACCTGTAGCAACCACTTTACAACCACTTTAATAAAACCTTTGCATGTCTGGAAATTAGAGACTAAGGGGTCAATTCACTAACATGGCACAGGGTCAAGTGACTCATTTGCATAAATAATTGCATGTAGTAAATCCAATTCACAAAAAAATAACGATTGTGCGGTATTTATCACAAATTAAAAAATGTGTCGGTAAATATCATCCAAAAAAAAACACGTGGTAAGCTCTTAAAGGAGTTGTAAATGTTAATTTTTTTTAGCTTCTAAGTGATCTCTTTAGTATACAGATATTCAATACATTTGTTATTTTTGTTTAAAATATTTTAAAACCTGTTAATTTAGTATGCCATTTCTTGCCTCCTCGTTTCCTTTAAGGGAACTACATTTCCTTTGATGCTTAGCAGCATCGTGCATGCGCATTGCCGCTTTTCCGTCATGTGACCGAACGAGAACGAGCATAGTTCTCCTTGCTATTTCAGGCTTGCAAGTTCACAAGCCACCCATTGAACACACCCATTCCCGCCTCCCCAGCATGCCCAAAACAATGTTTTCAAGTTGCTGCGGTCCTTTCAAAGAAACTGTAGCCGAGCCGACGATTCTGAATCCTAGTCTCAAGGCAGCAAGGGGGCGGAGTTAAGGCAGGGCAGTGCAGCTTAGATGTTAATTCAGCAGAAAACAAAGGTACGGGAAGCCGAGCTACAGCGTCGTAGACACGCCCACTTATCTCCTGCCTCCGTGCCTGTGAACGTAGGGAGCGTCTCCACGCAGGGAGAGTCCAAGGGAGTGGGCGAGCATGATGACTAACCCCCAGGCATAATGGCTCGGATGATGGGGGCTAGCTCCATGAAGAGGAACAGGAAGTGAGTATTTCAGACAAGGATTAATTACATTTAGAAGGGAAATCGAAGGAACAGGTAAGTGAACTAGCAATGCACTAGCTTAAAGGAAGCTATGTAGCAAATAAAAAATGAAACTTTACAACCCCTTTAAGTACCGCTGACAGCTGATGACTCCTCAGTTGTTAACCACTTAAGCCCCGGACCATTTGGTAGCTAAAGGACCAGAGGTGAATTCAGAATTTTGCACTGCGCTGCTTTAACTGTAAATTGTGCGGACATGCAATGTTGTACCCAAACGAAATTTGCGTCCTTTTCTTCCCACAAATAGAGCTTTCTTTTAATGGTATTTGATTGCCTCTGCGATTTTTTTTTTTTTGCGATATAAACGGAAAAAGACCGAAAATTTTGAAAAAAAATGATATTTTCTACTTTTTGTTATAAGAAAAATCGAATAAACTCAATTTTAGTCATACATTTAGGCCAAAATGTATTCAGCCACATGTTTTTAGTAAAAAAATGTCAATAAGCGTATATTTATTGGTTTGCGCAAAAGTTATAGAGTTTACAAACTAGGGTACATTTTCTGAAATTTACACAGCTTTAAATTTATGACTGCCTATCTCATTTCTTGAGGTGCTAAAATGGCAGGGCAGTACAAAACCCCCCCAAATGACCCCATTTTGGAAAGTAGACACCCCAAGGAAATTGCTGAGAGGCATGTTGAGCCCATTGAATTATTTTTTTTTTGTCTTAAGTGATTGAATAATGACTAAAAAAAAAAAAAAATTACAAAAAGTTTTCACTAAATGATATATTGCTCACACATGCCATGGTTATATGTGGAATTGCACTCCAAAATACATTTTGCTGCTTCTCCTGAGTACGGGGATACCACATGTGTGGGACTTTTTGGGAGCCTAGCCGCGTACGGGACCCCGGAAACCAAGCACCGCCTTCAGGATTTCTAAGGGCGCAAATTTTTGATTTCACTCCTCACTACCTATCACAGTTTCGAAGGCCATAAAATGCCAAAATAGCACAAAACCCCCCCAAATGACCCCATTTTAGAAAGTAGACACCCCAAGGAAATTGCTGAGAGGCCTGTTGAGCCCATTGAATATATTTATTTTTTTGTCCCAAGTGATTGAATAATGACAAAAAAAAAAAATTACAAAAAGTTGTCACTAAATGATATATTGCTCACACATGCCATGGTTATATGTGGAATTACACCCCAAAATAAATTTTTCTGCTTCTCCTGAGTACGGGGATACCACATGTGTGGGACTTTTTAGGAGCCTAGCCGCGTACGGGACCCCGAAAACCAAGCACCGCCTTCAGGTTTTCTAGGCACAAATTTTTGATTTCACTCCTCACTACCTATCACAGTTTCGAAGGCCATAAAATGCCAAAATAGCACAAAACCCCCCCAAATGACCCCATTTTGGAATACAGACACCCCAAGCTATTTGCTGAGAGGCATGGCGAGTATTTTACAGCTCTCATTTGTTTTTGAAAATGAAGAAAGAAAATCTATATATATATATTTTTTTTTCAATTTTCAAAACTTTGTGACAAAAAGCGAGATCTGAAAAATACTCACAATACCTCTCAGCAAATAGCTTAGGGTGTCTACTTTCCAAAATGGGGTCATTTGGGGGGGTTTTGTGCCATCTGGGCATTCCATGGCCTCCGAAACTGTGATAGGCAGTGAGAAGTGAAATCAAAAATTTACACCCTTAGAAAGCCTGAAGGCGGTGCTTGGTTTTTGGGGTCCCGTACGCGGCTAGGCTCCCAAAAAGTCTCACACATGTGGTATCCCCGTACTCAGGAGAAGCAACAGAATGTATTTTGGGGTGTAATTCCACATATGCCCATGGCATGTTTGAGCAATATATCATTTAGTGACAACTTTGTGCAAAAAAAAATAAAATTTTTTAGTTTTTCCGCAACTTGTGTCAACATATAAAATATTCCATGGACTCGACATGCCTCTCAGTATATAGCTTGGGGTGTCTACTTTCCAAAATGGGGTCATTTGGGGGGGTTTTGAACTGTTCTGGCATTTTATACACAACATTAGGAAGCTTACATCCACTCTTCTAACCACTTGAAGACAAAGCCCTTTTTGACACTTTTTGTTTACATGAAAACATTTTTTTTTTGCAAGAAAATTATGTTGAACCCCCAAACATTATATATATTTTTAAAGCAAAGGCCCTACAAATTAAAATGGTGGGTGTTGCATATTTTTTTTCTACACAGTATTTGCGCAGCGATTTTTCAAACGCATTTTTTGGGTTAAAAAATACACTTTTTTTTATTTTAATGCACTAAAACACACTATATTGCCCAAATGTTTGATGAAATAAAAAATATGATCTTAGGCCGAGTACATAGATACCAAACACGACATGCTTTAAAATTTCGCACAAACGCGCATTGGCGACAAACTACATACATTTTTAAAAGCCTTTAAAAGCCTTTACAGGTTACCCCAGTAGATTTACAGAGGAGGTCTACTGCTAAAATGACTGCACTTGATCTGACCTTCGCGGTGATACCTCACATGCATGGTGCAATTGCTGTTTACATATGACGCCAGACCGACGCTTACGTTCGCCATCGGGCAAGAGCAGGGCAGGACAGGGGTGCTTTTTTTATTTTATTTTTTTTATTATTATTAATTTTGCTTTTTTATTTTATTTTTAAATTGTTCCTTCCAAGTTTTTTTTTTTTTTTATCATTTTTATTGTTATCTCAGGGAATGTAAATATCCCCTATGATAGCAATAGGTAGTGACAGGTACTCTTTTTTTGAAAAAACTGGGGTCTTCCAGACCCTAGATTTTTCCTCTGCCCTCAAAGCATCTGACCACACCAAGATCGGTGTGATAAAATGCTTTCCCAATTTCCCAATGGCGCTTTTTATATCCGGGGGGGAGGGCATTCCCTCCCACTGCTTGTAAAAGCAGTCCAGAGGCTAATTAGCCGCTAGGATTGCTTTTACATGAAAGCCGGCCGCAGGCTGAAAAGAATGATACCAAGATGATACCTAAACCCGCAGGCATCATTCTGGTATAAACATTCAAAGTCCAGCAACATACCAGTACGTTGCTGGTCCTTGTTGGACATGTATTGTAATCTTTTTTTTTCATGCAGCCAGTTGGCTGAACGAAAAAAGAGATTGATCGGTGGGTATGCCCACCATTAGAATACCGCCCTTCATCCACCCACTTCCAATGATGGGCATACACGCACCATTTATATATGCCGAAGCATGGGGGCATCCTCCCGCAAAAAAGTTATGCCGCACACACATGGTCGGACTTTTCCACGGGCAAGCCTCCGTCAGAATTTCGACCGTATGTACGCGGCATTAGGAGCAAAATCGCTCCTCCGCTCCTGCTGCCCCAATGCTTCGGCATATATGCTTTTTTTATTTAACTGTGGTGGTGAAATCACCTCCTACAGCACTGGAGTCGCAGGGATCAGGCCTGTCTCTGCGAACGCTGCAGTTATGTGTGTTTTTGTTTTGTAAGTGACAGTGATCAATCGATACTGCACTTGGGTGGCCTGGGCTGGACGGAGGGGCAAAACGCAGGTGCTAGCAGGTATCTGGGCTGATCCCACTAAAACTGAGTTTTTGGGAACCCTAAACTGCTGGGGACGCTAGTATAGATCTGATCAGATCAGATATTGATCTGTTCAGATACTATACCACTAAGGGGGGTGTATGCTTCACGCGTGGGTGTTAGCGTTACTGGCACTAACCTGACGCTGCCTGGGGTGTGACGCAGACCCTCTCTGATGCTAAAACCTAATTGATATCACCCGCCGGGCGATCAGGGGGTTAAACCTTTATTGGGTTATATACGGCGGGTGCCCTGACACTATAAAAAGCAAACTAACTAACCAGCGTCACCCGTAACACTTATATGGTGATCACTGGTGAAAGGGTTAACTAGGGGCAATCAGGGGGTTAAAACCTTTATTAGATAATATATGGGGGTACCTGACGCTATAAAAACCTGCGGCGAACCTAAAAAAAATTACTGGCTACCGATCTGCATCACCGACACTAAGACAGCGATCAGAAAAACGATCGCTTAGCGACAGTGGTGATAGGGGGTGAAAGGGTTACCTGGGGGGCGATCAAGGGGGTTAAACCTTTACTAGATAATATATTGGGGTACCTGACGCTATAAAAACCTGCGGCGAACCTAAAAAAAAATACTGGCTACCGATCTGCATCACCGACACTAAGACAGCGTTTAGAAAAACTATCGCTTAGCGACAGTGGTGATAGGGGGTGAAAGGGTTACCTGGGGGGCGATCAAGGGGGTTAAACCCTTATTAGATAATATATTGGGGTACCTGACGCTATAAAAACCTGCGGCAAACCTAAAAAAAATTACCAGCTACCGATCTGCATCACCGACACTAAGACAGCGTTTAGAAAAACGATCGCTTAGCGACAGTGGTGATAGGGGGTGAAAGGGTTACCTGGGGGGCGATCAAAGGGGTTAAACCTTTATTAGATAATATATTGGGGATACCTGACGCTATAAAAACATGCGGCGAACCTAAAAAAAATTACTGGCTACCGATCTGCATCACCGACACTAAGACAGCATTTAGAAAAATGATTGCTTAGCGACAGTGGTGATAGGGGGTAAAAGGGTTACCTGGGGGGCGATCAAGGGGGTTAAACCTTTACTAGATAATATATTGGGGTACCTGACGCTATAAAAACCTGCGGCGAACCTAAAAAATAATACTGGCTACCGATCTGCATCACTGACACTAAGACAGCGTTTAGAAAAACTATCGCTTAGCGACAGTGGTGATAGGGGGTGAAAGGGTTACCTGGGGGGCGATCAAGGGGGTTAAACCCTTATTAGATAATATATTGGGGTACCTGACGCTATAAAAACCTGCGGCAAACCTAAAAAAAATTACCAGCTACCGATCTGCATCACCGACACTAAGACAGCGTTTAGAAAAACGATCGCTTAGCGACAGTGGTGATAGGGGGTGAAAGGGTTACCTGGGGGGCGATCAAGGGGGTTAAACCTTTATTAGATAATATATTGGGGATACCTGACGCTATAAAAACATGCGGCGAACCTAAAAAAAATTACTGGCTACCGATCTGCATCACCGACACTAAGACAGCGTTTAGAAAAATGATCGCTTAGCGACAGTGGTGATAGGGGGTAAAAGGGTTACCTGGGGGGCGATCAAGGGGGTTAAACCTTTATTAGATAATATATTGGGGTACCTGACGCTATAAAAACCTGCGGCGAACCTAAAAAAAAATACTGGCTACCGATCTGCATCACCGACACTAAGACAGCGTTTAGAAAAACGATCGCTTAGCGACAGTGGTGATAGGGGGTGAAAGGGTTACCTGGGGGGCGATCAAGGGGTTAAACCTTTATTAGATAATATATTGGGGTACCTGACGCTATAAAAACATGCGGCGAACCTAAAAAAAATTACTGGCTGCCGATCGGCATCACTGACGCTAAGACAGCGATCAGAAAAATGATCGCTTAGCGACAGTGGTGATAGGGGGTGAAAGGGCTATCTGGGGGGTGATCAGGGGGTTAAACCTTTATTAGGAGGGGTTAGGGGGCTACACTGGACCTAAAACTGAATGTACTGACACTTTTACAGTCACAAATGTCACTGATTGCAGTGATCAGTAAATAAATGGTCACTGTAATCAGTGACACTGTGACTGGGGGCTGGGGGGTGATCTGGGGGGTGATCTGGGGGTGTCTGGGGGGGCCTGGGGGGCGATTTATGTCCCTATGTGTCCTGGTGTCCTGGTGTCAGTGTAGTGTTGTGTGCACTGACCTGATGTCTTCTCTTGTACGGCGCTCGGTATATGTAAGCGCCGCACCAGAGATGACATCACTTCCTCCTGCTTCCTCTGCCTGACACAGACAGAGGGGGCATTTCCATTCGCCGGGAGCGATCGCGAGGGGGTGGCCGGAAACGAATGGCTGCCCCCTCATCCCGGAACGCTCCCGGACACTTAGCCACCGCTCACTGTATAGGAGGGGGGTCCGATTGGACCCCCCAACTATACAAAGGCAATCACGTACACTCTACGTGATTGTACCTGTCGGTGCCATTCTGCCGACGTATATATACAGTGAGCCGGCTTCCCGGCCCGCTCCTTTGCAACCGCTTAATATGCGATAAAATATCGCATGAAAAAATTTGGCAATTACTGCTCAATCGAACAAACACTGCATTCTCTATTTAATGCAAAATTCTTAGTAAATAGCACTTTCAATACGGATTTACCAAAAATACAGGTAAATGCTCAAAGGCTAAGGCTCTTATCCTCTGTCAGTTAGCAGCAGTTGGTGTCATAAACAGGACATAGTCTCTGAGAGTCCATATAAAACAAGCATAAGAAATGGAAGGAATGGGAGCAAAAAGTCCAGGGACTCCAGAGGCTGGGAAGAGAAACCTGATTCCAGATTGCAAACAAAACACAAAAAGAGAGGAGCCTCTAAGAGTAGACGTTTGATAACACTTTAATTAGCATATGTGGTATGCACTCACATTTAGATGAATAAAAACGGGCATATAAAATTCCAAATGAAGTCAGGGTGATCGCTTCTACGACCTGTTTCCCAAATCCAAGCAGCTGCGGCGGCACTCGTGCTGGTATCACTCCATCAGATGGGAGTCGGCGTCTGGAGGAACTTCAGCGTTAGACCGAGGCTGGAGAAGCAAGGCAAGGATGGTAGCAGGGAAATGGCATCACCAGTAGTGGACGCGTTTCGTGAGTTGGCGCGCTGCGATAGAGAGGCAAGCCGCACTCCTTTTTCAACAACAGACTCAATACGGATTTACCGCAAGTGCTATTTTACTGCATTTTATTGGCCGTTATTTTAACTCTTTGTGAATTGACCCCTAAATGCTTACCTTTGAAATCCGTTGGGAAACTGACACCTCTGAGAATGTGTTTCGCCATGGTCCCCCACAGCTCTTTTTGGTTCCTTCTACTGATCTCCACTGCAGGATTGATTAGTGATGTGAAGGTTAGAAGGAGGCACTCATGAAAGCTGTAGGGAACAATGAATATCAACACTCCCAGAATCATTGGTTTCTCATTTGGTTTTGAAGGACCAGTTCTCTACAAGAGACTGAGAGCATCATTCAACTGCATTAATGGCAAGAGAGGTAAGTGTTTAATCTCTTTTATACAGGTATGTGCTTGAATCCAAAGGTTTTATGTGACAGGGTCTCTTTAAATTTATATTACAGCACATTAGTGTGAACACAATTGCTTCCTATATGACTTACAACCAACTTAACAATTGTGTATTGAAACAGTTGGTACGAGCCAGCAAAATGATTTTGTTTTGACGGTGTAGAGCTACTACTAAAAGGCGTTACGTTTACTTTTGATTGTATTGTATAGTCTTTGAAATGTCAAAGGCAGATTAGAATGTTGTGGACAAATGCTTCTTTACCAGAGACCCCAAGAAATAAATGGCCTTAATGCAGATGGGAGAAGGATGCTGTACGTCAAACGCCATCATTTCAATCTCTCACAGCTCATCTTCCATTTCCCTTTTGAATACCGAGAGGGGCAGCCTTGTGAGTCATCAATTTATTTTTATACTTCATTGTGTCTGGAGAAAAAAAGAATGCCTCTTAAGGTGAGTCTGCTGAAAAGTTCACCAATGTACTAGTTGTACTTGTGAGATTGTTTGAAAAGTCTTAGGTGAGCACAAGATGCCTGTTAGTATAATGTACATTTATCAGGAATCATTAGTACAAAACATAGCTGTCAAGTCTCATTACACAGTGAATGCAATCTTTTTCTGATATAGAATGTGTCATTTTCATACCTTCAGTGGTCCTGCCACAGTTAAAAAGAGAATGTTCTATGGATGAAATGACAGCATGCGTTTGGTATCAAGGCTTCACAAGGTAATGTCCTTGGATGTTACTGAGCAAGATTTTTTCTTTTTTTTCTTTTACTGTTTAAATAAGTAACAGCACTTTCTATTACTTTTACTACTTTAACTTTTTATTATTATTTTCAGCAGTTTACTGCACAGGTTGTATATAAAGTATAATTATCTATTCGTCTTCTGACTTTCCCATTGACTAATGTTCTTTTAGAATGTACTGTAGATATGGCCTTAAATGGAACACGTGGTGGGAGGAGAGAAAAAAAACAAGTGAATTACAAGTTAGTGAACATTATAGGGTATCAGTAAATATCAGTAACCTGTCCATTAGTTCTCCTCACTGTTTCTCCACTTGCTGCTCAGCTAGACCTTGTATCTTTCCAAGCTGTGTACTATTTGTAAAAAGACAACGAGGTTCTACTGTAATGAAGATAAGTAACTCCCAAAAATTTAACAGCAAAAGAAGGTATAAAAGAATTACCAAATTGCATCAAGCATACCTTTGATGGAAGAGGTAAGGATGAGAAAATTCTAAGAGTTTTAATTTCTTCAAAATTTCTGTTTGGCCGGGAGGAGAAGCCCTGGCTCTTCCCTTGGCTGAAGCGAGGATCAACAGCCTCACCCCTCGTCCTCAATCCTCATCGTCTCGTAGGGTAAGGCCGCTTTTCTGTCTCTCTCCCAGGGGGGGGGGGGGGGGGGGTGTAGGTGGCGGGGGTGGCAGTAGTGTGAGTGAGGGAGGGGATTTGTTTGCCACCACCACTGCTTTTAAGACAGTTCCGACTGCACTGTTCTGGCACCTGCTTTTGCTCATTTTGGTAACTGACTTTAAGAAAGTGGTAGTGCCAAACCAAATATCAGAATTTTAATTGTCTATGGATTTTTTAAAACAATGTGATAAGTGTAGCGCCGACCATGTGAAGAAATACAAATTGTGATTAAGTGTGTGCAACTGCCCCTTTAAGTGGATAAATTACCTTTGGTAAACCGTGTCATAAATACAAAAGTTAGGCGCTACTAAATCACTCCAATACTTCCCACAAATAAAAATCAATAGCACATAACAAGCATAAGTCTATAGGAAATCTCAATTCATAAAAATGTATGTGAAGAAAGTCCCATAAAATATATATATACTGTAAATAGTTCTTTACTGAATCATCCAAATACTTAGAAGTATGAAGTGTTTAAATCTCCTTGCTCCACTCAAAGGCTGCGTGTCTGCCATTGTTGGCGTAATTTCCTGTTGGGTCAGGCATCACTTCCGGTCGTTGGAACGCATGCCAGCTCGGCATGAGCAGCCTGCAGTACACACTAGGCTTTTTATGTTGGTGCTAACGGCAGCACCATAGAATGATTTGTTTTTATATTTATCAATTTTAATAAACAATATTAAACTATCCTGAAATATTAGACTTTTTGAGTCCCTGTGGTTCTCAGTTAGAGATCTGGATGGTCAGGTGTTGCTGAAAGTGTATACGGCACCATATGTGGATCATCAGAACTGTGATCTGAGAATTGACATAGGGTGACAGGGGTGTTGCTAGGTGGGAAAAAGACCAGGGGATTCAGCCCGAAGGTAAATTTGATAACCCCTCCCACATTTTAAAGTAAGTCCAGCCCAAGCACAGCATCATGGGAGGGGTTTAGGCTCACTTGCTGGTTGCTGCCTGGCTGGGCTGCGGCCTGTTTCAGTGCTGTCCGGTGGGCCTTAGAGACAGCACACTGAGTCTGGGCTGAGGGCTCACTTGAGCTGGCTGATCAGTGCCTATCAATGCAGCGTCACAAGTGCCCATCAATGAAGCCTGATCGGTGCCCATCAGTGCAGCCTCACCAGTGCCCATCAGTGCAGCCTGATCAGTGCATCAATGCAGCATCACCAGTGCCCATCAATGCAGCCTCACCAGTGCCCATAAGTGCAGCATCACTAGTGCCCATCAGTGCAGCCTGATCAGTGCCAATCAATGCAGCCTCACCAATGCCCATCAACGCAGCCTCACCAATGCCCAGCAATGCAGCCTCACCAATGCCCAGCAATGTAGCCTCACCAGTGCCCATCAATGCAGCCCCATTAGTGCCCATAAACACAGCCTGATCAGTGCCCATTAGTGCAGGCTTACATGTGCCCATCAATGCTGCCTGATCAGTGCCCATCAGCTCAGCCTCACCAGTGCCCATCAATGCAGCTTGATCAGTGCCCATCAGTGCAGCCTTACGTATGCCCATCAATCCAGCCTGATCAGTGCCAATCAGCTCAACCTCACCAATGCCCATCGATGCAGCCTCACCAGTGCCCATCAGTGCAGCCTGATCAGTGCCCATCAATGCAGCCTCACCAGTGCCCATCAATGCAGCCTTATCAGTGCCCATCAACACAGCCTCATCAGTGCCCATCAGTGCAGGCTTACCTGTGCCCATCAATGCAGCCTGATCAGTGTCCATCAGCTCAGCCTAACCCATGCCTATCAATGCAGACTGATCAGTGCCCATCAATGCAGCCTCATGAGTGCCCATCAATGCATCCTTACCTGTACCATCAATGCAGCCTAATCAGTACCCATCAGCACAGCCTTGCCAGTGCCCATCAATGCAGCCTCAACAGTGCCCATCAGCACAGCCTCGCCAGTGCATGCCATGGGGAGACGATTGCCACCGCCTGCCGACATTACACAGAGTGAGGATCACACTAAGTCCCGCCTCCTGGACCGACTCCTATGATGGACCTCACATGTCCTGACATTGGACCAGTGTGACGTCCATCATAGTAGCCGTTCCAGGAGGCGGGACTTCTAACTTCTATGTCACTTAGCTGCGCTGGACAGTCTGGCCCTGTATAGCCCTGAGTACCCGGCCAACCCCAGGCCTTGGGACTCGGGGCTAATAATTTTAAATAAGCAATACCAGACCCAGGGATTTTTGGGGGCCCACTCGGGGGTTTAGCCCCCCGTCAGCCGCCCCTTCTGACGCCACCGTTGGGTGGTATCTCAAAGTTTACCATTTATGGTTGGTGAATGTGCATTTTGTACACACTATGGTGGAGTACTAATGAAAGGAGATTTAAACACTGCATACTTCTAAGCATAGTGGTTGGATGATTTTGTAAAGGACTTTTTTATATATATTTTTTCTGGGAATTTTTTTCACAAACATTTTTAAGAATTGGGATTTCTTATGGACTTATGTTTATATTATGTTCTATTGAATTTTATTTGTATAAGTATTGGAGTGGTTTAGTAGCATCTAAATTTTTGTATTTATGCTATGGATTTTTTTGTTGAATAACAGAGTGCATGACTTTTTTTTAGAAGGGGGCAGGATTACTCAGAAGTCAAACATCCCAAGTGCATGTAAATAGTGTTTACAAAGTTTAGTCCTATTCCTCCAACTATAGTACAGCAAAAGAAGTCATGTTTTGTGATTTAAAGTGGAGCTCCACCCTAAATATAAACTTTTGCTATTTGGAACCCTCCCCCCCTCCGGTGTCACAATTGACACCTTTCAGGGGGGAGGGGGTGAAGATACCTGTCTAAGACAGGTATTTTCACCCACATTCGGGAGTCCTCTCTCCGGGAATCTGCGGGAGTGACGTCACTTCCCCCAGACTTCCCGTAGTGTTCTGGGAGACACTTGGCTCCCAGAACACAGGAGGACGAATCAGAACGGCACAGCGCGACTCGCGCATGCGCCGTAGGGAACCGGACATGAAGCCGCAGGGCTTCACTTCCTGGTTCCCTCAGCGAGGATGGCGGAGGGAGCAGCAGAGTGACGAGCGATCGCTTGTCCTCTGCTGCGGACGTCGCTGGACTCCAGGACAGGTAAGTGTCCAAATATTAAAAGCCAGCAGCTGCTGTAGCTGTAGCTGCTGGCTTTTAATATATTTTTTTCCGGCGGAGCTCCGCTTTAAGAATATTTTCCTCCAGTGGGCAGAAAAGGCTATGGCTACAGGGTGGTAAATATTATTCTGAAAGGGTCAGGTTTTAGAGCAGTGTTTCTCAACTCCTGTCCTCAAGGCGCCCCAACAGGTCATGTTTTCAGGCTCTCCATTGTTTTGCACAGGTTATTTGATCAGTTTAACTGCTTTAGTAATTCCCACAGCTGTTTCATCTAAGGGAAATTTTGAAAACATGACCTGTTGGGGCGCCTTGAGAACTGAAGTTGAGAAACACTGTTTCAGAGTAACAACTTGAGAGTGACACATTGCTTCCTTGTCCAGGGAAGAACATGGGGTAGGGACCATATTTTTCCAGGGATTTCCTATATCATGAGATGCTTGAGAGGCTGTTATAGATAATTATTTCTGATTAGTACAAGATGTATCAGACCAAGTTAAATTATAACTAAAGGCAAAACTTTTTTTTTAGTTTTGGATAGAGTGGGGAGGGATTAAAACACCTGTCAAGATTTATTGCTGTCTGTGTCCCCATGAGGGAGATTCACCCTCTCTATTTGTCCTGTTTACCATTATCAATGAAGGTAAAAGTTAAAAAAATCACACATTTTTGGGTTGTACCCAGAAAAATAGTAGAAGGGAAATCTTCCAATGGGGACACTAGTTCTGGTGACCTGGGGGTGCCCAAGGAATTACCTTAATTTGCAGGATTTTCCACTCACTTCCTGTCTGGTTATGGGATAGGAAGTAAAGGGAAATCTCCCCAATGGGGTACTGATGGCAAAGATGTGTAGCACACAGACCCCCTTTTACCTGCCTTGTTCTTCGGCTCTTCGCAGGAAGAAGGGGCACACCATGCCACAAGCCCGTACCCTCCTGTATTAAGAGGTTGAGCGGTGTTGTTGGTGGGTCATTTCACAGTTGAGCCAGAAAATGTTTTCTCACCTCTGTGGATAACAGATTTGAGTACTTGTTTCCCCCAGTGAATAGAATGTCCACACTTGCTATAACTCCAACAGAGAGTTTATTTCTTCTCTTAGTAAATAACAGTCTCTTTATAGGAACAGACTGGGACTGCCCTGCCACTGGAACATCTCCTGGACGCACTTACCTGCTACATGCCTGTTTCATCCACTATCTTGTAAGTGTTTTTAACCCTTTTAGGGGATATTAAAAGTTTTATACTTCTGCACTTAGAGGCGCCTTGTTTGTTTTTCTGTTTCCATTAGAGATTGCTTGTCTCCCTGAGTGCTGCCTAAAGTGTGTGAAGATTTGCTACCCTCTCCAACACAGACCTTATCTGTCAGGATTCAAATGCTTGGAGCGCCCTGGATATACACATTTTTCTGGATCTTTATAGGAACAAAGGTTGGAGCAAGAAAAAGGACAGCACAAGATGTGGGGAGAGTTCCAGGCACAATCTTAGTCACTTCACTGTTCAGCTTCTCGAACAGCCTCAGCCTCAAATGGATAGTCTATTTAGGACAAGACTAGCAGCCAAATGACACTCACGCTTTACTCAAGGCCTCTATCACAGACCTGGTGAACTTGACCTTTGCCTAGGGAGAAGACATCCCTCCGGAGAGTTACCGGGACCCTTTCCTTCACCGTGACTACCGCATCAGTCCTTCGGAACGGTTCCTCACCCGGCCTCCTCTACTCAGATACAGGTCCCCTCGCAAGGCGGCACCCTGAGACTCCTCGATCCCCGATGGGCTCCAGCCAAAGGTGCTGGGCCCAGGCCTTTGCTGCAATTCCCGAGTTCACGCACCCAGGACGGACAGGAACAGCAGAGTAGTACCTCACCCTGGGACTAAAGGTGCCCAGGATGGAACAGGAACAGAGAATACCCGCCCCTGGGCCTAGGACACCCAGGGCGGACTGGAACAAGAACCTGGGGTAGGACCCCACCGACTAACCACCACCAACCCGAACAGACAGCGTCTGCCCCTTTTATCTCCTCTCCCAGCATGCACAGCAGGTTAACCCCGCCCTACCGTACGTCTGCCGGGAGGGGACACAAAAAGCACAGCCCTGTATTAGTGGTTCAACCCTAGCCTACTATGGCAGCGCCACCTGTAGGCCACAGGGAACTGTACACCAATACTCTCCCTGCGGATAAAATGGTTGCAAACCCTGATAAATTAGGGTGTTTGGGCATAACTACCACCCAAACACTACCCCTAAATTTGGCACCCGGCTACATACTCCCCCTACTAATGGACACTGGTCCCCAGTGTCTGGAGCAAACCTATGCCTCTCAAGCCTGAGTCAACATAGGCCCATTCCAGAAACTATCTAAAAAAACTATTTGGAGAACAATAGGAAAAAAAAAGGTTGATTGTGCCGGAACCTGAATATGAGGAAAATGGAGTTAAATGCAGAGGTGAAGGAAGAGCAAAGAAACACATGTGTACATCACATTCTCAATGTCACAGAAACACATTTATGATTTACATTCCCCTACCATCTACAATAGCTGAACCCACCCCATTCTCAGTGGTTTGCTCGGCGTCCGCCTGTAGAGGAAGAAAACACACAACCAATAATTTACATTCTAAACTATGTACATTAGAATGAAGAGATTCTCCCCAAGAGAAAAACCTCTCCCTTCTAAAAGTAAGTTGCATTTGAACTGCAATGTAAAAAGTTACGTAACACTGCCACCTAGTGGAAGTGCCACCGTCAAGACACCTGTTAGGAAAACTTCTTTCTTCCAAGGGTAAATCTTCCTGCTTCTTCTCCTTTGGCCCTTTTTCTAAGCTATTCTACCCCAAAAGTCTCTGTCTTTTGATACTGTAAGAGGGAGGAAAAAAAACTGCTCCCGCTCTTCCAATAAGTAGAAAAAAAAAACCCTATGCAAGGGTCAGAGTTCTTGGCTCCAGGAGAGTACACTCCAGAATAAAACAAAAAGGCAGCACAAGAGTTCAGTCTCTAAAGATAGTATTGCGGGTCTGGCAATACCAATGGCTTCCAGTTCTTATCAAATGTGTCTATATGGTACACTGCATTGTCCTTGTCTATCCTGCAAACAACCACCTTATCGGCATGTATATGCCTTCCCAGCATCCAGGACTCCTTACAGTCTTTAAAACGTTTGGTAACTGCAGCAGAACAAGAATAGTACCTCCGAACCTGGGGTACCTTCAAGTGAGTCCATACAAAATCCACGTACCATCGACATCTATGGACCTCTACCTCATATAAAAGTTATTTTGGTAAGTATGGGTATTACCATCCGTACTCGCTTGCAACTTTTTGGTTGAACAACCTCTGTAACCGAGACAATGGCGGCATGGTCGCTCGATCTCCCGTCCCTGGCAAAACTATGGTATCCGGGTGTCGAGGCACTTTCACTGCCTCCGGACCAGTTATGGGGGCCCGTAGTGACACTCTGGACACCTCGGCAATAGGTGCAGGCATCTCCAATGATGGAAGGGTAGACAGTGGGACAGACTCCTCCTCAGGCTCCGGGGCCTCCACCCGGGGTGTGGTATCCCCAGTGAACCTGGGTGAGTCCTCTTTCCTTCAGGACGAGGACAGGGGCATCTTTTCCAAACCCTTCCGCTCAAACAACTCATCAATGGTCACATCATCCCCTGGATCGGAGACTGACTCCAGGTCGGAGGTATCACATTCCTCCGTCGGCAGGTAACTCTGGGTAGACGATGAATCACCACCTCTAACCAGTTCAAGTGCCCTGGGATCCCTGACCCAAGCATCCCCAATACTTCTAACCTTAGCCAAGGTCCCTTTCCCTGGCTTACCTCGGCTTGTAGCTGAAGCGGGACAGTGGTGGCGCCTGTAAGGCAGTTCAGGCGGAAGGCCCGAGGCTTTTCTGTAGGTTGCTCCACTTCAAACAAGAACTCCTTACACTGCTCACATCTCCCGAAGGGTTTAAGATGTACCACCAGTCCCTGGCATCCGGGACAAACCACTCCAAGGGCCTCCACTTCTCTGCACACATAGAGCGCAAAGCGGCCCCTGGGCTTCAGTCGGATCCCCGTATCCGTAACGGAAGCAGCAAAGGAGGTAACATTCATGGTAGTTGAACTCGGAATCCATGTGGCATTAGACGCCATTTTACTCGCCGATTCATTGCGCACTGTCTCTCTGGTGCCAAAGTCACCACGTGCAACTCTTCACATGGCGAGACTCCTCCCATCTCCTGCAATGTTCGCAGGCTTCTTTTCTGTAGGCACGCCCACAAACTATGCAGCATGGGTTCTCCTCGTGGTGCAGTCACTTTTCTCTAAAGATGGCCGACCTCCACGGAACTACACAGGGGAACAAGTTCAAATTCTGGGCCTCTTTTCCTGTGAAATAATCCCGGACTCGAGCCCCCACATGTAGCACACAGACCCCCTTTTACCTGCCTTGTTCTTCGGCTCTTCGCAGGAAGAAGGGGCACACCATGCCACAAGCCCGTACCCTCCTGTATTAAGAGGTTGAGCGGTGTTGTTGGTGGGTCATTTCACAGTTGAGCCAGAAAATGTTTTCTCACCTCTGTGGATAACAGATTTGAGTACTTGTTTCCCCCAGTGAATAGAATGTCCACACTTGCTATAACTCCAACAGAGAGTTTATTTCTTCTCTTAGTAAATAACAGTCTCTTGATAGGAACAAAGGTTGGAGCAAGAAAAAGGACAGCACAAGATGTGGGGAGAGGTCCAGGCACAATCTTAGTCACTTCACTGTTCAGCTTCTCGAACAGCCTCAGCCTCAAATGGATAGTCTATTTAGGACAAGACTAGCAGCCAAATGACACTCACGCTTTACTAAAGGCCTCTATCACAGACCTGGTGAACTTGACCTTGGCCTAGGGAGAAGACATCCCTCCTGAGAGTTAACGGGACCCTTCCTTCACCGTGACTACCGCATCAGTCCTTCGGAACGGTTCCTCACCCGGCCTCCTCTACTCAGATATGGGTCCCCTCGCAAGGCGGCACCCTGAGACTCCTCGATCCCCGATGGGCTCCAGCCAAAGGTGCTGGGCCCAGGCCTTTGCTGTAATTCCAGAGTCCACGCACCCAGGACGGACAGGAACAGCAGAGTAGTACCTCACCCTGGGACTAAAGGTGCCCAGGATGGAACAGGAACAGAGAATACCCACCCCTGGGCCTAGGGCACCCAGGGTGGACTGGAACAAGAACCTGGGGTAGGACCCCACCGACTAACCACCACCAACCCGAACAGGCAGCGTCTGCCCCTTTTATCTCCTCTCCCAGCATGCACAGCAGGTTAACCCCGCCCTACCGTACGTCTGCCGGGAGGGGACACAAAAAGCACAGCCCTGTATTAGTGGTTCAACCCTGGCCTACTATGGCAGCGCCACCTGTAGGCCACAGGGAACTGTACACCAATACTCTCCCTGCGGATAAAATGGTTGCAAACCCTGATAAATTAGGGTGTTTGGGCATAACTGCCACACAAACACTTTCCCTAAATTTAGCACCACGCTTTAGATGGTAAAACAAAGTTTTGCCTATAGTTCTACTTTAAATAACACTGTTCCTGTTTAAGTAAGAGTGCGATTTGCTAACCAATTTGATATCTCATTCTATGTTCAGTTGAGAAACTAATGAAAAGTGTTAATCTGTTAATCCTTCGAATTACATTGCTAAAGGTATAACCTTTTGCCAAATTGCCAGGATAGAAATGTACACTAATTTGTTTTTGCCAAAAAAAATAAACAGGTATTCTAATCTTGAATTGCAAGTTGAGCTCCGTAATTTCTGCAGCCAACGACAATGGCATGTGTTGGGTCAAACTATAACACTGTCAGGGGAGCTTGAACCAGTCTGATTGGCTGCAAGTTCTGACTGACATTAATTAATCTCCTCCTTTAATTTTTCAGTCTCTGGTACCTTTGTAGGAATGTAATTTAGATACAGTATTTACTTAAAGTTTTGCCTCATCTCTTTCCAGTATGTACAATACCCATGTTAATTATGACAAACATTTTGCTGACACATATGAGAATTAAAACAAGGATAAAGGACAGTAAATGGTCCCCAATGAAGAGATTTATTATTCTGAACAATGTTCTCTTTAGAAATTGAATTATACTTTGCAGCTTGTAAGTAATTATTTCCTTGTTGTTCTTGTTGAACTCCTCCTCTTCCTAACAGTGAACAACTCAACAGCTCTACAGACTGTTCACAGTCATTAGTCATTGACAATCACCTTTGTTTATGTCAACCAAGCTTGTTTGTAAGACCAAACCTGTCATTTTGATTGAAAAGCCAAGGTTTGCCACCCCCGCATGTACTTAAGGCTAAGCTAGGGTTTTTTTTTTCTCTTTAATTGAAAAGGGCTTGCTGAAGTAGTGCCCTTTTCTGCTTTGCTCTGAAATGATGTGTTTTACGCCTTGAAACCTGATGAGTGGAATCGTCAAGATAACCCATTAAACAGGGAACTTCACAGGTTAAATATTGATTCCTTTTCTGATTTTCTGATTGAGAGATCTAGTCTTTTCATGCTGTAATAAGCAAAGTGAATTATGCCACGGAACTCCAATTAGGTGATGTATGCAATGGAAAAAATTGCAGAGTGATGGTTTTCCCCTTTTCAACTGCAAAGATATGGAAAGCAGCCTGAGCTGGGTTTAAAGTGAACTTGGGCCAAGCTATGAACATTCAAGTATCTGTATATTCTTAAAATACGTAAATTAAACTTGAACACAAGGAAAAAATTCAAAGTTATCCCTGTAGTGGGGCTCCCCTGCACTGCAGGGTTGAATTTTTTTTTTGTCTACTGGAACATTAAAAGTAGTCCTACTTATCTTGTCACTCATGTCCATGGTACCTTGCGCTCAACTCTCTTCTCTGCTGATTCGAATGGTCCCTCTGTGTCCTCACTTGCAATACAGAACTACTGATCTTGAATTTTGCATGCTGATGTCATTGTGCTTGGGACCTATGGAGTGGCAAAGAAAAGCAGCTTTGGAGGACTGCTTATGTAGCTGGGAGGAACCCTGCAGTAGGAAAGCATAAGGCAAGTAAAGCTGCTTTTTAATGTTTCACCAAACAAAAATGAGCATTTAACCCTTGCCGTGTGAGCCACACTGTAAAGGTAATTCTGGTTTGCTCCTGGGAGTTCAGTTTAAAATGGGCTTTAAAAGAAGCCCTCGCTGATTCCTCTGTAGCTGCTGATACTGTGAAGCAATTCATCATTAAAGTTCACAAGAGCAGCAGTCATTCAAGTCATCAGTAGTTCAGCTCATCCTGTTCCCCTATCTCAGCAGTGACTAAAGCCTTCCAACTTGCTAATATAAGTAAACACAGAGCGGGTGCTCTAGAAGGGAGGAGCAGGGCAAGTGTAACCTCCCAGCGTCTCTCATATAAGATTCACATGCGTGCCTGTCAGTGTACAATTCATAAATAACTGCTAGCCAGGAAGGGGGAAGATGTTATGGCAGAAAAGAGTTACTTCTACCATAAATGTCTGTATTGATTGACTCTGAGGAAAGGGGAATCCCCTCGAAACGTGTCAACCTTCTGAAAGGTCCTCTGACTTGCTGAGAACAGTCTTGGTTACCTGGTCACTATGTGTCTACTATGAAGTTTCATATGCCCTCTATTACTAATGTGTTTGTGAGTACCGTATATACTCGAGTATAAGCCGACCCGAATATAAGCCGAGGCACCTAATTTTACCACAAAAAATGGGAACATTTTTTGACTCGAGTATAAGCCTAGGGTGTCCATCTGCATGCCTCACTGTGCCTCACTGTGCCCATGCCTCACTGTGCCTTACTGTGGCCATGCCTCACTGTGTCCATGCCTCACTGTGCCCATGCCTCACTGTCACTTTGCCCATGCTTCACTGTGCCCATGCCTCACTGTGCCCAATCTCCCTACCTGATCTCCGGCGCTGTGTGACTAGACTGACGTTTAACATGGGAGTCTATGGAAGGGGTGCCCGGCTTTAAAAAAATCGCTGCTCCCCGGCCGTAGGTCCCCTGGACAACAAACTTTGCACACTTGTAGATGAAGAGTAGGGCTACATGTGTGCCATGTTTGGGGTCCAGGTGACCTACGGCTAGCTAGGATCAGGTGCACAAAGTTGAAGATGACACAGACTCGAGTATAAGCCGAGGGGGGCATTTTCAGCACAAAAAAATGTGCTGAAAAACTCGGCTTATACTCAAGTATATACGGTATATATTTTTTCTTATAAATTATTAAATATGCCACTTGGGTAATGTGCTAGGTTTTTGAGCCCTCTTCTCTTTGTTTTAAAATAAATGTCTATCTGCTAGCAGTTTTTGCAGTGTTTCATAATAGAATGTAAATTGTTGGTCACTCTTTTCTTTTCATATAGTAAAAAAGAAAAAACACAGTGGATATTAAAGATCACCAAAAGAAAGCTCTAGCTGTCTAAAAAAAAGTATGCTAAATACATTTGGGTACAGTGTTGCATGGTCAAGTAATTGTCAGTAAATCTATCAATCTAGCATTAAAAGCTGGCTTGGTAACGCATGGGAATTACCAGCTTGATTAAAAAGTGATTAAAAATAATTTTATTAAAATAGCCATTGATTATACCTTGCCACTGGTAATCTTCTCACATCTCTACGATCCAGGAATGGCTACATACAGTTGAGACCATTAGTAATATGGAATAGACAATGGCTATAGCAAATAGACATGTGCATTCGTTTTCGTCCGAATGCATTTTCGTCCGAATTTCGGGTATTTTCGTTATCGTTTTAACAAGCGATAACGAACGTGCAGAATCCGAAAAGCGAAAGATCCGACATAAACAAATGCTTTATTTTAGTTTTCGTTGTGACAACAGTTCGATATAGATAGGAGATTCGACATGACGCTGACAATAGCGATCTGTGTCTATCGAACCTGCGGTCGAATGTGCCTAACCTTAGCTCTATTAGTCCAAGATTATTCTACATAGAGAGAAAAGATTCGACATTATAGAGACAATAGCAAAAAAGGTTGAATGTGCCTAAAATAACTCTATTAGTCCAAGATTATTCGACATAGAGAAAAAAGATTTGACATGAAGATTCGACGAAGCAGTCGCCGCGAGCGGACATTTATGGTCAAATGCTCCGCCCATAAGCTATAGAAGAATTCTAATGTTGGTTGACTAATAATAATAATTAATAAATATAATTATTACTAGTGTTATACAACATTCTTCTATAGCTTGTAGGCGGAACATTCACCTGGAAATGTACGATTGCGGCGTTGTACAGTTTAGCTGCTCCATCAAATCTTCTTAGAACATTCGACAGACACCATAAGCCTTCAATGACAGATTAATTATTTCGGATTTTCGGACTAATGCATTTTTTAAAGAAACAAAATAAATAAAAACTAATTTCGGCAGTAACTAAATATATTTATTTTTCGGACGAAAACTAAATTCCGAAACGAAATATTTTGGTGTGCACATGTCTAATAGCAAATGGAAATACAGAGCAGTTTCACAAATTATGGAGGTCCTGTTTCAGGGTGCAGGGCTCAGAAGCATGTAGCACACAGAATACATGGGTCAATATGCATACCACACAAAGTACATGGGTCAGCTCTATATAATGCACAGAGTACTGGGGTCAGAGGTGGGTGATTAACCACTTGACCACTG
This sequence comes from Rana muscosa, assembly GCA_029206835.1. NCBI lineage: Eukaryota > Metazoa > Chordata > Amphibia > Anura > Ranidae > Rana > Rana muscosa. Next base: position 138,208,893 of record CM055119.1, read on the forward strand.
GGCACTTAAACCCCATTCCTAAGCAGACCAATTTTCAGCTTTCGGTGCTCTCACATTTTGAATACAAATAACTCAGTTATGCAACACTGTTTTTTGTCCGTTTATTCACACAAATAGAGCTTTCTTTTGGTGGTTTTTTTATTGTTTACGCTATAAAATAAAAAATACAGAAAATTTGGTAAAAAAATGCATTTTGTTTGTTTCTGTTATAAAATTTTGCAAATTAGTAATTTTTCTTCATAAATTTTGGCCAAAATTTATACTACTACAAATCTTTGGGAAAATCAACCCAAATTGGTGTATATTATTTGGCCTCTGTGAAAGTTATAGAGTCCACAAGCTATGGTGCCAATCTCTGAAAATTGATCACACCTGAAGTACTGATGGCCTATCTCATTTCTTGAGACCCTAACAAATGAACCCTTTTTGGAAAGTAGACATTCCAATGTATTTATAAAGAGGTGAGTTTTTTGAAGTTGTAATTTTTCCCACAATTCTTTGCAAAATCAAGATTCTTTTCTTCCCCCCCCCCCAAAATTGTCATATTATCAGGTTATTTCTCACACACAGCATATGCATACCACAAATTACACCCCAAAACACATTCTGTTATTCTCCCGAGTATGGCGATACCACATGTGCGAGACTTTTACACAGCGTGGTCAAATACAGAGGCCCAACATGCAGGGAGCACCTTTAGGCATTCTAGGAGCATAAATTACACATCTAATTTCCTGACTATCTCTTACACTTTTGAAGGCCCTGGAGCACCAGGACAATAGAAATGCCCCAAAAATTACCCCATTTTGGAAAGAAAATACCGCAATGTTTAATCTATGAGGCATAATAAATCTTTTGAACATGTCATTTTTTTCTGCAAGTTTTTGGAAAATGTGGAAAGAAAATGAAAACGCATTTTTTTTACACAAAGTTGTCAATTCATACAATATTTCTAGCACATAACATGTACATACCAAAGTATGGCTGAGTATGGCTGGGTACGGCTGAGTATGGCCAAGTATGGCTGGGTATCGCTGAGTATGGCCGAGTATTGCTGGTGTAGCGGGGTATCGTTTTCACCCACCAGACTACAGTTCCCAGCACGCTTTGAGGCACCCAGGGTGCACTTCTCCGCGCAAGGACTGCTGGGGTGGACTTTAAAAGGGGGAGGAGGAGCCTCGCTCTCTCTCTTGGAACGCCGCCCTCCTAGCAAGAGGATCCCTGCACTCACTTGCTGCGCGTGCAAGGCCTGAAGCCTGGGCCTCGCACTTTGTTCCAGAGAGCCTTCCGCTCCACCGAGAAGCCTGCGGAGAATCCGATCCACCTGATGTGCCACCATCTTCTGGAGGACCGAAGACCCGGTGCATCGTGGGCACTGTGTAGCAACTCACAGTAGCGGAGGTACTGGACAGGAGTCGTCCAGTTTGGGTGAGAGAGCGCAAGCTCAGAACCACATCTAAGTAACTCTATTGCCTATTAACTTTGCCTAGGCCCATCATTGACCACAGTTATACTTTGGAGAGACTGTCTGCTGAACTGAGTTTATCAGTCTCTCCAGCTTTACCAAGTTAGCGATCATCTGCTACCCCTATTGGATTACAGTTTGTTTCTTTATGTGCACCACCGAGAGTTGCTAGCGAAGATTCTTCAACAAACTATACCCCAAAGTTATAGTCAGGCCTGACTGGATAGTATAGGACATTGCTGGGCGCCATTTTTGCTCACGAGGGAAGATAGCTGCAGCTGGGTTATTATATGTTCATTGCATTATTGAATGTTATACCCTTTCAATGTGTACACTTATATTGCAGGGATCTGCATAGGATATTGTATACAAATTACCTTTTATACTTTTACCAATAGTAAAAAGCTATAGTTAAGTAATTTGGTTGTCAGTGTCAATTACTGCGCTGGGTTACAAAGGGGTTGTACCGTATAACAGTATAGAGGTAGTACAGTATACCATCCTTTCCCCTTTCCTAACTGTGCCACGAGAGGTTAGGGCCGATTGCCAGGGGTTGACAGTGGTGCACTACAAGGCCCAAAACAAACAAGCAGCCCTCTTAAACTGAGGGTATCGCTATACTGGGTATCACAGAGTATGGCCAAGTAAGGCCGGGTATGGCTGGGTACGGCTGAGTATGGCTGAGTATGACTGGGTATGGCTGGGTACGGCTGGGTACAGCTGGGTACAGCTGAGTATAGCTAATTATGGCTGGGGTTGGATGGGATGGCTGAGCATGGAAGGGTGGATGAGTATTGCTGAGTATGGATGGATGGATAAGTATGACAGAGGGATGGTTGAGCATGGATGGATGGATGGCTGAGTATGGATGGCTGAGTATGGATGGCTGAGTATGGAAGGAGGGATGGCTGAGTATGGATGGCTGAGTATCGATGAAGGGATGGGTGATTATGGATGAAGGGATGGGTGAGTATGGGTGAGTATGGATGAGTATGGATGGCTGAGTAATACAGAGGGATGGATGAGCATGGATGGATGTATGTGGCTGCAATTGTCACAGAGCAGCGCTGTGGGCACTACAGTTCCAGCCCACAGCGCTGTTGCAATTGATCTCTCCCCTTTCCACTCACACTGTACCGATCGGTACAGAGAGGGGAGAGAGGAACTAGCCATGATGCAGGTTTGTTTTCAAGTGATCACTCTGTCATTTGACGGAGAGATCACGTGGTAAACAGCCACTGTCAGCGGACCCGGCGGTCACGGATACTCCCGTGTGCGCGCCCCAGGGGAGTGCAACTCTGGGAGGACATCAATGTACACCCTCCCAGAGTTATCGAGCCGCGCTGTAGCCGTCATTCGGCTATAGCACGGTCGTTAAGTGGTTAACAGAGTACAGGGCTGATGGTTGAAAGGTCTACCCACTCCAATCATAGATGATGTTTTTTTCACAGAAGCTGTAATACAGCTTCCATGAATGGTGGAGCTGGGTGGAAAAGGTGGGTTTAGTCAGGCTCTCTTAATGAGAGCCTGTGCCAGCATCTTGGTTGTAATATTCTCACCAGCAAATTACTGCAGCAGGCGTGGGGAGAATATGGACAGGGGAAGATTTCTACTGATGGAAGAGAAATCATAACCAGGAACACATCCTACTGACTGTATTCAAAGTAAAATGAATAAATGGGACTTTGATTTAGCACCAGAAATGATATAATACAATATAATGAAATACAATTATTTATTGATATAAATTCTTAAAAAAGACCAATAGTCTAAACATGCTAAAAATCATAATACAATACAGATATATTCAAAACCACCACATAAAAAATGCAAAACATCCCAAGATTTCCAACACAAGACGTGTATAAGAAAACCCAACGCGTATCAACTCAAAGGTTGTAAATATTCTTCAGGGGGTTGGTACAGTGGTGAGATCTGAACATAAATACATTTACAATTTAAAAAAAGAAAAATACACAAAAACTAAATCAAAAATATCTAGATATAATTTACAGATATCATAGTCTTTTTTAAGGATGTATATCAATAAATAATTTTATCTTATTTCATTATATTTATTTATATATCTGCAGCCTGATCAATGTCCATCTGCAGCCTGATCAATGTCCATCTGCAGCCTGATCAATGTCCATCTGCAGCCTGATCAATGTCCATCTGCAGCCTGATCAATGTCCTCAATGCCGTTTTTTTAGCCTCATCTGCAGCCTCACCATCTCTCATCAAAGCAGCCTGAACATCAGGAAATCGCCGAGCCGTCATCTCCTGTTTACTCGGCTCTCACACACACAGTCCCGCCTCCGCCATCGGCATTGGACCAGCTACTGTGATAGACAGAACACTGGTCCAATGTGGGTGGCGGAGGCGGGACTGTGTGTGTGTGTGACGTGTGAGAGCCGAGTTAGAGCCTAGTAAACAGGAGATGGCGGCTTGTGAATTCCGGTGGCACTCGTCCCCCTCCGAGGTACGCTGTCGGCGAATAAAACGCACCCATGATTTGCCCCCTATTTTCAGGGGAAAAAGTGTGTGTTATATGAAGAAAAATACAGTAATTCCTGGTGCTAAATCAAAGTCCCATTCCATTTATTCATTTTACTTAAATATACCATACAAGGATGTAGCAGCCGTGTTTTTACATTGGGTCTGATGAGGGCTTAATTAATACTGTGAGTTCGAGAATCAAAGAAGACACTTGGAGATAAATGGAAGTAAAAAAGCTACACGCCCCACACAATATTATAGAAAATAATCAGAAATACCCCCAGGTTTTTTTTTTAACAGCAAACAAACTATCAAACAAATGTGAATGTGTAAACAGGTATTTTATTATATAAATGTTAAAAGCCACAACGGTTTTTAAAATATGAGCTCTGGTTACAAAGACTTCTATCATGACCCATTAGTCATGATAACATACACAGTGAACAGGTATACCCAAAGCAAATTTATCAATAAACGATCCTGCCCCAGATAAACGCCCCAACAGATTTAGACCAACCAAGTCGCGATCTTCTTCAGGGGTACTTGTTGTCAGGACCTGGGCTTGAACCTGGGACCTCGTCGGTGTCTGGCATTTACTCTTCCCACTGAGCTATCTGGGATGCTGGACAACTCACTGCCTGATCTGCTGGACAAACCTATCTGATCCAATGGACAACCCTATCTTGATTACCGATGAACCTTGAACTCCTTGCTCCCCCCATGAACTTCCTATATAAGCCTTGTCTCAGCACTTCCTCTTTGCCAGGTTATTGTGCCTTCTCAGCCAGTGCCTAGCTCTTGACATCCCTGCTGCCTTCTGTATTTTGCTACCACTCGTGATTGACCCTTGGCTTGTTCTTTGACTACTCTGCTGCCTGATCCCAACCTGCAACCACTCGTGATTGACCTTTTGGCTTGTTACTGACCACGCTGCTGTTTAATCCTTATCTGCTGACCCGCTATTGGACCCCGGCTTGCTCACACCCTGGTGGGGCAAACTTGAGGACTGCGACCTGGTACTAGCTTGCAGCCAAATCCATCTCCACCACCCGGAGCTCTGGGGAAAACCAGCTAGTACTTAGACTCCGCACCTCAGGTGAGCTTGTGTCATCTACCAGAAGTGACTGCCTGTATGCCTGTCCTGCCACTGCTATTGCAATTGGTCTTCAAGCCCGACACCTGATCGTGACAGAATAACCTGGCCATAAACATGAAGGCCGCTATAGCAGATGCTCTGACTCCTGTCAGACAGCAAATCTCGACCTGCAGCAAGAAGTTCTGTTACTGAAAGGTACAGTACGCCCAGGCCCGGAACCAGCCTGTCCTGAGCCATTTGTTGTGATGCCCGAGAGGTTTGACGGTAGCCGTGCATCTCTTTCATCCTTTAAGATGGATTGCGAGCTGTTGTTTGCTCTTAAGCCTAGGACCTATGCCACAGATTATATAAAGGTTCTCGCTACTATCAACCTGCTCACTGGACCCATCAAAACATGGGCTTACCAGGTATTACAGGAAAGGAATCCAGTCTTGGACAGCTGGGAAGCTTTTATGTTAGCCCTGGACTCTCACTGTACAGTTTCCAAGAAAACCAGGGTTCCCAAGTCTGCTCCTAGCTCATCTGGCCTTCGAGGACCCAGGGACAGGAATACCCTGTACAGGTATGACTTCAAGCCACCCCAGTACGTGCCAAGCCATGAAGCCCTAACACCACAAAGCCTTGACGTTCCTGTGGATATACACACACCTACCCTGGAAGATGTGGAACCTATGGAGATCGGGGTCATCCAGACCACGCTGTCTAAAGCTGAAAGAGAGCGGAGGAGAGGCTGTGGCCTTTGTTTCTATTGTGGAGAAAGAGGGCACTTAATCTCTCTCTGCCCAACTCGTCCACCTCGGCCAAAGGTTCTTCAAGTGGGTACTACTGGGATTCATTCTGCTATCGCTGCTGTTCGGCCTGTGAACTGCCAAGGTTGCTGTAAGGCCTGTCCATGTTCAATGACACAAGTAGGTTCTCAGACTACGGTGGTCAACGATACCAGTGCCCCTCTTGAACCCGCAACCAATACCCCTGTGAAACTCCTACCATCTGGCCTAGAGGCAACTATGCAACCTCCCGACAACAGACCAGTTCCAGTAGTCATCCCACGTTCCACAGTGGTAAATGCAGTAACATCACCCTGTCCTGCCAAAGAACCACCTCCTGCTCCAGAGACGCCTTCACTACATCCTAAGAAAACACCTGTTCTTGATACCGTCACCACTTCCGTAAAGTCTGGCTCCATCACAAATTCCTGTCCTGCCAAAGAAGTTCTACCACCTGACTGTATGTATGCCTCGAATGGCACCCTTATCCGTAAGCAGGAGCTGGAGATGTTTGAAAAAGCCTTGCAAGTGAGGAGAATCTCCCCAGCAGAAACTTCTAAAGAAAAAGATGCCCAAGGTTCACTCCCCTAGATTAACAAGAGAATTCCACCAGAGGTTTCCTCACAAACCCAGCCCTAAGACGTCCAGAGGACGTCCTGAGAGGAGGGGAGTACTGTCAGGACCTGGGCTTGAACCTGGGACCTCGTCGGTGTCTGGCATTTACTCTTCCCACTGAGCTATCTGGGATGCTGGACAGCTTCCTGCCTGATCTGCTGGACAAACCTATCTGATCCAATGGACAACCCTGTCTTGATTACCGATGAACCTTGAACTCCTTGCTCCTCCCATGAACTTCCTATATAAGCCTTGTCTCAGCACTTCCTCTTTGCCAGGTTATTGTGCCTTCTCAGCCAGTGCCTAGCGCTTGACATCCCTGCTGCCTTCTGTATTTTGCTACCACTCGTGATTGACCCTTGGCTTGTTCTTTGACTACTCTGCTGCCTGATCCCAACCTGCAACCACTCGTGATTGACCTTTTGGCTTGTTACTGACCACACTGCTGTTTAATCCTTATCTGCTGACCCGCTATTGGACCCCGGCTTGCTCACACCCTGGTGGGGCAAACTTGAGGACTGCGACCTGGTACTAGCTTGCAGCCAAATCCATCTCCACCACCCGGAGCTCTGAGGAAAACCAGCTAGTACTTAGACTCCGCACCTCAGGTGAGCTTGTGTCATCTACCAGTAGTGACTGCCTGTATGCCTGTCCTGCCACTGCTATTGCAATTGGTCTTCAAGCCCGACGCCTGATCGTGACACTTGTGTTATCTAAATACAAAAAGCATGTTAAACCTTATGCACAATTTCACAAAACGAGTTCAAATAGTTCAAAATGTTTTGTGAAATCATGCACAAGGTTTAACATGCTGTTTGTATTCAGATAACGCAAGTCCCCAATAAGAAGATTGCAACGTGGTTAGTCGAAACGCGTTGAAATTTTATCTGGGGCAGAATCATTTATTGCAAAATTTGCTTTGCGTTTACCTGTCTACTTTTTATGTTATCATGACTAATGGGTCACAATAGAAGTAACCAGAGCTCATATTTTAAAAACCTTTGTGGCTTTTACATTTATATAATATTCAAATTTGTTTGATAGTTTGTTTGCTGCTAAAATAAACCCTGGGGGTATTTTTGATTATTTTCTATAATTATTACTGTAAGTTATGTCCCTTGTACTTATTTGTCAGTTTTTTTATTATAGCTTTATCTTTAATTGGTCAGCAGCCAACGTATTGTAACCAACTAAATAAAAAAGCTATACCAGTGCATCAAACATTGCAGTCAACCACTATTATTCTGACTGCAGGAATGCATTGGACCCACTTATATGGACACTTTTACTAGCAGTCAAAGTTACAGTGCAGCCTAAAGTTTTTTTTTCTACATCTGCTTGGAGTATGAAACAATAAGAACCCCTTGTTAGTCTTTTATACTGTGCCCACTGTCACTGTTTGTACTGGTAGAATTAATTCATAGCAGAATATAACGCATTTTTGAGGAAACCCCCCCCCCCCCCCCTCATCAGGGCTTAACATTTTTGACCTTGCTCAAACAGTATCAGGGTGAGCAGATACCAAAAAATCTGCACTGTGATGGAACAGAGGCTCCTTTGCTGCATTCACTTACATTGACAGCATAGGTTTGCGCAGCCTATTGCATTAGGGTGTGCACCCCAAATCTCAAACACACTGAAGCATAGTAAACTGTGTTTACTATGCTTCAATTTGTGGATGAACACAGTGAGCCCCTTCCACGCTCTCCATCCTGAAACATCCCACAGCAGCCAAGGGGAGAGGAAAGAAGAATAGGGAACTCTGTGGGAAGCCCAGGCAGTAGGGGGAGTCGGCACTGCACAGAGTGATTAGGGTGTGCCCAGGCACACCTAGCAAACCCCCTGTGCATGCCTTTGACAGTGACTATTTAAGAATCTGAATCCAGCATCTATTGGTTCTTGTGTTTGGAGTCTTTGTACTTGGGATCATTTTCAGCAGTTGTGAAAAATGTTGGGAAATCTATCAGTCATTCAAAATTAGAGGGAAAATCTGGGGAAAAAGTCTGGGATTTCTACCTCTTCAGCATTTTCATCCATATCCAGGCCCGGACTGGGAAAAAAAATAGGCCCGGGCATTTTAGACTGAGAGTAGACAACTTTTCCAGGGACCGGGGGGGGGGGGGGGGGGCTTGGTAGACATTTGCGGATGGCTGGTGTGGGTCCTCCACACTGTAATATAAAGGGAACTGCACTGTAAAGGGGCACTGCAATAATTACAGTGCCCCTTTACAGTGCAGTCCCCTTTATATTACAGTGTCCCAGTCCTATTGTGGCCATACAATGCTAGTACTGTCTGTCTCCTATTGTGCCCACACTACCCAGTGACACTGACCAGCTCTCTTTTTGGTGGTGCGGTACAGCGTGGCTCTCTCTCTCTGGTGGTGCGGGAACAGCGTGGCTCTCTCGCTGGTCGTGTGGTACAGCGTGGCTCGCTCTCTGGTGGTGCGGTACAGCGTGGCTCTCTCTGGTGGTGTGGGTACAGCATGGCTCTCTTTGGTGGCGCGGTACCACGTGGCTCACTCTGGTGGTGCGGTACAGCGTGGCGCTTTCTGGTGGTGCTGTACAGCGTGGCGCTCTCTCTGGTGGTGCGGTACAGCGTGGCGCTTTCTGGTGGTGCTGTACAGCGTGGCGCTCTCTCTGGTGGTGCGGTACAGCGTGGCTCTCTCTGGTGGTGCGGTACAGCGTGGCTCTCTCTGGTGGTGTGGGTACAGCATGGCTCTCTCTGGTGGTGCGGTACCACATGGCTCTCTCTGGTGGTGCGGTACAGCGTGGAGCTCTCTGGTTGGTGTGGTACAGCGTGGCACTCTCTCTGGTGGTGCGGTACAGCGTGGCGCTCTCTGGTGGTGCGGTACAGTGTGGCGCTCTCTGGTGGTGCGGTACAGCATGGCTCTCTGGTGGTGCGGTATAGCATGGCTCTATGGTGGTGCGGTACAGCGTGGCGCTCTCTCTGGTGGTGCGGTACAGCGTGGCGCTCTCTCTGGTGGTGCGGTACAGCGTGGCGCTCTCTCTGGTGGTGCGGTACAGCGTGGCACTATCTCTGGTGGTGTAGTACAGCGTGGCTCTCTGGTGGTGTGGTACAGGGTGGCTCTCCCTCTGGTGGTGTGGTACAGCATTTCTCTCTCTGGTGGTGCTGGGGCTGTTAGTTCCCCCAGCACAGTCCTCTCTTTCGTTTTTCATGTCTCCTGTAGTAGCTGCTACAAGCACTCCTCAGCTTGTGTTCGGTTTTCTCTTTTCCCCCAGCAAAGTGTATGCTGGGGAGTGTAGTCAGCTCCCTGCTGAGAACAATTGGGCCACCTATCTCTGGGACTACATTTCCCATGATGCCCTCTAGTTTCTTCCGATTGGCCGCTGTTGTGGCCAATGGTGAGGGAAGAAAAATAGCTTTCTCCTCACTGCCGAGTCCCGACAAGAGAAGGGGAGGGGCGGCAAGCTGGGGAAACGTCCTGCCAGCCGCCTGTCCCTTGCCCCACCGTGCAGACACCTTGGCTGGAGGAGGAGGAGGAGCAGTCCCTGGGAGCAGAGAGCGGAACTGTCAGCGCGGCTCTGAGGCTGAGCTGTGTGTGAGAGACACACAGCTCAGCCCATGCAGCCGAAAGTTCCACGGAGACACAGGCACGGGCGCATAGCGGTAGTGGCGAGCGGCGGCCACCACGGCCTATGTTAACCATGTTCAGGCCGCGGTCACCGCTTACCTCCCGCTGTGCGGCCTGAACAGCAACAGGCTACGGAGCGGGCGGGCCGAGCCGGCCCACCGGGCAAACGCCCGGTCTGCCCTATGGCCAGTCCGGGCCTGTCCATATCTCTCTGTGGTTGGGCATAAAAGTACCAGGACAGGGCATCTGTCACCTGGTTGCCACAGGGAGAATTCAAACTACATCAGACAGGCAGCCCATCATTGCTCCAGAGTACCACGTTTAGCTGTTTAGAGATGTACCAGCAGATTGTTATTAGTCAAGACCTTGAACTTGGCCCCTGTCAAGTATTCTACCAAATGAAAAAGGCTGCAACTGGCATATTGATGACCCTTACCATTTTATACTTGTTAAAGCATGGCCCTTTGGCCTTGGGTACTGGCCCCTTGACTGGGGCTTGAAAAGAAGCTGCATGCTCTTGCACTTGCCGCTGGTTTGCACACCAGATATAATGTTGGAAAGCTCAGCGCCTGGTGACAGCTCATGAGCCCAGTCACTGTTGTTCCATCAGGTGTGGCCCCTCTGAGCACAGAGGGGCAGGAAGAGCTGGAATTTACAGTATATATCTGGGCATGTCCAGGAGTCTGGAAGATAATGAGAGCCCAGGGGATTGCGAGAAACAGGGTTAAAGCCCCCGCATCTGCAAAAGGGGAGTAAAGGGGCACTCTGCTACACTGCAAGGTAACTTATACAGTAACACTCTGCTGCATGGTGCATGTCCTACAAAAATATTCATATTAACCAAAAGCACTTTATAAAGTTCTTGCATTGATTTCATAACAATATTGTTCACCTTTAAAGCTTTAAAAATGTTTGCATGTAGAATTTTTTTTTTAACAGGGCCAGAGGGTATTTTGAAAAGTCCTCTGAAGATTAAGCTGGAGTTTTTAATATAAACGGCTCAACTCCTAAAACAGTGGAATGTGAAAATGTTTAAGTTGTGTGTTTGTCACAAAGGTTAGTAGCGGAAATGTTAAATCGACATTTGCTCATGACATGTTCTTGGGTACATCATAGTGAGAATACCAAGCAAATATTAATAAAAGGTTAAAAAGACAGCTTTTATTGTATTGAAAGACAGCATAAATGCCGTAGTAAGTGAAATGTGATAAAGGGTGATCTTCAAAGAGGGTGAATCCAAGATCAAAATAAAAAAGAATAATTTTATAAAAAAAGGTAAATAAAAGGCTTAAACTAAAGCAGTTGTATCAGTGTATTATAAAGTCATAGTTTTCCGCAGTTAGCATCTTGCACAGAACTATTACTTTAGCATGTTATAGCGTTACTGAATAAATCCATCAGTCATTGCACAGGCTTAGCTTACATAAGCAGTAGAATGTTGTTGTACTATTATAACCATCAATCAATGCAGAAGATTTGGGGTTTAAATGATAGCTTTTATTGCCTGACTTTAAGTAGTTGTAAACCCTTACAGACCACTTTTACCTACAGGTTAGCCTAGATTAAGGCTTACCTGTAGGTTCAAGAAATATCTCCTAAACCTACACGGCTTAGGAGATATTTGCAAAAGACAGGCACCGTAGACAACGGCGCACGGGCTCACTGAGCGTGCAGTTTCTAACGGCGATCATGCCGTTAGTGGTGGCTCCCTGCGCGCATGCTCCGGCCAGTCCCAGGAAAGAGTTAACAGTGGACAGTGTTAACTGGGAGAATAAGTGAGGGAGGGGGCTCACTTTGCTGCCATCAAGAGTAAGCATTTCCTATTTCCTCATGTCTCCTGTCCACTCCAGAAATCAGATGCAGTGTTATAACTTTATAGATAGTTACAAGTTTAAGGACTAATTTGTGTCGGACATTTGTGAGCAGTCATGAACTGCACAGGCACTAGGATTTACATGACAGTTTTTTTCACTGAGCCAGCAGAAAGTTGATGCTGACCCTGAATGATACCAAAAACAAAGCAAAAATGAAATAAACATAGAAAAAAAAAAACTCAAATGTGTGATTGTTGCAGGAGAGGACAGAATTAACAGTGGACAGTGCTGTCTTTAACCAGTCTGTTATCTTGGAGAACGAAAGGGGTAGATGGAGGGAGGAGCAGAGGAGTGCCTTGCCACCCTAGGCTACGGGGCTATGTTTTTCTGTTGATGCACAAAGCGAGGGAGACACAACTCTAGTCCCTGCATGCAAGGTTGGCTTCATAGGAATCTGGGAACCCGGGGATAGCAGTTATTGGAACACAGGCAAGGTTTAAAAGATAAAAAAAGCTGCACAACTCGAAATTGATTAGATCAGCTTCTGAAAGTGCTTAGTAAAAATAGAGGGTTTAACATCACTTTACAACTGAACTCTGGAGAAAATTCAAAGCTATCCTAGAAGTGGGGCCCCCTGAAAAGCAAGGATTATTTTAGGCTGGGGAACATTTAAAAGCAGTTTTACTTACCTTACCCCTCACTCCTGCAGGCTTCCTCCCAACTGCATGACCGGTCCCCCGAAGCCTTTTCCTTTTGACGTCATCACGTACAATACAGGGCCAGCATGTTCCATTTGATTATTAAGGCCTTTCTATATTAGAACTTTTTACATTGAACTGTATCCAATAGGCTGTGAGAAGTCATAAGCTAGAGACAGCAAACAGCTGTTACATCATCTATAACAGGACTGATACATCTAGGCTGCTTTCACACTGGGGCGGCGGGTCCGTTAGCGGCAAAGCGATGATAGTGCTTTTCAGCTGCTAGCGGGGTGCTTTTAACCCCCAAGAAGGGGTTAAGAAGGGGTTAAAAGCGCCCGTGTTGCGGTGCTTCTGAATCGCTTTTCTGTCGCTTCGCAAGTGCTGTCCATTCACTCCAATGGGCAGGGGCGGTGTAGGAGCGCTGTATACAGCACTCCTACACTGCCCCAAAGATGCTGCTTGCAGGACTTTTTTTCCTGTCCTGCAAGCGCACCGCCCCAGTGTGAAAGCACTCTGGCTTTCACACTGGGGAGGCATGAGAAGCAGTTTTCAGGTGCTTTACAGGTGTGATTTTTAGCGCTAAAACAACTGAAAACTGCCTCAGTGTGAAAGTGGTCTTAGGTATTTCACCAAAGCATGTTCTCGAGGGGTGTTTTGGACACTGGAATATTGCTGCAAACTTGTCATATAATTTACTAAAACATGTGAAGTAGGAAATCGTTAGGGCTACTGGAAAGATTTAGCCTCCCTTATTTGTCCCTCTGACCATTGTCACTGGGTCAGAAAGTGATTGGAGATTCAAAAGTTTATGGTTGTATCCAGTGGTGTATTTTGGTTTTGTGCTGCCCTAGGCAAGACTAAAATCAGACATCCCCCCCATCAAAATTTGTCCCACCCCTTCCTGCTTAAGATCCACCCCTTCATCTGTAAACCCCACTCTTTCCTCTTTAGGCTCCACCTCTTCCTATTAGAGCCCCACCTCTTCAAAGGTGAAGGAGAGAGCAGAGGGGAAAGAGAGGGTGAGGGGGTGAGAGAGAGGGGGTGAGAGAGAGCGAGAGAGGGGGTGAGAGAGGGAGAGTAAAAGAGAGGGAGGGGGGAAAGTTGGGGGAGAGGTGGGGGAGAGAGAGAGAGAGAGAGGGGGTGAGAGAGAGATGGGAGTATCCCCCTATACTACACCAGGAGGTTCTCCCACCCACCCACCCACCCAAAAAAAAATAACTATACTGGACTCTCGCCTTCCCACAATCTGCTGGCTCCTTTTACCAGCTGGGTGTAGCAAGGCTGCTGAGGCGCGATCACAGCCCAGGACTCCTACCTGCTCTGCCAAGTGAACTACTTCCAGGATCAGAGGCTGCAGCCACTGCCACCTCTTGCTTATGCTTTGCTCCCCTGTCACTGAACGGTCAGTCCAAGGCCCCCCTGGTGTCATGTCTCTGGTGGGTGCCACCCGGGTGCGGTCCGCACTCCCGTAGTGACGCCACTGTTCTTAGTGTTCCTTCTGCCTGGGGGCAGCACCACCCCCCTGAAAAATAATGCCTTGATTGCCTCTCAGTAGATATGTCCCTGGTTGTTTCTGGAACCAGAAGTGAGAAAAAAATCCATCATTGCTCAATCTATACTGATGACAACTGTCTTAGAGGGGATTTCTGTTCACTTTGGACTTCTCTTATGTTTTGAGGGCAGATAATACAGTAAATTGAATTCTCCCCCAGTGGAACTGACAGTAGTTTTATCCAGGCTGATGTCAGAGTTTACAGGGGTTATGACATCAATTATTCTGTTGTGTGACAGTGTTAAGGCCTAGCGACTGGCCACTAGGCCTAAGCGATGCATCATGCAAGAGGTCATGTGCACCCCATAACGAGAAGCATTGGGTATTTTGTGATGGTTGCAAGAGAAGAAGCAATGAGGGATTGCTGTGAAGGGCAGTATTACTAGGTCAGGGTTGGCTTTAAAGAGACCCTGTCACTTTTCCCTAAATGAGGAATGACAAGGCCTCTTTAACAATTCTAACCCGACTATTGGTGAAGGGAGGTTACCTACAAAGTACACTGTATTTAAATTACACATCATTGTAAATAAATGTAATCAGCATGGGATAAACCACTAGAGCTGACTTGCTAAACTGAAAATGCTGACATAGAACTTCTAAGAAATTGTTATTGAGGAAAGACTTTGAAGAAACTGGGCATAGATACATTTCGTTAGAGTTTTTTCCAAGGAAGGTTTTGACAAGGGACCACAGATCTCCTTAAAAACCTATTTTTTTTGTATAAAAAGATTTTCCTAGCAATCACTTTATTAAGTCCTTCCATCTATCAAATGTCTACTGTGTGTCATTGATTTATTTAGTGGTCTGAAACAAACCATTGAATAAGCACAGTATTTTCTTTCTGTACAACGTGTGCTGCCTGGTTTATTTAATAAAGACCTATGCTGTCAGACGATACACGTCATGTACATTTGTGGAGTCTGTGGATACTGACAGGTGGAACAATTCTTTGTTAAAGTACTTGGCTTTTATTCTTATTTCCTAGTGTGTCTTCTTTTTGAAAAGACAGGCTTTTTTTGTAACACAGCTCAAAGTGTATCACTATGTTCAAAATGCAGATGATGCTTTTGGCTACAATAGTAGTGCATAAGGGATCAGGAATCATGTGGTACTGAGCAGGTAAGTATATATTTGGCATAAGGGGTATAGCAAGAGTAGCAAGAGGATTGCCCAGTGAAAAAAATAGAGAGGGAGGGGGGACCTGTTGATTGGGGCTCTGGGAATGGGTGCCAAGAACTACTGGAGATTGATAGGGAGGAGGATGATCATTATCATCTTTCATTCTGTTTCTTTTTGGCTTTCCTTTACTATTGTACGTGAAGAGAAGATGTGTAAACTTGATCTTGGTTTAAAAATCAAAAGTGGACTAGAACAATTGCAATTAAGTTTTGTGATGAGAATTGTAGGAGGGTAAGGAGATTTAACTGGCTGAAGTTTGTATTCACAGGTCAACCCCAAAACTCGGAGTCCATAACTCCACTTCTAGATTTGTCAATAATGGGTATGTATTCCAGTGGAATTAATTTTCCTTTTTGTTAATACTGTGGGGAACGATTGAGGGTTAAAGGCAAACAATTGCAAAAAAAAGCATACTCTGCCTATTACATACAAGGCAACTTGTGTAACTAAAAGTCTGCATGTATACCTACCCAGCTACACTCCATTGTGGCCTCTCTTCACTATCTGAGCCCAGGGCTTTTGGGACTAAAGCCCTGTACACACGATTGGATTTCCTATGGATTTTAAACCAATGGATTTTTCCATCGGTAATCCGATGAAGCTGACTTCCATCAGTCTTGCCTACACACCATCAGTCAAAATTCCGACCGTCCCAAACGCTGTGACGTAAAACACTCCGACAAGCCGAGAAAAATGAAGTTCAATGCTTCTGAGCATGCGTCGACTTGATTCTGAGCATGCGTGGGTTTTTTGTCCGATGGAGTTCCACACAGACGATCGGAATTTGCTATAGTTTTTTTCCCATCGGATAAATTTAAAACATGTTCTATTTTTTCTCACTGATGGAAAAAAGACCGATGGGGCCCATACACGATCGGTTTGTCCGAGGAGAAAAGTCCATCGTACTGTTTTCATCGGTAAAACCGATCGTGTGTACACGGCTTTAGGGAACACCTTACCTTCTTGGGTGGCCAATCATCTTGGGAGGGTGGGGGGGTGTGCCAGGACATCCTCTACTGGTCTAAGCTCAACACCGGACACCAGAGCTTATAGTGAGTGGCTGTGGACATGTTCAAGAAGGTGGGCTACTGTACATGCAGACACTGTCACTTTCACTTTTCCTGAATGGGCAGAGTGACTTTTATTTTAATACCTGCTCAAATTGATTTAGTTAAAATAAAATACACCTACCATGTAATGATTAACCCTAGCGCTTTTAACCATACTAATACCTAAATCAATATTATTTATGAGTCCTTAACTGATATTTATGCAAAAGGCCAAATTTCAGTATGAAGTGACCACCAAAGTGAGTTTGCTTAAAGATCATGAATTTCAAGTTGATGAGCTTAATAGCAGTAATACCAAATCTCCCTCCTTTTCTGCAGATTTCATGGCTTAGTTAACCACTTAAACCCCGGACCATTTTGTTGCTAAAGGACCAGGCCCCTTTTTGCGATTCGGCACTGCGTCGCTTTAACTGACACTTGCGCGGTCGTGCGTCGTGGATCCCAAACAAAATTGACGTCCTTTTTTTCCCAGAAATAGAGCTTTCTTTTGGTAGTATTTGATCACCTCTGCGGTTTTTATTTTTTGCGCTATAAACAAAAATAGAGCGTCAATTTTGAAAAAAATTACATATTTTTTTACTTTTTGCTATAATAAATCTCCCCAAAAATATATAAAAAAACATTTTTTTCCCTCATTTTAAGTCGATACGTATTCTTCTACATATTTTTGGTAAAAAATCGCAATAAGCGCTTATTGATTGGTTTGCGCAAAAGTTATAGCGTCTACAAAATAGGGGGTAGTTTTATGGCATTTTTATTAATATATATTTTTTTTACTAGTAATGGCAGCGATCATCGATTTTTATCGTGACTGCGACATTATGGCAGACACATCGGACACTTTTGACACGTTTTTGGGACCATTGTCATTTTTACAGCGATCAGTGCTATAAATATGCACTGATTACTGTGAAAATGACACTGGCAGTGAAGGGGTTAACCTCTAGGTGCCGCTGTAGGGGTTAAGGGTGCGCTAGTGAGTGATCCTTACTGTAGGGGGCGTGGCTTGGCGTGTGACATCACTGATCATCGTTCCCTATGACAGGGAACAGACGATCACTGACATGCCACTAGGAAGAACGAGGAAAGGTTTGTTTACACTTACCTCTCCCCGTTCTTCAGCTCTGTGACCCGATCGCGGGACACCGGCAGCGATCGGGTCCGCGGGTCCTGCGGGCACGGTCATGGAGCTTCGGACCCGGGTCACGAGTGCACCGCCGCGGGCGCGACCCACGGCTGGGATCTTAAAGGGTATGTACCTGTACGCCCTTGTGCCCAGCCGTGCCATTCTGTCGACGTATATCGTCGTGCGGCCATACTTATGTGGTAAAAAAGAAATAGAAAAAGAAAGCTTGCCTTTTTATGTTTTCTTTGAAGTGTTTAGAAGCATTCATGTGACAGTATAGGCCAGTGATGGCGAACCTTGGCACCCCAGATGTTTTGGAACTACATTTCCCATGATGCTCATGCACTCTGTAATGTAGGTAAGCATCATAGGAAATGTAGTTCCAAAACATCTGGGGTGCCAAGGTTCGCCATCACTGGTATAGGCCCATACACAGGATCAGACTTTTTGACAACAACGGTCCGACGGACTCATTTTATCGGACAGTCTGATGTGTATGCCCCATCGGACAATCGCTTTGGTTTTTCAATGGACAAATGTTCGCTGTGCACGCTCTCAAACTTTCTGGCAACAAATGTCCAAAGGAGGATAATCGTATCATGTGTACACAAGTCCATCGGACTAAAGTCCAAAGTACAAACACGCATGCTCAGAACCATTGACAACAATAGCAGAAGTTGCCCAAAGGGTGGCGGTAAAGAGCTGAAAAAACATGTGATTTGGTGAAAGTTGGCTGAAAATGTTCTGCCGTGTGTATGCATACCAAGTTCACGGCCCTTCAGACCAAAATCCACGGTAAATTCCGTTGGAAGTATGATCCTGTGTATGAGGCTTATCACTACTCCTTTCTGAAGGACAATGGTAGTAGCATACAGTGGGTATGAACTAGCAGCATCTGCATGTCATTGCTGGATGCCGAGAGAATTTCAACTCCAATAATCAATGTTTCCCAAACACAAAACCAACATGAGAAAACTGTATACCACAACTATCCAGTGTCCTCAAAATGCTTTATTGATTTAGGAGCTCATAGCATAGGACAAAAGCCCCATCTATATCCTCCCATCCTGACAAGGATCTTTTACAGTTAAGCTCACATGTTGAATAAAATTCATTGGAGTGGGAGGATCCAGGTAGGGCTTCATCTTGAGCAGCTGAATTAATATAGATTTTTAAGAACGCTGGATACATGCAACGGTAGTTACATTGTTTTGTGTATTAGAACTGTTATGGTTGTAGTAGAAGTTAGGTCAGAGATCCAACCACTATGTTCTCTGTTTTTATTCCGCTGAATTCATAAAATTAGCAAACAAAGATCTTTAATCAACCTTCATAACCTTATTTATTTTAGGTGAACTTCTTATGTGAGATGACAATATGCTTGTATTCTGACGCTGAGAAGCCTATATCCACAGTAGGTACCGAGGCACCCATTACTAATGCATTTTTCAAGGCTGTGACCCATTATTTACTGAGTCAATTCAAATAAAATTATCTAAGACCAAAAGCCGCGCGACATGCTGAGTTATTACATCAGGATCAATACTCAATGAAGAAAATAATGACCATGAAATGTTCTCTGTTTAGCCTTAACATTTTCTTGTAGGAAAAAATAAATAGACCAGAATAAAAATGTTACATATTTGTCAAATGGTGAGTAAATAAACCAAAGATATGCTGTGTCTTGACATTTTCTTTAATACAAATGTATGGTCTACAACCTTTGACACTGTACAGTGTTCTGCATTACTTTACCCAAATGTAAATTTGAGGATATAAAATCTGAGGCAGTGTTAAATGTGACATCAAATTTCGATTCAGTTTTAGTCATAGTCTTTTGACTAAAATGCCATTTTTTTTATTTATTCAAGAAAAGGAGATATGGACTTTAGAGGTACACCCATAGCATTAAAGTACAAAATAAAAGAGAAAGTCTCACTCTGAGAGGCATGGACGACGGGTTCCTGTTAGACATGTGCACACTGAAATATTTCATTTTGGAATTTCGTATTCGTCCGAAAAATTAAATTATTTAGTTACTTCCGAAATTCGTTTTTATTTATTTTGTTTTGTTAAAAAATGCATTCTTCCAAAAATCCGAATTAATTAAGGTTGAATCTGTCATTGAAGGCTTATGGTGTCTGTTGAATATTCAAAGAAGATTCGACGGAGCAGCTAAACTGTACGACGCCGCAATCGTACATTTCCGGTCGAATGCTCCGCCCACAAGCTATAGTAGAATTCTAATGTTGTATGACTAGTAATAATTATATTTATTAATTATTATTACTAGTCAACTAACATTAGAATTCTTCTATAGCCTATGCGCGGAGCATTTGACCATAAATGTCCGCTCGTGGTGATCGTATGTCTTTTGTTGCTTCATCAAATCTTCATGTCGAATCTTTTCTATCTATGTCGAATAATCTTGGACTAATAGAGTTAGGTTAAGCTCATTCAACCGCAGGTTCGATAGAGACAGATCACTATTGTCGCCGTCATGTCGAATCTTCTATCTATATCGAACTGTTGTCGAAACGAAACGAAACGAAAATAAAGCATTTTTTATGTCGGATCTTTAAAATTTTGGATTCTGCACATTCGTTATTTTTTTTTTTTTAAACGAACGCAAAAATCCCCGAAATTCGGACGAAAATGCATTTGAACGAATACGAATGTACATGTCTAGTTCCTGTTACATTCACCAGCTCTAGCCTTAAGACTGTTGGAGCTTTATAGGTCTCATACACTGATAGTGGACTCTATATAGGAATAGCCATATTGGACTTCCCCTTTACAAGTTTATGTTACTAGTGCCTGTCTTTTTTATAATTCCCTAGTTCTGCTGATGAGGATATGGTGACTATCCCCGTCTTTAACAATTTATAAAGATACTTTGAGCTTTATATTGTTTAACCACTTGACAAGTGGGCACTAAACCCCCTTCGTGCCCGGACCAATTTTCAGCTGTCAGCGCTCTCACACTTTGAATGGAAATTACTCAGTCATGTAATACTGTACCCAAATGATTTTTTGGCCTTTTTTTCATACAAATAGAGCTTTCCTTTGGTGGTATTTGATCACCTCTGGGTTTTTTATTTTTTGCGCTATAAATGAAAAAATACGGAAAATTTTGAAAAAAAAAAACAAACTAAAAAAAAAATATGTGATAAAATTTTGCAAATTATTAAATTTTCTTCATAAATTTTGGCCACAATTTATACTGCTACATATCTTTGGTAAAAATAACCCAAATTAGTGGATATTATTTGGTCTTTGTGAAAGTTCTAGAGTCTACAAGCTGTAGTGCGGATCATAAACAATTGATCACACCTAATGTACTGGTGGCCTATCTCAATTCTTACG
Organism: Rana muscosa; assembly: GCA_029206835.1. Lineage (NCBI taxonomy): Eukaryota > Metazoa > Chordata > Amphibia > Anura > Ranidae > Rana > Rana muscosa. Next base: position 138,229,736 of record CM055119.1, read on the forward strand.
ACCCGAACAAGCCAGGAAAGTACAAATACCCCCCAAATGACCCCTTTTTTAAAGTAGACATTCCAAGATATTTAGTAAGATGCATGGTGAGGTTTTTGATGTTGTATTTTTTTCCCACAATTCTTTGCATAATTACGTTTTTTTTTTATTTTTTTTTATTTTTTCCACAAAATTGTCATTGTAATAGGTTATTTCTCTCACATGGCATGTGTATACCACAAATGACGCCCCAAAATACATTCTTCTACTCCTCCTGAGTATGGCGATACCACATGTGTGGGACTTTTTCACAGCCTGGCCACATACAGAGGCCCAACATGCAGGGAGCACCATCAGGTATTCTAGGAGCATAAATTACACATCTAACTAGTTGACTACCTATTACAATTTTGAAGGCCCTGGAGCACCAGGACAATGGAAACGCCCACAAAGTGACCCCATTTTGGAAAGCTAACACACCAAAGTATAATCTATGAGGCATAATGAGTCTTTTGAATGGTTATTTTTTTTCCTGAAGTTTTTGGAAAATGCGGGAAAAAAATGAAAACACAATTTTTTTACGCAAAGTTGTCAATTTATAAGATATTGCCAACACATAGCATGTACATAGCAAAAATTACACCCCAAAATACATTCTGCTACTCTTCCTGAGTATGGCGATACCAAATGTGTGAGACTTTTATACAACCTGGCCACATACAGAGGCCCAACATGCAAGGTACACCATCAGGTGTTCTAGGGACACATAGCATGCACATATCAAGAATTATACCCCAAAACACATTCTGCTGAGCAAAGGGTAAACAAAAGATTACCTGTGGTTTTAGTAGCGCAGTTGTCCACAGGAGGATAGAACTGGTCCAGGCAGCAGGCAGGGACTTGGTCAGCAAAAGTGAATGCAATTGTCCAGGCAACAGGCAGGAATACTGTCCATAGTCAGTACAGGCAGCAGGCAGGGATACTGTCCATATACAGTCCAGGGTCAGTGCAGGCAGAGATTGTCAGCAGTGCCAAAATATTGGTCCTGGTAGTAGGCAGGTCCATGTGGTGTGGTCAGTTCATGCGACAGGCAGAGGCATGATAGCATAGGTCCTACAGGCTGTAGGCAGAAGTAGGGCCTCGTTCAGGACTGAATGGGGACAGGGGTAGAGGCTTCTCCCACCCAAATCTCTTTGAAGCCTCCGAGTCTCCAGACCCTAATCTAGGAATGAGAAAAACAAAAACAATTGTTTTTTCATCCAGAAAAACAATTCTGGAGCCCCTCACATATGTGAGACCCCTGTGTTATGAATCCCACTAGTCCACTGGCAGGGTACAAGATCAGTCCAAGAGGCAGGCAAAAAGCATGGTCAAACAGTCCAGGGTCAGTTCCAGATCAGGCAGAGGTATGTACAGAATCGGTAGGCAGAAGCATGGTCAAATAACAGTCCAGGGTCAGTTCCAGATCAGGCAGAGGTATAAACAGAATCGGTAGGCAGAAGCGTGGTCGAATAACAGTCCAGGGTCAGTTCCAGATCAGGCAGAGGTATAAACAGAATCATTAGGCAGAAGCGTGGTCGAACAACAAGCCAGGGTCAGTTACAGAGAAAGCAGAGGCATAAGGGGTGTGAAGATAAATGGCAGGAAGTGAACTAATAATTTATTTTGGTATGGTAACGGCGGAAGCAGTCGCCTATGCAGAGGCCTGGTTCTGAAGGACATTGGGCACAATAATAAATGGTGTCTCTTCTCTCTCCTCTTTTGGTGCACACCCAGCATTTTTTCTGGCGTTTTTGGCCTGTTGGTCTGGGAGGGATTTTATCTGGGAAGTGGCGCTCAGAGAGTCGGCTAATCACATCGGATCTAATGAAAGGTCACAGCATTAAGCTGGACCACCATGGGTGAGCTCAAAGGGGAAAGGATTGCAGTTCTCCTGCTTTGTTTTATCCCCACAGATTGTTTGAGCTTGAGGCATAATCCCTGGGCAGCAACAGCCATGGGATTGGTGGACAGGGGCGAGCAGCTGATTGGCCAGTTCAGCTCTGACTAGCCCACGCGGGTGAAGCTATCAGAAGAGCGGGGAGCAGTTTACCTCAGACCGATCCGGACCAGGCAGCGGTGCAGAGCTCCTGCACTATGAAGCGCCGTTCTCCCAGCAGCCGTAAGGCCCTCTTGTGTCAGCTGTTGGAGAGGGCAGAGAGCAGAGGCGGTGAGGAATGGCTAGTGCGGTGCCTGGAGGAGGAGCGCGGTCTAGCTCCACCTGTCCATATTCCCCCTGAAACAGAAGAAGGCTCGTCTGCGGGCGGGGGTGGAACAAGACAGCAGCCTGCTAAGAAGAAGAAGCGTCAGAGGACAGCGGCTTCTCCTCAGCTGACAGGTCAGGAGAGAGCAGTCAATATCCTGTCACAGAGTGCTTCTCGTCCGCGGGAGTGCAGCGCTACTCACCCTATACCTGAGGAGGCGAGTGAGCACAAAGAGTTGGTCCATGATGGTGAGATGTCTGTCATTTCTCCCAGCTCTAAATTTTCAGTGTTAATTGATTCTTTGTCTAATGTTTTGGGGCACATGCTAGTGGTGCTGATAATAATATAAATGTTTTACAACAATTCAAAGGGGCACATGCTAGTGGTGCTGATAATAATATAAATGTTTTACAACAATTCAAAGGGGCACATGCTAATGGTGCTAATAATAATATTATGAAAAACAAGGAGCACAGGTTACTGGTGCTAGGAATGTTATTCAACCAAGCATTAATATTAGTTATTTTCCAGGAGCACAAGTTATTGGTGCAAAAAATAGTATGTAATGTTTTGTCTGTTAAATGGCTTAAGTCACGGTTTTCAAGAAATATTTTTAAGCTTGTTTCTTGGTCTTGTTTTGGTATCAGTCACATGTTGCTGCGGTTAAAGAATGTCAGAGGGCACAGGTATCTGGTGCTGGCAATGAAATGGTTAAAGTGACACTGATAGATTAAATGCAGGGGCACATTTTTATGGTGCTGTGGATAATATATAATGTTTTACTGGAAGAGGAGAGAGGAAATGTAACCCGCTCTACAGTTGTTAACCCTACACTGGTTATTAACCCCTCGGGTAACAGTCTAATATTGTTGAAGTTGTGGGTTCTAATCCAGTTCAGAGCACATTTTTATAGATCTGAGAAAGATAGGAGGAGGGCTGTCCCAAAAACATTCCAGAACTGGTTACAGGCCTTCTGCATTTATGCAGCAGTCATGGGTGAACACTTCCCTGGGAAGTGCTTAGGTTTATTACAGCATTTGGATATAATTGCTGAAGCCTTTTGCCATTTCGATGGATCTGCATGGTACACATATGATGAAACTGTTCATCAAAATTGGCAGTCCACCCCTCGTTGCATTGGCTAAGAACGTGGGATTATGGTTTATTTTAAGTCATCTCCGAAACCTCAGTTCACAATAAGATTGGCGTCTAATCCACAAAATATATTTCACAAAGGATTTTGTTTTGCCTTCAAAGGGCAATGCAAATTTAGGGTGAATTGCAGGTATAAGCATGAGTGCTCCCACTGTAATGGGATCCATGCAGCCAGTAGATGCTTTCGTAAATCTGCCGCAACCTCTTTTCAGTCACTTCCCAGGGGCGCTCATGGGAAAAGCATTGACCCCGGAGAGCCCAGCAGCAACGCTTCCATGGTTAGAGCGATATACCAATCGCAAAATGGCGGCTCTGCTAATTGAAGGGTACAGGGATGCCGTTTTGGTCCCTTCATTTAAAGGAGCGGACTGTGCTATGGTCCAGAATTTGAAATCCGCTTTTACACATTCATCTGTGGTTCAGGACAAAATCTCCAAGGAACTAGCAGATGGCAGATTGCAGGCTCCTTTTTCTACTCCTCCATTTCCGAATTTTAGGCTCTCGCCTCTAGGAATAGTGCCAAAAAAAAGAAAGTGGCTGCTATCGTATGATGCACCACCTTTCTTATCCCTTAGACTCTTCTTTAAATGATGACGTTTCCGACATCGAAGCTCCGGTTTACAATTCTTCCCTTGATGAAGCGTTGGACATTCTGAGGCATTATGGGCAAGGTTCCCTTCTAGCCAAGGCTGATATTAAATCGGCCTTTCGTTTACTCCCAGTCCATCCTCAAGGTTTTCAATTTATTATTTTGATAAATGTATGCCCATGGTTTTTGTTTGTTTTTTCGCTGTCTTGTTTTTATTTTGAAGCGTTTTCTACCTTTTTGCACTGGGTTTTGTCAGAAATTTACCCCTTGGGGGTTTTCTGCATTATCCAGACGAGTTTTATTTATTGGCCCGGTAGGTTTCCTTGCCTTGAATCCCTTCAGCTGTTTTTCAGTATTTGTGAATGCTTCGGGTTCTTCTGGCACCAGAGAAGGCAGTCTTTCCTTCTACTTCTATTGAGTTTCTGGGGATCACCATCGATTCTGCTGTTATGAAGTTCAGATTTCCATTGCTAATAAAAGCATGGCTAATAAGCATTTTATGAGTGATGTTGGTGCCATTTGGCAGGATTTTAATGTTCCTATGGTACAGGACCAAGAACAAATGTCTACTCGCCCTAGGGTTGTTACCCCTCAATTGTCTATTAACCCCTCACAGCTCCTTAGACCCTCTGCGGACACGGTGAGTGAATCTTCTTTTTCGGGGGTATAAAAAACCCATTCGCTCACATTCGTATCTCCAAGGGGATCAGGGAGGATCTAAAAATTTGGGATTCCTTTTTGGATAATTTTAAATGGTTCCACGATATGGCAACAGGAGTTTGCTGACAGCACCCAGTTGGAATTCTTTACTGATGCATCTGGGTCCGTAGGCTTCGGGGCCTTTTTGAAGGGCCACTGGTGTGCTGGTAAATGGCACAAGGAATGGCTTCAGAAGGTCATCCTGCAGAACTTGGTCCTTTTGGAACTATTCCCAGTCCTAGTTTCAGTTGTAATTTGGAAGGAGGATTTTATGAATCGTAGGATCCTGCTGCACACTGACAACAAAGGTGTACTTTTTGCTGTCAACACTTTATCTTCTAAGTCGGAACCTGTGATTAAATTATTGCGTTTTCTGGTTTTACATTGTATGCGTTTTAACATTTGGCTGAAAGCAGAACACATACCGGGTATACATAATAACATTGCTGATGCTTTGTCTCGTTCACAGTTCAAGAAGTTTCGGGATTTGGTGCCAGCAGCGGACCAACAAGGGACCCCTTGCCCAGATTTCCTCTGGGGCTTAATCTGGGACTGATACTTTGTAACCTCAGGAATTCAGTGTCAAAAAAGACGTGGTTGGATTATAAGCTTTCATGGTCTAGATGGTGTTCTTTCTGTCAAGATTTGAGTTTGGATCCTTTGAACGTCACCTCTTATGTAGCTTTAGCGTTCTTATCTTTCCTTATCCAGTCAAACCTTAGCCCTGCTTCTATTAGCAAAATTTTAGCCGGGGTCTCATTCTTTCTAAAATTTGCAGGTCTGCCTGCTCTTACCTCTTTCTTTCAAGTTACTCAAGTCCTTAAGGGATTTAGGAACTCTAGGTTTTCTCAGGACAATAGGCGTCCAATTTCAGTTTCCTTGTTGGCGGATCTCCTTAGAATTCTTCAGGAGGTTAGTTCATCTGATTTTGAGTCCTTACTTTTTAGAGCGGCATTCTCAGTAGCTTTCTTTGGAGCCCTTAGGATTGGTGAATTTACGGCTGCAAATAAACGTTGTTTATCTTTTCTTCGGTTTTCTCATGTTGTAATAGAAGGAGGTTTCCTTCATTTTTTCATTTGTAGGTCCAAATCTTCCCCGGTTGGTAAAGGTCAATGGTTCTCTTTAGCCAGCTCATCGAATGAGGCTATATGTCCTGTCCGTCAAGTTTCTATGTATATGTCAGTTAGACCTGTTTCTTTTGATTCCTTTTTTGTTCACAAGGACTTCTCGTCGTTGACTAGGTTCCAATTCTCAGCTGTTTTGGCTGCCTGTTTAAAACGCCTCAACCTCTCCGGTTTCCGCTTTTCTTCCCATTCATTTTGGATTGGGGTGGCCACTACAGCTGATTCATTGGGTCTTTCAGAAGAAAAATTAAAATGTATAGGCCGTTGGGGTAGTAACAGATATAAGTTGTATGTTCGTCCTGAGCTTCTAATTTTGTAATTTTTCTTTTCAGATCACCTCAAGACAATTGTTTGGATAGTGGGCCACTCCTACGTGTTTTGGGCGGCCAAACATGCTGAATCCAGAACTTACTCCTCCAATTTAGGTCTGGACTCTAAGTCTTTTAAGGTTTATGGTCAGGTGTCAGGGGTTTGCGTTGGATGAATCTTAAGGAACAATTATCCTATTTGGCCAGCATTTGGCCTGCCCCCCAAATTTTGGTCATTCATGCGGGAGGGAATGATATCGGGAAGATGGGTACATGGGATTTATTATGTGAAATGAAGAGGGATCTTCGTTTTATAAAACTTATGTTCCCATCCATGACCTTGACAATTTCGGAAATGATCCCAAGGCTTTTGTGGTCTCCTCAGGGTGGCCTGTTTTATTTGGATAGGATACGGAGGAGACTTAATAGAACAATTCATAGTTTTCTAATTTCATCTGGCGGTCTTTCCTTTCGCCATTCGGAATTGGAAGGTTTTGTTCCAGGTTTGTTCAGGAAGGATATGGTCCACTTATCTCTTAAAGGCCTGGACATTTTCAATATAGGTCTGCAGGATTTGATTGTATCCGCCACGGTGGTGGGGGGGCCTCAGCCAGTACCTATGTTACTGGCTCCGGCCGGTGGGGAGTAGTCGTCCAGCTTGGACTGGATGGACACCAGTTAAATTTTTGATAATATAATTTGGCCATGATGGCTTATTTAATTTTTATTTAAAGGATTTATGTTAACCCCCTATGGATAACACCGTGGCCATATAAATATCCAAGTAAAATAAATATGTGTTGGATTATATTTTTGTGTGGTCTCTTTTATTCAAAATACCTTTGTGCTAGCCCATGAAAGGTCACAGCATTAAGCTGGACCACCATGGGTTAGCTCAAAGGGGAAAGGATTGCAGTTTTCCTGCTTTGTTTTATCCCCACAGGTTGTTTGAGCTTGAGGCATAATCCCTGGGCAGCAACAGCCATGGGATTGGTGGACAGGAGCAAGCAGCTGATTGGCCAGTTCAGCTCTGACTAGCCCACGCGGGTGAAGCTATCAGAAGAGCGGGGAGCAGTTTACCTCAGACCGATCCGGACCAGGCAGCGGCGCCCACCCTCCCTCCCTATTTTAGAAGTCATGTTGTTGTCCAAACGGGGGAATAGTCGTCCAGCTTGGACTGGATGGACACCAGTTAAATTTTTGATAATATAATTTGGCCATGATGGCTTATTTAATTTTTATTTAAAGGATTTATGTTAACCCCCTATGGATAACACCGTGGCCATATAAATATCCAAGTAAAATAAATATGTGTTGGATTATATTTTTGTGTGGTCTCTTTTATTCAAAATACCTTTGTGCTAGCCCATGTTTACTTGTGGGCTGTTCGGGTATAAAAGGGCAGTGGTGATTTCCTCCTGGAAGAAAAGGAAGGATTTGGGTCTTATAGTGGATTTCCAATAGATTACATAGGAGTTGTACATGGCCAAATTAAACAAATAAATGAAAACTTTTTTATACCACTGGTATGTTCTTCTTGTGGAAAGGTAGGGTTCGAGCATCTGGTCACTGAAGTCGACACCCCCCATGAACTTATTGTATTCGTGGATGCATTTTGGTTTTTGGATCCGGCCATTCCTCCTGGTGATCTCAACAAATTCATTGTTGTGGATGGAAGAAAGCACGTAGACGTCCCTTCTGTCCCTCCACTTCACAGCCAGAATTTCCTCATTGCGTAAACTCGCCGTCTCCCCTCTTCTCAATTTTTTGGTGACCAGGCTTTGAGGAAAGCCCTTCCGGTTCGTCCGTACGGTGCCGCATGCTGGAGTGTTCATTCTGTGTAGGTTTCGGAACAGGGGCAAACTTGTATAAAAATTGTCCACATACAAGTGGTATCCTTTCTCCAGGAGTGGGTTTATGAGTTCCCAAACGACTTTCCCACTGGTTCCAATGTAGTCTGGGCAATTAGGGGGGTGCAGTTGGGTGTCCTTCCCTTCATATACAATGAATGCATACACATACCCTGTGGCTCGGTCCCACAATTTATACAGCTTCACCCCATAGCGGGCCCTTTTGCTGGGTATAAATTGCTTTATGCCCAGCCTGCCAGAAAATTTTATAAGGGACTCATCCACGCATATATGTTGGTCTGGGGTAAACAACTGGGGGAAGGTTTCAGAAAAATAATTTAGTAGCGGCCGAATTTAAAAAGCTCATCAAAATTTGGGTCATTTCGGGGAGAGCACTGGGTATTGTCGTTGTAGTGTAGGAATCTCATAATCATGAGATATCTGGTCCTGGGCATTACTGAGGAAAAGATGGGCATGTGGAAGATGGGGCGGGTTGACCAATAGGAACGCATGAGATTTTTTCCGTTTAGTCCCATGCAGAATGTATGGCCCCAAAAAATTCTAAACTCCTCCACTGTAAGGGCTCTCCAAACGTAGGGACGGGCATAATAGGACGTTGGGTTGCTTGCTATGAACTGTTGGGCATAAAGGTTGCACTGGGCCACAATTGATGCCAGCATGTCCTCAGTAAAAATTAAATTAAAAAAATCAATTGGGGAAAAGTTTTCTGTATCCACCTGGACTCCTGGCTGGGCAGTGAAAGGGGGAATGTTGGCTTCTCCTGAATTAGGAGGAAGCCACAAGGGGTACTGAAGGGAATAGGGAAGGCTGGCATGGGACCTAACCCTTTGGGACTGAGGTGACACCCCACTGGTACGTGGCCTTGCTTCCTGAGGTACTGCGGTGCTGGTGGATGGCACTGCAGTGGTGGTGGATGGCACTGCGGTGCTGGTGGATGGCACTGCCTCCTCAGCAGAACGTCTTCGTCTGGCGGGCAGGCCCTCCTCCTCTTTCTCCTCCTCCTCCGTCATTGATCCACTGCATAGGACAGGCTCGTAGTCCACGTCAGACTCATAGTCTGAATCTGCGGAGGAATCCGAATCGGAGAGCTCCCCGTTGCTCCCGTCGGCCGCAAGAATTTCGTACACCTCCTCGGCTGAAAATACTCTTTTAGCCATTGTTGGGGATTAGGGATGGGCCCGGTGCTCGATTCGAACCCATGTTCGAATCGAGCATCGGGCGTTCGCTCGCTCGTCGAGCCCAGAACTATTTGGGCCGTTCGCATCACATTCGTGTGATGCGAGCGGCCCCGCAATGCATTGCGGCCGGCGCGGCCGGCGCAGTGCATTGCTGGCTGATGATTGGCCAAGCATGCACTGTGACCCCGCATGCTTGGCCAATCACAGCGCCCGAAACTCGGAGAGCAATAATTGGCTACAGGCAGGACGCCTGTAGCCAATTACAGCTCAGGGGCTTTAGTACACGCCCCACCATTTAAAAGGCCGCCACGCCATCGGCCCCGGTCACATGAGTTCCGGCTTTAGGAGAGATTAGTCTGCTGATTCTGTCTTTGCTTGATACTGAAAGATTTGCTCTTCTTTGCTAAACCATTGGCTATTTCTTTGCTAAACCATTGCTACCTAAGTCATTGATCGTTCATTGCTGCTGATTGCACAGTTAGTGTGTTATTAGCTGCTGCTGGGGATTAGTCTGGTGCGTGCTTACTGTTAGTACAGTATTGCAGTAGTACCAACCGCAGTGCTGTTAGCACAGCATTGCACCCCAACAGCACCCATAGGACTTCTAGTGTGTTAGTGGCAGCAAACAGAGCTCCTATATTTTCTTCTCAGCAGCACCCATAGGACTTCTAGTGTGTTAGTGGCAGCAAACAGAGCTCCTATATTTTCTTCTCAGCACCACCCATAGGACTTCTAGTGTGTTAGTGGCATCACACAGAGCTCCTATATTTTCTTCTCAGCAGCACCCATAGGACTTCTAGTGTGTTAGTGGCAGCAAACAGAGCTCCTATATTTTCTTCTCAGCAGCACCCATAGGACTTCTAGTGTGTTAGTGGCAGCAAACAGAGCTCCTATATTTTCTTCTCAGCAGCACCCATAGGACTTCTAGTGTGTTAGTGGCAGCAAACAGAGCTCCTATATTTTCTTCTCAGCAGCACCCATAGGACTTCTAGTGTGTTAGTGGCATCACACAGAGCTCCTATATTTTCTTCTCAGCAGCACCCATAGGACTTCTAGTGTGTTAGTGGCAGCAAACAGAGCTCCTATATTTTCTTCTCAGCAGCACCCATAGGACTTCTAGTGTGTTAGTGGCAGCAAACAGAGCTCCTATATTTTCTTCTCAGCAGCACCCATAGGACTTCTAGTGTGTTAGTGGCATCACACAGAGCTCCTATATTTTCTTCTCAGCAGCACCCATAGGACTTCTAGTGTGTTAGTGGCAGCAAACAGAGCTCCTATATTTTCTTCTCAGCAGCACCCATAGGACTTCTAGTGTGTTAGTGGCAGCAAACAGAGCTCCTATATTTTCTTCTCAGCAGCACCCATAGGACTTCTAGTGTGTTAGTGGCAGCAAACAGAGCTCCTATATTTTCTTCTCAGCAGCACCCATAGGACTTCTAGTGTGTTAGTGGCATCACACAGAGCTCCTATATTTTCTTCTCAGCAGCACCCATAGGACTTCTAGTGTGTTAGTGGCAGCAAACAGAGCTCCTATATTTTCTTCTCAGCAGCACCCATAGGACTTCTAGTGTGTTAGTGGCAGCAAACAGAGCTCCTATATTTTCTTCGCAGCAGCACCCATAGGACTTCTAGTGTGTTAGTGGCATCACACAGAGCTCCTATATTTTCTTCTCAGCAGCACCCATAGGACTTCTAGTGTGTTAGTGGCAGCAAACAGAGCTCCTATATTTTCTTCTCAGCAGCACCCATAGGACTTCTAGTGTGTTAGTGGCAGCAAACAGAGCTCCTATATTTTCTTCTCAGCAGCACCCATAGGACTTCTAGTGTGTTAGTGGCAGCAAACAGAGCTCCTATATTTTCTTCTCAGCAGCACCCATAGGACTTCTAGTGTGTTAGTGGCATCACACAGAGCTCCTATATTTTCTTCTCAGCAGCACCCATAGGACTTCTAGTGTGTTAGTGGCAGCAAACAGAGCTCCTATATTTTCTTCTCAGCAGCACCCATAGGACTTCTAGTGTGTTAGTGGCAGCAAACAGAGCTCCTATATTTTCTTCTCAGCAGCACCCATAGGACTTCTAGTGTGTTAGTGGCATCACACAGAGCTCCTATATTTTCTTCTCAGCAGCACCCATAGGACTTCTAGTGTGTTGGTGGCAGCAAACAGAGCTCCTATATTTTCTTCTCAGCAGCACCCATAGGACTTCTAGTGTGTTAGTGGCAGCAAACAGAGCTCCTATATTTTCTTCTCAGCAGCACCCATAGGACTTTTAGTGTGTTAGTGGCAGCAAACAGAGCTCCTATATTTTCTTCTCAGCAGCACCCATAGGACTTCTAGTGTGTTAGTGGCATCACACAGAGCTCCTATATTTTCTTCTCAGCAGCACCCATAGGACTTCTAGTGTGTTAGTGGCAGCAAACAGAGCTCCTATATTTTCTTCTCAGCACCACCCATAGGACTTCTAGTGTGTTAGTGGCATCACACAGAGCTCCTATATTTTCTTCTCAGCAGCACCCATAGGACTTCTAGTGTGTTAGTGGCATCACACAGAGCTCCTATATTTTCTTCTCAGCAGCACCCATAGGACTTCTAGTGTGTTAGTGGCATCACACAGAGCTCCTATATTTTCTTCTCAGCAGCACCCATAGGACTTCTAGTGTGTTAGTGGCAGCAAACAGAGCTCCTATATTTTCTTCTCAGCAGCACCCATAGGACTTCTAGTGTGTTAGTGGCAGCAAACAGAGCTCCTATATTTTCTTGTCAGCAGCACACATAGTACCTATAGTGTGTTAGTGTCAGCACCCATAGGACCTACAGTGTGTTGTGAGCACACATAGGAGTTCTATTTTTTATACTATATACACTACCGACTACAATGGCTGGAAGACCGCCAAGGAGAGGCAGAGCGTGCCGAGGCAAGAACACAGGGCAGGCAGGCTCTGTTTCTAGAGACAACAGTGCTGGCCGTGGACGTGGTCGTGCATCGTCATCAGCACGTGGCCATGGGACACGCTTGTCTTTGTTTTCGGCAGCTGGACATGTGGAGCCGCATCATGCCGAAGGCTTGGTAGAATGGATGACCAAGCCCTCCTCATCCTCCTCATCCTCTCTCACCCAGGCTCAGGGTACTGGCAGAGCAGCTGCCAAAGCGTACTCAATGGCATCATCAGCCACCCCTTCCCTAGACCCACCATGTCCTCCTGAGGAGTCCCCCGAACTGTTTGAGCACAGTGTTGGGTACATGCTCCAGGAGGATGCCCAACGATTCGAAGGCTCGGATGATGATACCCAGCTTGAGGAAGTCAGTAGTGTGCGCGCAGAGAGAGGGGATGCTGAAGGACAGCAATCTGGCAGTAGTGTTCCACCAGCTGCAGCTTACTGCCAGGTTTGCTCTAGTGGTGAAGAGGGAGGGGATGATGAGGTCACTGACTCCACGTGGGTGCCTGAAGGGAGAGAGGAGGAGGAGGAGGAGGATGCAGCGTCACATGTCCAACGAGGCAGGATGCCCCCTGGAGGCCAGCTAGAGGCCAGCACAGCAACTGTACCACACCGCAGAGCTCCGCCTGTGCAGGGCGCTGCCTCTGCACATTATCACAAAAGTTCTTTGGTGTGGGCCTTTTTTGAGACGAGTGCATCAGATCGCACCACTGCTATTTGCAATATTTGTCTCAAGCGTATCTCGCGTGGCCAAAACATCAGCCGCTTGGGCACCACAAGCATGAGCAGACATATGTCGACCTGCCATGCAGCTCGTTGGCAAGCACACATAAAAGACCCACACCAAAGAACAAAGCGGACCTCTCCTTGCTCCTCATCAGCTGGGATCTCCATCCCCACTATATCTTCAGTCCTCTCTGAAAGCTGCTCTGAGAGGACTGAAGGTGTAGAATTAGGTGTGTCACAACCAAGTACTTGCAGTACACCGACGTCCGATTGTAGCAGGCAAATTTCCCTGCCCCAGCTGCTGGACCGTCGAAAGAAGTATACTCCCAGCCATCCACATGCCCAGCGGTTGAATGCTAGCTTGGCTAAATTGCTAGCACTTCAACTGCTGCCTTTTCAGTTGATAGACTCGGCCCCCTTCCGTGAGTTTGTTCAATGTGCGGTTCCTCAGTGGCAGGTTCCCAAACGCCACTTTTTCTCACGGAAGGCGATTCCGTCTCTCTACTGGCATGTGGAAGGCAATGTCCATGCCTCGCTGGACAGGGCGGTCAGCGGTAAGGTGCATATTACCGCTGACTCATGGTCCAGCAGGCATGGACAGGGACGTTATCTTTCTTTCACGGCCCATTGGGTCACTCTATTGGCAGCTGGGAGGGATGCAGGACAAGGTGCAGTAGTGTTGGAGGTTGTTCCGCCACCACGCCTCCAAAATGCTACTACTGGTTGTGACACACCTCTCTCCTCCACCCCCTCCTCTTCTTCTTCCTCCATGTCCTCTTCGAGTGCTCTGTCCTCGGAACCAGCGGTGCTCCGTAGGCGTACAAGGGGCTACGCGAGTACGCAGGCAAAAAGATGCCATGCCGTGCTTGCGCTGGTGTGTTTGGGGGACAGGAGCCACACTGGGCCAGAGGTTCTGGCAGCTCTGCAGGGGCAGGCCGAGAGGTGGTTGACGCCACGCCAGCTTAAGCCAGGAATGGTAGTTTCTGATAATGGCACCAACCTCCTCTCCGCCCTGCGACAGGGGCAGCTCACCCATGTGCCCTGTATGGCTCACGTCCTCAACCTGGTGGTGCAGCGGTTCTTGGGCAGGTTCCCAGGCTTACAGGATGTCCTGAGGCAGGCCAGGAAAGTCTGTGTGCATTTCCGCCGATCTTATAATGCCAGTGCTCGGCTGACTGAGCTGCAAAAGGAGCTGAACCTGCCCAAGAACCGCCTAATATGTGACATGCCCACCAGGTGGAACTCAACGTTGGCCATGCTGCAGCGACTGCACACGCAGCAGAGGGCCATCAATGAGTACCTTTGCGACTACGGCACCAGGACAGGGTCAGGGGAGCTTGGCTTTTTTTCCCCACGCCAGTGGAGCATGATCAGGGATGCATGCACTGTCCTCTCACCATTTGAGGAGGCCACGAGGATGGTGAGCAGTGACAGTGCATGCATCAGTGACACTGTACCTCTTGTCCACCTGTTGGAGCATACGCTGCGTGGGATAATGGACAGGGCACTTGAGGCAGAACAGAGGCAGGAAGAGGAGGACTTCCTTGTCTCTCAAGGCCCCCTTTATCCAGACAATGTTCCTTCTGTCCCACCCATCACACAGGAAGAGGAGGAGGAGGAGGAGGAGGAGGAGGATTGTGTGAGCATGGAGGTGGAGCCTGGCACTCAGCATCAGCAGCAGCAGTCTTTTAGGGATGATGTACAGTCCCAACAAACCAGTGGACTTGTACGTGGCTGGGAGGAGGTGGCTGGCGATCATGTCATCCTCAGTGACCCAGAAGACTCCGGACCGAATGCCTCAGCTAACCTACGCTGCATGGCCTCCCTGATCCTGCAAAGCCTGCGGAAGGATCCTCGTGTTCTTCGGATCAAGGAGAGTGACCATTACTGGCTGGCCACTCTCCTTGATCCACGGTACAAGGGTAAGGTTGCGGACCTTATCTTGCCGTCGCAGAGGGAGCAGAGGATGAGACATCTCAGGGAGGCCTTGCAGAAAGGTCTGTGCAACGCGTTCCCAGAAACTGGGAGGTTACAAACTCCTGGTCCTGGACGACGAGTTGCTGAGGCTTCGGTCAGTAGCAGAAGGAGCGGTGGGGAAGGTGGACGTCTGACCGATGCGTTCAGACAATTTTTTAGTCCGCAGCCCCAAGGTATGATCGGTTCCAGCAACCATCGCCAGCGTCTGATATACATGGTGCAGGAATACCTAGGGGCAAGGTCAGACTTGGACACCTTTCCCACCGAAAATCCTCTGGCTTACTGGGTCCTGAGGATGGATCACTGGCCAGAGCTTGCACAGTATGCAATTGAGCTACTGGCCTGTCCTGCATCCAGCGTTCTTTCCGAACGCACATTCAGTGCTGCTGGAGGATTTGTCACCGATCATAGGGTGCGCCTGTCCACCGACTCGGTTGATCGACTGACCTTCATAAAAATGAATCAGTCTTGGATCACCACCAGCTACCAGACACCTGAAGCGGATATAACGGAATAATTTATAATGTCACATCCCTTCAAGACTGCCTATGCTGATGCTGAGTGACTGTCCTGTTATGTTCACTGACTATCCTCTTCCTCCTCCTCAATGATCAATGCCACCACACCAGTGCCTAAGGCACAATTTTTCAGCCCCTGTATAACAGGGGCGTGTAATTACAATTTTTTAAAAAGATGCTTCGCAACAGGTGTGACTGCTGTGCTCAGAGTACAGTATCTGTGAGGGGTTGCAGTGTTGTGGCACCAGCACCAGTGCCTAAGGCACAATTTTTCAGCCCCTGTTGGGGCGTGTAATTACAATTTTTAGGCAATGCTTTGCAACAGGTCTCATTGCTGTGCTCAGAGTACAGTATCTGTGAGGGGTTGCAGTGTTGTGGCACCAGCACCAGTGCCTAAGGCACAATTTTTCAGCCCCTGTATAACAGGGGCGTGTAATTACAATTTTTTAAAAAGATGCTTCGCAACAGGTGTGACTGCTGTGCTCCAAGTACAGTATCTGTGAGGGGTTGCAGTGTTGTGGCACCAGCACCAATGCCTAAGGCACAATTTTTCAGCCCCTGTTTAACAGGGGCGTGTAATTACAAATCTTGATCTAATAGTTCACAGCAGGGCCCATTCCTGCGCCCACCAAGAGTAACTATGAGGGCCTACAGTCTTGTGGCAACACCGTCCACCACCACCACCACCACCAAAGGCCCAATTTTTCTGCCCTGTTCAACAGGTGCATGCAATTACAAATCTTGATCTAATAACTCACAGCAGGGCCCATTCCTGCACCCACCAAGAGTAACTGTGAGGGCTTACAGTCTTGTGGCAACACCGTCCACCACCACCACCACCACCACCAAAGGCCCAATTTTTCTGCCCGGTTCAACAGGTGCATGCAAGTACAAATCTTGATCTATTAACTCACAGCAGGGCCCATTCCTGTGCCCACCAGTCTTGTGGCTACACCAACATCTAATAGGGCAAATTTCTGCAGAGTATATACGGCAGGCCCCTACTTTCAAACATCCAACTTACAAACGACTCCTACTTGCAAACGGCAAGAGAAAACAGGAAGTGAGAGGAAATCTACCCCTAGGAAGGAAAATTCTATCCTGTTAGATTTAATTTGGGAAAAAGGTATCTCCTCTCTACTGATGCTTTATCACCAATCCTTGTTTCAATTAAAACCCCACTTTTCCAAAAACATTTGTCATTGGGACGGAAAGTGAGGTGACATGTTCTGAACAGATGTGCAAAGACAGCAAATGTTACAGGGGTGATAACCCCTCCCTATGTTCTCCAAAAAGCTTAAAAATTGATTTTTTTGGGATGTAGCTACACTTCATAATGTACCTGTTCAGATTCTACTTAAGAACAAACCTACAGTCCATGTCTTGTTTGCACCACCTATATACTGCTGTTCAGAGTATATAGGGTTGTAGGTATAGGGTTTTATTTTGGGTGCGGGGTCCCCCTTAGTATCCATACAAGACCCAAAGGGGCTGGGGTGGGGGGGGGGGTGATGGGGTAGCCATGCCATTTTTCTCAAGGATTTTCAGCCATATGGCGGCCAGGACAAGACATGACATTAAAGCCGCAAGTGGTTTTAAATGGCTTCTTTTTTTCCTTTACAAATGTCATTTTGTGCAAGGACAGTTCTAAACACGGGAAACACATGCCACTTCACAGGCATACTTTAGACACCCCCCAGGTACCATATTTAAAGGAAAATTTCACTTTTTTTTTTTTCACTTTATGCATCATTAAAATGACTGCTCCCGAAAAAACTTTAGTTTTTAAAATTTCTTTTTGCATTGATATATGTCCCCTGGGGCAGGACCCGGGTCCCCAAACCTGTTTTATGACATTAACATGCATATTGGCCGTTGTAATTAGCAATTTTGATTTCGAACGTTCGCGTCCATTATAACGAATAGGGTTCGAAAATTCGCTGCGAACTTTCGGTCCGTTCGAAGGTTCTGGTGCGAACCGAACCCGGGGGTGTTCGGCTCATCCCTATTGGGGATGACAGAAGGAACTGATGACACGTGACACCGACAGATGGCACTAATACATGACACTGATACGTGGCACTAGAGACGCTAATAAAAGATGGCACGTGGCACTGACAGGTGGCACTGATGAGATGGAACTGACAGGTTGCACTGATGAGATGGCACTGACAGGTTGCACTGATGGCAGATGGCACTGACAGGTGGCACTGATGGCAGATGGCACTGACAGGTGGCACTGGCAGGTGGCACTGGCAGATGGGATTGGCAGATGGGACTGGTGGCAGATGGCACTGGCAGGTGGCACTGGCAGCAGATGGCACTGGCAGGTGGCACTGGCAGATGGCACTGGTGGCAGATGGCACTGGAAGATGGCACTGGCAGGTGGCACTGGCGGCAAGTGGCACTGGCAGGGACTGTGGGCACTGTTTTTTACTGTGTAATGTGTTTTTTCCACTCACGTTTACAAAGAGCAAAGCACAGATCTCTCTCCCTCCTCACACGCGGTCTCTGTGTGAGGAGAGAAAGCTGGCAATGAGAGATGATCTCATATGTTTACATTTGAGATCATCTCTCATTGGACAGTGAGATCGAGTGCTGAATGGCCTCTGTGATTGGCCATTCAGCATGATCTGTGATTGGCTGTGTCCAAGGGACACGGCCAACACAGATTTTCCATGATGCGCGCTCGCGGGGGCGCGCAGGGGGGGAGGAAACAGGAGGACGTCCATGGACGTCCTGTCGGCAATTCAGCGCCACAATGCAGACGTCTTTTTAGCATTGCCCAGGCGCGAAGTAGTTAAGGCATAAGAATCCGTTGATTGGTGGATGATTCCGCCAGGTCTGCCTGCGTATACTATTTCTTATATTGTGCACCACTGCAAGCTCCTGAAGAAGCGCTTAAAGGGTGCGTAACATGTAGAGTTGTCTTCACCACGCCTCTACCACCAACCAGCTTTCCCTCTACTAATATCACTTAATTTGAATCAGTTTGATCGATTTTTCTCACTGTGGTAATAGTCGGTTGTGTTAGGTGGTGTGAGCGTTGTTTAGACTAAACACCATGTTTTGTTTTTAATATGTTATACCAGTAATGTCATTTTTAATCGCAAAAATTAAAATTTATATTTTGTACTTTAATGCTATGGGTGTGCCTCTAAAGTCCATGTCTCTTTTTCTCAAATAAATTCTGCAATATAGTTAGGATGTTGGCACACTTATACTTGTTTGTATCCACAACGCCATCTTGTGGTGATACACTAAATGCCATTTTAGTTTTAATCATATTTTAGTCTTCTGAATTGTTTTAGTTTGAGTCATAGTTTAGTCAACTAAAATATCCAGTTCATTTATATTACTAAAATCTCCTACATTTTAGTCAACTTAAAACCCCAGTACATTTTAGTCAACTAAAATCTCCATTTCATTTTAGTTGACTAAAATCGAATGGGTTTAGTTAAATTGTAATGCATTATTTAAGCATTTCTCTAGAATTTCCAAACTCATTATATACTCCTGGAGTAAAAATCTAATAACATGCTATTATTTATGGTATTAAGGTTTGAACATGCACTACAGACACAGATTTAGCCGTTGTCATATATAACGTCTTTATAAAGGAAACCAAGTTTTATTAAATACATTTTAAAAATATTGCTTTTTGACAAACGGAAGTGCAACTTTAAAATATATAAAAAAAAACTAAAAACTGTAAACTCTATTGGCTGTAAGGCCATTGCACATATTACGTGAAAATATTACCAACATTAAATCTTAAACAAAAAAAGTTTTCGTAATATTTTTTTTCTTTCGGCAGCTTAGTAGATGCCCCCTACTTCATGGTATGTGGTAGTGCAGTGTTAATTTTAGTCGTATTTTAGTCATCTGAATTGTTTTAATTTTAGTCAACTTAAATAGTGTTAATTTTGTTGAAAAAAATATTTTAGTCATCGAAATTAACATTGATCTGAGGCAATAATTTGTGTGCTTAAATTATGAATTAATTTTAGTTCTATACAGGCGGTCTCCGGGTTACAAACATCCGATTTACAAATGACTCATACTTACAAACTTCCTTCTCTCTAAGATCTGTTGTACAAGGACTGCAAGAAGCTGTAACCAAGTCACATTCAGGCACTTACAGTTCACTGCATGTATTAGAGTAGACATGTGCACTGCCAAAAAAAAAATTGTTTTCGTTTCATTTGGAAATTCAAAAATTCGGAAATTCAAAAATTTGGAAATTCGAAAATTCTGAAATCCGAAAATTCGAAGATTCAGAAATTAAAAAATTCAGAAATTTCAGAATTTCGAAAATCCAAAAATAAGAAAGAAGATCTAAAAATCCAAAAATTCTAAATAATAACTAACTAACTAATAATAACTTACTATTAAATTATAGGAAATTGGATTTTCCTTTCAAATTTGTCTGTTAGTGAACATACCGAAACAGAATACGAATTCAACTGAAGTTATGAATTATCTGAAATAACAAATGCCGCATCTAAACAAATCGAACGGAACTAATTAATAAAAAATAATAATAAAAAAAAGTAATTTGTTACGTTCCATTCGTTTAGATACGACATTCGTTATTTTGGATAATTCGTAACTTTGAATAAATTTGTATTCGTTATGTTTGCTAACAGATAAATTTGAAAATAGATTCCAACCTATAATTTAATAGTTTAGTAATAGTTAGGTTATTATTAGTTAGTTAATATTTCAGATTTTCAAAGTTTCGGGTTTTTGAATTTTCAGAATTTTCAGAATTATGTTCTTATTTTTCAGATTTTCAGATTGTCGCATTTCGAATTTAAAAATTTCCGAATTTCTGAATCACCGAATTTCTGAATTTCCAAATTTCCAGATTTCAGAATTTTCGAATTCCAGGATTTCAGAATCTCAGAATTTCTGAATTTTCAAATTTCAGAATTTCCAAATCTCAGAATTTCTGAATTTTCGAATTTCAGAATTATCAAATTTCAGAATTATCGAATTTCTGAATTTTCGTATTTCCTAATTTCCAAATCTCAGAATTTTTGAATTTCTGAATTTCCGAATCTCCGAATCTCAGAATTTGGGAATTTAAAATTTTCAAATTTCCGAATTTCCAAATCTCAGAATTTCTGAATTTTGGAATTTCAGAATTTTCAAGTTTCCGAATTATCGAATTTCAGAATTTTCGATTTTCCAAATGTCCAAATTTCCAAATTTCCAAATCTCAGATTTTCAGAATTTCAAATATTCGAATTTCTGAATATTCAGAAAAATTTGTCAAAGCAGAGTTCCACCCATTTAAAAGTCAGCAGCTACAAAAAGTCAGCAGCTACAAAAAGCTTCTCTGGACTGCATCTCTGGACAGGTGAAAGTGGCGTCCCATGTCCACATCCGCACCCATGATTTCTAACCCGAACAGCCTAAGGCCAGAGAGGTTTTTGTTATGTTTCTCCCAAAAATTGAGGGGTACTGAATAGAGTTGAGCGGACACCTGGATGTTCGGGTTCGACGGGTTCGGCCGAACTTCGGAAAAAAGTTCGGGTTCGGGACCGAACTTTAACCCGAACCCGAACCCGAACCCCATTGAAGTCAATGTGGACCCGGACTTCTAAGGACTAAAAAGGCTCTAAAAAAAGTAATGGAAAGGGCTAGAGGGCTGCAAATGGCAGCAAAATGTTGTTAAGAGCATGGCAAGTGCTCTGCAAACAAATGTGGATAGGGAAATAACTTAAAATAACATAAAAAAAATAAAAAAATTAAAAAATATGCTGGAGGCCCCCTTTTCAGCAGAAGAGGTACGGGAAGTCATTAAGAACCTCAGAAACTCAACGGCACAATGCCACACATATGGTGGGAATGCCCCAGAATACGCCCTTTCTGGAATAAATTATTCAATTTAATGGATAAGCTAGTGGGAAAATAAAATACTTTGAAATAAAAATGTAGCGGGGTGCTAAATTTAAGGGAAGTGTTTGAGTGGTAAATAGGCTCAAACACCCTAATTCTGTAGGATTCATGGACCATTTTGTCCTCGGGGGACAGTATTGGTGTGCAGTTCCCTGTGGCCTACAGGTGGCGCTGCCATGGTAGGCTAGGGTTGAACCGCCGATACAGTGCTGTGCCTTATGTGTCCCCTCTTGGCAGTAGTACAGCGGGGCGGGGAACCTGCTGTGCATGCCGGGAGAGCATATAAAAGGGGCAGACCTTTGGCCTGGGGGCTGATGTCCAGTGGGGTCCACGCCCAGGTGCCTTCGGCCTGGGTGCATGTGTTCCTGTTCCATCTCGGGTACCTTTAGCCCGGGGTGAGGTACTATCCTGGAGTTCCTGCTGCCCTGGGTATGGAGGCCTAGGTGCGGGAGTAAAGCCTGGAGTCCAGAGCCTTCGTCTGGAGTCCGCTAAGGGTCGAGGAGTCTTAGGGTGCCGCCTCGTGTAGGGGACCATGTTCCAGACTGCTGCATGATTTGGGGCTCAGACTGCTTGGCTGATTTGCAAGGGGGTGAGGTGAAAGACTGATGGACATGGGTTTCAGGTGCCAACTCTGATCTTTCATCAGAAGAGTGGGTGGGAGACAATGTGAAGGAACCCGAGGCACTGTCAGCAACCCAATCTACTATCGCCTGTACTTGTCCTGGCCTAAACATTCGTACAGCCTCATTAGGCGCAACAAAATACCACCGCAGGCTCGGTCGCCTACTCGCACCTGAGGAAGGTGTTTCACTTGTGTGTGTATCTGGCACAGATCCACCACGTCCTCTCCCTGCAACAGGAGCTCCACCAGCAGCACCACGACCGGGGCCACCACGTCCCTTTGACCTTCTCCTCATATTTTCCAAATTTAGGATCTTGCCCTAAATGGGTGTTTTTGGAAGAGCAGAACACACCCACAGTACGTAACCGCTGAATCGCACAGCTACAGAACTGCAGAAAATGCTATTCAAAAAAAAATTTGTTTTTTTAGTATAGCACAGTAGAAGACAAATATATAGAAGTGGTTTATTTCACACGCCTCCACATAGTATAACACACTGCAAAATATTTTTTGTGGCCCTAAATGGGTCTTTTTGCAAGCGTACATTAAAGTGCAAATTTTTGTATTAATTTTTTTGCCCTAAACGGGTCTTTTTTTGCACGAGCAAAATAAAATGCAAGTTTTTTATTTTTTTTGCCCTTAATGGGTCTTTTGGAAAAGAGCACAATAAAGTGCCTTTTTTTTTTTTGCCCTAAATGGATCTTTTTCCAAGAGCAGAATACACCCACAGTATGGAAACGGTGTATCTCTCAACGTAATATATGCAGTGCTGGTGCACTGAGCTTGCAGATAAAAGGTAGATTTTCTCTGACACTGGGCTCATGGCAGTGTAAAAAGACTGCACTGCAACACAAACAGGTAAACCTATGCAGATCGCTGAGTTATATCTCTGAATCTGGACTCCTATTCCTATATAATATATCTCTCTCCCTGAAAGCACCAACAGGAACCTGGCCCTACACTACACTGTCTCTCTATCTTTTCCCTCAGATTCCAGAATCAGGACTAACTCATGTATTTTTCAATCTCTCCCTAAAAGCAGCAGCAGCAGACAAGATCCTCTCCCTATCTATTCTGAAGCAGAGTGACGTGTGTGCTGTGTGCCTCTAGCTTATGTAGAAGCTGGGTCACATGTTGCACTGACCAATCACAGCCATGCCATTGGTAGGCATGGCTATGATGGCTTCTAAGGGCACACCAGCTAATCAAAAGGTGATTGGCTGGCCCCTGAAGCATTTCTAACTGCGCCATTAGATTGCCGAACCCGAACCCGGACTTTCGCGCAAAGTCCGGGTTCGGGTTCGGGTTCGGGAAAAAGCTAAAGTTCGGTACGGACCCGAACTTTACAGTTCGGGTTCGCTCAACCCTAGTACTGAATGTTTATCAAAGCCTTCTAGAATGTTCCTTTTATGTTCCTCAAACCATGTACGTTGGGTACGTATTGTTTGACCCATGTAGAACAGACCACAGGGGCATAGCAGACAGTAGACTACAAATTGTGATCCGCAATTGATGAATTGCCAAATGGTATGTGTCTGAACATCACTGTCTGTGGCATCTTTCTTCCATGCTCAGTGAGATGTTCAAAGCTTGGGATATTTTTTTATAACCCAACCCTGCTTTAAACTTCTCCACAAATTTATCCCTGACCTGTCTGGTGTGTTCCTTGGCCTTCATGATGCTGTTTGTTCAGTAAGGTTCTCTAACAAACCTCTGAGGGCTTCACAGAATAGCTGTATTTATACTGTGATTAAATTACACACAGGTGGAGTCTATTTACTAATTAGGTGACTTCTGAACGCAATTGGTTCAACTAGATCTGAGTTAGGGTTATCAGAATAAAGGGGGCTGAAAACGAATACATGCCACACTTTTCAGATATTTATTATTTTTATATGTAAAAAAAAATGAAAACCCATTTATCATTTTCATTCCACTTCACAATTATGTGCCACTTTGTGTTGATCTATTACATAAAATCCCAATAAAATACATTTATGTTTTTGGTTGTACCAATGGCATCCCTAGGGGGGACCAGAGGGGGCCCTGACCCCCCAAACATTATGCTGTGCCCCACCATGTGCCCCCCCCCAAAAAAAATATTTTTATTTAATTTTTGCATTTTTTGTATTTTGCTCGGGCCGCCGCTGGAGTAACACAGTCTCTCCTGAGAGGGAGAGCGTCCCCAGTCAGCTCCTGTGGAGGATTCCTCCCCCCTCCCTCTGCTCGCTGACACTGCATAATGCGAGCGCTCACACAATCACAGCCGCCCGATCTGCTCCTTCCCCTGCATCCTCATTGGCACAGAGAAGAGCGAGTTGCAGGAAGGACTCCACGAAGAGCCCAAGCCTTCATCTCAGTTACTGAAAAAACAGACTAATTTCTCCTGTCTTTAGGACAGGAGAACCAGCCTGTAAATTCCGAGAGTGGTGACTGCAAGCTGAGCCGAGTGTCAGTCTATGACACTCTTTCACAGCCCAGCGAGTCCAGCCACCCCCCTCACTCTCCTCACTTATGAGCAGGGAGAAATACAGCTCCTCCTCCTCCTTCAAGTCCCGCCCACACTACCCGACATGCTGTATCTGAAGAGAGGGGATGTGTGGGCGGGAAATATGAAAATCTGCAGCATTCCCGGCTGTGTGTGAATGATGCCTGAGATTGTAGCCTGGACCGTGGGTAAGTGTGTGCACTGCAGACTGCAGTACACTGTGATCACTGAATTGCATTATCTCCATCCCTTCTCTCCCCATCTGTCTCCCTCCCCCCTCTCCTGTTCTTTCAAGACATTCACAATTTACTTTCACTTTCAGTTAGGCAGGTAATATACTGTGCAAATTTCTTTCCTGCATCCACAGACAGTGCTGACAGGTGAACATCCCTCCTGCCCAGCAATTGTATTCTCTCGACAAACAGTGATTATCACTAGTGGCTATAGCAACTAGGCTTGTGCAATTCGTTTCGTAACGAATCGAAATTCGTCCGAATTTAGCAACTTTCGGACATTCGGAAGCATTCGAATTTCCGAACAAAGCAATTACGAATAAAACCGAATCCGAAATAAATTATACCGCAAAATAGCGAATGCCCGAATGTCTTCGGCATAATTCGTTATGAAAAAACTTACGAATGTACAAATCCATTGGAAACACAATAACACTCACTCTGCTCTGCTCTCTGCTTCTCCTTCACCGTGCTGAACTCCCTCTCAAAATGGTGTACAGGGGCGGAGGCTATAGCCGCATGTAAAAAACGAAAGTAAAATACGAGATTTCTAATCCATTCGAAGCACAATAACACTCTGCTCTGCTCTCTGCTTCTCCCTCACCGTGCTGAACCCTCTCAAAATGGTGTACAGGGGCGGAGGCTATAGCCGCATGTAAAAAACGAAAGTAAAATACGAGATTTCGAATCGTTACAAATAACCGTTATGTAATTCGAAAAGTACAAATCCATTCGAAGCACATTAGGCATAATAGGCAGCGCCGTTGTGAGAGAGACACGGAAAATTACGAATCAACGAACCCAAAAAAAGTTACGAAAGTAGGAGTTGTGTCCAGAATCAACGAAAAACAACGTACTCTACCGAAAGTACGAATTATAAAGCAACAAAAAATTCAACGAAAAATGTCGCTTGCAAAAATACGAATGAGTCCGAACACGAAAAATCCCGTCTAGCAAAATTACGAATGATTACGAATCAACAGGACCGGAAAGAAACGAACCGAAACGGAACGAATTTTTCCGTTGTGCACAAGCCTAATAGCAACCACTAGTGATAATCATAAGAGAATCTGTTCATTAATGGTTCAAATCTCAGCCAGTTCCTGCTGAACCAGCTGAGATTTAACCACTTAAGCCCCGGCCAATACGATGCTTAAAGACCAGAGGTGTTTTTATAATTTGGCACTGCGCTGCTTTAACTGGAAATTGTGCGGACATGCAATGTTGTACCCAAACAAAATTTTTGTCCTTTTCTTCTCACAAATAGAGCTTTCTTTTAATGGTATTTGATTGCCTCTGCGATTTTTATTTTTTGCGATATAAACAGAAAAAGACCGAAAATTTTGAAAGAAAATTATATTTTCTAATTTTTGTTATAAGAAAAATCGAATAAACTAAATTTTAGTCATACATTTAGCCCAAAATTTATTCAGCCACATGTCTTTAGTAAAAAAAATGTCAATAAGTGTATATTTATTGGTTTGCGCAAAAGTTATAGCGTCTACAAACTAGGGTACATTTTCTGGAATTTACACAGCTTTTAATTTATGACTGCCTATCTCATTTCTTGAGGTGCTAAAATGGCAGGGAAGTACAACCCCCCCCCCATTTTGGAAAGTAGACACCCCAAGAAAATTGCTGAGAGGCATGTTGAGCCCATTGAATAATTTTTTTTTGTCCCAAGTGATTGAATAATGACAAAAAAAAATAAAAAATTACAAAAAGTTGTCACTAAATGATATATTGCTCACACATGCCATGGTTATATGTGGAATTGCACCTCAAAATACATTTTGCGGCTTCTCCTGAGTACGGGGATACCACATGTGTGGGACTTTTTGGGAGCCTAGCCGCGTACGGGACCCCAAAAACCAAGCACCGCCTTCAGGATTTCTAAGGGCGCAAACTTTTGATTTCACTCCTCACTACCTATCACAGTTTCGAAGGCCATAAAATGCCAAAATAGCACAAAACCCCCCCAAATGCCCCCATTTTGGAAAGTAGACACCCCAAGCTATTTGCTGAGAGGCATGGTGAGTATTTTACAGCTCTCATTTGTTTTTGAAAATGAAGAAAGAAAATATATTTTTTTTCTTTTTTCAATTTTCAAAACTTTGTGACAAAAAGCGAGATCTGCAAAATACTCACCATACCTCTCAGCAAATAGCTTGGGGTGTCTACTTTCCAAAATGGGGTCATTTGGGGTGGGTTTGTGCCATCTGGGCATTCCATGGCCTCCGAAACTGTGATAGGCAGTGAGGAGTGAAGTAAAAAATTTACACCCTTAGAAAGCCTGAAGGCGGTGCTTGGGTTTTGGGGTCCCGTACGCGGCTAGGCTCCCAAAAAGTCTCACACATGTGGTATCCCCGTACTCAGGAGAAGCAACAAAATGTATTTTGGGGTGTAATTCCACATATGCCCATGGCATATTTGAGCAATATATCATTTAGTGACAACTTTGTGCTAAAAAAAAAAAAAATAGTCTTTTTACCGCAACTTGTGTCAACATATAAAATATTCCATGGACTCGACATGCCTCTCAGCAAATAGCTTGGGGTGTCTACTTTCCAAAATGGGGTTATTTGGGGGGGTTTGAACTGTCCTGGCATTTTATGCACAACATTAGGAAGCTTATGTCACACATCATCCACTCTTCTAACCCCCCACCCGCCCGAAGGCAGTCACATACAGGTACGTGATTGTGCCTGTCCGTGGCATTCTGCCGACGTATATGTACATGGGCAGTCATTAAGTGGTTAAACTGTCTATGGCTGGTCTTAGCTCTTAGGCAGCCCATACATTGATCACTTTTTTTCATTCAACTATTAGGTTGAATGAAAAAAAAAAAGAAATGATCCAATTCCCCCATCTACACATTATAGGTGGATTGGAGAATTCTCCCAGTGTGGACCATTGCTGGAACAACCAGAGTTGCTGTCCCGGCTATTCACAGCGCTGGTCTCTGTCTCCATGGCAGCGGCGGCAGCATATTGGAACCCAGTGCTGATTACTTTATGGGGCTGATGTACAGGAGGGCCAGCACAATTTGTTGTTAGAGATGGGCTGGGCATGTTCAAAATTCCACATGCCAGAGCCTGCCAGGAAGCCTGCACAGCGCTAATCACAGGCAGTGAGACATTTTCCGTCTCGCAGCTGCACAGATCAGGAAATGTCTCACTGGCTGTGATTAGCGATATGCAGTGTCGGCTTCCTGGCGGGATCGGGCATGTTGGATTTCAAACACACCCGAGCCCATCTCTATTGGCTGTAGACAGTTGCGCTCCCTGCAGGTTTCTCTGACATGCTGATCGTGATGCAATCCAGGTGATGCTCCTAGTCAAATCCTAGTGTTAAATATTAGTGATTTTATTGATAAAAGCCCACACTTTACAGCAGGGGTCTTCAAACTACGGCCCTCCAGGTGTTCAGGAACTACAATTCCCATCATGCCTAGTCATGTCTGTAAATGTCAGAGTTTTACAATGCCTCATGGGATTTGTAGTTCCGCAACAGCTGGAGGGCCGTAGTTTGAGGATCCCTGCTTTACAGGCATAGAGCCCACATGGCTGCTGAACATACGGTTGATTATATATATGTGGTTGTACTCTTGATGCTAATAAATACTGTGTTTATTAGATCTGACTCGGAGCATCACCTGGATCACATCCCGATCAGCATGTCAACAAAGAAGGTTATACAGCATGGATATGCAATTAGCGGACCTCCAGCTGTTGCAAAACTACAAGTCCCATCATGCCTCTGCCTCTGGGTGTCATGCTTGCTTCTGTCAGAGTCTCACTATGCCTCATGGGACTTGTAGTTTGGCAACAGCTGGAGGTCCGCTAATTGCATATCCCTGTTATACAGCATTACACATTGAAGAATCCTCTATCAGGAGGGACCTTTTCCCTCCTCCTTCTTTTTTGATATGCTTAAACCCGATTCAGAGAAACACACCGACCATTGAATCAATTATTCTCAGGTGTAGGGTTTTGTTATTTGGATAACTGAGGAAGGATTGACTAATCAAAACTGTCTAATCTCCCTCTACCCAGATACACATATAGGAATATACTTCTATAATTATCCCTTCCCCCCTTTTTCTCCCCCCTTTTTTATTAAATATATACAGCATTACTGCTGCTAGGTGACCAGCTGGGGGCTTGGCTCTCTATAACCAATAATGCCAGCCTTCCCCTGCATGCACCCATAATGTCACCAGCACTAGGTCCTAATAGACTGCCGCCGCTGCCAAGGAGACAGATGCCAGACCAGCGCTGTCAATAGCAGGGACAGGACAGCTGTAGAGCCCCACAGTGGCAGAACACCAGGGCCCAGTGGCAAGACAACCTTTGCAACCCTGTTAGTTCTCCCACTGCTTTGGACCCTTATATTTCCTTTGTTGTGCTGGTGACATATATCTCTTATTTTCTGCCACCCTGGGGGGCCCCAGTATAGTAGGAAGGGAGCTTACTGCAGAACATGTGAAAGGGCCCGTTGTGGGATCGTAGTAAAGAGTCCCAGGATATATATATATATATATATATATATATATATATATATATATAATTGCATTTTATAGTTGGCCCACCCAATTCTATCCCTGTCCCCCCCCCCCCCCCCCTAAATATGAAAGCTGCAGACGCCACTGGTTGTAACATGACAAAATGTGGAGAATATCAAGGGGTATGAATACTTTGTCAAGGCACTGTAAATATACTGTATACTATATATATATAATCTTGCAACTTAAGCGCTAAGCAACCAGGTGACATTTATTTGTAAAGGTCTCTGTGTTTTCCTGGAATTAGCCTTATTTTAAAAAAATACACGATAATGAAAGGTTAAAGTAGCTTGTCAATTGCTTCTTGTGGTAAAAATATCATTGGTAAA
The DNA here is from genome assembly GCA_029206835.1 of Rana muscosa. Taxonomy (NCBI): domain Eukaryota; kingdom Metazoa; phylum Chordata; class Amphibia; order Anura; family Ranidae; genus Rana; species Rana muscosa. The sequence goes on from CM055119.1 coordinate 138,259,182, forward strand.
AATAGATAAAAACACCTACATAGAAGTTAAAACTAATTGTGTGCTTTAGTAAGTTCTATAATATATTACCTTCCAACTACTATACACTAATTTTCAGTGTAGCACTTGATTCATTGGACTTTAAATATATCATAATGTTTTTTAGGTCAAAGAACAATGATTTGGTGTCAGTAGTAACAATAACAAGTTAACATGTAACAGATGTGTGTAACGTAGGTCTGTGTACACTGTAGGCAGCCGTGCATGGGTCTTCAAGATCTTCTCAAAGCCCAGCTTACCATGCCATTACATAATGTGGTTGTCCAGTGAAAAAATATTGTCCTATGTCCTATGATAAAACAAAAGACTGAAGATAAGTTGGGATATTTCAGTGTTTATAGACAGCTGCTATCAATGCCCTTTTCATAATTTATACAAAATAGTATAGTACTAATGTATATAGTGTGCTCTGTGGAATTTCAGAAGTGAATTGTGTAGTAGAATAGACTTGGTAGATTTGGAGGCATGACTGATGTCAGGTGGGGGCTGGGAAAAGGTAAAGTTTCACTGTACATACACGGTATCCCATGTCCTCCTCTCCTGATAGCTTTGTGCAAATACACTGTGAAGCAGGTGATAGAGGAAATAATAGTAAGGGTCTGCAGCAGACAGTGGATGTGGCCTACCATGAGTGACTGTGGTTACATAAAGCAGAATTCCAAAGATAAGTGCACCTCAAAGCCTAATACACACAGGCCGAATGTCGGGTGATATTTGACCCGTGTGTATTGCAGCAGGTCCAACAGAAGCCGGCCATCTGACCGGCTTGTGTCGGACGAGCATGCTGGAAAACCAGCAGCCTACCAGCTCCCGCCAATGGTTGTGAGCGCTGACCCGAGTGTTCTGGCGTGGGGGGCTGTCAGAACACAATAGCTCAGCAGGGGAGATCGCTTTACTAACGTCGGATCATTTATACAGTGGCTCCGACCTGAGCTGTCAGTTGGGTTCAAAAGAGGAGTAGGTAATGGCGCAAACGGCAGCCAATAATGCCAAAAACCATAGCCTGTGTGAACAATTATGGGCATGGGGTTCAGGGACAAAGTACATGAACTGGGTAAGAGGAAATTGAAATCCAGCAGAAAGAACAGACAGTCCACAGCTCTGGGCAGGACTATTGAGGGAAGCAGAAGCACACTTCAAACATGAAAGAAAAAACAAAGAAAGAGGTGCCTTCTGAGTGCAAACAGTGTAGACTTTATAATACAAGTAGTAAAACACGCACATTGAGGTAAAACTGTGTCAGCATAGAGAGCTGCAGTGGTCCTGCACTGGTGTGTGTTTAGGCATGCTGGTTTCGGCAGCCTAGGCCACACATTGTCCCTGTAGGAGCTGTCCATCTGCTCTGTGTATGGAGATGGGTCCAGGGGAGAGGGCTGGAATGCTCGTGGCCCGCAGCGGCATCTGACGTCACCGGAGATGTTACAACGTTTCCGAGCATGTACTGTGCACTGTGGAAGGAACACAAAGGAGTGCGGCTGTCCCTTCCACCGACAGTACGCATGCTTGGAAACGTTGCAACACCTCTGGTGACGTCAGATGCCACTGCGGGCCATGAGCATTCCAGCCCTCTCCCCTGGACCCATCTCCATACACAGAGCTGGTGGATGACTCCTGCAGGGACCATAAGTGGCCTAGGCTGCCGGAACCAGCATGCCTAAAGACACACCTCTTTAGGCCATAGGACTTATCCTCTCCATGCTGACACGGTTTTACCTCAATGTGACTGTTTTCTTACTTGTATTAAAAAGTCAACATTGTTTGTACTCAGAAGGCGCCTCTTCCTTTGTTTTCTTCTTGTCAGTTGGGTTCAACTGCTGGGTTGAACAAAAAAACCTGATAGTGTGTACTAGGCTTAGGAGAAAGTGCCCCTATCCTTTCTTTCCCTTTGTCTTGACTTAAATGTAACCCACCCTCTCTCTCCACCGATGCATACTTACCTCAACTGGACAACTGTTGCTTTTAGTAAGTGTATACATCTTGGCCATGCCTGCGAATTACAGCCTCATAGACTTCTTTTGGGTTGTCTACCGCCACCTCCCTTCATCTCTGGCCCCAAGACACAGCCCCACAGAAGTCTACATGGCTGTAATATGATTAAGGATGGTTTTCCCTAATGTGGCTTTGGACAGCAATATAAATGTGATCAAAAAATTGTTTGTCGAATAAAAGTATAAAACATATTTATTTGAAAGTTGTCAAAAGACACAGTTAGGTTACAATTAATAAAACATGTAAAACGGTCTGGCCAGATAAATTCCTGCATATTCCAATATTACCATACATGCAAAATGTGAAACAAGATTGCATAACAAATGTATGTGGGTGTAAATCTGACGCGTTTCGACCATTCGGTGGTCATCTTCAGGGGGATCGTTGACTCTAAGAGACATATAAAATAACTTCAAATATTCGAAAAATATATAATCATACATGGCTGTAATGTGCAGACACATCCAGGAGAGTGTGACTTGGATGTAAATAATCACCAGAAGCCCCAGCTATCAAATTGAGGTAAGTGTGCATCTATGAAGGGGTGTGTGATTTACATCAGGGAAAAGGGGCACAAATGATAAGTGTGCTTTGTGTTAAAGTGAGCTTATCCTTTAACAGAAAGGGTTTCTTAGCATTTAGAATTAAAACCAGTTTTAATAAAATGTTTTTTTTTTATTAAAAACATTTAAATGGGTTCTAAAGGCTGTTTTTTTTTTACCTTCATGCCTATTTTGTGTACAGCGACCCATCCTCCCAGCCCCCCAATCCTTACCCGAGCTCCCTCTGATCCAGCAATGTTCACAATACGCTCCACTGTCCCGGGACTCTCCCTCCTCATTGGCTGAGACAGCAGTGGGAGCCCATTGGCTCCCACTGCTGTCTATCACAGCCAGCGAGCCAACGAGGAGAGAAAATATCATGTATATTCCAGAGTGGGATCTTATCCCTGAAGAAGATAATTGGTTTAAATATTACAAAACGTGTTGGTGTCCCTAAGCTGAGTGGGCCAACCAGTAATCCAATAACTGCAAGCTAAATCATCAGCCATTGTACAATTGTGTTCATTATATAACATGTGATGTAATACTGTATATGTGGTTCAAACCTTTTAAATCTGAGAAAATAAATGTTATCATATCTTATTTTGTAATTAGAAGTTGCCTTCAAAGTCCTATAAAGAGCAATTGTGTTTTTTCTGATATAAATAATCAGCATGGTGGAAACCACACCCAGAGTCACACACAATAATTGTAATTACATTTTTTATTGGATATGTTTTATAGCAGAAAGTAAAAGTTTATTTAGGGCTCATGCACACTGCAGCTAAAACTAGTGGTTGAGCTTTTATTTCTGCCTATAAAAGCTCGAAGAAGCTTGCTTTTTTTTTTCTCATTGAGCCCTTTCGAGCTTTTTTGAACATAAATGTTTATTTTTTTTCACAAACCCTCCTAGATAGAATTTTCTTAACCTCTACATAAACAAAACAAAAAGCTGGAACAAACCTTTTTGCAAGTTTACACATATTTTTGAGCTTTTTTGAGCTCTTTGGGGCACTAGCTCCTCTCAAAAACATGAGTTTGGTGGCAGTTTTTTTTCTGCCTGTAGGAGCATATGCCTGAAAATGCCTGAAAAAGTCCTAGTGTGCATGGACACATTGGCTAACATGGAGGGGAGTTTCTAGGCAGAAAAAAATAAGAGCTCAAAAGCCTGTAGGATCCGTTTCTTCAAGCTCCTTTGAGCTGCAGTGTGCATGAGCCCTAATTCGGCAAAAAAAAAAAAAAAAACAGTTGTGATCAAAGACCACCAAAAAAAAAGCTCTATTTGTATGAATTTTTTTAAATACATTTTGGTTGGGTGTTGCATGACCGCACGATTACCAGTTAAATTAGCACAGGCCATAGCAAAAAATGGCCTGGTCATGAAGGGGGTAAAATTGTCCAGGGCTTAGATGGTTAATACCGCTTTCATTCTTCAAATGTAGGATAAAAATAATTCTATGGTTTTATATGCACTGGAAAGTCAAGCATGTGCCTCTCATATCTTTGATCTAGAGATGGATACAGAACTTCATTCCCAAGGAGCAATGACTAATGCTACTAGCGAGGTCTGTGTGTTCCCTTTATAGAACAGGTGTTAATGTACTCTGACATTGCAGCTTGTAGCAATGAAAATTAGTATAAATGTGTTACTGATGAAAAGATATGCAAGGAAAAATATTTACCACTTACAGGCAAATGTATACATTTATAAAAATGTATTTAAAAATCAGTCATTGATTTAACTAAATTAGATAAGTAACTTTTATTTTCCCTTTGTTATTCCTGGCAGGTGACTTAAAATCCAACTTCAGCTTCAATAGTATAAAAAAAAATAGCAAAGCCACTGCTATAAAAGTAACTTAAAGAAAAAGTAAACCCTGATAGGTTTTACTTCCTTTCTTTTACCCTGCAAAGTAAAAGCATAATGTGCTAGCATGCATCGCATACTAGCACATTAAAGGAGCACTATACCTTTTTTTTTTTTTGCTTAAAAATAACAAACATGTTATACTTACCTCCACTGTGCAGCTCATTTTGCACACAGTGGCCCCGATCCTGGTCTTCTGGGGTCCCTCGGCGGCTGTCTTGGCTCCTCCCCGCAAGGACTCCACACCTTAATGCGAGTGAGCTCGCATGGTGTGGAGTGATTGCGGGCGCGCTCCCGTGATACAGCGGCGGCCATAGCCGCCGACTGTATCACTCGGCCCCGCCCCCCGGCGTGCCGCGTCATTGGATGTGATTGACAGCAGCGCCAGCCAATGGCTGCGCTGCTTTCAATCTATCCAGTGTAGCCAATCGGCGGCCAGGCAGAAAAACAAAGAGGATGACGGGGACGAGCATGGGACTTTCGAGGGGCCAGGTAAGAAAAACGGGGGCTCGGGGGGGGGGGGCGGTATTGTCGAATGTTTTTTCACCTTAATGCATAGGATGCATTAAGGTGAAAAAACATGTAACTTTACTACTCCTTTAAGTGACACTTACCTACAAACAAAGCCTGCGCCGTCCCCATCCATGTTTACCCCTCTTCCTTCCATGACCACTGACTCCGGCTCTGTGACTGGCCAGAGCCGCATGACGTCACTCCTGTGCATACGTACGGGAGCCGCCAGTCACGTCACTCGCTTGTGAAGAAACAGCATGGAGAGACGTTTTTTGCAGCGCATGCGCCGAATACATCATCGGTGCAGTATACAGTAAAAATCTCCAAAACGGCGCAAATTTAGGAGATATTTACAGTACCTATATGTAAGCCTTATTCTAGGTTTACCTATTGGTACAACTTGCAAAGGGAGGTTTACAACCTATTTAACCACTTGCCGACCAGCCACCGCAGATATACTGCAACAGGGCAGCTCTATTGCGCAAATCGCCGTTCCGGTACGGCGCTCCGTGCAATAGCTACAGCAGGCATGCAAGAGCCAATGCGCGTGGCCAGCGGCCACGATGTCCGCCGGCCACCCGCTATCGCTCCACAGAGAGCCAGAACGGGGATCTGCCAGTGTAAACAAAGCAGATCCCCGTTTTGACTGGGGAGTAGAGAGAGATCGTCTGTTCCTAGTGATCAGGAACAGCGATTTCTCTCTAATCCCAGTCAGTCCACCCCCTCTACAGTTGGAAACATCTCCCTAGGGAACACTTAACCCCTTGAGTGCGCCCTAGTGTTGACCCCTTCCGTGCCCCCTATTGTTAACCCCTTCCCTGCCAGTGACATTTATACAGTAATCAGTGGCTATATTTAGCACTGATCGCTGTATAAATGTCAATGGTCCCAAAAAAGTGTCAAAAGTGTCTGATCTGCCTGCCGCAATGTCACAGTCCTGCTAAAAATTGCTATTCACCGCCATAACTAGTAAAAAAAAAAAATTATAATAAAAATACCATAAATATATCCCCTATTTTGTAGACGCTATAACTTTTGCACAAACCAATCAATATACGCTTATTGCGATTTTTTACCAAAAATATGTACAGTAGAAGAATACATATTGGCCTAAAATGATGAAGAAATTTTATTTTTTTATTATTATAGCAAAAAGTAAAAAAATATATTTTTTTTTTTCAAAATTGTCAGTCTTTTTTTGTTTATAGCGCAAAAAATAAAAACTGCAAAGGTGATCAAATGCCACCAAAAGAAAGCTCCATTTGTGGGAAAAAAAGGACATCAATTTTGTTTGGGTACATCGTCGCACACCCGCACAATTGTCAAAGCGATGCAGTGCCGTATCGCAAAAAATGGCCTAGTCATTAAGGGGGTAAATCCTTCCGGGGCTGAAGTGGTTAATGTAATACTCACCTCCTCTATGGCGAGGTGCACTGCAGACTTACTGCTCTGTGATCCAGTGCTGGTAGTATTCCTGATTGAGCCTAGGTTCACACTGCTGTGATACGATTTTGATCCGATTTTCAGTGTGATTGTGTAGTGCTGATTGGACTCAAATTGAATGCAACTTTGATAAAGAATATATATTCTATGGCGCCAAAATTGCACTGGAATCACACCAAGCTAGTACAGAATTATTTTCCAAAATCGTCCTGTGCTAAATTGCACTGATGTGAATGAGCACCATTAAAAACAATGTGATTTCCCTTGTCATGCTAGTCTGTGTGACTCATTTTGCATCTGAAATCGCACAAGTGTGGGCAGAGCCCGAATGTTGCCTACTTTGTAATGCATGTATATCATAAACAATTGCCTTTTTTTTCTTTCATTTTTCATCCCTTGTTGTGTTTTAGTACTTCTCTCCTAGAACCTTTTTGCAACCAGTTTCTGGCTACATCTAATCCAGCAATAGCTGCATGTCATTTCTCAGGGTGGATGATGATAAGAATGGGCGATGTCTGAATAATGTGTACTAAATGGGCACTGTTAGTCTCCATTGGAAGCTTGTATGACAGGGTGACACAACACAGGAGCACAACTAGAAGACCATTCTATAACAGGAGGTGCCTAAACAAAGACCCTCATGGCAGGGTCAATATGTATTATTTTAATAAAAGCTACAGATTTAAATATATTTAAAAAGGCTTTTGAAATTTCATTAGCCTGTTAAAGGAGAAGTACAGCCAAAACTCGTTTGGCTGTACTTCTCCTGTGGATCTATGTTCTGCACTGTTGTGACCTGTTTACAACCAACAGTGGGCTAAAGCCCAGCTGACATCACAGAGCCGGTCCAGGCCCGGGAAAGATCGTGACCATATGGTCGGGTTCCACCTAGAAGCCTGGACTGGCACCTGGCTCAGCGAGCTGCTGAGAGCCTGAGCTGACCGTTCCCGCCCCCTCCCCAGCCCAGCGCTCCAGTGAGAATTGCAGGGGCAGAGCAGATAGCAGTGACTGACATGGAGAACCGAGCGATCGGCTGTGTTTAATCTCTCAGTTCTCAGCCTTTGAGCCGCATCGATGCTGCATCCACCTAGGTAAGTATGATTTTAAAAATAAACCTGTACTTCTATTTTAAATTGTATATGAGATTTATGATTGGGTTTGCATATATAGTACATTTACATATAGTGCTCCAAGAGGAATGGTTAAAACAAAATCAAACCACCCTAATAAAACACCAGCTTGATGCTGAAGGCACATAATGATGACAAGTCGCATCTATGCTGCAATGTAGTCATGGGCTCTTTCACATCACCAGTTACCTAGGAAAATGTAAAAGATTTTAGAGGGGATTGCTACAATAAACTATAGAGGGCATGGGTGGTAGGGATGCCAAAATCCTGAGTGGGAAAGGTGTAGATAGAACAGGTGTGTTGAGATCTGTTTTCAGTGCATGGATACAGCCAGGATACAGGAAATATACGTACCACAGCCAAATTGTATTATTAAAAATGTTGCCAGAAAGTAATATGGCCTTGGTAAGACCGCTCAAAGCCGTCACCCTGCCATAATGTAATAAACACTATATTGCCAAAAGTATTGGTATGCCTGCCTTTACACGCACATGAACTTTAATGACATACCAGTCTTAGTCCATAGGGTTTAATATTGAGTTGGCCCACCCTTTGCAGCTGTAACAGCTTCAACTCTTCTGGGAAGGCTGTCCACAAGCTTTAGAAGTGTGTCTATGGGAATGTCTGACCATTCTTCCAAAAGCACATTTGTGAGGTCAGGCACTAATGTTGGATGAGAAGGCCCTGCAGTCTCCACTTTAATTCATCCCAAAGGTGTTCTATAGGGTTGAGGTCAGGACTCTGCGCGGGCCAGTCAAGTTCCTCCACCCCAAACTTTCTCATCCATGTCTTTATGGACCTTGCTTTGTGCACTGGTCCAAATTATTTGGTTGAGGGGGGATTACGGTGTGGTGTTGTTTTTCAGGGGTTGGGCTTGACCTTTTAGTTCCAGTGAAGGGAACTCTTAAGACATCAGCATACCAAGACAATTTAGAAATTTTCATGCTCCCAACTTTGAGAGAACAGTTTGGGGATGGCCACTTCCTGTTCCAACATGACTGCGCACCAGTGCACAAAGCAAGGTCCATAAAGACATGGATGAGCGGGTTTGGGGTAATGGAACTTGACTGGCCTACATAGAGTCCTGACCTCAACCTGATAGAACACCTTTGGGATGAATTAGAGTGGAGACTGCGAGCCAGGCCTTCTTGTCCAACATCAGTGCCTGACCTCACTAATGTGCTTCTGGTCAAACATTCCTATAAACACACCGTTTTATTGTGAATGCATAGTCACATCATACATGGGAATATTTCAGGGTCTTGTAGGGTCATTTTAACAATGCTACTAGGTTTTAGTATAGCTGCCTTAAAGCAGACTTTCACCTATCCATAGCATTTTCTTTGGAAAAATTAGGAAATAAAAAGATAAAGAGGATAGCTGAGAAAACTTTTTACACTGAAATTTTAATTGATTCCACTGGAAGTCATAAGGAGACAAGATTTCTGATGGGATCAACAGGATTTTTTCTGTACTTGCACAAAATGTACAGTATTTAGCCTGAAAAAAAAGAAAAACAATGTAGCCATTCAAGGAATGGTAAGCTGTAATACATTAAATGTTTGTTCTTGGGTTTAGATGTACTTTAAACAAGTGAATCAACAATCTCCCAAGCAAAGGCCTTGCTCCTCCACAAGGTGCAAGGTATTTTTGGTATACAGACTTATAACATTGTTGAATGGCAGCAGGATGCCACGCAAAGTGGAGCTCAAATTAAAATCTACATGCAATGTGTGTTCTGATTTTGGGGCTCCAAGAATGCAAATATGTTTTTCCTAGAACCAAAGATATATGCAGACACCTTTTGCCTCCTGCCCCTTGGGACTTGTATTAGTTTAACCTGTTTTTATATGACAGATTTACTTTAATATGCTTTCTGAAAATGTCAGTGGATATAAAAGTATCAGCTGTTTGGGATTTACGGATTTAAAAGCCCGCACTAAATAACCAACCGCCCACTTTGAAATAAATATCAGTAAACACTACACATAAAATATCGAAGTTAGTTGTCAAGTACTGTTAGCATGTTAATCCTGTTTTTCTTATAAGATGCCTGTTTAATTAGTACATAAAATCCTATTTCAATAACCAGTTGGTGTTCAATTAAAAAAAATAAAAAAAATAAAGTAAGACTTTAAATCATCTAAAACATAAAGTGTTGGCGTTAGCCATAGAGTTCATATATAAAAGAATTAACATTAATCACGGAATTTTCAGGACTTACAGAAGCAACTGAAATGAATTTCCCAAAGGCATAGATTAGTTCAGAACATAAACTAATGACTCACACAGAACGACTGAAGAACATGAAAGTTTAGTCCATATTTTATCACATGAATTAATCTGATGTTGTGTATGTGTTTGCTGTATATGATGCTTTTTGTCTTTTTATGATATTTGGATGTTCAAGGTTACATTTATGCAAGAAGAGCCCAGACTAATGTTGGCAACATATGTATCAAAATGGATAAGGTTGTATTTATTCTAGAATTTTTTAGCTTTGGATGGAGTGGGGAAGGGTTAAACCCCTGTCAATTTATTTCCATTATTTATGTCCCATTAGAGAAACTTCCCTTCATGTCCTGTCCTGGAGACTTAACAGGAGGTGAGGGGAAATCTCTACAAAGTAAGGGGATTTCCTTTCTTATATGGTTGTAATTAGAACAAAAACAGGGGTCCCTAGTCTCAAAATACCAACCTAAACGTTCTCTTCATTCTTCTCAAGACCTGCTGCTCTCTAGCTCCCTCATTACCTCCTCCCATGCTCGCTTCCAAGACTTTTCCAGAGCCTCTCCAATCCTATGGAACTCCTTACCCCAATCTGTCCGATTATCCCCTACTCTATTAGCTTTTAGACGATCCCTGAAAACACTCCTCTTCAGAGAAGCCAATCCTACAACAACTGTATTTTAATTTTCTCCATCTGATAATCCCCCAAAGCTATTACCTTTTGTTCCACTTGACCCTCCCTTCTAGATTGTAAGCTCTAACAAGCAGTCCCCTCTGATCCCTCCTGTATTGAATTGTATTGTAACTGTTCTGTTTGCCCTCATGTTGTAAAACGCTGCACAAACTGTTGGCGCTATATAAATCCTGTATAGTAATAATAGTCAAAGATTTACCCTCAATTCTTGTTCTGGTGATAACTGTAAAATTTTGGATTTCCAGTTATTTTCAGTCCCAGTGAAAGTGGTCACCAGAACAAAAGGAGAGGTGTAATTTCCCCAGTGCTAACAGACAGCAATAAAATTTTACAGGTGTTCCATTCCCTCCCTACTATATCCAAAACTAAAAAAAAAAGTATTTATGTACTTACCTAAAATCCATTTCTTGGAGTTTATTACGGGCAACAAGATTCAGTTATTCAGTGACAAATGTGTTATGGTGCTGCCTACAGGAAGAGTTGGACTTTGGTAAACATAAAAGTGTTCAGTGTCCAAGTCCTCCTGTAAGCAGTAGTATAACCCAATTGTCACTGAATAACTAAATCTTGTTGCCCGTTATACACTCCAAGAAATTGATTTTAGGTAAGTAAAAAATACTTTTTTTTCTTAGTTGCGCATGGGAGGGAGCTGAGCATGAAAGGTTTTCAACGTTAATGCAGAGATTGCAAGGTAAAAAAGCTTTAGCCTATACAACCACTTTAAGCTCACCCCTAGTGATAATGGCTGCCCATGCCTGCACAATGTAATTTCCATAAAGGGTTTATGTGACAGGGTGACCACAAAGGTGCACAATTGGAACATGCCTGTCACTTAAGAAAAGGAAGTGGGTGATGCCATATAGCCAATATGGTCAGAAGGTGACCTAGAGTGTCTTCTGGGGGTGATACCCAAAGAAAATGTTACTTTCTTTTTGAGAAGCATTAGTTAAGTATTGTTGGTTGAGCTGGTCCATGAAGGTTCTCCACTAGGGTGGACTGTCATCCATCATATGTTGAAAAGGGAAACAAAATTTTGGGACTTTTTTATGAAGCACACTGCTACCTAACTATACATACTCCAGCTGATGATCGGTCACCCCACCTTGCACTTTTACAATTTTTTGCTTTTATTGCCGTGCCTCTGGTCATACCGTTTCAGCTCCCGGGGGAGATGTTTCAGATAGCCCACCTCCTACCATTGCTACCATCTTATATCCTTACCAATATGCTACCAATAGGTGAGAGTGTTTGGGATCTTTTTTGCTCCCCCTCTTTCTTCTATGCATTATGTTTTCTACTATTATCATCTTACCTTGGCATTTTTTCATTCTATTATAGATACCCCTGTACTGTGTATCTGCTCCTGACGAGTGGTTATGTATACCACGAAACACGTAGAGCTTCATCATGATGATATGTCACAGTACATGTTTTTATACCTGTTATACAATACCTTTTATGGACCAACTATCATTGTTACTTTGTTTATATGCTACTGTTGCAAACTCGGTTTTCATGCCCAAGGCCTATTACTATGTATGTTATCTTGGAGCCAACATCTTATAACCATGTATTGTCTAGATTTTATTTAGTGAGACCTATTATTACCATACATTACCATGTATGTTACGTTGAGACAATTAGGTACTATCTTGCATTGTCTAGACTTTACTTTATGTGACCTATGATTATCATATTCTATCCTTGTTTATTATGTGTATGTCATGCCTTGTTTGCAATCAATAAATAATGTTTACCATAGTTGGCTCTTTAGGTAGCAGTGTGCTTCATAAAAAAGTCCCAAAATTTAGTTTCCCTTTTCAACATATTCAGGGATGGAGGTATATATTAGACATTGCCTCATTCAAAGTCCCAACCTTAGCTGTAGCTTTAGCCAATTGTTCTCATATTATCGGGGATGGAAGCACATTAGCCATATTACTATTTGTACCTTTTATACCACTGTGACCTATCTATTGCCAATGTGTTCTTTCCCAATACCCATGGGGATCAACCCTGGTGGCTGGAGTCAGGTATAGTCTCTTTTCCCCGGGAGCTGCGACTCGCACCGTGACCTCCCCCTCCCCTCCCATTGTGAGGGGCGGGGCGGGTATTCGCTGCGGGTCGACGCCACGCCTCCATGTTCAGCGGGGTGACGTCATTCGTGACGCCGGGACGCTGACATGGCTGTCCATCTACGCTCACCACGAGGAGGGTTTTGGCGCCAACGTCGAGCGTGCGTTGCGGCTCGGGCGCTGGCCCCGCCCCCCTCTTTATGACGCTGTGTGGCGTTCACGGTTGCTATTGGTTCACGGCTACTATTTCTTACACCCTCCTTCCACTGCTAATTTTCACTTCATGGTCCACTTCCTTTTAATGAGTGCACTTGGACAATCCCTCCAATACACTCTGGCAGGTACTTTTATTTTAAATTTATTTCACTTTCTTCACATTTTATATTTATATTTTTACCATGGCTTGTGTTCAGGCCTCTTTTGTTATGGTACTTACCCTCGTATCTATAACACCCTATTTTTACCCACAATACTTAGGTTTTGCCCCCCAGTTCATCAGCTGTTAATTAACCTACTGTTAACTTATTAATTTCCACAGATACCTCTGGGATCTGAATTGTTCAATGAAATAGACTTACAATCCAACTATACATACTTCAGCTGATGATCGGTCACCCCACCTTGCACTTTTACCATTTTTTGCTTTTATTGCCGTGCCTCTGGTCATACAGTTTCAGCTCCCGGGGGAGATGTTTCAGATAGCCCACCTCCTACCATTGCTACCATCTTATATCCTTACCAATATGCTACCAATAGGTGAGAGTGTTTGGGATCTTTTTTGCTCCCCCTCTTTCTTCTATGCATTATGTTTTCTACTATTATCATCTTACCTTGGCATTTTTTCATTCTATTATAGATACCCCTGTACTGTGTATCTGCTCCTGATGAGTGGTTATGTATACCACGAAACGCGTAGAGCTTCATCATGATGATATGTCACAGTACATGTTTTTATACCTGTTATACAATACCTTTTATGGACCAACTATCATTGTTACTTTGTTTATATGCTACTGTTGCAAACTCGGTTTTCATGCCCAAGGCCTATTACTATGTACTGTATGTTATCTTGGAGCCAACATCTTATAACCATTGTGAGGGGGTTAGCTCGGCAGCGGGTGTGTGTGACCCCCGGGATGGGCTCCCCACACAAAAACAGACCCAGCAAACGGAGGTTGTGGTTTTCAAAATCAAAAAAAGGTGCGGTTTATTTTCTATTTACAGTGACAAAACACAGCAAAGCCAAAAGAAACATAAACAAAATAAATCCTGGTCAACTTGACCTCTGACTAAACATACAGGTTTCCTAACTAACAACTGGGATCAGCCTAGTTCTGTCCTAGTCCCTAAGTCCCTGGTTTTAAATGTCCAAGCAAATAGCCACACAGGCTTTGTCTCACCGCACAGGGGTTCACTCTCCCTAGACAGTCCACACAGGTCTGGGTCCAGGCATGAGCTAACATCTAATGAAGCTGGGAGTTCTTATAGAGGCCTAAATGAGCTGACAAGCTTCAGCTGGTCTCATCAACTGCCTGTCTGCACGACGCCCCACACTCTCCCTAGAGGTATGAGTCATCCATGAGCCCACTAGCCTTAGCTGGGCTTATACAACTCTCCACCTAGTTGTATAAGTCGGCGTAAAGCCTGAATCTGGGCGAAATATATCTACCCCCCTGGATGCAACCAGGTGACTTTACCTTCCTGCTGTCACATACCCCCCCCTCTTGTTTTAACCTCGGGGTTGGAACACCAGCAATCAGGCATTCATGTACTCGAGACAAAGCATCCACATTCCCCATTTGAACGCCTGGGCGATGCTTTACTGTGAAGTTGAATTCCTGGAGGGCCAGGAACCACCTATTCACTCTTCTATTTGTTTCCTTGTTTTGAGCCATCCACTTTAACGGAGCGTGATCCGTAACCATGTCAAAGTGCCTACCTAGCAGGTAGTACCGAAGGGAATCTAGAGCCCACTTCACCGCTAAACACTACTTTTCAACGGTGGCGTAATTTACCTCATGGGACTTCAACTTCCTGCTGAGGTAAATGACTGGGTGCTCTTCCCCGTTCCAGACCTGGGACAATACTGCTCCTAACCCCACATCTGACGCATCACTTTGTACGACAAAGTCTTTAGAGAAGTCGGGTGAGTACAACACTGGCTGGCTACATAAGGCTTGTTTCAAGAATTGGAATGCTGCCTCAGCCTCGGGGGTCCATTTAATCATGACCGACCCTTTCCCTTTCGTCAGGTTGGTTAGGGGCACAGCCTTAGAAGCAAAGTGGGGAATGAATCGCCGATAATACCCAGCGATTCCCAGAAAGGCTCGTACCTGCTTCTTGCTGTTGGGACGTGGCCAACTCTGGATGGCCTCGACTTTGTTGAGTTGGGGTTTTATTACTCCCCTCCCAATGGTGTACCCAAGATATTTGGCCTCCTCCTGCCCAATGGTACACTTCTTGGGGTTAGCCGTAAACCCCGCTTCCCGAACAGAGTCCAGGACTGCTTGCACTTTTCGCAGATGTGTGGCCCAATCTGTGCTATGGATAATTACGTCATCCAGGTAAGCCGCAGCATACTTCCGATGGGGCCTCAGCATCTGGTCCATTTTCCGCTGGAATGTGGCCGGCGCATTCTGTAACCCGAACGGCATTCTCTTATATTGGAACGCCCCGTCTGGGGTTACAAATGCGGTTTTCTCTTTGGCCAATTTGGCCAGGGGGATTTGCCAATACCCTTTTGTGAGGTCAAGAGTCGTCATGTATCGGGCTGTTCCCAGCCGGTCGATCAACTCATCTATACGTGGCATGGGGTAGGTGTCAAATTTTGTAACTTTGTTCAACTGACGAAAATCGTTACAAAATCGCCAGCTCCCATCCGGTTTAGGCACCAACACAATGGGACTAGACCAATCACTTTGGGACTCCTCTATCACCCCTAAGTTCAGCATTTTCTGTACTTCCTCCCGTATTGCCTCCCGTCGGGCCTCTGGGATCCGATAGGGTTTTAACTTCACCCTTTCACCGGGCGGGGTAATGATGTCATGCTCTACCCCAGATGTTTGTCCCGGCAGCTCAGAGAATACCTCCTTGTTGCAAAGCACAAACTCCTTAACCTCCTGTTGTTGGGGTTGTGACAAGGTGGCTGCTATTCCAACCTCAGGAATCACGCAACCAGTTTGAGCTGGTGACCAAGTGTCTGCGACTAGGGACTCTCTATCCCTCCAGGCTTTCAAGAGATTAACGTGATAGATCTGTTCGGGCTTTCGCCTTCCTGGTTGTCTGATCTTGTAATTCACTTCGCTCACTTTTTCCATTATCTCGTAGGGGCCTTGCCATTTGGCAAGGAATTTACTTTCAACCGTAGGGACAAGTACCAGTATCCTATCCCCCGGGGAAAAGGTACGGGTCTTGGCTCCACGGTTGTACACTCTCTGCTGTGCTAACTGCGCTTGGGCCAAATGTTCCTTCACGATGGGCATTACCTGTGCAATTCGGTCTTGCATCAGGGCGACATGCTCAATCACACTCCTGTGGGGAGAACTCTCACTTTCCCAAGTTTCCTTGGCAATATCCAACAGCCCTCTTGGGTGTCTCCCATACAGTAACTCAAAGGGGGAGAATCCCGTAGAGGATTGGGGCACCTCCCTAATAGCAAACATCAGATAAGGAAGTAGACAGTCCCAATCCTTTCCATCTCTATCCACCACTTTCTTCAACATTTGTTTTAGGGTTTTGTTGAATCTTTCAACCAGCCCATCGGTTTGGGGGTGATACACAGATGTACGTAATTGCGTCACTTTGAACAATTTACACAGCTCCTTCATAACCCGGGACATAAAGGGTGTACCTTGGTCCGTAAGCAGTTCTTTACAAATACCCACCCGGCTAAACACAAGAGATAGCTCTTTGGCTATGGTTTTGGCCGAGGTATTTCGGAGAGGGATCGCTTCTGGATAACGGGTGGCATAGTCCATTATAACTAATATGTACTGGTGCCCCCTAGCGGACTTGATTATAGGACCTACCAAATCCATGGCGATCCTCTCAAACGGGACCTCAATGATGGGTAGAGGGACCAGCGGGCTACGGAAATGTGGCATCGGGGCCGACCTCTGACACACAGGGCAGGAGGAACAATAATTTTCTATGTCCTTCATCACCCCCGGCCAATAGAATCTCTGTAATACCCTCTCTCGGGTTTTCTCTGTCCCCAGATGACCTCCAAGAATGTGCCCATGGGCCAACTCCAACACCAACTTCCTGTAAGGTTTGGGCACCACAAGCTGCTCAACGGTTTCTTCTGCCCTTTTTGCCACCCGATACAGTAGGTCCTTCTCTACGCTGAAGTATGGGTAAGTGCAGGTATTATCTGGGTTCACTAACTCGCCATCTATTTTCACTACGTTTTCCCGTGCCTTTATTAGGGCGGGGTCTTTCAACTGTTCTGTGGCAAAGTTTTCCCTGTGAACCTCAAGATCAGAAAACTCCACAGACGGTAGGTTTTCGTCTGAGGAGGTGGGCTCCTCTCCAGTTTCTTGAGTCTCCCCTGCCAATACTGATAAGGGAAATTCCGGAGAGTCCTCACCACTCTCAGGGGAGTTCTGGCTATCACATTCCTGGTACATAGGGGCACCAGTGGGGGGCTCAGGATCATCCCACAGTTCCCAGAACTTCGGAAAATCCCTTCCCACAATGGCGTCATACGGTAACTGAGATACTAAGCCCACTGGATGAGAGAGGGTACCTTTGGGGGTCTCGAAACACACTGTAGTCACTGGATACTCTCGGGTGTCCCCATGCACACAAATAACAGCTACCTTGCTATTCCCAGAGACCTCTGTTTTAACTAACTCAGCCTTTATCAGGGTCACAAGGCTACCTGAATCCAGCAATACCACAACATTTCTACCATTAACACACATTTTGCATAAATGTTTCTCAGTTCCTCGAATGGCAGTGCATGCGACTGTCGCACACAGCGACTGACGTCTGCCCGTCAGAAAGTCACACTGCATGGGTTCCTCCACAACCGGGCAATTGGCTGCAATATGTCCCGCTTGCCGGCAGCGGTAGCAAACGATCCTTCTTGCCGCCTCTTGAGCCGCTGATTTCCCAGGCTGTTCTTCGCCAAACTTGGGGTAGAGCTCCCACCCTCTCACTCTCTCCACCCTTACCCCTTGGAATCCTCTTATCCGCCCCTGGGGATGGTCTGGTCTTAGGGTGGAAAGTCCGAGTGTCTCTGGAAGAGGCCGTCAGGTTCTCTGTAGCCAAGTATTTCTCCACACGATCCACAAGACCATCGGCCGTCTCTGGGTCTCCATGGCTTACCCACTTTTGGATGGCAGTAGGAAGAGCTCTCAAAAACCGATCCATTACAACACGTTCCACAATCTTTGGTGCGGACAAAGTCTCTGGCTGTAGCCACTTTCTGCTCAGGTGAATGAGATCATACATTTGAGACCTGGGGGGTTTTCCAAGCTGGAAAGTCCAGTTATGCACACGCTGAGCCCGGACAGCCTGGGTGACACCCAGCCTTGCCAATATTTCAGCTTTTAGCATCACATAGTCTTTTGCTTGGTCAGGCTCTAGGTCATAGTAAGCCTTCTGCGATTCACCAGTTAACAGAGGAGCCACCAGTCCAGCCCACTGCTCCTCAGGCCACTTTTCTCTTTCAGCAGTCCTTTCAAATGTGGTCAAAAATACCTCTGGATCATCCTCTCCAGTCATTTTTGTCAATAAACGACTCACCCCAAAGGACACGGTATTAGTGGGACGGCTTTCCTCACTGGTCTGCGGACGTTGCTGCATTACTGCTTCCATTTGTTGTAGTCTCTGCTCTTGCTTCTGTAACAGGTCTATGAAGCGGGCCTCAGATTGCTGCTGGGCTTGTTGCTGAGCTTCCAGACTCTGTTGGTGAGCTTGCTGCTGGGCTGCAAGGCTCTGTTGATGAGCTTGCTGCTGGGCTGCGAAGTTCTGTTGTTGAGCTGCAAGGCTCTGTTGATGAGCTGCAAGGCTCTTTTGCAAACCTGCATTTGTCTGCTGTTGATTGGCATTTGCTAGAGCCAGCTGCTTCAGTATCTCCTCCATGCTGGCTTAAAAAAAACTGCCACTGGTTCTCCACCAACTGTGAGGGGGTTAGCTCGGCAGCGGGTGTGTGTGACCCCCGGGATGGGCTCCCCACACAAAAACAGACCCAGCAAACGGAGGTTGTGGTTTTCAAAATCAAAAAAAGGTGCGGTTTATTTTCTATTTACAGTGACAAAACACAGCAAAGCCAAAAGAAACATAAACAAAATAAATCCTGGTCAACTTGACCTCTGACTAAACATACAGGTTTCCTAACTAACAACTGGGATCAGCCTAGTGCTGTCCTAGTCCCTAAGTCCCTGGTTTTAAATGTCCAAGCAAATAGCCACACAGGCTTTGTCTCACCGCACAGGGGTTCACTCTCCCTAGACAGTCCACACAGGTCTGGGTCCAGGCATGAGCTAACATCTAATGAAGCTGGGAGTTCTTATAGAGGCCTAAATGAGCTGACAAGCTTCAGCTGGTCTCATCAACTGCCTGTCTGCACGACGCCCCACACTCTCCCTAGAGGTATGAGTCATCCATGAGCCCACTAGCCTTAGCTGGGCTTATACAACTCTCCACCTAGTTGTATAAGTCGGCGTAAAGCCTGAATCTGGGCGAAATATATCTACCCCCCTGGATGCAACCAGGTGACTTTACCTTCCTGCTGTCACACCATGTATTGTCTAGATTTTATTTAGTGAGACCTATTATTACCATACATTACCATGTATGTTACGTTGAGACAATTAGGTACTATCTTGCATTGTCTAGACTTTACTTCATGTGACCTATGATTATCATATTCTATCCTTGTTTATTATGTGTATGTCATGCCTTGTTTGCAATCAATAAATAATGTTTACCATAGTTGGCTCTTTAGGTAGCAGTGTGCTTCATAAAAAAGTCCCAAAATGTAGTTTCCCTTTTCAACATATTCAGGGATGGAGGTATATATTAGACATTGCCTCATTCAATGTCCCAACCTTAGCTGTAGCTTTAGCCAATTGTTCTCATATTATCGGGGATGGAAGCACATTAGCCATATTACTATTTGTACCTTTTATACCACTGTGACCTATCTATTGCCAATGTGTTCTTTCCCAATACCCATGGGGATCAGCCCTGGTGGCTGGAGTCAGGTATAGTCTCTTTTCCCCGGGAGCTGCGACTGGCACCGTGACCTCCCCCTTCCCTTCCCATTGTTAGGGGCGGGGTGGGTATTCGCTGCGGGTCGACGCCACGCCTCCATGTTCAGCGGGTGACGTCATTCGTGACGCCGTGACGCTGACATGGCTGTCCATCTACGCTCACCATGAGGAGGGTTTTGGCGCCAACGTCGAGCGTGCGTTGCGGCTCGGGCGCTGGCCCCGCCCCGTCTTTATGACGCTGCGTGGCGTTCACGGTTGCTATTGGTTCACGGCTACTATTTCTTACACCCTCCTTCCACTGCTAATTTTCACTTCATGGTCCACTTCCTTTATATGAGTGCACTTGGACAATCCCTCCAATACACTCTGGCAGGTACTTTTATTTTAAATTTATTTCACTTTCTTCACATTTTATATTTATATTTTTACCATGGCTTGTGTTCAGGCCTCTTTTGTTATGGTACTTACCCTCGTATCTATAACACCCTATTTTTACCCACAATACTTAGGTTTTGCCCCCCAGTTCATCAGCTGTTAATTAACCTACTGTTAACTTATTAATTTCCACAGATACCTCTGGGATCTGAATTGTTCAATGAAATAGACTTACAATCCAACTATACATACTTCAGCTGATGATCGGTCACCCCACCTTGCACTTTTACCATTTTTTGCTTTTATTGCCGTGCCTCTGGTCATACCGTTTCAGCTCCCGGGGGAGATGTTTCAGATAGCCCACCTCCTACCATTGCTACCATCTTATATCCTT
Organism: Rana muscosa; assembly: GCA_029206835.1. Classification (NCBI taxonomy): domain Eukaryota; kingdom Metazoa; phylum Chordata; class Amphibia; order Anura; family Ranidae; genus Rana; species Rana muscosa. Next base: position 138,279,695 of record CM055119.1, read on the forward strand.
ACCAATATGCTACCAATAGGTGAGAGTGTTTGGGATCTTTTTTGCTCCCTCTCTTTCTTCTATGCATTATGTTTTCTACTATTATCATCTTACCTTGGCATTTTTTCATTCTATTATAGATACCCCTGTACTGTGTATCTGCTCCTGACGAGTGGTTATGTATACCACGAAACGCGTAGAGCTTCATCATGATGATATGTCACAGTACATTTTTTTATACCTGTTATACAATACCTTTTATGGACCAACTATCATTGTTACTTTGTTTATATGCTACTGTTGCAAACTCGGTTTTCATGCCCAAGGCCTATTACTATGTATGTTATCTTGGAGCCAACATGTTATAACCATGTATTGTCTAGATTTTATTTAGTGAGACCTATTATTACCATACATTACCATGTATGTTACGTTGAGACAATTAGGTACTATCTTGCATTGTCTAGACTTTACTTCATGTGACCTATGATTATCATATTCTATCCTTGTTTATTATGTGTATGTCATGCCTTGTTTGCAATCAATAAATAATGTTTACCATAGTTGGCTCTTTAGGTAGCAGTGTGCTTCATAAAAAAGTCCCAAAATGTAGTTTCCCTTTTCAACATATTCAGGGATGGAGGTATATATTAGACATTGCCTCATTCAATGTCCCAACCTTAGCTGTAGCTTTAGCCAATTGTTCTCATATTATCGGGGATGGAAGCACATTAGCCATATTACTATTTGTACCTTTTATACCACTGTGACCTATCTATTGCCAATGTGTTCTTTCCCAATACCCATGGGGATCAGCCCTGGTGGCTGGAGTCAGGTATAGTCTCTTTTCCCCGGGAGCTGCGACTGGCACCGTGACCTCCCCCTTCCCTTCCCATTGTTAGGGGCGGGGCGGGTATTCGCTGCGGGTCGACGCCACGCCTCCATGTTCAGCGGGTGACGTCATTCGTGACGCCGTGACGCTGACATGGCTGTCCATCTACGCTCACCATGAGGAGGGTTTTGGCGCCAACGTCGAGCGTGCGTTGCGGCTCGGGCGCTGGCCCCGCCCCCTCTTTATGACGCTGCGTGGCGTTCACGGTTGCTATTGGTTCACGGCTACTATTTCTTACACCCTCCTTCCACTGCTAATTTTCACTTCATGGTCCACTTCCTTTATATGAGTGCACTTGGACAATCCCTCCAATACACTCTGGCAGGTACTTTTATTTTAAATTTATTTCACTTTCTTCACATTTTATATTTATATTTTTACCATGGCTTGTGTTCAGGCCTCTTTTGTTATGGTACTTACCCTCGTATCTATAACACCCTATTTTTACCCACAATACTTAGGTTTTGCCCCCCAGTTCATCAGCTGTTAATTAACCTACTGTTAACTTATTAATTTCCACAGATACCTCTGGGATCTGAATTGTTCAATGAAATAGACTTACAATCCAACTATACATACTCCAGCTGATGATCGGTCACCCCACCTTGCACTTTTACCATTTTTTGCTTTTATTGCCGTGCCTCTGGTCATACCGTTTCAGCTCCCGGGGGAGATGTTTCAGATAGCCCACCTCCTACCATTGCTACCATCTTATATCCTTACCAATATGCTACCAATAGGTGAGAGTGTTTGGGATCTTTTTTGCTCCCTCTCTTTCTTCTATGCATTATGTTTTCTACTATTATCATCTTACCTTGGCATTTTTTCATTCTATTATAGATACCCCTGTACTGTGTATCTGCTCCTGACGAGTGGTTATGTATACCACGAAACGCGTAGAGCTTCATCATGATGATATGTCACAGTACATTTTTTTATACCTGTTATACAATACCTTTTATGGACCAACTATCATTGTTACTTTGTTTATATGCTACTGTTGCAAACTCGGTTTTCATGCCCAAGGCCTATTACTATGTATGTTATCTTGGAGCCAACATGTTATAACCATGTATTGTCTAGATTTTATTTAGTGAGACCTATTATTACCATACATTACCATGTATGTTACGTTGAGACAATTAGGTACTATCTTGCATTGTCTAGACTTTACTTCATGTGACCTATGATTATCATATTCTATCCTTGTTTATTATGTGTATGTCATGCCCTGTTTGCAATCAATAAATAATGTTTACCATAGTTGGCTCTTTAGGTAGCAGTGTGCTTCATAAAAAAGTCCCAAAATTTAGTTTCCCTTTTCAACATATTCAGGGATGGAGGTATATATTAGACATTGCCTCATTCAAAGTCCCAACCTTAGCTGTAGCTTTAGTAATTGTTCTCATATTATCGGGGATGGAAGCACATTAGCCATATTACTATTTGTACCTTTTATACCACTGTGACCTATCTATTGCCAATGTGTTCTTTCCCAATACCCATGGGGATCAGCCCTGGTGGCTGGAGTCAGGTATAGTCTCTTTTCCCCGGGAGCTGCGACTCGCACCGTGACCTCCCCCTCCCCTCCCATTGTGAGGGGCGGGGCGGGTATTCGCTGCGGGTCGACGCCACGCCTCCATGTTCAGCGGGTGACGTCATTCGTGACGCCGTGACGCTGACATGGCTGTCCATCTACGCTCACCATGAGGAGGGTTTTGGCGCCAACGTCGAGCGTGCGTTGCGGCTCGGGCGCTGGCCCCGCCCCCTCTTTATGACGCTGCGTGGCGTTCACGGTTGCTATTGGTTCACGGCTACTATTTCTTACACCCTCCTTCCACTGCTAATTTTCACTTCATGGTCCACTTCCTTTATATGAGTGCACTTGGACAATCCCTCCAATACACTCTGGCAGGTACTTTTATTTTAAATTTATTTCACTTTCTTCACATTTTATATTTATATTTTTACCATGGCTTGTGTTCAGGCCTCTTTTGTTATGGTACTTACCCTCATATCTATAACACCCTATTTTTACCCACAATACTTAGGTTTTGCCCCCCAGTTCATCAGCTGTTAATTAACCTACTGTTAACTTATTAATTTCCACAGATACCTCTGGGATCTGAATTGTTCAATGAAATAGACTTACAATCCAACTATACATACTCCAGCTGATGATCGGTCACCCCACCTTGCACTTTTACCATTTTTTGCTTTTATTGCCGTGCCTCTGGTCATACCGTTTCAGCTCCCGGGGGAGATGTTTCAGATAGCCCACCTCCTACCATTGCTACCATCTTATATCCTTACCAATATGCTACCAATAGGTGAGAGTGTTTGGGATCTTTTTTGCTCCCCCTCTTTCTTCTATGCATTATGTTTTCTACTATTATCATCTTACCTTGGCATTTTCTTTCTCGTACATCACGGGACACAGAGCGACATAGTCATTACTAATGGGTTATATAGATACCGTCAGGTGCTGGCACTGGCAACTTCCAAAACCGGAAGTACCCTCCCCTATATAAGCCCCTTCCATCCGGGAGCACCTCAGTTTTTTGCCAGTGTCTAAGGTGTTGGCCAAGAAGAAACATGTGTTTTTTTTTTTTTTTTGTTTTTTTTTTTTTTGTTTTTTTTTTGTTTCTTCCCTTTTTATATCAATAATTTTTATTGAAAGTTTAAAGCATACATAGGATAAAGACTTTTTAGCAAACAAAAAGTAAAGAGATATAAATAATATAGTAAATAATACAAAATAATGTAGAACTGAGTTAAAGAGGGACCCAGTCCCCTGATGTATTAATCAATTCTTTAAGCGTCTTAAGTAGCCCTTTATTAGGTGAGAGAGGGACCATGGTTGGTTTCCACAAACTATGGTCGACCACTAGCAATCTCTCTGTTTGGTTGCAGTGATCAACCTACTACCTTCCCTGAGGTCCCCTCCTTTGTATAATAGTATTAGTAGTGCAAAGTGCCCCTACTCCTATGAAATATCATGTTGCTAGTAACTACATCAGTAGGAACCAAGAAAGAGAAAAAGGATAAAAGAAAATAAAATCAAACATATGAAATAACTTTAAGCTTAACTAAAGTTGTAACGTATGCCCTAATTAGCTTGCATTAGTTTATTTGCTTGTTATACCAGTCTTGCCAAGGTGCCCATAACTTGGATATCTTGTCAATTTGCCCCCTTGCTGAAGCATGGAGAATTTCATATGTACTATGTGTTTGTACAGTAGTTATAACTTCTGGGAATTTTGGGGCCTCAATGTTCTTCCAGTGTCTAAGTATAGTTAGGCGTGTGGCCATTAATATATGTGCTGATACAGTCCTAAGTGCCACAGGTACAGAGTCCAACTCCAAAGAGAGTATGGCCATTTCGGAGCGTAAGGGTAAAGTGATATGTGAAATAGTTCGTATTAGTCTCTCAATCTGCATCCACAAAGGTTTAACCTTCGGGCATGACCACAATATGTGGAACAGTGTTCCCCTCTCTCCACATAATCTCCAGCACCCTGAGGAAGTGCCTGGGAAGATTTTTGACAATCTATGTGGGGTAAGGTACCATCGAAGCAAGATTTTCTGGTGCATTTCCCACAAATTTGTACTCTTGGTAGCAGTTAAGTGAAGTTTGATAGCCCTCTCCCACTTTTTAGCAGTGAATGTCAGACCAATGTCTTTTTCCCATGCCAAAATGTTTGGGGTTTTAATTAAGATGTCCTTGCTCTGTAGCGCCCTGTAAATGATTGATATCCCTTTGGAACCTTTTGTGTCTTGTTGGTAAAAATCAGTTAATTTCTTTGGAAGTTGGGTAAACAGAGTAGGGATCTTCCTAATTACTTGAGTTAGTTGAATATACCTATAATGCTCCCTCAGTGGCAGGCTAAATTCTTGTCGTAGTAAGTGAAATGGTTTAATTTTGGAGTGAGTAATTATATCTTCCAAATGTTGAATACCCTGAAAATTCCATGTGTTAAGATTTATATCTGGAATAATGTGGCGGACTGCCAGTATGTTAAGGTTCAGGGGGATCAGCTCTTCCTCCCATGATTGTGCTGTACAAAGATGGGCCCATGCCCTCAGTGAAGCTAGTATGGGTGGCGATAGATTCCTGTCAAGAGATTTGCAATGATGAGCTGTCATCAAAAAATCAGCCAAGTTGTCTGTCTGTATTTGTGTGGCTTCTAGTTTTTTCCATAAGTGGATGCAGTTAGGACTTAGCCAGACTTTGATCTGGGCTAATATTGAAGCAAAATAATAATCCTGCAGTACAACATGGCCTATGCCCCCCGCCGCTCCATTCCTCACCAATTTGCCAAACGCGCACCTCGCCCTCCTCCCCTGCCACAAATAGTTGTTCAGGATCGATTGAAGGGAGGCAAAGTACGCACCAGGCAGAGGTATCGGGAGAGTCCTGAACAAATATAGCAGCTGAGGCAAGACCATCATCTTGAAGGCCGCCAATCTACCCAGCCGGACAATTCAGAGTGAGTAATTTTGTTCAATTTGTTTCGAAAGGAGTTCAGGAATGGAGTGTAGTTAGCATTGATTAGTTCAGTTGTATCCTTAGTTAATGTTATGCCCAGATATCCTAAACCTCCATCTGACCACGCATAAGGGTACTTGGTCTGTAGTTCTGTTTTATTTTCTGGAGCTAAGCCCAATCCCATCAGATAGGATTTTGTTTCGTTCACCTTATAGTAGGAAATTAATGAGAAGGTCTGCAGTGCATTGTGAACATTGGCCAGGGAGTCTTCTACCTTAGTTAAGAACAAAATTATGTCGTCGGCAAATAAACTAATGACATGTTTCCTGTTACCCACTTGCAAACCTGCTATTCGGGGGTGTTCTCTCACGTACATGGCCAGAGGTTCCATCAACAAGTTAAAAATGAGCGGCGATAATGGGCACCCTTGGCGCGTGCCATTTGTTATGTCAAAGGGAGTTGACAGAGCACCTGCAATGTAAACCTGAGCTGAAGGAAGTGTGTATAACGCCTTTATTGCAGAAAGTATGAGGCCCCCAAAACCAAACCTGCTCAGCACCTCTGTAAGTTATCCCCAATGAATTCTATCGAACGCCTTCTCCGCATCCAGCGAGAGGAGCAGAGAAGGCGTTCCCCTCCTCTTAGCAATGTGTATTAGGTTCACCAGACGTCTAGTGGCATCAGCTGTTTGTCTCCCCTTAATGAATCCAGACTGGTCCATATCCACGATGTCAGGTAGGATATCCACCAATCTAGTAGCTATAAGTTTGGCATATATCTTGACATCATTATTCAGTAATGATATTGGTCTAAAGTTTTGTGGCACATCTGGAGATTTCCCTGGTTTAGGCAAAGCTATGATTGTAGCAGTTAGCATTTCAGGAGGGAAAGAGGAAGATGCAGCAGCTAAATTGAATGTTTTGGTGAGATGTGGGCAAAGAATGTCCTGAAACGTCTTGTAGTATTCCCCTGTAAAACCATCTGGGCCGGGCGATTTGTTAGCGGGGAGAGCCTGGATCGTCTGTTTCACCTCTAGTTCCGATATGGGAGAGTTAAGGCTCTGGAGGTGTTCCCGTGTAAGTTTGGGGAAATTGAGTTTGTCTAAGAATGTGTCGATAGCCTCTTTTGTCGGTTGTGGTGTGTCAAGATCGTCTTTTAGGTTATATAATGAGCTATAGTATTGGCTAAATGCGTCAGCTATTGCTTGGGGGTGAGTTTGCTTGACCTGCGTTTTTGGTTGTAGAATATGGGAGATTTGGGTTCTAGTTCTGTGACCCTTCAGTTTGTTGGCAAGCAATTTGCCTGCTCTATTTCCGCTGGTATAGTATGCCAGTTTCAACCTCCTAGAGGTCTTTTCAAAATCGTCAAGGAATTTTAGTCGTAGTTCTGTGCGAAGTTGTGTTACTTGGTCAGACAATATGTGGGATGGATTAGCTTTGTTTCGTCTATCTATGTCTTCAATTTTGGATATCAGTTGTACGATTTGCTGCTGCATTTCCCTCTTGTATCTCGCCCCCTGCTGCATCATCACCCCCCTCATCACCGCCTTGTGTGCGTTCCATAGAATAAAAGGGTTTGTCACTGAACCTTGATTTACGTCAAAGTATTCACTCAGTTTTACCTGGATGTATGACCTGATCGGACCTTCCTGCAGTAGGCGATGATTGGCTCTCCATAGATAAGTGGATTTTTGAGAGGAAGGGTTCCCTATTGTTAAGCATATCGAGGCATGGTCCGACCATGTGATACAATTGATTTTAACCGACTTACATTTCATCAGTACCCATCTGTCAACCAAAAATAAGTCAATTCTACTATAGGACCCATGACAATTAGAGAAGAAGGTATAATCTCTTTCGTTTGCGTTTAAGCATCTCCAAGAGTCATATAGGTTATGGTTCTGTAGGGACTTCAACAGAGATTGGGGCCGCCTCTTTGGTGAAGAGGTGGAGTCTACATCCGGGTCAGGTGTGATGTTGAAGTCCCCACATATAATCACCCCTCCCCTCTGCACCTTTCTTACTTTTTTCACAATCCTGTGAAAAAATTTGATTTGTCTCACATTCGGTGCATATATATTCGCCACTGTGTAGGTGACGGAATTAATGTCACATATCAATATTATGAAACGTCCCTGAGGATCGCATATAGCTTCATGTAGATGGAAAGTGACTGTGTCTCTTATTGCTATCATCACTCCCCTTGTCTTTGAGGGCGCATTAGCTTGATAGACGTGGGGAAACTGGGGATGTGTGCATTTAGGAGGCGAGTCCTGCAAAAAGTGAGTCTCCTGGACACACAAAATGTCACAATGTTGATGCAAGGCCTCCTTCCACAGAGATCTCCGCTTGGCAGGGTGATTAAGACCCTTTGTATTCAGAGACATAAACTGTACCGCCATGTGCGGGTAATAAAGTTACTTACAGATGGTGGGAGCCGCTGGTTAATTCCTGCAGGTGCTCTGCTCGAGATAGGTCTTTCGTGCTCATACTCGGTTAATGTTCTTTCTGCGAGGTATGTGAGGCCGTACTTCAGGCTATTAGGGCAAAAGAGAGTTATTTCAAGAGAAACATGAAAAAGAGAAAAAAAAATAACAATGGCAACTGGCCAAGTAACAGAGTGCATAAGTGTGTGACTCATTATCACTCAAGCGGTAGGTGGGGAAAAGAAGAAAGTTCGGAACAGGAATCCGATCCATTCCAACAGGCACTCTATGCAATCTTCAGAGTGCAATCCAGTTTAGTTGTGAGAACGAGCATTTCTGCGGTCAACAGTGCGCCATTCAGGTTCTAGGTTTTTTGATGTGGGTGGGGGTCCCCGCTGAGGTTGTGGTTGATTATCAGGGACAATTCCCCAGGAGTGTAGCAGTGACACTCCTTTGGCCAGGGAGTCCACAATATAGTCCTTGTCATCTTTTGTGACTATCAGCTTGGTCGGGAAGCCCCATTTATAGGTCAGTTTGTGATTTCTGAGGGCCTTCGTGATAGTATTGAGATTTCTGCGTTTTTGGAGCGTGTACTGCGATAAATCCGCATAGAACTGGAGGTCAGAGTAAGGAGCCGGGATCTGTCCTTTCTGACGCGACACTGCCATCAGTTGTTCTTTGGTGTGATAAAAATGTAATCTAAGGATCACATCCCTAGGTATAGCATCAGAGAGGTATGTAGGCTTCGGGAGCCTATGTATCCTATCCACAGTGAAGTCCAGAGCAGACAGGTCTGGCAAAACTGCAGCGAACAGTTGTGCAGCATAGCTACGCAGCTCCTGATTTTTAACTGATTCAGGGATCCCTCTTATCTTCACATTATTCCTTCTGGATCTATCTTCCATTTCTGCCATCTTAGCTTTCACTGACTCCATATCATCCTCTGACTTCTCACTAGCATCAACCAGGTCATTGATAGTGGAAGCATACTCCTCCATCTTGTTCTCTATGTGAGAGACCCTTTCAGCCACATGTCTCAGTTCTGTGCCAAACTTGTGTACGCATGATACCATGTCTGACTGGAGTGAGCTCCTGAGAGACACCAACATCTCTTTCAAAACTGTATCTAAGACAGGTTTATCGTTTGTGGGGAATGTGTCAATGGAGTCTGGTAAGTCTCTGGTTTCATCCCCTGAATCTATGGGAGAGCTCACCTCATGTCCAGCATCCGCTGCATCCAGCCGGCATCTCGCCTTTTCCGGGCTCCCAGATGAAGGGGTAGCTAGTGGGGAGTGTGGGTTCCTCGGTGGGCTGCTTCTTTTCATGCTCATGCCCTTCTGAGACGAGCGCTGGGAAGAGTTTTGTACAGGTGTGGAGGATGAGCCGGCGCCATCTTGCTTAGGCCCCATAGAGAAGAACGCCGTGAGTTTGGTCGGCCGGTTCCCCTCCTTCTTGCGTCTTGTCATGTTGTATAACGGTTTGTCGGGTCAGCGGGAGCTGAAACGCTGTATTTGGGCAGCTTATTGGTGCCTGGATCGTCCGTTTCAAGCCGTTGAAGTGCCGCTGGTACCGGAGCTCAGCTACAGCATGTCCTCCTCAGTCTCCGGCTAGCTCCGCCCCCCAGAAACATGTGGTTTTCACTGAGCTTGCGTACAGGTTCTTTTGGGCCTCAGTAAGCTATTCCGGATCCGACCAAAAAAGCTTCATAGCTAAACGGTCGGTACCCGGGCCTTGCAGAGAAGAGCAAGGTTTTGCCTGTAATGCTTCTCTTAGGAGAGCTGGACCCTGGGATCCAGAGCTCTGGTCATACCCACGACCAAGATGTTTTCTGTGCAGGGTGCTATACAGGTCCAGGGGAGTGGAATCCTTGGGAACCCGGTCCCTGAAGGTTTGATTACAATGCCTGCCGTGATAGGTGAAGTTTGGGCTTCTGTGGACCAAACAAAGTCCTGCGGCGAGGAAAAGGTAAGTGGGGGCCCTCAGGAACTTGGTTCTATTGAGGGACCCCCAAGCCTATTTTGTCTTTCTGCCTGTTACCTAAGGTATTCCCACTAATATTCTGTGTATGCCTGTTACTACTGAGAAAATGTAAAAATTTTAATAGTAGGCAAGAAAAAAAAAAAAAAAATGTAAGACCGCGGTACCTGTGTTAGACACTAGAGGCCGCTATGGTTCTTTTTCTTGTAATGTGGATTTTTTTCTTCCAGAATCAAATCCAGGCAGTTGGTATGTTCTCTGCTGGGAAGCTGTCTCCTCTGCCCTGTTGCTGCGCTCATCCATCCCCGGGCCCTGCGGCAAAGGGGGCCCTGGCTCCCATCTAGCTCCTTATTGTTTTTAAAAAAGGGCGCCGAAGGCGCACGTGCCCGCGCGTGTGCGCGTGCACGCGTCTCTATTCATAGAGGCGATCTGAAAAAAGGGGCGGAGCGGGTGGATGACGCTCAGGTGTGCGCCGCGGCGCTACTGCGCATGTGCGGGCGTCCAGCGTGTTTTAAAGCACATTATAGCTGGCTATTGAATGCACAGACAGAGCTAGCAACAGATAAAGGCACACAGAGGCGGTTGATGCAGGCATCCCCTAGAAAGGCACTTTAGTAGACACCAACTGTGATATAGCAGCAATTGTGCTAGACTATTCTCAGTAAAAGTGGTGTATTACGGCTGGTATACCTCAGCTTTAGGCTTAAGAATATGCCGTCCAGAAGCTCTGGAACTGAATCTTCCAGGAAGCGAAGGGGGTCTCATCGGGCTCTGAGGTGGGCATGCTTCTGCTGCACCAGTCTCCCCTGAAGTTCAGAGGTAAGTGACCATAGAGACCCCGCAGGGGTACTTGGTACTGTGGCTGTCCTCAGTCACCTGCTCCTGTGTATGTAACAGAGGAGGTTTTTTCCTCAGCTCTGGGAGGATTAGAGAGAGATTGTCAACATTGATCGCTGCCTCCCTGTCAGGGAAAGCACGCCGATCTCCGTCTCCTCCTTCAGAGTGCCTGTTAGCAGAGCAACAGTCCCATACAGGGATCGACCTGCCTGAAGGGGATCAGGATGAGGTTGATTCTGTTATAGAGGAATCAAACAGTGGAGGAACCTTTCTCAGCAGCTCAAGCTGAAAGATTGTGGGTTCAGTCTCTGACTAACATGGTCCGATCGGCATTAAAAATGCACCTTGCGGAACCATCAACCACTACTGTATCCTCGTTGGGGTCGCTAGAAGCCCCCAGACTGTCTGTTCTTTTCCACTTCACCCTTTTACTGAAAGGGCTTATTTACCAGGATTGGGAACGTCCTGAGAAAATATTATTCCCCCAAGAGATTTCCGGTGGTCTATCCCATGGAGGATAAGTTCATCAAAAAAAAAATGGAAGGTCCCTACAGTGGACGCAGCCATCTCTTGTATGTATAAATCACTGACATGTCCAGTGGATAATGTCCAAATGTTCAAGAACCCAATAGATAAAAGATTGGAGTCCTTATGAAAGTCTGCTTCTTTCTACAGCAAGCTTGGTGACACAACCAGCAGTAGCAGCTATTGGGGTCTGCTAAGCAGTGAAGGATCAGTTAAAACAGGTCTTGAGGGACTTGACAGATCAGCAGGCCTTGCCCTAGCTGATCTACCTAGAGCCTTAGGCTTTGCGGTTGACGCCATAAAGGATTCAGTCCATCAGGCCTCCCGCCTTACGCTGTCTAGAGTACATATGCGTAGGCTTCTATGGCTCAAAAACTGGTCTGCTGAAGCTCCCTGTAAGGAATGGCTGGTTAGCGTCCCATTTCATGGTGAACGCTTATTCAGGGAAAACCTGGACAAATATATCCAGAAAATTTCCAGCGGTAAAAATACGCTCTTGCCGGTTAAAAACAGAGTTAGAGGTCCCTCTTTAAGAGGCCTGCTTCTCCAGTCCCTGGGGCATCGGCTGTGAAACAGTTCCGACGGCCTCCTCGGTCAATTCCCGGGGGTAAAAAACAGGGACAATAGCAGGGTAATGAGAAACCCTGGGTCAGGGGAGGTACAAAACCTCCCCCAAAGTTAAATTCATTGAAGGGTTGCCCCCACTCAGTCGGGTGGGGGGAGGACTCCAGTTGTTCACAAGAGACCTGGCGGGACGCGATCAAGACAGATAGGTGCTCTCCGCAGTATGTTGGGGATACAGATTGGAGTTAAGAGACTCTCCTCTTTCCCATTTTTGAGGTCAAACGTGCCAAGGGATCCCCGGAAGAGAGAGTCCCTCCTGTTGGCACTAGAACAACTATTGCTCCAGGGAGTAATTATGGAGGTTCCCCTGGAAGAATGAGGGTTCGGGTTTTACTCAAACCTCTCTACAGTCCCGAAGCAAACGCGGACGGGAGGCCCATATTAATTCTAAAAGGGCTATACAAATTCCTGTATATCAGGACTTTCCGATGAAGTTGATCCGATCGGTGGCCACTGCCCTACAAGGGGAGGATTGGTTAGCCGCGATCGACATCAAAGATGCTTATCTGCACATTCCCATCTTTCCAGTCTACCAAAAGTTTCTACGCTTTGCAGTAGAAGGGCGCCATTTTCAGTTCAGAGCCTTACCCTTCGGTTTGGTCACAGCACCACGAGTGTTTACAAAAATTCTGGCCCTTTATTGGCCAATCTAAGAACACAAGGTGTAATGATAATGGCATATCTAGATGACTTGTTGCTGATAGACCACTCAGTGAAAAAACTAGAAGTGGTTGTTCACGAGACAATCAAGTATCTGGAATATCACGGTTGGATTATCAACCGAGACAAGTCAGCCCTAAAACCAGTCAAAAGTCTGGAATACTTGGGGCTAAGGCTGGATTCAGACCAGAGAAAAATTTTCTTGCCTCAAGAAGAGGGGTCGTCTTTGAGGGATCTGATCCACTTAGTGGGTTCAAAAAGACAGCCATCCATACGCCTGTGCATGAGGCTGCTGGGAAAAATGGTGGCATCATTCGAAGCAGTACCCTACGGTCAATTCCATTCAAGGAATTTGCAAAGGGCCATACTGTCAGCCTGGAACAAAAAAGTTCAGGCTCTGGACTTACCAATGTCCTTGTACCCTTCCGTTCGCAAGAGCCTCCACTGGTGGTTGGTTCCCCAGAATCTGGAAAGAGGGAAATCCGTCAGTCCGATTTCCTGGAAGGTGGTCACTACAGATGCCAGCCTTATAGGCTGGGGAGCAGTACTGGAGCAATGGTCTCTCCAGGGCAGATGGTCGGATGCAGAAAAGGCCCTGCCCATCAATCTCTTAGAGATACGAGCAGCCCGGTATGCCCTAGTAGCATGGACATCCAAACTCCAAGGGTCCCCTGTCAGAATTCAATCAGACAATGCCACAGCAGTGGCATATATCAATCATCAGGGGGGCACCAGGAGTCGTGCAGCCCAGAGGGAAGTAAATTACATCCTGAGATGGGCAGAAAGATATGTCCCAGCCATATCTGCGGTATTCATTCCAGGAGTGGAGAATTGGAAGGCGGACTTTCTAAGTCGCCAACAATTATGCCCAGGGGAATGGTCCCTTCATCCCGAGGTTTTCCGGACAATATGTCAGCGGTGGGGAACACCGGATGTAGATCTGCTAGCATCCAGATTCAATACAAAAGTGGACAGGTTTGTCTCTTGGACAAGGGATCCCCTAGCTTGCGGCTCGGATGCCCTAGTGTTCCCTTGGGATCAGTTCAAGCTGATATATGCATTCCCACCGCCACAATTGTTACCTCGATTACTCCGCAGAATCAGGGTAGAAAAGAAACCAGTGATTCTGGTGGCTCCAGCGTGGCCCCGAAGAGCATGGTACGCGGAGATTGTAAAGATGTCTGTGGGGAGTCCTTGGACCCTCCCACATCGTCCGGACCTGCTTTCGCAAGGACCGATATACCACCCTTCCTTACCAGCCCTAGGTTTGACAGCCTGGCTATTGAAGCCCACATGCTAAAAAAGAGAGGGCTCTCTAATGCTGTGGTATCTACCATGATCAATGCCAGGAAGCCGGTATCCAGGCAGATCTACTATAGAATCTGGAAGGCGTACATCGCCTGGTGTGAGGCCAAGAAATGGCATCCACGTAAATACGTAATAGGTAGGATTCTGGACTTCCTACAATGGGCTGTAGATAGGAAGCTTGCCTTGAGTACTATCAAGGGTCAGATTTCGGCCTTGTCAATATTTTTTCAAAGGCCCTTGGCTTTGCATTCACTAGTCAAAGCCTTTATACAAGGAGTGATGCGTATTAGTCCTCCGGTTAATATTCCCATATGTCCATGGGATCTAAACTTGGTTCTGTCGGTTCTACAGAAACAACCATTTGAACCATTACAGCATATTTCCCTGGTTCTTCTCACCAGGAAATTGATTTTTCTAGTAGCCATTTGTTCAGCTAAAAGAGTGTCGGAATTAGCAGCTATGTCCTGTAAGGAGCCATATCTGGTTATCCATAAGGATAGAGTAGTGTTACGCCCTCATCCAGCCTTTCTTCCTAAGGTGGTATCGAGGTTTCATTTGAACCAAGATGTGGTTCTTCCTTCTTTTTTCCCCAAACCTACTTCGGTAGAGGAAAAGTTATTGCATTCTTTGGATGTAGTAAGAGCAGTTAAAGCTTATCTAAAAGCCACTGCTCAGATTCGCAGAACGGATACTTTGTTTATTCTGCCGGAAGGCCCCAGAAAGGGTCAGGCAGCGTCGAAATCTACTTTAGCCAAGTGGATTCGACAGGTCATAATGCAAGCCTATGGCTTGAGAAGAAGACCGCCTCCGTTCAAAGTTAGAGCGCACTCCACGAGAGCAGTTGGAACTTCATGGGCAGTGCATCACCAGGCCTCCCTGGCTCAAATCTGTAAGGCCGCAACATGGTCTTCAGTTCACACGTTTACTAGGTTCTACCAGGTGGACGTTAGAAGTCAGGAGGATGTCGCCTTTGGGCGCAGTGTGTTGCAGGCCGCAAAAGATCCTCATGTCTGATAGCGCTCAGCTTATATATGGTGTATCCCCCCCCTCATTGGGCATTGCTTTAGGACATCCCATTAGTAATGACTATGTCGCTCTGTGTCCCGTGATGTACGAGAAAGAAAATAGGATTTTTATAACAGCTTACCTGTAAAATCCTTTTCTTGGAGTACATCACGGGACACAGAGCTCCCGCCCCTCTTTGGGGACACTTATTGCTTTGCTACAAAACTGAGGTGCTCCCGGATGGGAGGGGCTTATATAGGGGAGGGTACTTCCGGTTTTGGAAGTTGCCAGTGCCAGCACCTGACGGTATCTATATAACCCATTAGTAATGACTATGTCGCTCTGTGTCCCGTGATGTACTCCAAGAAAAGGATTTTACAGGTAAGCTGTTATAAAAATCCTATTTTTTCATTCTATTATAGATACCCCTGTACTGTGTATCTGCTCCTGACGAGTGGTTATGTATACCACGAAACGCGTAGAGCTTCATCATGATGATATGTCACAGTACATGTTTTTATACCTGTTATACAATACCTTTTATGGACCAACTATCATTGTTACTTTGTTTATATGCTACTGTTGCAAACTCGGTTTTCATGCCCAAGGCCTATTACTATGTATGTTATCTTGGAGCCAACATGTTATAACCATGTATTGTCTAGATTTTATTTAGTGAGACCTATTATTACCATACATTACCATGTATGTTACGTTGAGACAATTAGGTACTATCTTGCATTGTCTAGACTTTACTTCATGTGACCTATGATTATCATATTCTATCCTTGTTTATTATGTGTATGTCATGCCTTGTTTGCAATCAATAAATAATGTTTACCATAGTTGGCTCTTTAGGTAGCAGTGTGCTTCATAAAAAAGTCCCAAAATGTAGTTTCCCTTTTCAACATATTCAGGGATGGAGGTATATATTAGACATTGCCTCATTCAATGTCCCAACCTTAGCTGTAGCTTTAGCCAATTGTTCTCATATTATCGGGGATGGAAGCACATTAGCCATATTACTATTTGTACCTTTTATACCACTGTGACCTATCTATTGCCAATGTGTTCTTTCCCAATACCCATGGGGATCAGCCCTGGTGGCTGGAGTCAGGTATAGTCTCTTTTCCCCGGGAGCTGCGACTGGCACCGTGACCTCCCCCTTCCCATTGTTAGGGGCGGGGCAGGTATTCGCTGCGGGTCGACGCCACGCCTCCATGTTCAGCGGGTGACGTCATTCGTGACGCCGTGACGCTGACATGGCTGTCCATCTACGCTCACCACGAGGAGGGTTTTGGCGCCAAAGCCGAGCGTGCGTTGCGGCTCGGGCGCTGGCCCCGCCCCCTCTTTATGACGCTGCGTGGCGTTCACGGTTGCTATTGGTTCATGGCTACTATTTCTTACACCCTCCTTCCACTGCTAATTTTCACTTCATGTTCCACTTCCTTTATATGAGTGCACTTGGACAATCCCTCCAATACACTCTGGCAGGTACTTTTATTTTACATTTATTTCACTTTCTTCACATTTTATATTTATATTTTTACTATGGCTTGTGTTCAGGCCTCTTTTGTTATGGTACTTACCCTCGTATCTATAACACCCTATTTTTACCCACAATACTTAGGCTTTGCCCCCCAGTTCATCAGCTGTTAATTAACCTACTGTTAACTTATTAATTTCCACAGATACCTCTGGGATCTGAATTGTTTAATGAAATAGACTTACAATCCAACTATACATACTCCAGCTGATGATCGGTCACCCCACCTTGCACTTTTACCATTTTTTGCTTTTATTGCCGTGCCTCTGGTCATACCGTTTCAGCTCCCGGGGGAGATGTTTCAGATAGCCCACCTCCTACCATTGCTACCATCTTATATCCTTACCAATATGCTACCAATAGGTGAGAGTGTTTGGGATCTTTTTTGCTCCCCCTCTTTCTTCTATGCATTATGTTTTCTACTATTATCATCTTACCTTGGCATTTTTTTCATTCTATTATAGATACCCCTGTACTGTGTATCTGCTCCTGACGAGTGGTTATGTATACCACGAAACGCGTAGAGCTTCATCATGATGATATGTCACAGTACATGTTTTTATACCTGTTATACAATACCTTTTATGGACCAACTATCATTGTTACTTTTTTTATATGCTACTGTTGCAAACTCGGTTTTCATGCCCAAGGCCTATTACTATGTATGTTATCTTGGAGCCAACATCTTATAACCATGTATTGTCTAGATTTTATTTAGTGAGACCTATTATTACCATACATTACCATGTATGTTACGTTGAGACAATTAGGTACTATCTTGCATTGTCTAGACTTTACTTTATGTGACCTATGATTATCATATTCTATCCTTGTTTATTATGTGTATGTCATGCCTTGTTTGCAATCAATAAATAATGTTTACCATAGTTGGCTCTTTAGGTAGCAGTGTGCTTCATAAAAAGGTCCCAAAATGTAGTTTCCCTTTTCAACATATTCAGGGATGGAGGTATATATTAGACATTGCCTCATTCAAAGTCCCAACCTTAGCTGTAGCTTTAGCCAATTGTCATCCATCATAGATGATGTGTCGGACAAGTATTTATAAGAACTGGCTGTGGGTTACTATGTTTTTGTAACTGCAGGTGGGGAATAATCTGTAGTGAAGTGTGTGACATGGTCATCTTGGTATCTGCTGAGGGGTCCTTGATAAAGACTGTGCTGCCTGCTACAGGTGTCTTGGCAGGATCGATGCTTTAGCCTGACATCCTAACTGTGTCTAGTTATTACAATGGCATAGAAGGTTTGGGTGCTACTATGGCTATACTAGAATCCAGAACTGTTGTTTAGAGGTCACTTCCAGCACCTGTTGTACCAACTGATATTGCAGCTGGAAAAACAGGAAATAATTATCTATAAAAATGGTTATGGAAGGTAGTGATCCCTCACTATTTGTGATGAGTCAATTTATTTACAACTGTGCAAAGATTGATTTTCTAATAGTCTGACTTCTTGACTGCTGAGGCGCAATGAGCCCAGGTACCATTAACTGCAACATAGATGTGTAGCGGGTATGTACTTTTCAGAGTGTTTGGGTCTGGTGAGGACATCAGTGATGACCAGTTCCCTGCGTCCCAGCAGGTGGCGCTGTCACTTTGGGCTGGGGTTGAACCGTCACTGCAGTGCCGTACCCATTGTGACCTCTCGCAGCAGTTGTACGGCGGGCGGGGAACCCGCTGTGCTTGCTGGGAGAGGGTATAAAGGGGGGTGGACATCTTCGCCACGAGGTTCGAGTCCCAGGCACCTTCAGCCTGAGGGCTGCTGTCCGCGGTCGGTGTCCAGGCGGCCTAGGCCTGGACACTTGGAGTTCGTGTTCCATCCCAGACACCTTCCGTCTGGGGTGAGGTACTCGGCCAGAGGCCCGGGCCCAGTACCTTCCACTGGGTCCCGCCAGGGAGGGATTGTCCTAGGGTGCCCCGGGTGTTGGGCACCTGAATCCAGAGGCGTAAGGGACCGGAGGAGGGATTCATCCGAAGACCTGGTGCAGCATATTGCCAGTGACTGGTGAACCTTTGGAGACCGCCCGGAGGGATATCTTTCCCGAACAGGGGCCAAGTCATAGAGGAAGGTGGTTCATGTTCGAAGAACGGTGGCAGCGGTCCAACTAGTCAACTCAGGTCAGTGGCAGAGACCTGCTATTAGGCCTGTGGCAGGGGCCTCAACAGTTCACCCGGTCGGTGGCAGCGACCAATCTCACGGTTGGTGGCAGACCGTGCGCCAGGCCTATTCGCTGGCAAAGGAATAGGAGGATTCATTTGTGCCTGAGCCTACTCGTATCCACACCCCTGTCTGTCTGTTACTGAAAGTTCAACTATTATGTTCACCCTGCAATGGAAAAATAAAGGAGTGTTGGACTTTTAATTGGTGTGGCAGACACATTTCCACGGAACAAGCGAAGGCTTCGTACGCAGTGAGCAGACCCGGAGGTAATTTCAGTGACTTTGCATAGTGTTCCTGCACTCTCCTCTCCCAGGTACCCCTAGACCACACCAGCCAACCAGGCGATAGAAGCGGAGAGGGAGAGTGAGGCCCACTACAGATGTATATATAAACCTTCCTCCTTGCCCCCTTACCCTATTAAATAAACACGCTTACAACCATTAGGTTGGAAAGGGCAAGGCCACAGCTTTATTAAATCCAAACATAACATGTGAACATTATTTTCAACAAGTGCCAGTCACAGTTGTACTGTGAGCACACAATTCCAAAGGGGGTGGGAGGGGCCTGTCCTTATTATAAGTGCTGGACAGGCCGCCTACTTCCGATATCCATCAAGGGCATGGCCCATTACAGCCATTTTATGCTGACAAGGTCAATAAAAGGTCAATAAAACCGCAACCGCAGCAAGCTGTGACATACCACAGAAAAAAGGGGCGGGAGGGTGGGCAGCTCTTCCCAGCACGTCTTTCGAAAGGACCCAGAATTCCCAGGGGCAATCCTTTACCCGAGCTCAGGCCCATTCCACCCCCCAAATTAACCAAGACTTGGGTGACCAACACCTTGTCCTGCACCTGGACATGCCCCCATCATTCAAGGCTTTCTTTCCCTAAGGGGCTCAAGAGGCCTTCATCAACAGCAAAGAAAAACATGGGAAAGTTTGTTCCAAAACATTGCAACCTATGTGGACCTGCTCTTTCTGTACATTCCTTGTTACCAATAAATATCATTGCCACTAAATAGTAATGCCTATTAGTTTAGCTGGATTTGAATATACTGTAAAATTAAGTCTAATTAAACCTTCAAAAGTATATGTGGTTATGGAATAGACTTTTTAACCTTTAACACTAACATAATAACATATAACATTCATTCGGCAAAAGTTTTGTTCGGATTTATTTAATTTTTTAGAACTGCACTAAATTTACCCTTTATTTGCCAGCAGACAATAATTAGAATCCTCTGTCTTCTGGGAATTGCACTAATTGGCTGTATCTGCCATTGTTACACCATGTCACAAAGTGGAATATCCCCACTAATGGCTCCTGAGTCTACGCTTTCAAGTAGGTGGTGCATGATGACTCACAAGAAACGACAAACAGCACGGATTAATTATATTTATTATCAGAATTTGCTGATTTCTCTTTGACTACTAATGCAGATGTGAATAAATGTCATTCACCTCATTTTTTATTTTATTTCCAATATTCTTTATTTCTTTTCCATTTAATAAAAACATACATCCATTTTCCCATATACAATAATACATATATAAATTAACCATATATCCCTCACTTTGTCCCTCATTCGCACTCACCCAGCCTCCTTACTCACTTACTCATTCATCACCCACCTATTAACGTGTTTCCACTTCTAACCATTTTCCCCATATATTATTGAATTTCTTATTATTTCCTCTCTTTGTGTAAATATATTCTTCTTTTGTCACAGTGTCATATATCACCCTACTCCATTCTGTCACTGTAGGAGGTTTTTCTGCCTGCCACTTCTGCAATATGAGTTTCCTTCTCTGGAACAGACATCTTGTTATTGCTGTTCGTACATCTCCCGAAAGTCCCCTTTCTTCCAGGAGACCCAATACACATAGCCTGACTATTGGTTGCAAAGAGGTCACAAACACTGTATTTATCTTTTCTACTACAGTATTTGCTTCCAGTATTGATATAACTTGGGACACCTCCAGATCATATGTATTAAGTCTCCCCTCTCGTCCCCACATCTCTGACATCTCGAATCGGATCTCATGCCAAACTGGAACATCCTTTGGGGTGTATAATATACTCTATGTATTAGGTAAAGATGGGAGATTATTTGAGATGATGACAGTGACACATTGGGTCCTATTGCTAATATTCTTTCCCATTGTTCACTTCATTAAAGCAGAGAATAATGCGGCGTACACACGATCGTTTTTCATGCCATTTTTTAAACCAACGTTTTTCTCGTCGTTTTTTTTCATGTTTCCTCTCAAGCCTGTCTTGCGTACACACGATCATTTTAAAAAACGTTCAAGCAAAGCGCAGTGACGTACAACACGTACGACGGCACTATAAAGGGGAAGTTCTGTTCGGATGGCGCCACCCTTCATGTTAGTAAAGTTTGTTGAGCGACGATTCGCGCTTTTCAGCCTCGTGCTTTTCAGTCCGTTACAGCGTGACGAATGTGCTATCTCCATTACGAACACTAGTTTTACCAGAACGAGCGCTCCCGTCTCATACTTGATTCTGAGCATGCACATTTTTTTTCACCTCGTAAAAGCATACACACTATCGTTTTTCACGTCGTTAAAAAAAACGACATGAAAAACGACGTGAAAAAATAGAGCATGTTCGAAATTTTTAATGCCCGTTTTTCACGTCGTTAAAAATGCTCTGGAGCATACACACGATCGGTTTTAATGCCCATTTTTAAAAATGGCATTTTTAACGGCATGAAAAATGATCGTGTGTATGGGGCATAACATTTAAAGAGTGGAATTAAAACAATGGAGATGAGAAACCGGAGCTACAAGACTTACTGTTGTTAAGTGAATAATGTAGTGGTTAAAAAACCTGTATATGAGTATATCTGATAAATAAAAAAATTGTAAGACTTTAATTTTATAAGTTATATGTCAGTCAAATATTAAAGTGGTTGTAAGGGCAGAAGGGTTTTTACCTTCATACATTACATGTATGAAGGTAAAAAACCTTCTGAGTGCAGCTCCCCCAGCCCCCCTTATACTCAGCTGACCCCAATCTTGATCCAGCGATGTGCACAAGAACTGTGGCTCGCTCGGCTTTCTAACTTCTCATTGGCTTAGAAACTGCAGATGTGAATCACAGCCAGTGATGAGGAAGCAGGGGTTGGGTCCGAAGCGAGCCTGCATGAGTGCCCCTATAACAAGCGGTTTTGGTGGGCACTCAGAGGGGGAGGGACCTCTTCCCCACAACCCTGGCTGTGGTTTTTGGGGTCTGTGGGCAGGGGGCTTATCGGAAAATGGAAAGCTCCCTTTACAAGGGTGCCCCCAGATCCTGGCCCCCCTATGTAAATGGGTATGGGGTAAACTGTACCCCTACTCATTCACCCAAAAAAGTGTCAAAAATAAATAAAAATACACAGTTTTTTAAAATTCCTTTTAGATCCATCGTGAATCACGACGCCACCGTTACCGCCGGACCCGGAAAAAGAAAAAAAATGCTCTGCCCACAACAAAGACTAACCTCTGTGTGCCTGCTACGCCATCTGACAGTTCTTAAATAGGTAAGAGGCGGGGCCACCTGGTGGCACCTCCTCATGTAACGTTTCCTACCCAGCATGCACTGATCTGTGATGTCACACGGGGCGGTGCCACCAGGTGACTTTGCCAGGTAACTCTGCCCCTAACCTATTTAAGAACTGTCAGATGGCAGAGCAGGCACACAGCGGTTAGACTTTTTTGCTGGCAGATCATTTCTTTTTTCAGGTCCAGCGATGGTGTGGGCATCATGATTGACAATGGATCTACATCAGGGGACATATCCTATACTCATTCACATAGGGGGGCCAGGATCTGGGGGCCCCCTTGTTAACGGGGACTTCCAGATTCTGATAAGCCCCCTGCCCGCAGACCCCCACAACCACAGCCCAGGGTTGTCGGGAAGAGGCCCTTGTCCCCATCAACAAGGGGACAAGGTGCTTCAGGGTGGGGGGCCAAGGCCCAAACCCCTAAACCCCCCATGTTGAGGGCATGTGGCCTGGTATGGTTTAGGAGAGGGGGGGCGCTCACTCATCCCCCTCTTTTCTGACCAGCCAGCTCGGATAAGGGTCTGATATGGATTTGGGGGGCACCCTTTCTGTTTTTTTTTGGCGAGGGGTTCCTCTAAAAATCCATACTAGACCAAAAGGGCCTGGTATGGATTAAGGGTGACCCACACTGTTTTTTAACATTTTTGTATTTCTGGCAATGGTGACGCCGCCCCGATTCCCAAAAGTAGTTTCTGCACTACTTTTGGCGACTTCGGGTGCGATTTCAATAGACATCTCTGCAGGAACCTGTGCAGGGTGTCTCTGAAATCGCCCCTGAAGTCAGACTGACATGCGGGTATGAAATCGTGCCGCTGAACTCGCAGAATTTCAATCCCGCAGCAGTGTGAACCTGGGCTCAATGTCTTTTTTTTCTTTATAAAAGTCAGTTTTGCTGCAGCGGATTCTATACACGGTACAGATGCGCCACTTTACTGGCACTATATTTAGAGGAATTTCTCATTTTTATTGTTTCACTTTTTTGCATTGTTACATGTTCCCCAAGGCAGTACCCAGGCCCCCATACCATTTTTATTGCCAATAACTTGCATATGAAGCCTTGTACACACAGCCGAGAATCTCATCGTAAAAAACACGTTGTTTTTTCCGACGAGATCCTTGGACAAGAAACTTGTCCCGGCCGAGTGTACACACGCTCATTTCAAAGAACCCGCGGTTCTTTGAATGGAGCGAACGCGGTGACGTAATTGAATACGACGAGCATGCGCTCGTCACATTCAATGCCATCGCCGCCATCTTTGTACACCCTATCCTATGCCTAGGAAGCTACCGCGTATGCTTTGAAGTCATTTCACGCATGCGCGGGCTTCCCGGAGGACAGGTAAGTGTACACACACACAATTTTCTCGTCGAGAAACAGGCTGACGAGAATCTCGACGAGAAAATAGAGAGCAGGTTCTCTATTTTCTCGTCAAGATTCTAGTCGGTTTTCTTGACGAGAAACCATACACACGAACGAATTTCTCGGCAAGAAATCTCTGCCAGCAAGTTTCTTGCTGGTTCTTGCCGAGAAACTCGGTCGTGTGTACGAGGCATAAGCCTTCAAAATGGTGACTTTTGATTTTTTAACTTTGGGTGCCATAGCCATAAATTGGGGAACTTTTGCGATGTTCGAGAGTTCTGATGCGAACCGAACCGGGGGGGGGGGGTTTCAGTCCATCTCTATTTGTAAAGAGATTTAAAAAAGTTAAAGTGTTTTGGATGAAGTGAGAGAGGATTAGATGTTCTGCTGCGTTTTTGTTTCTGTCTGAGGCCCATTAAGGAGATTTCCCCATACTTACGGTCAGAGTGGTAATGTTATCACCAATACAGGGTTTAGCGGCTCTATTGCGCGAAATGACATTCCTGCATGCTGATTGGACAAAGGGGTAGCAAATCAGCAGGTCCAGCGGACTCAATGTTCGTCAGCCATTTGCGATTGCTCCCCAGAGAGGTAGAACGGTGATCTGCCTATTTAAACAAGCCGTTCTGACAGGGAAGAAGATAGAGATCTTTTGTTCCTGCTAAGCAGGAACATCAATCTCTGTCTTCATCTAGTCACACCATCCCCCACACAGTTAGAAGACACTCCCCAGGGACATACTTAACCCTTTGATTGCCCCTGATGTTAACCCCTTCCCTGCCAGTGTCATTAGTACAATAACAGTGCATATTATTAGCACTGATCACTGTAATAATGTCACTGGTTCCCAAAAAAGTGTCAAAAGTGTCAGTTAGGTGTCCAATTTGTCCGCCGCAATGTTGCAGTCCCGCTAAAAATCCCTGCCATTACTAGTAAAAAAAAAAAAAAATGTCATAAATATATCCCATAGTTTGTAGATGCAATAACTTTTACGTAAACCAATCTATATATACTCTTATTGCGATTTTCCTTACCAAAAATATGTAGAAGAATACATATTGGCCTAAATTGATGAAAAAAATCTATTTTTTTTTGGAAAATGTTATTGGATGTGTTATATAGCAGAAAGTAAAAAATATTGTATTTTTTCAAAATTGTCCCTCAGTTTTTGTTTATACAAAAATTTTAACCGCAGAGGTGATCAAATACCACCAAAAGAAAGCTCTCTTTGTGGGATTTTTTTTTATTTGGGTACAGCGTTGCATGACCGCGCAATTGTCAGTTAAAGAAACGCAGTGCCGTATCGCAAAAAATGGCCTGGTCATTAAGGAGGTAAAATCTACCCGGGCTGAAGTGGTTAAAGATACTTCCCTCCTTATTTGTTCTTATGGCAATGTTGTCATCGAGCTAGCAAATAAGAGATAAACTCTGTAAGGGTTTGTTCACACATTTGTTGATTATGAAGAACTAAATGCTCATTAACACTCCTATACAGTGGCAGCTGGTGCTCCATTTTTTTGGGGGGGGCAAACAACCCCCCCGTCCGCTCGCTCACCTGCCTGCCAACCCGCCAGCCCACCAGGGCCGCACTTACCCCATCCAGGTCGTGGGTGGCTTCCCCAGCTTCCCTGGCTTCTTCTCCCAGCCAATCCAATCGCTTCTCCTCCAATCCGGTTTAAGACCCACTTCCTGTCCTGATTGGCCGGGAGGAGAAGCAGAAATACAATAGTGAATGTTGATTCGCTAATGTTACAAGTGGGTGGGCTTTTTGAAAAACATTTTTGAAGCCTATTAGAGCATCAGGCTATAATCATGTGCTTCAAAAAAAATAAACCCCATAGAAATCGAATGGACCGGCCAATTGCTGCTCCTATAGCATTTATGATGTCTTTATATTGTGTTTTCATTGTGTTTATGAAGCTTTGAAAAAGATTTAAGAATGCTTGATAAATGCCCATGAAAGTGTTGCTTTTCTAGTGGGAAGTGCTTAAAGGGGAAGTGATGTAGAGGAGATGATCTACCTTAAGGCATGGCTAGGTTGTGGTGTAATAGCAGACATTTTTGATGGACTTAACTTTGCTGAAGCAAACAGCTTTGCCACTGGCAATAATGCTCAATGCTTTTGCTCCTACATGGCACTGGCAGTATTTCTGACTGGTTGATAGTTGTGCCTGCACACAGAAGCAAATGGTATTACCACACAGCTGCTCTGTAAAAAGAGGAAGTGTTTGGAACTGCTCTGTCCTAGTTCTCTATTATTTCCCATTGCATTCTGGGATACAGGAGCCTCCATTTCCTCTGCCCAATGCCCAGCTAACACTATAATTAACACCAAAGTTGCTTCACTAACACTCCATAAATGCTATAGGTGTTGGCAAGGTGTGGTTATAGAACATCACCATCTTCCGCATTCAGAGCTATCAAACCCTGACCGCTATGGCCAGGAAAAAAAGCTGGTCAAGCACAGTGTTCAGCTTCAACTGGGTGCAGCAGAGGTGATATTAGGGGTCCCAGGTGGTTCTAAAGTCCAGGTGTTTTTTACCTTAAAGTGGATGTAAACCCACTCTCATCCTTTCTAAACTACTGCCATAGTGCTGATCTATAAGGATATAGATGCCTCCTGCATGTATCCTTACCTGTCAAATGTCTCCCCTCTGTCTGTTATAAGAACTGAAAAACTGCAGATTCTGTAGGTGGATCTGTTGTCTGGAGCTCGGTGGGTGGAGTCGTGATGTCAGTAGACTCCCCGCCCACCTCTACACTCCCCTTGTCAACATGCATTTTCTCCTGTGTATTCCTTCTGCTATGATCACTAACATCCAGTCAAAATCCAGAAAAGTAACCACATGACTTCAGAAAAGGAGTGGGGGGTGGGAATTAAAAAATAATGCCTGTCTAAAGCTAGTGCACGAGCTATGTAAATAACCTGTCACTCAAAGCAAGGGGGCGGAACTGACAAAGGTTTTTCTCTGTTTGTCCATTTTATCTCACTGAACGATAAAAGAGGATTGCTCAGAGCTGGATTAACTCTTTGTGGCAAGACCTGGCACAAATTCTAGGAAATCTTATACTCTACATTGTGACAGCAAAAGAAAAAAAAATCGGTTTTACATCCACTTTAATGCATCCCCAGCATTAAAAACACCATACTAACTATCCCCCCAGTGGTCGGTGTAGAAGTGTCACCTTACATTGGTGGTCAGCACAAATCTCCTCGACAATGGTTGTTAGTGTAAATTTCCTCTTACGAGGAGGTCATTGTATATTCCCCCTTACTCTGGTGGTTGGTGTAAATGCTCATATTACATTGGTATCAGTGTAGAAATCCCTCTTTATATTGGTGGGTGGTGTAAAACCCCCAACATTGCCACTGATCACCCACCCCTCCCCCCAGCATAGCCACTGATTCCAGGAGTCCTAGGATCCCTAGGAGTTTTCTAGTCTATTGGTGGGTCCCCTCACCTCCCCAATCCATGGTATGCAGGCAGTGACAAGATGATGTGCTGTAACCTTTAGCAACCAATCAGTGAGCAGTAATGGTGTGCAATAACCTCCTGCAGCCAATCATTGAGCAGTAAGGATATACAATAACCTCTAGCAACCAATGAGTGAGCAGTAATAATGTGCAGTAACCTCTAGCAATCAATAAGTGATTGGTAAGGATGTTCAGTAACCTCTAGCAACCAATCAGTGAGCAGTATTGATGTACAGTAACCTTTAGCAACCAATAAACAAGCAGAAGTCATGTGCTGTAACTTCTATTAAATAGTCGGTGAGCCATAATGTGTGCTGTAACCTCTAGCAGCCAGTCAGTGAGCGGTAATGATACACTGTAACCTCTGGCAACCAATCGCAATTGCTGCCTGATTTGATCTGAAGACCTTTGCCTGTGGCATGTCAGCGATCACTTGCTCTACAGTTTTTAATGGGTGATAAGTCCTCAGGAGAGCCTTATTGAGGTGCACAGGATCAATACATATGCGGACAGTGCCATCTTTTGTGACTACTGCTGCCATGGCAGACACCCAGAGGGTAGCCTCCTGCACTGGTGCAATCATGCCCAGTTTAGTCATCCTTTCCAGCTCTTGCAAGACTTTGTCTTATATAGCCAGTGGGATCCTTTCAGTGGTACACACGATAGGCTGTACCGTTTCATCTAAGGGCATGTGATACATGACTGGAAGCTTACCAACAATGTCAGTTCGAAATAAGTCCTCATAAGCGGTCATCTCAGTAGCCTGTTGTTGTACTGCATGTACTTCTGGACTGAGTTGTATTAGATTTAAGGGCATGCTGTCTGGTAACTAGGGATGAGCTTCGAGTTCGAGTCGAACATGAGTTCGAGTCGAACATCGGCTGTTCGAACGTTCGATGAAGATCGAACATTATGGGCCGTTCGCGCCAAATTCGAGCGGCGCGTCACGGCCCATAATTCACTGCAGCATAATTCATCGCAGTGCATTGCTGGCTGATGATTGGCCAAGCATGTACTTTGACCCGCATGCTTTGGCCAATCACAGCGCCGTCAGCACAGAGAGCCATAATTGACCAAAGGCAGGGTGCCTTTGGCCAATCATGGCTCAGGGGATTAAGTACACGCCCCACACTATATAAGGCTGCCTGCACGTCGGCCTTGTGTAGTGTGTTCCGGCAGAGAGAGAGATAGAGAGAGAGAGAGAGAGAGAGAGAGAGAGTGTCATTTAATTTCATTTAGCTAGATTGAGCAGGCAGTTGATTCAGTTAGCTCCAGTATATATATATATACATTCCAGGCTTTGTATATATATATATATATATATATATATATATATATATACTGTATACAGTTTAGCTAGATCTCACTGCAGAGTGTTCCTGGTGTACTGTCCCTAATATACTACAGACAGGCAGTTGATTCAGTTAGATGCAGTATATTCAGTATAATGTATCCAGTTTAGCTAGATCTCACTGCAGACCGTTCCTGTTGTTCTGTTCCTAATATACTACAGGCAGTTGATTCAGTTAGCTGCAGTATATTCAGTATACTGTATACAGTTTAGCTAGAGCTCACTGCAGACCGTTCCTGTTGTTCTGTTCCTAATATACTACAGGCAGGCAGTTGATTCAGTTAGCTGCAGTATATTCAGTATACTGTATCCTGTGCAGCTAGATCTCATTGCAGACCGTTCCTGTTGTTCTGTTCCTAATATACTACAGGCAGGCAGTTGATTCAGTTAGCTGCAGTATATTCAGTATACTGTATCCTGTGCAGCTAGATCTCACTGCAGACCATTCCTGTTGTTCTTTAATATACTACAGGCAGGCAGTTGATTCAGTTAGCTGCAGTCTATTCAGTATATATATACATCCCAGCTTTGTATATATATATATATATATATATATATACACTGCATCATGTGCAGCTAGATCTCACTGCAGACCGTTCCTGTTGTTTTGTTCCTAATATACTACAGGCAGGCAGTTGATTCAGTTGGCTGCAGTATATTCAGTATACTGTATCCTTCCTGTGCAGCTAGATCTCACTGCAGACTGTTCCTGATGTTCTGTTCCTAATATACTACAGGCCGGCAGGCCGGCAGTTGATTCAGTTGATTCAGTTAGCTGCAGTATATTCAGTATACTGTATCCTGTGCAGCTAGATCTCACTGCAGACCGTTCCTGTTGTTCTGTTCCTAATATACTACAGGCAGGCAGTTGATTCAGTTAGCTGCAGTATATTCAGTATACTGTATCCAGTTTAGCTAAATCTCACTGCACACCGTTCAGTTAGCTGCAGTATATTCAGTATATATATACATCCCAGCTTTGTATATATATATATATATATATATATATATACACTGCATCCTGTGCAGCTAGATCTCACTGCAGACCGTTCCTGTTGTTTTGTTCCTAATATACTACAGGCAGGCAGTTGATTCAGTTAGCTGCAGTATATTCAGTATACTGTATCCTGTGTAGCTAGATCTCACTGCAGACTGTTCCTGTTGTTCTGTTCCTAATATACTACAGGCAGGCAGTTGATTCAGTTAGCTGCAGTATATTCAGTATACTGTATCCTGTGCAGCTAGATTTCACTGCAGACCGTTCCTGTTGTTCTGTTACTAATATACTACAGGCAGGCAGTTGATTCAGTTAGCTGCAGTATATTCAGTATACTGTATCCTGTGTAGCTAGATCTCACTGCAGACTGTTCCTGTTGTTCTGTTCCTAATATACTACAGGCAGGCAGTTGATTCAGTTAGCTGCAGTATATTCAGTATACTGTATCCTGTGCAGCTAGATTTCACTGCAGACCGTTCCTGTTGTTCTGTTACTAATATACTACAGGCAGGCAGTTGATTCAGTTAGCTGCAGTATATTCAGTATACTGTATCCTGTGTAGCTAGATCTCACTGCAGACTGTTCCTGTTGTTCTGTTCCTAATATACTACAGGCAGGCAGTTGATTCAGTTAGCTGCAGTATATTCAGTATACTGTATCCTGTGCAGCTAGATTTCACTGCAGACCGTTCCTGTTGTTCTGTTACTAATATACTACAGGCAGGCAGTTGATTCAGTTAGCTGCAGTATATTAAGTATATATATACATCCCAGCTTTGTGTATATATATATATATATATATATATATATATATATATATATATATACACTGTATCCTGTGCAGCTAATACACTTCCAGGCAGGCAGGTGATTCAGTGATCTGCAGTGAATAAAATATATACTGTCTCCTACACATATATCCACTGCATTCTAGTCTAGCCAAGACTATACCTGACTCCAGGCCATTCCTGGTGTACCTATTCAAATACATTACAAATGCATCAAATACAGTATGTCTGGAAGGCCAACAAGGACAGGCAGACGCTCACAGGCCGCTAAAAGAGGGCAAGCAGGCTCTGTGTCTACAGCCAATAGTGCTGGTCATGGACACGGTGCATCCTGTCATGTACCTGGGTGTATTTGAACCGGGATCTTCCTGGTCCCACAGCTGCAGCCTTACCTGTTGTGCTACGGAGGAGATCTGGACTTTTG
This sequence comes from Rana muscosa, assembly GCA_029206835.1. NCBI lineage: Eukaryota > Metazoa > Chordata > Amphibia > Anura > Ranidae > Rana > Rana muscosa. The sequence goes on from CM055119.1 coordinate 138,310,098, forward strand.
CCAATGTCCTCTCAGTATTAAGCAGTACCTTGGACTCACTAGCCCCACCTGATGCCAGCTGTGGACAATTTTCAATCCAAGCAGCCCATAAAAAGGAAGTAATGCTATCTCTCAGTGCCTGTTTGTGTGGAATAGCTCCCTGGGTGTTGTGACTGCTTTTTGTTCTTGATTTTCATGTTGAACTTCTGCCTGAATTCCTGACTACTCTCTATCCTGCTGATTTTGTACTTCATCGCCAGCTCGTGTATGACCTTTGCCTGCCTGACCACTCTCTGGATTTCGATCGTGTACCGTTTTGCCTGATCTGTTGCTAACCTAATCTGCCTGACTACGTTTTCGCCTGAATCCTCAGCACACAAGTTCCACTTCGGACACTACCTATCACACCTATCACAGGTACCTTACATTCCTGTCATGTACCTTGGTGTATTTGAACCGGGATCTTCCTGGTCCCACAGCTGCAGCCTTACCTGTTGTGCTACGGAGGAGATCTGGACTTTTGCCAATGTCCTCTCAGTATTAAGCATTACCTTGGACTCACTAGCTCCACCTGATGCCAGCTGTGGACAATTTTCAATCCAAGCAGCCCATAAAAAGGAAGTGATGCTATCTCTCAGCGCCCGTTTGTGTAGAATAGCTCCCTGGGTGTTGTGACTGCTTTTTGATCTTGATTTTCGTGTTGAACTTCTGCCTGACTTCTTGACTACTCTCTAGCCTGCTGATTTTGTACTTCACCACCAGCTCGTTTATGACCTTTGCCTGCCTGACCACTCTCTGGATTTCGATCGTGTACCGTTTTGCCTGATCTGTTGCCAACCTAATCTGCCTGACTACGTTTTCGCCTGAATCCTCAGCACACAAGTTCCACTTCGGACACTACCTATCACAGCTACCTTACACATCCTCAGTACGTGGCTGTGGGGCTCGCTTGTCCTTTTTTTCGGCAGCTGGCCGTGTTGAGCCACAACATGCAGAAGAGTTGGTAGAGTGGATGACCCAGCCGTGCTCATCCTCCTCATCCTCTGTCACCCAGGCTCAGAGTACTTTGACTGCCAATGCAGCTACCAAAGCGGCCTATTCCATCGGCTCCAGGTCATCAGTTATTCCTTCCCTAGCCCCACCATCATGCACGGAGGAGTCCCCCGATCTGTTCGACCACAGTGTTGGGTACATGCTGCAGGAGGATGCGCAGCATTTTGAAGGCTCTGATGATGGCACCCAGCTTGAGGAAGGCAGTAACGTGAGCCCAGAGAGAGGGGGTGCCCAAGAAGGACAACAAACTGGCAGTCATGTTCCCCCAGCTGCAGCATACTGCCAGGTTTGCTCCAGTGACGAGGAGGGAGGGGATTATGAGGTCACTGACTCTACATGGGTGGAGGAGGAGGAGGCACATCTCCGGCCTTTTTTGAGACATGTGCCGCAGATCGCACTGTTGCTATTTGCAACATATGTCTGAAGCGTATCAAGCGTGGCCAAAACAGCAGCCAATTGGGCACCACATGCTTGACCAGACATATGTCGACCTGCCATGCAGTCTGTTGGCAAGTGTACTTAAAAGACCCACACCAAAGAACAAGGCGGACCTCTCCTTGCTCCTCATCAGCTGGGATCTCCAACCCCACTATACCTTTAGTCCTCTCAGAAACCTGCACTGAGAGGAATGAAGGTGTAGAATTAGGTGTGCCACTGCCAAGTACTTGTGGGCAATCTGCTATCGCTACACCAACATCCGATTGTAGCAGGCAAATTTCCCTACCCCAGTTGCTAAACCGGCGAAAGAAATTCGGTCCCAGCCATCCACATGCCCAGCGGCTGAATTCTAGCTTGGCTAAATTGCTAGCACTCCAACTGCTGCCTTTTCAGCTGGTAGACTCTTCCCCCTTTCATGAATTTGTAGAATGTGCGGTTCCTCAGTGGCAGGTTCCCAAACGCCACTTTTTTCACGGAAGACGATTTCGGCTATCTACCGGCATGTGGAAGGCAATGTCTTGGCCTCGCTGGACAGGGTGGTCAGTGGTAAGGTGCATATTACTGCTGACTCATGGTCCAGCAGGCATGGACAGGGATGTTACCTATCTTTCACGGCGCACTAGGTGACTCTGCTGGCAGCTCAGAAGGATGCAGGACAGGGTGCAGTATTGTTGGAGCTTGTTCCGCCACCATGCCCCCCAAAATGCTACTAGTGGTGATTCTGACACACCTCTCTCCTCCACCCCTCCTCTTCTTCTTCCTCCAAGGCCTCTTCCTCTATAGATTTGTCCTTGGAACCAACCGTGCTCCATAGGCGTTCAAGGGGCTACGCAAGCACTAAGGCAAAGAGATGCTATGCGGTGTTTGAGCTTTGGTGCTTAGGGGACAGGAGCCACACTGGGGCATAGATTCTGTCAGCTCTGCAGGGGCAGGCTCAGAGGTGGTTGACGCCATGCCAGCTTCAGCCAGGAATGGTGGTTTGAGACAATGGCACCATCCTCCTCTCTGCCCTCCGACAGGGACACTTGTTTGGCTCACGTCCTTAATTTGGTGGTGCAGCGGTTCTTTGCAGGTACTCAGGCTTACACGATCTCCTGAGGCAGGCCAGGAAAGTCTGTGTGCATTTCCGCTGGTCATATAATGCCAGTGCTCGGCTGGCTGACCTCCAAAAGCAATACAACTTGCCCAAGAACCGCTTAATCTTTGACATGTAGATACAGAGGATGTGGAGGGGACAAGAGAGTCCCCAGAATGCAAAAAGTGTCCTGCAGACATACTGTGTTATCCTTTATATTGTCATTTCTGACATCTATGGAACATCATTTAACCGTATATTTATTAACCAGCTTAACCAAAGGCAGCACTGCGGTGCCATCTCTTGCTGGAATAACGGAGACTGTGCTGTTTCTTTGCCTGCAGGAGAGCTCTGCATTTTTATTAATTGCTGCAGCATGCTTTTATTTTTTGGTTGAGTATAGCAAGATGAACTGTGTTAATTAGGATTGCACTGTCCTCCTTGCATATACTTCAATTTTAGTGCATGCATTCACCCCCCATATTCAAATAAAGCCTATCATATTTCATTGTACTACAAGCCGTTGTTGACCCTTCCCCTTTTTGCATTCTGGGGGCTCTCTTGTCCCCTCCACATCCTCTGTATCTACATTGGTCTCTGCTACATAGGGCAGGTATCCCATCCACTACTGACGAATCAGGTGGTACTTCATTAATTAATACATTCCTTGGGTGAGAGTGGATTCTAGGATTCTTTTATCTTTTTTTGCCTTAATCTTTGACATGCCCACCAGATGGAACTCAACGTTGGCCATGCTGCAGTGGCTGCACATGCAGCAGAGGGCCATCAATGAGTACCTGTGCGACTATGGCACCAGGACAGGGTCAAGGGAGCTTGGCTTTTTTTCGGCACGGCAGTGGCTCATGATCAAGGATGCATGCACTGTCCTGTCACTGTTTGAGAAGGCCACGAGGATGGTGAGCAGTGACAGTGCATGCACCAGTGATACAGTCCCTCTTGTGTACCTGTTGGAGCAAACGCTGCGTGGAATAATGGACAGGGCACTTGAGGCAGAATAGAGGGAGGAAGAGGAGGACTTCCTTACCTCTCAAGGCCCCCTTTATCCAGACAGTGTTCCTGCTGGCCTGCCGATCACACAGGAAAAGGAGGAGGATTATGTCAGCATGGAGGTGGAGCCTAGCACTCAGCATCAGCAGCAGTCTTCAAGGGATCATTTACAGTCCCCAGAAACCTATGGACTTGTACGTGGCTGGGAGGAGGTGGCTGCGGATCATGTCGTCCTTAGTGACCCAGAGGACTCCGGACCGAATGCCTCACCAAACCTTTGCTGCATGGCCTCCCTGCAAAGCCTGTGAAAGGACCCTCGGATTCGTGGTATCAAGGAGAGGGATCATTACTGGCTGGCAACCCTTCTTGATCCACGTTACAAGGGTAAGGTTGTGGAACTTATCCAGCCGTCGCAGAGGATGAAACATCTTCGGGAGGCCTTGCAGAAAGATTTGTGCAATGCGTTTCCAGAACCTGGGAGGTTACAATTTCCTGGTCCTGGACAACGTGTTGCTGAGGCTTCGGTCAGTCACAGAAGGAGCGGCGGAGAAGGTGGCCGTCTGACTGATGCGTTCAGACAATTTTTTAGTCTGCAGCCCCAAGGTATGATCGGTTCCAGCAACCATCGCCAGTGTCTGATTTACAAGGTGCAGGAATACCTAGGGGCAAGATCAGACTTGGAGACCTTTCCAACTTAAAATCCACTGGGTTACTGGGTCTTGAGAATGGATCACTGGCCAGAGCTTGCACAGTATGCAATTGAGCTACTGGCCTGTCCTGCATCCAGCGTTCTTTTGGAACGCACATTCAGTGCTGCTGGAGGCTTTGTAACCGATCACAGAGTGCGCCAGTCCACCGACTCGGTTGATCGACTCACCTTCAAAAAAATTATTCAGTCTTGGATCACCAGCTACCAAGCACCTGCTGATGTAACCGATTAATTTTTTTATGAATGTGAGATCCCTTCAGGACTGCCTATGCTGATGCTGAGTGACTATCCTGTTATGCTGAGTGACTATCCTATTCCTCCTCAATGATCATGTTGATAGCTTCTAAGAACATTTGAGAGGAAATCTACCGCTAGGAAGGGAAATTCTCTACAGTAAGAGTTAATATGGGAAAAAGGTGTGTCCACTGATGCTTTATCACCAATCCTTGTTTCCCTAATAACCCCCAATTTTCTAAATCTAATTGTCATTGGGACAGAAAGTGAGGTGAAATCTTCTGAACAGGGGCACAGACAGCAAAACAAATGTTACAGGGGTGATAACCCTTCCCTATGTTATCCAAAAAGCCTAAAAATTGATTTTTTGGCTGGAGCTACACTTACAAAATGTATCTGTTCCAAATTACAAACAGATTCAACTTAAGAACAAACCTACAGTCCCTGTCTTGTTTGGACCACCTGTATACTGCTTATCAGAGTATATAGGGCCTGGGGCCCCAAGCCTTTTATTTTTTTAATTTGGGTGAGGGGTTCCCCTTAATATCCATACAAGACCCAAAGGGCCTGGTAATGGGCTGGGTGGTTACCCATGCCATTTTTCTCAATAATTTGCATCCACATTACATTACATGGCAGCCGCAAGCAGTTTTAAATGACTTTCATTCCCTTAGAATGTCATTTTGTGCAGGGACTGTTCTAAACAGGTGAAACACGCGCCACTTTACAGGAATACTATAGACACCCCCCAGGTAGGATATTTAAAGGAATATTTCACTTTTATTTTTTCAGTTTAAGCATCATTAAAATCACTGCTCCCAAAGAAACTTTCGTTTTTAAAACATTTTTGCATTGATACATGTCCCCTGGGGCAGGACCCGGGTCCCCAAACACTTTTTATGACAATAACTTGCATATTAGCCTTTAAAATTCGCACTTTTGAGTTCTCGCGTTCGAGTCCCATAGACTTTAACAGTGTTCGAAAGTTTGCGCAAACTTTCGGTCCGTTCTGGATGTGAAATGAACCGGGGGTTGTGCGGCTCATCCCTACTGGTAACCCTAGAAGGCTCTTAACATTTCTATCCACAATGTGGAATAGCAGCTCGTCCCCTGATAGATCCAAGATAGAAGTGCCCAGTGTCTGAAATGTTTGACTGTCATAAGCTATCTAGTTGACATTATTTGACTGATCATTTTAAGCTGTGGGGTCAATGGTGTGCAATGTGGATAAGGACATGTCATTGCATTTGGCACCAGTGTCAATTTTCAAATTGACGTTTGTTGCATGCTGTTGAGAGGGTGGTGAATATTTCTGCCTTATTTTCAATTAGATCCACACTTTCACAATGAAAACAGCTTTGGTGATCATCACTTTCCACTTTTCTGCAGACCACATTTGTGAACCCAGGAGACACACCACTCGCACACTGTGACATAAACTCTGAGGCATCGGCTAAATCGAGCCTTGGGTGTATTTCTTCCTACACTGTTGGACAGATTAGCATTGATAATCAATATACACTGGTATACATTACCAGCATATGTGCTTAAATTTTTGTGTGCTGGTCAAACCTCTCCCTGAATATACCTTTCTACATATCTGTTAATGAATCATAATATCCAACATCTGTGGTTGATATTTATATGACCCTACATTCTGGACTGGCTGTTTTTTTGATACACTTCGAAAGTCCTGTGGAATTTTTTTTTTTACATAAACAGTTGTTTCTATCTATATGCTCCTGAAGAAACATACTTCTACGCGTAACATGTAGAGCAAATTTCTTGTACTTGGACTCACCCCCTAATTCAACTATTCCACGTTTACATTCCCATCTTGTTACCGTCATTGGAATCTTAACCATTGTACCACTGGGTTTATTAATATAATTGTGTATTTTGGAAGTGTTATCGGAACTTGTGTGTGGGTCATCTAACAACATTATTATGAATTCTATATATATCTTTGTATAATCACTTTAATATTTTTGTATAATAAACAACCTTAATTATTTTACATGGTTTACCCGTGTGCCTCTAAAGTCCACTCCCTTAGTTTCTAGTTTTCATACATAAATTATCGGGACATTGGCACACTGCTATCTGTGCATCCACAGTGTCACCCTGTGAGGATACACGTTAAATTCATAATTGTTTCCTGGAAACTTGTTGCGCTCAGTAGCGTGTTCACTACCACAGTTGCTGCATTACCTTTTGTTCTGTTGCACCACAAACACTTCTGCCTCTCTTTTTAGTTTCTTAGTGGCCCTTTCAGTATGTTCAAACAACATACATATTCTGATGGCTGTTTCCAGTGTTAAATCTTTCTCCCTGAATAACTGAACACGAACTGCATCATTGTGGATCCCACAAACAATCCTGTCACCTATCAGTTCATCTGTTAGTGCACCAAAATCAATTTTTTTAGCCAGCAGTCTCAGTGTGGCTGCATAGGATTGTATTCCTTCATCAGGTTTCTGAGCCATCATGTTAAATGCATGTCTGTCTATTATCACATTACGTTGTGGTAAGAATATCTCATCAAATTTCTTGATTAAGACATCAGGGTCCTCCCTGTCCTCATTCTCTTGAAAATGAAATTACTCATATTTATCTAATGCATCTTAACCAGCAAAATTTAGAAGAGTGTAAGCTTGTACATTTTTTGACTTGTCTGAGAGTTCTGCTTTGCTGTACACGTCCCATTCTCTTTTGAATTTCAGCCAGTTGTAGGGTTGCCACCTCATCCCTTTAAACCTGAACACATATTAACATCACAGGTTCTGTGGCTGATTAAGGTGGTAATTAAACTCACTGAGCACCTTATCTGCATTAAATTAGCCTCAGCACCTGTGTAATTAATATGTGTTCAGGTTTAAAGGGATGAGGTGGCAGCCCTAGTTGTATGCCACCTGGATTCTGAGCCATGATGTTTCAGTGATTTTATTAATGTCACCATGTAGATTTTGTAGACGCAATGATGAATAGTCAGATAAATCTTGTGAAGAACTTGTTTATTCCAGTCAGCAGAGAGCCACGTGTAAAAATTATTTTGTCTAGTTTCTCTTCATAACTTCCTACTGTAATTCCTGTTCCCACCCCAAGGTCCTTACACAGCTATGTAAATACAACACATACATATTCTACACCATGGTTCTTCAGGTCTTTCATTATTCTAGTCATGCTCACATTTTCTCTGTTTTTACTTTTTTTATTGTAAAGCCAGCAGATTAATTGTTTTGGATGTTGTCAATGTTTACATGTTGTTTAAATATTCAGCTTGCAAGATGGCAGCTTTAGGGTATGTAAACAGGTTAGGGTTCAGAACTATGATGAACAATGAAATGCCAATTTATTTAACTCACGGTTATGAAGGGACGCAGGATAGGAGATGGGTAGCAACACAAGAAAGACAAGAAAATTATAGTCCAGGGTCCAATCAATATTAAAGATGGCCCTGACATTGACAGGTTCACTTTATTTAGGTTCACACTAGTCCCAGGAGTTTTTAAACTTTTAAGCTCTCCGTGTTCTGATTCTATTAGCCAGCATTTGTCCAACATTAATGCATTCGATCTGACACACTTCTTTATCTTGTGAGTGTTTCAGACTGAATCACACAAAGTCTAACGAGCTGAAAACCAATTAAATCTGTGATGTCAGAGGTGTCACTAACTTTCACTTCTAAAATTGTGCAGCTGATATATATATATATATATATATATATATATATATATATATATATATATAACTATTACATGAAAATTGTGAGGTGCTAAAACATACAATGAGGCACACAAAGTGCTAACACATGACCGTGGAGCTCTTAAATTAGATACAGTGCTCACTTCTGGGATAAGATGTTACCAAATTAAGAAGCTCAATGGAGAGAAAATTGTAATGTATAAATAGTTGTGTTGTGCCATTTACATCACAGCTGTGTGATATAAATTGAACATTTAGAAGCCCTGTAACAGCTATTTTAAGAAGGTGTTGCACGTGTGTATTTAAATTCTTCAGATCATGTTTTTTTAGTACTACAATGGAAAGAGCTACGCTATATGGTCAAACATTTGTGGACCCCTGACCATCACATCTATATGAGTTTCTTAAACACTCCATTTCAAAACCATGGATAATATAATGGAATTACCGCCCACCCCTACCCTTTTTTCAGCTAAAACAGCCTCCAGCTTCTGGGAGCCTTTCTACAAAATTTTGGACCATATACTGTATGTGGAAATGCGTGCCCCATCAGACAAAAGAGCATTTGTCAAGTACTGATATTGGATCTATGTCACAGTTGGCCTTCCAATCCATCCCAAAGGTGTTCGGTTGAGGTCAGGTCTCTGTGCATACTATTCAAGTTCCACAACACTCAATTCACCAAACTATGTCTCTACGCATCTGGCTCTGCAGAAGAAAATGTCCTTCCCCATACTATTGACCAAAGGTTAGAAGCGTACAGTGGTCTAAATTATATTTGTATGCTGTCGCATTAACTGTACCATTTACTGGAAACACCCAAAGTTGCAGAGCTGTCCATATATGTTTGGCAACACACAGCATGGATTCAGGGGCTTTTTTGTCAAATGAGAGTGCTTTGGCCTCCTTTCAGTAATCATTGTTAACATGTTATAAAATGATGGCCTGTAGCAGTGATGTTATTTGTCTTCAGGCCTTCATATGACCATCTTCTGTAGAAAGACCAAATGAGTCAGCTACAACCCAATTCCAACGCTATGTAAAATCTACATAAATACAGATTGCAATGATTTGCAAACTCATATTTTATTCACAATAGAAAATAGAAAACATATCAAATGTTTAGACTGAGAAAATGTACAATTTTAAGAAAAAAATTATGTAATTTTCAACTTGATGGCATAAACACACCTAAGAAAAATTGGAACAGGGCCATATTTACCATGGTATAGCACCCCCTCTTCTTTTAACAACACTCTGTAAATGTCTGGGAATTGAGCCGACAAGTTGTTGGACATTTTGGATAGGAATGTAGTCCTGTTCTAACCTGATATAGGATTCTAACTGCTTAATAGTCCTGGCTCCTGAGTCTTCTTTTTCATATATATATATATATATATATATATATATATATATATATTTTATAATTGTATTTTTATTGAAAATTTCTAAATTACAATAGTAATGAGAAAAAATAAGACAAAAATCCCCAAAAAACAAGCATCACCGCCACAGGCAGAACAAATACAATAATACAGCAGGCAAACCTTGCATTAATAGAAATAATCCAGAATAACAGAAAAATAACAGCAAAGGAATAAGCACACCATGAGTATCATAATTGGAGCGAGAGGCAGATAGAAGTAATATGAAATGTGTGGGTCTGAAAAAAAAAAGACACCTGTCCAAGGGTCTAGTGATCGGAAGTGACTTAATCAAGGCAAAACTCAGATTGATACCATACATCCCAAATTTTTGTAAAGAGCATTATTGAGTCTTCAACTACAGCCATAACATGTTCTAGCCTACACATTTCAGCTATGGTAGATAACAGCTGTGAATGCGTAGGAGCGGCAGTAGATAACCAACAAGAGGGGATAAATCTTTTTTCAGCTAATAAAACAAAGGCCATCAGTCTCTTTGCAGATTTAGAGATGCCCGGATGAGGTAGACCAAGTAGGTAAAATAAGGGATCTAAAGGAATAAATGTTACAAGAAGGTTTTGTAAGAGCGTCTGAACATACTGTATACCTAAAAAGGTTTAATAATGGGACAATCCCAAAAGATGTAATATATGGCACACACAGCTCCATCACACCTTCAAGATTGTCGAAGGACCGAAGGATTACATGCATGTAAAACATCAGTAGTCTTATACCAGAATAGAAGGATCTTATAGACAGTCTCTCTCTGCACCATGCACGTGAAACTTTGGACGTGGATTCCCAGATTTACCCCCATTGCCAGAGGGTTGCAGGACGGTCTAGAATACTGGCCCATTTACCCATGTAGAGGTGGCTGGACTCAGAAAGTAGTAGTTTCATGAAGGATTTTATAAATGGATGAAATTACATGTGGGGCATATGGGATTAAAAGTTCAAATCCACTGGGTTTGTCAAGAGTCAAAGGAGGGCATTTAGAGGAAAATAAATGTTTAATTTGGAGATATGAGAAAAAACTTTACTTGGGAACATGGCATTTATTTTGGATTTCAACAAATGACCAGAATTTGCAGGAAAGGGAATGTACCAGATGACCAAGTTGAAAAACACCCATCTGAGACCAAGGAAGCATTTGACAGTATGATAGACTGTCTGGAATATCTGGGTTAAAGAGTACATTTGAGAAGGGAGGGCATGGGGAAGACAGAGAGTACCGCTTAGAACATTTGTTCCATATAGAAAGAGTAAACAGCATAGGAGCAAGGCAGGGACCTTGTAATTGAGACATGGACTAAGGGGGGTGACCATACCATGGAGCATGGGTGTACTGGGCTCGTAATTCCCATTTCGATCTCTGACCATCTATTAGGAGTATACAGCGAGGACCACAAAATAACAGCCTGCAGGTGTGTGGCATAATAATATTTGAGTATGTCTGGTGCTCCCAAGCCCCCTCTAGATCGCAAAGCATATATTATTGAGCTGGCTATATGGTGGGAGGCATTACGCCAAATAAAATTAAGAACGGCTCTCTGGCGTAGTTTAAGTTGCTTTAATGGGATTGGTACTGGTAGCGTTTTTAACAAGTATGGACATTTTTTAAAAGATTAATTCACCCCAAGAGTGATAAGGGATATATCATCCATTGCTTCAACAGGCAATTAATAACTGAAAACATGGGAGGAAAATTTACTGGGTAAACTGGGGAATAAGAGGGGGTCAGGTAGATGCCTAAATATTTGAGGGTGTGGGAGCACCAGCAATAAGGAAATTTCTGTTGAAGAGTAGCAAGTAATGGTGGAGGAATGTGAAGGGGAAGAGCTTCAGTTTTTGTAGCGTTAACTTTAAAACTTAATAGGGAGCCAAAAGCTGTCAGGGTGGTGTGAGGAGAGGGTAGAGAAACATGTGGGTGGGTTAATGTTAGAAGAATGTCGTCGGCAAACAGGGACAACTTGTAATCCCGCTGTTGCAAAAAGACCCCTTGAATATCAGGTTTACAGAGAATGGCCTCAGCAAGGTGTTTCAAACAAAGGATGAAAAGTAAAGGCGATAATGGGCATCCCTGCCTAGTGCCATTGCTCAAGGAGAAAGATTGCGAAAAGAGGCCAACTGTACCTGAGAAGTTGGGCGGGAACATAAGGCCTGAAATGCTTGGAGGAAAGGACATGTAAAGCCATACATAGTGTGATAGTGTGGCAAACATAAATGGCCAGCTTAGTCGTTTAAACGCTTTCTGAGCGTCTAGGCTAAGGATAAGAACTGGGCATTAGGTCTTGTTTAGAAGATCTATAAGAAATAGACATGTGCATTCGTTTTCATCCGAATGCATTTTCGTCCGAATTTCAGGGATTTTCGCGTTCGTTTTAACAAACGATAACGAATGTGCAGAGTCCGAAATCCGAAAGATCCGACATAAAAAATGCTTTATTTTCATTTCATTGTGACAACAATTCGATATAGATAGGAGATTCAACATGACGGTGACAATAGCGATCTGTGTCTATCGAATCTGCGGTTGAATGTGCCTAACCTAACTCTATTATTCCGAGATTATTCAACATAGAGAGAAAAGATTCGACATTATAGAGACATGAAGATTTGACATAGAGAGAAAAGATTCAACATTATAGAGACATGAAGATTCGACGAAGCAGCTAAAAACATACGATCGCCACAAGCGGACATTTATGGTCAAATGCTCTGCCCATAGGCTATAGAAGAATTCTAATGTTGGCTGACTAGTAATAATAATTCATAAATATAAATATTACTAGTCATACAACATTAGAATTCTACTATAGCTTGTGTCATGGAGATCCTGCCAGAAACAGGTGCCCCGGACTTCCTGGTCTCCGTTCGCGCGTGCGTCCAGCGGGTGGCGCCAGAGAGACTATTTAAACCTGTCATTTACAGACAGTCCCTGCTGTCTGCTCTACAGCGTTGTGTGCTAAACCCTGATCTGAGACCATACCTGTGCTAAAAGACCCGGCTTACCTTGACCAACCTGTTATCTGCCTGCACCCCACCCCGGCTTGTTGTGACTACCCTTTGCCTGCATCCTGTACTTCTGCTGCCCACCTGATATCTGACCCGGCCTGTTTACTACCCTGTTCCTGGTTCCGATCCAGTTTGCTAAACCGATCCAGTCTGCTGAGCTGTCCCAGATCCAGCCTGCTAAGCTGAACCTGCCTGCTAGCTGATCCTGTCTGCTGTGCTTCTTCCGATCCAGCCTGCTACCTGTTCCAGTTCCGGTATTCTGCAAGGAAGCTTCCAGGTGTTTGAATCACCACCTCACCACAATTGATCCTGCCAGGCACCCGTGCCACTCCTTACTCCTGTGCCAACTGTTACCTTACCAGGGGGTCGGGAGTGGGAGCTGTAAGGGAGGCCGTCCCCTGCAATTCGGGCTCACTACCATCAGGTACGTGACAGTAGCAGACAGCCATGCCTGAGCCTGAGCAGGGAGCCTCCCCTATGGAAGATCTGTGTCAGCATCTGGCAGATCTAACCAAAGCAGTCAAGGACCTTCAACAAAACTACACCCGGCTGGAAGAACGGTTACTGGTTCTTCCCAACGCTACCGGAACCCAAGGATTTCCCCATGCTTCCACCTCTTACTCTGGGACTGAGCCAACCCAAACAATAGTAATGCTTTCTCCAGAACCTAGGGTCCCTGCACCCGAAACATTTTCCGGAAATCAAAGTAGCTTTAGGGCTTTTCGCAACTCTTGCGAACTATACTTCACCCTCCAGCCACGAACCTTCGCTCTGGAAATCACTAAAGTGGGCTTTGTGGTTTCCCTGCTTACCGGGGACCCCCAAGCCTGGGCCCACCGTCTCCTGGAACGAAAGGACATAGTTCTGACCAACCTTGCCTCCTTCTTTGACGCTATGGCTCAGCTATACGAGGATCCCCAGCTTTCAGCAACTGCAGAAGCGGCTTTGCGTACCCTTCAGCAGGGACGCAGGGCGGCAGAGGACTACGTGACCGAGTTTAGGCGGTGGAGTGCAGATACAGACTGGAACGATGCCGCTCTCCGTCACCAGTTCCGCATGGGACTCTCTGATTCTCTGAAAGATGAGCTGGCTAGAGTTGGGGTGCCACAGACTTTGAATGCGTTGATCGATTTAACCATACAGATCGATCGACGCCTAAGAGAACGAAGGGCTGAGAGAGCTACAGGGTTTTCTCACCCAACCTGGATGCTCCCAAGGGCTCCAAGTCACCTGCACCCAGTACCCGCTGCATCACCAGCTCCCGCACCCAACGCACCTGAGCCCATGCAGCTTGGGGTTCTTCGTCCTTCCCTTACCCCGGAGGAGCGACAACGTCGTCGGATGAACAATCTGTGTCTGTATTGCGGAGGGCCCGGACATTACGTTAGGAACTGCCCTCTGAAGCTCCGTAAATGTCTCTCTATGATTCCTGAATACACGGGTCCTATAGCCAAGACCGCATCTCACCTGGCCCTTTCAGTCTCATTGCAGCTTTCAGGAAAGACCCTACCAACCCCCGCCATTATTGATTCTGGGGCCTGCAGTTGTTTCATGGACTCTTCATTCGCTGCTAAACATCGGATTCCTCTCCTTCCCAAGACCCATGGACTCTCTGTTCACCTGGCTGATGGGTCTGCTATTAAATCCGGCCCTGTAGTTCTAGAGACTGCTCCTATTTCTGCTGTCATTTCCAGCTCCCACCATGAACTGTTACGTATGGACATCATCTCTTCTCCATTATTCCCTGTGATCCTCGGTATGCCCTGGCTGCAAGCTCACAACCCTGCCATCAACTGGGCCACAGGGGAAGTCACCTTCTCGTCACCTTATTGCCAGCAGTTCTGTGGCTCTCACACCCCTCATGGGCCTTCTAACCTGCTCTGCCTGGATTCAGAAGCTGAATTACGTCAGTCTATTCCAGAAGTATATCATGAGTACCTGGATGTATTCAGTAAACAACGGGCGGAGGTTCTACCACCCCATCGAGCCTACGACTGCCCCATTGAACTATTACCTGGGGCTGAAATCCCATTTGGAAGGATTTTTCCGTTGACAGAGGTTGAACAGGGGGCACTAAGGGAATACGTTGACGAGAACCTGAAGAAGGGGTTTATTCGCCCATCCACGTCTCCAGCAGGCGCGGGCATCTTTTTCGTCGAGAAAAAGGACCATACCCTTCGTCCTTGCGTGGATTACCGTGAATTAAATAAAATTACGGTGAAGAACCGTTATCCCCTTCCTTTGATGCCAGAGTTATTCCAGAGACTGGGGGCTGCCAATGTCTTCACCAAGCTTGATCTCCGTGGAGCCTATAATTTGGTCCGCATCAGGGACGGAGATGAGTGGAAGACTGCTTTCCGTACTCGATTTGGGCACTTCGAGTATTTGGTGATGCCTTTCGGGTTGTGCAATGCCCCCGCCACGTTTCAATACTTCATTAATGATGCCCTTCGGGACTTTCTGGACTTATTTGTTATCGTCTATCTAGACGACATATTAATTTTCTCTTCCTCCCTCGAATCCCATCGCAGGCATGTCAAGAGTGTGTTAGCCCGGCTTCGACAACATGGCCTATATGCGAAAGCCGAAAAATGTGCGTTCGAGCAGGGAAGTATACCATTCTTGGGATTAATCATCTCCAGTGAGGGCATCGAGATGGACCCCCAGAAGATTGCTGCAATCCTAGACTGGCCAGTCCCTACAGACAAGAAGGGAATCCAACGTTTTGTCGGCTTTGCCAATTTTTACCGCAAGTTCATCAGAGGATTCTCGGCCATCATTGCACCAATCACTCAATTAACCCAACAGGGGAACCGCTTCCATTGGTCCTCCGAGGCCCAAAAGGCCTTTGAGGCCCTTAAGGGACTTTTTACCTCTGCCTCCATCTTAAAGCATCCGGATTCCTCTTTGCCATTCGTCCTCGAGGTAGACGCATCCGAAATCGCTGTAGGGGCAATATTGTCCCAGAGAGAAGGAACCAAGGCCCTGCTTCACCCAGTGGCCTTCTTCTCACGCAAGTTGTCAACAGCAGAGAGGAACTACGATGTGGGGGATCGGGAGTTGCTGGCGATTAAGTCTGCGCTAGAAGAATGGCGCTATCTGCTGGAGGGAGCTGCCCATCCAATTCTGATATTTACTGACCATAAGAACCTGGAATATCTGAGATCCGCAAAGAGACTGAAACCACGACAGGCCAGATGGGCGCTCTTTTTCTACAGGTTTTCGTTCCATGTCACGTATCGTCCAGGCTCCAAGAACACTAAGCCTGACGCCTTGTCTCGGATGTTTCACAAACCCAAAGAAGTTTCTCTTCTGGACAATATCCTTGCCCCTGGGAATTTCCTCTTGCTTCAGGAAAACCTGCTCTCCAGACTTAAACAAGCCTCCGCAGGGCAGTTGCCCTCTCCTGAATTGGAACTGCAGGTTAAGGACGGGTTGCTCTGGCATAAGGACAAGATCTATATCCCCAAGGATCTACGAGTATCTGTCCTGGAACTCTGCCACGACCATGCATTAGCCGGGCACTTTGGCATAGCGAAGACCACCGACTTGGTACAGCGTACCTTTTGGTGGCCTCAATTACGGGAAGATTGTAAAGAATTTGTGGAGTCCTGCACTACCTGCATCAGGAACAAGACTCATAGAACCAAGGCCTGGGGCTTATTAAGACCTTTGCCTGTTCCAGACAGACCATGGAGGATGTTATCCATAGACTTCATTGTCGAGTTACCTCCAGCAGAAGATCATACCACTATCTTTGTGATAGTCGATCGTCTGTCCAAAATGGCACACTTTATTCCTATGAAAGGCACTCCCTCTGCCCCTGAAACAGCACAGGCATTTATCAAGGAAATCGTCAGACTCCACGGGGTACCAGCCAACATTGTTTCAGATCGAGGGGTACAGTTCACCTCCCGCTTCTGGAGGTCCCTCTGTAAGGCCTTGGATATAGAACTGTCATTCTCTTCCGCCTATCACCCCCAGACCAATGGACAGACTGAGAGGACTAACCAAACTCTGGAGCAGTACCTGCGCTGCTTCTCCTCTTTTACACAAGATAACTGGAATTCCCTGCTTCCTTTGGCCGAATTCGCCTACAACAACTCCATCCACTCCGCCACCAAGCAGACCCCGTTCTTTGCCAACTTTGGTTTTCACCCTTCATTCCTACCCAATTCTCTTCCCGAATGTGCGGTGCCAGCAGTACAAGAGAAAATAAATTTATTTTCCACCAATAACCAACTTTTGCAGGAAACTATGACCAGGACCCAGGAACACAACAAATTTACTTTTGACAAGAAGAGACGTGGTGAGTTGGTACTGGTACCCGGTGACCTGGTGTGGCTGTCTACAGTGAACTTGAGGATGGCATGCCCTTCAAAGAAATTGGGTCCCAAGTTCCTAGGACCTTTTCCGGTTAAAAGAAAAATCAATGAAGTGGCTTTTGAACTGGAACTCCCGGATTCACTGAAGATCCACCCAGTATTCCATGTGTCACTGTTGAAACCATCTATTTCCAATCCCTTTCCTGGCCGAAGCTCTGTTACCCCTGACCCTGTTATTATAGACGGGGAAGAGGAGTTTGAAGTAGAGGCTATCCTGGATTACAGGAGGAGAAGGAACCAGAACCAGTTTTTGATAAAGTGGAAGGGGTATGGACCCGAAGAGAATTCTTGGGAGCCCGAGGGGAACATCCATGCTAAGAATCTGGTACAGTCCTTTAAAAGGTCTCACCCTGAAAAGTTCGCCCGGATGGGCATCCGGAGGCTGCCCCTTGGGGGGGGGGCAATGTCATGGAGATCCTGCCAGAAACAGGTGCCCCGGACTTCCTGGTCTCCGTTCGCGCGTGCGTCCAGCGGGTGGCGCCAGAGAGACTATTTAAACCTGTCATTTACAGACAGTCCCTGCTGTCTGCTCTACAGCGTTGTGTGCTAAACCCTAATCTGAGACCATACCTGTGCTAAAAGACCCGGCTTACCTTGACCAACCTGTTATCTGCCTGCACCCGACCCCGGCTTGTTGTGACTACCCTTTGCCTGCATCCTGTACTTCTGCTGCCCGCCTGATATCTGACCCGGCCTGTTTACTACCCTGTGCCTGGTTCCGATCCAGTTTGCTAGACCGATCCAGTCTGCTGAGCTGTCCCAGATCCAGCCTGCTAAGCTGAACCTGCCTGCTAGCTGATCCTGTCTGCTGTGCTTCTTCCGATCCAGCCTGCTAGCCGTTCCAGTTCCGGTATTCTGCAAGGAAGCTTTCCTGGGTGTTTGAATCACCACCTCACCACAATTGATCCTGCCAGGCACCCGTGCCACTCCTTACTCCTGTGCCAACTGTTACCTTACCAGGGGGTCGGGAGTGGGAGCTGTAAGGGAGGCCGTCCCCTGCAATTCGGGCTCACTACCATCAGGTACGTGACAGCTTGTGGGCGGAGCATTCGACCAGAAATGTATGATTGCGGCATCATACAGTTTAGCTGCTTCATCAAACCTTCTTAGAACCTTTTCGACAGACACCATAAGCCTTCAATGACAGATTCAACCTTAATTAATTCGGATTTTCAGACTAATGCATTTTTTAACTAAACAAAATAAATGAAAACGAATTTTGGAAGTAACTAAATAATTTTTTTTTACGAATGAAGACTAAATTCCGAAACAAAATATTTCAGTGTGCACATGTCTATTGTCTAATAAGAACTATGACGCGTCTGGTATTGTCGCCCGCATATCTGGTAGGGACGAAACCCACCTGGTCTTTATTAATCAGGTTCGGGAGCATATGAGTAAGTGTATTTGCCAAAACGTTGGTAAAAATTTTATGATCAAAGTTTATTAAGGCGATAGGACAGTAATTGTCAGGAATGGATGTTTTTTTTTTTTTACCTGGTTTCAGTAAAACAGAAATAAAGGCATGTAAAAATTGGGGAAAAGGAAGTGTCCCTTTCATTAAAGAGGCAAAAAGCTATAACAGATATGGGATCAGGCACAGAAGGTAGATTTTATAGTAGGAATATGACAACCCATCAGGTCCTGGGTATTTGTGGGAAGGTGAGTGTTTAATGACCCTCACTTGTTCTTCGGCAGTAATAGTAGCATTCAATTTTGAAATATTAGCCATGGATAATTTTGGAAAAATGTAGTGAAGTAAAAAAGGCGTCAAATTTTTCTTGAGTGAGTTGAGAATGAGGATCTGAAGGCAAGAAATTATAAAGCTTCTGATAAAAGTCACTAAAAACCCTTCTATCTGATCAGCATTTCACATGACATCCTGGCTGCCTGTCAGGAAGTAAACAGCTTCTATCTGTTCAGCGTGTCACATGACATCCTGGCTGCCTGTCAGGAAGTAAACAGCTACCATTTGTTCAGCGTGTCACATGGCATCCTGGCTGCCTATAAAAGCTGAGCAAATCCCCAAGCAAATTGCTGTTTTGTCTTTCAGCTTGCTGTGATCCAAGTTCCTGTTTCCTGCCTGTTTGATCTTCTGCTGTGACCCGTATTGCCTTGACCACCCTGATCTCTCCTAAACCTGACTCCTGGCTTGCTTATTGGACTTTGCTGATCTCTCCTGTGTTTGACCCTCTGCCTTGTGACCCGGACTTGCCTTCAGTCTCCTGCACCTGACCTTCTGCCTGTGACCCGGATTGTCTCCAGTCTCCAGCGTCTTGATCCTTTTGCTTGTCTTGGACTCCTCTCTGGTGTTTATAACACCAGCTGAGCTCTGCTACCTGTCAGTGTCTACACAAGCCCTCAGAGACCTTCACGCAAGTCCTGTCCTGCCTACTGGTAGCTTGTGCCTCTTGGTGCCATCCACCCTCTGTCCCATCTCCAGGGGGTGGAGTGCGCTTATTCGCAAGAGTGAGCCGCTCTTTGCATCTCGGTCTCAGTGAGTACCCTTATCTGACAGTACAAAACAGCCATGTCAGAGGCCGACAGAGCCCGCTCACCTTTTGATGTCTTGTGCCAGCAAGCTTCAGCCCTCACTGACGCAGTCCAAAAGTTGCAGGAAGGCTATGTTCAGATTGACGGCCGTCTCCAGCAACTGTCCGGCTCACCTGCACCAGCAGCCACAGCTCAGGCACCGGCTAGTTGGGCCTCCTCATCTCAAGCGTCACCCAGTTCTACTGTAATCATGGCTGCCCCTGAACCCAGGGTCCCCACGCCGGAGCGATTTTCTGGCGACCACAAGAAATTTCGGGCTTTTAAAAATGCCTGTTTCTTGTATTTAGCCCTTCAGCCCAGGAATTTTTTCATCTGAAGTTGTTAAAGTAGGATTTATTATCTCCCTTCTGGCTGAAGAACCTCAAGCTTGGGCCCATGGCCTAATGGAACAGAGAAGCCCTTCGTTAAACTTAGTTGATATGTTCTTTGACAGTATGGCCCAACTTTATGACGACTCCCATCGCCCTGCGACAGCTGAAGCCATTCTACATACTCTGTCTCAGGGGAAAAGGCCGGTAGAGGACTACACCATGGAATTCCGCAAGTGGTCATCTGACACTGGCTGGAATGAACCAGCTTGAACCTAGGCAGTTGGGATTGATCCGTGCTCCGTTGACCACAGAGGAAAGACAGCGTCTGCGACAGGCCAACCTCTGTCTGTACTGTGGGGGAACAGGACATTTTCTTTTCACCTGCCCTGTGAGACCCAGTAAGTCGCACTCACAGTTTATCGTGAACTATCAAACCATTGACTTTTCACAGACTTATGTCACCCTTTCTGTTTTTCTACTGCTAGCGGGAAAGGAGACCCATCTGCCAGCCATAATTGACTCCGGAGCCTGCAGCTGCTTCCTGGACTCATCATTAGCTCAAAAACTACACATTCCTCTGCAGACCAAAGAACAAAGTCTTCAAGTCTGTCTGGCTGACGGCTCTCTTCCCCGTTCCGGACTTGTCACGCAAGAGACTGACCCCATCTGGGTTACCACAGACTCCGGTTATCAGGAGTCCCTACGTTTTGACATTATCCTCTCCCCCATGTTTCCCATCATCCTGGGACTCCCTTGGCTGCAGACACATGAACCTAACATTAGCCTTTCTGCTCCCAGCACTGCCTCCCTCCGGCTCCGGTCTCTTGTCTATCTGTGACACCAATGCCTGACAACCTCCAGCATGTCCCCTTGGAGTACTACGAATTTAAAGACGTTTTCGACAAACAAAAGGCTGATTGTCTACCACCACATTGGCCTTATGACTGCCCCATCGAGCTGCTACCTGGCTCTGAAGTACCTTTTGGGCGTATATTTCCTCTGTCTGAAACAGAATTGGTGGCCCTCAAGGCCTACATCGACGAGAACCTGGAAAAAGGCTTTATCCGCCCTCCTTCTTCACCAGCCGGAGCAGGCATCTTCTTTGTAGAAAAAAAAGATGGGTCCCTCAGACCATGTATTGATTATAGAGAGCTAAACAAGATAACCATTAAAAACCTCTACCCCCTGCCACTCATTCCAGAGTTGTTCCAGCGTTTCCGGACTGCTGAATCTTTTCTAAATTGGACTTACGAGGTGCCTACAACCTCATACAAATCCGTCCTGGGGATGAATGGAAGACTGCCTTCAGATCCAGGTTTGGTCATTTTGAGTATTTGGTGATGCCGTTTGGGCTATGAAATGCCCCGGCCACCTTCCAGCACCTGGTGAACAACATCTTTCGGAAATACCTAGACAACTTCCTAGTCGTTTTCCTGGATGACATTCTATTTTTTTCCGCTACTATTGAGTTACACCGGGTCCATGTAAAGACTATTCTTACAATCCTCAGGAAACACAAGTTATATCTGAAAGCGGAGGAATGTGAATTTGAAAAGACTGTGGTGCAATTTCTAGGTTTCATCATTTCCACCAATGAGGTCGCAATGGATCCTCAAAAGGTCAAGGCCATCCAGGAGTGTCCGGCTCCAGTAAATAAGAAGGGGGTGCATCGATTCATCGAGTTTGCCAACTTCTATAGGAGGTTCATTGCTGGTTTTTCCTCCATTGTTACACCCATTACTCAACTCACCCATCAGCACAGCCAGTTTCGGTGGTCCCAGGAGGCCCAGGAAGCCTATGTTAAACTCAAAGACATGTTCACTACCGCCCCAATTTTAAAGCACCTGGATCCAGCCTTGCCATTCATATTAGAGGAGGATGCTTCAGAAACTGCCACCGGAGCTATTCTCTCCCAGAGACAGGGTCCCAAAGCTCTCCTCCATCCTGTGGCTTTCGCTTCCTGGAAATTAAGCCCCCCGGAGAGAAACTATGACATAGGAGACCGGGAGCTGCTAGCCATCAAGTTTGCTCTAGAACAGTGGAGATATCTGCTGGAGGGTGCGTCTCATGCCATCATGATCTTCACTGATCACAAAAACGTAGAATACCTCAGGACAGCTAAGCGCCTAAGGCCCAGGCAGGCCCGGTGGGCTCTTTATTTTTCTAGATTCAATTTCCACATTGCCTACAGGCCTGGTTCCAAGAATGGTAAAGCAGACACATTCTCCCGGATGTTCCCTGAATCTCCTCAGTCCACAGAACCAAGTACCATCTTATCTCCACAAAATTTTTCTTTACTTACACATACTGACCTGATGACTACCATTAAGCTGGCATCCAGTCACTGTACTGCTAGAGGAAGGGACACATAAGGGAGAGATGCGCTGTGAACCCCGAAATAATGTGAAAAACAAAAAGAAAATGTTCCCCAGTGGGGCTTTTAACAGCAGTATAGTATGGTTTAAAGTAATAGCAAATGGATAGCAAAAGAAATACATTTATTATAATTGTACAGATGTCAGGATGCGTTACAACATATAAAAGAACTGGCCAACAGATACAATGCATTTTCCACAATACAGCCTGTATTAAAATTACACAAAGGGTGTACACAATGTTGATTATCAGATTGATGAAAATCTGTCCTGACCATACATGCATGTAGTTGGGATCATTGAACTTTACACCACTCCTACATATACCTTACAACCATACAATGGATACTGCCACCAGTTAAACCTTTAATATTCATATAGCACATTTATGTTGTGACCACTGCTACTTTGCTATGCATATGTTTGTTGGACACACTTTCGCTGCGCAGTGTTGTTGGCTCCCGCGGCGCCTGCCTCCCTGGTGGGGTGGTGTCCGGTCCGGTTTGGCTTCCCGGCAGGGTGGGGGGGAGGGGATGTGGACTAGTCTGCATCCCCTACTCTCATTGCTTTGGTTGGTGGATGAGTCCGCCGACGCCAGCTTCACCCTGCCGGCGGCGTCCCTTGTTCATCTCCGGACAGACCCTGGTGAAGTGCGCATGCGCGGGATCCTCCCGGCGTGCGCGCAACGCCATGATGTCATGGCGATTGCGGCGGAGGTGACGGCCACTGCCGGGGCGATTACGTCTTCTGGGATGCCGAGGGAGCCACATGCAGGCTGCATCCCAGTGGCCTGGGCATCCATCTCCAGAAGGGGGGGAGGATAAGACATCACCTGCGTTTGTTTACCCTAATTGCTAACAGCATACATCCATGACCACTGCCTGCAGATCACAACATGACTGCTCGCAGACCTTAAGGACGCCACTACACAGACTCCTCTCTGGTTTCCAGCCCTCAACTTATCTGCTTTACCGCAGTTTACTTTCCTACCCATATGAATCCACTCAAGGTAAATGTTACCACCATGGATACACCCTCACACTCACCACATCCCTTTCACTACCATCATTACTTTGCTGTTTGTTTTGTTTTTTGTTTTTTATTTTTATTTATTTTTTATTTTATTTAATTTTATTTTTATTTTTGTGTTTGTTTGTTTTTGTTTTTATTTTTGCTTTTTCTTCCCTTTCACATTTTTTCACACACTTCTACCTCCTTCACATTTCTACACCACTTTTGTTGATACCACACTTTTTTAGTCTGCATTGTCCTTAAAGGGGTTGTAAAGGTTCGTTTTTTTAGTTTCTAAATAGGTTCCTTTAAGCTAGTGCATTGTTGGTTCACTTACCTTTTCCTTAGATTTCCCTTCTAAATATTTTTTTTCTTTGTTTTCTTTATCTGAATTTCTCACTTCCTGTTCCTCCTCAGTAAGCTGTTCAGTAAGCTGTTCTGGCTGACTAAACACCACTCGGATGATGGTGTGAAGTTTAGTGAGGAGAAACAGGAAGTGAGAAATTCAGACAAAGAAAAAAAACATTTAGAAGGTAAATCAAAGGAAAAGGTAAGTGAACCAACAATGCTCTAGCTTAAAGGAACCTATTTAGGAAATAAAAAACGAACCTTTACAACCCCTTTAACATTCTAACCTCCATTCAGTTTATCATTACTCACATACACTCACGCACACATACACTTTCACTTTTCTTTCTAACACCATTAGTAACACATACCATCTATTAATTTCCACTCACCCCACTTCCATCCAATTTTTTTATCCAACCCCATTACCTCTATATAACATTTATAAGCATGTATCACCTTAATTCTGGGATTTTTTGGTACCTGAGGAGTTACTGTGTTAGTGGTCAGCCCATACACCCCTAGAATTTTGCTACTCTGTTTAGAGTTAATTCACCTACTATTTTGTATTGTACACACGGTCATTGATTGGGTATTCATTGCAGATGCCTGCTCCATGGTCCACCAGAGGGGGGGGGGGGGAGGATAAGGCATCACCTGCGTTTGTTTACCCTAATTGCTAACAGCATATATCCATGACCACTGCCTGCAGATCACAACATGACTGCTCGCAGACCCTAAGGACGCCACTACACAGACTCCTCTCTGGTTTCCAGCCCTCAACTCTTCTGCTTTACCGCAGTTTTCTTTCCTACCCATATGAATCCACTCAAGGTAACCCTCACACTCACCACATCCCTTTCACTCCCATCATTACTTTGCTGTTTGTTTTGTTTTTGTTGTTTGTTTTGTTTTTTATTTTTATTTTTATATTTTTATATTTATTTTTGTTTTTATTTTTTGCTTTTTTCTTCCCTTTCACATTTTTTCACACACTTCTACCTCCTTCACATTTCTACACCACTTTTTTTGATACCACACTTTATTAGTCTGCATTGCCCTTAACATTCTAACCTACATTCAGTTTATCATTACTCACATATAGTGATGAGCCGAACACCCCCGGGTTCGGTTCGCACCAGAACCCGCGAACGGACCGAAAGTTCGTACGAACATTAGAACCCTATTAAATACAATGGATGCGAACGTTCGAATTCTAAAGTGCTAATTATAACAACTATTATGCATGTTATTGTCCTAAAAAGGGTTTGGGAACCCGGGTTCTGCACCAGGGGACATGTATCAATGCAAAAAGAAGTTTTAAAAACGGTCGTTTTTCGGGAGCAGTCATTTTAATGATGCATAAAGTGAACAAAAAAAAAGTCAAATATTCCTTTAAATATCGTACCTGGGGGGTGTCTAAAGTATGCCTGTGAAGTGCCACGTGTTTCCCGTGTTTAGAACTGTCCCTGCACAAAATGACACTTCTAAAGGAAAAAAAAGCCATTTAAAACTGCTTGCGGCTTTAATGTAATGTCTGGTCCCGGTAATATGGATGAAAATCTTTAAGAAAAATGGCATAGCTACCCCATGACCCCCCCCCCCTACCCCAGCCCATTACCAGCCCCTTTGGGTCTTGTATGGATAATAAGGGGAACCCCGCACATAAAATAAAAAAGTCCCTATATACTCTGAACAGCCGTATACAGGCGGTGCATACAAGACAGGGACTGTAGGTTTGTTCTTATGTAGAATCTGTTTGTAATTTTGAACAGGTACATTGTTTAAGTGTAGCTCCAGCCCAAAAATCTATTTTTAAACTTTTTGGAAAACATAGGTAAGGGTTATCACCCCTGTAACATTTGTTTTGCTGTCTGTGCCCCTGTTCAGAACATTTCACCTCACTTTCCGTCCCAATGACAACTGTTTTTGAAATGTGGTGTTTTTCTTGAAACAAGGATTGCTGATAAAGCATCAGTACAGAGGAGACACCTTTCTCCCATATTAATTCTTACAGGAGAGAATTTTCCTTCCTAGGGGTAGATTTCCTCTCACTTCCTGTTG
Organism: Rana muscosa; assembly: GCA_029206835.1. Lineage (NCBI taxonomy): Eukaryota > Metazoa > Chordata > Amphibia > Anura > Ranidae > Rana > Rana muscosa. The sequence goes on from CM055119.1 coordinate 138,335,785, forward strand.
TCTTCTTGCGTTTACAAATAGGAGTCGTTTGTAAGTTGGATGTTTGAAAGTAGGGACCTGCCGTAGATACTCTGCAGAAATAGGCCCCTTAGTTGTTGGTGTTGGCACAACACTGTAAGCACTCACAGTTACTCTTGGTTGGTGCTGGAACGCCCTGCTGTCAACTATTATATCAGGAATTGTAATTACATATAATTGTTGAACAGTGGTAGTAAAAATTGGGCCTTTGATGGTGGTGCTGGTGCCACAACACTGTAAGCCCTGACAGTTACTCTTGGTGGGTGCAGCAATGGGCCCTGCTGTGAATTATTAGATCAAGAATTGTAATTGCATGCCCCTGTTGAACAGGGGCTGAAAAATTGGGCCTTTGGTGGTGGTGGTGGTGTTGACACAACACTGTAAGCCCTCAGAGTTACTCTTGGTGGGTGCAGGAATGGGCCCTGCTGTGAATTATTAGATCAAGAATTGTAATTACATGCCCCTGTTGAACAGGGGCTGAAAAATTGGGCCTTAGGCACTGGTGGCACAACACTACAACCCCTCACAGATACTGTACTTGGAGCACAGCAATGAGCCCTGTTGCAAAGTATTGCTTCAAAAATTGTAATGACACGCCCCTTTTAAACAGGGGCTGAAAAATTGGGCCTTAGGCACTGGTGCCACAACACTCCAACCCCTCACAGATACTGTACTTGGAGCACAGCAATGAGCCCTATGGCAAATTATTGCTAAAAAATTGTAATTACACGCCCCTGTAAAACAGGGGCTGAAAAATTGGGCCTTAGCCACTGGTGGCGGCACCCATAAACAAAAATGATCTTCCAAGCTATCATCATCAATCGTATCATTGAGGACTCGGAGGAGGAGGATAGCCAGTCAACATAACAGCACAGGCACTCAGCATCAGCATCAGTCTTGAAGGGACGTGACATGTTAAAATCAATTAGTCTGTTATATCAGCATCAGGTGTGTGGTAGCTGGTGGTGATCCAAGACTGGTTCATCTTGATGAAAGTCAGTCGATCAACCGAGTCGGTGGACAGGCGCACCCTGTGATCCGTGACAAATCCTCCAGCAGCACTGAATGTGCGTTCCGAAAGAACGCTGGATGCAGGACAGGCCAGTAGCTCAATTGCATACTGTGCAAGCTCTGGCCAGTGATCCATCCTCAAGACCCAGTAAGCCAGAGGATTTTCGGTGGGGAAGGTGTCCAAGTCTGACCTTGCCCCTAGATATTCCTGCACCATGTTTATCAGACGCTGGCGATGGTTGCTGGAACCAATCATACTTTGGGGCTGCGGACTAAAGAATTGTCTGAACGCATCGGTCAGACGGCCACCTTCCCCACCGCTCCTTCTTTGACTGGCCGAAGCCTCAGCAACTCGTTGTCCTGGACCAGGAGTTTGTAACCTCCCAGTCTCTGGGAACGCGTTGCACAGACCTTTCTGCAAGGCCTCCCGGAGTTGTCTCATCCTCTGCTCCCTCTGCGACGGTAACATAAGGTCCGCAACCTTACCCTTGTACCGTGGATCAAGGAGAGTGGCCAGCCAGTAATGGTCCCTCTCCTTGATCCGAAGAATACGAGGATCCTTCCGCAGACTTTGCAGGATCAGGGAGGCCATGCAGCGTAGGTTTGCTGAGGCATTCGCTCCGGAGTCCTCTGGGTCACTAAGGACGACATGATCCGCAGTCACCTCCTCCCAGCCACGTACAAGTCCACTGGTTTCTTGGGACTGTAAATCATCCCTAAAAGACTGCTGCTGATGATGCTGAGTGCCAGCCTCCACCTCCATGCTGACACAATCCTCCTCCTCCTCCTCCTCCTCCTCCTCTTCCTCTTCCTGTGCGATGGGTGGGACAGAAGGAACACTGTCTGGGTAAAGGGGGCCTTGAGAGGCAAGGAAGTCCTCCTCTTCCTGCCTCTGTTCTGCCTCAAGTGCCCTGTCCATTATTCCACGCAGCGTGTGCTCCAACAGGTGGACAAGAGGTACAGTGTCACTGATGCATGCACTGTCACTGCTCACCATCCTCGTGGCCTCCTCAAATGGTGCCAGGACAGTGCATGCATCCCTGATCATGCCCCACTGGCGTGGAGAAAAAAAACCAAGCTCCCCTGACCCTGTCCTGGTGCCGTAGTCGCACAGGTACTCATTGATGGCCCTCTGCTGCGTGTGCAGCCGCTGCAGCATGGCCAACGTTGAGTTCCACCTGGTGGGCATGTCACATATAAGGCGGTTCTTGGGCAGGTTCAACTCCTTTTGCAGCTCAGCCAGGCGAGCACTGGCATTATAAGATCTGCGGAAATGCACACAGACTTTCCTGGCCTGCCTCAGGACATCCTGTAAGCCCGGGTACCTGCCCAAGAACCGCTGCACCACCAGGTTAAGGACGTGAGCCACACAGGGCACATGGGTCAGTTGTCCCTGTCGGAGGGCGGAGAGGAGGTTGGTGCCATTGTCGCAAACCACCATTCCTGGCTTAAGCTGGCGTGGCGTCAACCACCTCTCGGCCTGGCCCTGCAGAGCAGACAGGACCTCTGCCCCAGTGTGGCTTCTGTCCCCCAAACACACCAGCGCAAGCACGGCATGGCATCTTTTTGCCTGCGTACTTGCGTAGCCCCGTGAACGGCTACGGAGCACCGCTGGTTCATAGGACAAACCACAGGAAGAGGCCATGGAGGAAGAAGAAGAGGAGGGGGTGGAGGAGAGAGGTGTGTCACAACCAGTAGTAGCATTTTGGAGGCGTGGCGGTGGGACAACCTCCAACACTACTGCACCTTGTCCTGCATCCTTCCCAGCTGCCAAAAGAGTGACCCAATGGGCCGTGAAAGAAAGGTAACGTCCCTGTCCATGCCTGCTGGACCATGAGTCAGCGGTAATATGCACCTTACCGCTGACCGCCCTGTCCAGCGAGGCCAAGACATTGCCTTCCACATGCCGGTAGAGAGCCGGAATAGCCTTCCGTGAGAAAAAGTGGCGTTTGGGAACCTGCCACTGAGGAACCGCACATTGCACAAACTCACGGAAGGGGGCCGAGTCTACCAACTGAAAAGGCAGCAGTTGAAGCGCTAGCAATTTAGCCAAGCTAGCATTCAACCGCTGGGCATGTGGATGGCTGGGAGTGAACTTCTTTCGACGGTCCAGCAGCTGGGGCAGGGAAATTTGCCTGCTAGAATCGGACGTCGGTGTACTGCTAGCAGAGTGGCCGCAAGTACTTGGCTGTGACACACCTAATTCTACACCTTCATTCCTCTCAGTGCATGTTTCAGAGAGGACTGAAGTTATAGTGGGGTTGGAAATCCCAGCTGATGCGGTGCAAGGAGAGGTCCGCTTTGTTCTTTGGTGTGGGTCTTTGAGGTAGGCTTGCCAACGAGCTGCATGGCAGGTCAACATATGTCTGGTCAGGCATGTGGTACCCAAGCGGCTGATGTTTTGGCCACGCGATATACGCTTGAGACATATGTTGCAAACAGCAGCTGTGCGATCTGATGCACTAGCCTCAAAAAAGGCCCACACCAAGGAACTTTTTGAATGACGGGCAGAGGCAGCGCCCTGCACAGGCGGAGCTCTGCGGTGTGATTCCGTCGGTGTACTGCCCTTACGCTGGCCACCAAAGGGCATCCTGTCTCGTTGGAGATGTGCCTCCTCCTCATCCTCCTCCTCCTCTCTCCTATTAGGCACCCACGTGGAGTCAGTGACCTCATCATCCCCTCCCTCCTCATCACTGGAGCCAATCTGGCAGTATGCTGCAGCTGCTGGAACATGACTGCCAGATTGGTGTCCTTCTTGAGCATCCCCTCTGTCTGCTCTCACCCTACTGCCTTCCTGTAGCTGGGTTTCATCATCAGACCCTTCGAAACGCTGGGCATCCTCCTGGAGCATGTACCCAACACTGTGCTCAAACAGTTCGGGGGACTCCTCAGGAGGAGGACATGGTGGGTCTAGGGAAGGAGTGACTGATGATGAGTCTGACATTGATACCAGGGAAGAGGACGCTTTGGCAGCTGCTTTGCCAGTACCCTGAGCCTGGGTGAGAGAGGATGAGGAGGAGGAGGAGGGCTTGGTCATCCACTCTACCAAGTCTTCGGCATGATGTGGCTCAACATGTCCAGCTGCGGAAAAGAAGGACAAGCGTGTCCCATGGCCATGTGCTGATGACAATGCACCGCGTCCACGACCAGCACTGTTGCCCCCAGACACAGAGCCTGCTTGCCCTCTTTTATTGCCTCCTGACTGTCTGCCTCTCCTTGTTTGCCTTCCAGACATTCTAATAGATGGCCTGCAGGGAGATGGGAAAAAAGCAATAAGGGCTACCTTCAGGTGTCCTTCTCTGTCCCTTGAAACAAGGACTTGCACAGTGAAAGAAACTGACACTCTCCCTACCTACAGTTTTCTGTCCCTAGAAAAAATGTTTTTTTTAAGCACAATATAGCACAAGGAGAATTCACTCACTGTCCTTCCAGGTCCCTAGAAACAAGGACTTGCACAGTGAAAGAAACTGACACTCTCCCTACCTACAGTTTTCTGTCCCTAGAAAAAATGTTTTTTTTAAGCACAATATAGCACAAGGAGAATTCACTCACTGTCCTTCCAGGTCCCTAGAAACAAGGACTTGCACAGTGAAAGAAACTGACACTCTCCCTACCTACAGTTTTCTGTCCCTAGAAAAAATGTTTTTTTTAAGCACAATATAGCACAAGGAGAATTCACTCACTGTCCTTCCAGGTCCCTAGAAACAAGGACTTGCACAGTGAAAGAAACTGACACTCTCCCTACCTACAGTTTTCTGTCCCTAGAAAAAATGTTTTTTTTAAGCACAATATAGCACAAGGAGAATTCACTCACTGTCCTTCCAGGTCCCTAGAAACAAGGACTTGCACAGTGAAAGAAACTGACACTCTCCCTACCTACAGTTTTCTGTCCCTAGAAAAAATGTTTTTTTAAGCAAAATATAGCACAAGGAGAATTCACTCACTGTCCTTCCAGGTCCCTAGAAACAAGGACTTGCACAGTGAAAGAAACTGACACTCTCCCTACCTACAGTTTTCTGTCCCTAGAAAAAATGTTTTTTTTAAGCACAATATAGCACAAGGAGAATTCACTCACTGTCCTTCCAGGTCCCTAGAAACAAGGACTTGCACAGTGAAAGAAACTGACACTCTCCCTACCTACAGTTTTCTGTCCCTAGAAAAAATGTTTTTTTTAAGCACAATATAGCACAAGGAGAATTCACTCACTGTCCTTCCAGGTCCCTAGAAACAAGGACTTGCACAGTGAAAGAAACTGACACTCTCCCTACCTACAGTTTCCTGTCCCTAGAAAAAATGTTTTTTTTAAGCACAATATAGCACAAGGAGAATTCACTCACTGTCCTTCCAGGTCCCTGGAAACAAGGACTTGCACAGTGAAAGAAACTGACACTCTCCCTACCTACAGTTTTCTGTCCCTAGAAAAAATGTTTTTTTAAGCACAATATAGCACAAGGAGAATTCACTCACTGTCCTTCCAGGTCCCTAGAAACAAGGACTTGCACAGTGAAAGAAACTGACACTCTCCCTACCTACAGTTTTCTGTCCCTAGAAAAAATGTTTTTTTTAAGCACAATATAGCACAAGGAGAATTCACTCACTGTCCTTCCAGGTCCCTGGAAACAAGGACTTGCACAGTGAAAGAAACTGACACTCTCCCTACCTACAGTTTTCTGTCCCTAGAAAAAATGTTTTTTTTAAGCACAATATAGCACAAGGAGAATTCACTCACTGTCCTTCCAGGTCCCTAGAAACAAGGACTTACACAGTGAAAGAAACTGACACTCTCCCTACCTACAGTTTTCTGTCCCTAGAAAAAATGTTTTTTTTAAGCACAATATAGCACAAGGAGAATTCACTCACTGTCCTTCCAGGTCCCTAGAAACAAGGACTTGCACAGTGAAAGAAACTGACACTCTCCCTACCTACAGTTTTCTGTCCCTAGAAAAAATGTTTTTTTTAAGCACAATATAGCACAAGGAGAATTCACTCACTGTCCTTCCAGGTCCCTAGAAACAAGGACTTGCACAGTGAAAGAAACTGACACTCTCCCTACCTACAGTTTTCTGTCCCTAGAAAAAATGTTTTTTTTAAGCACAATATAGCACAAGGAGAATTCACTCACTGTCCTTCCAGGTCCCTAGAAACAAGGACTTGCACAGTGAAAGAAACTGACACTCTCCCTACCTACAGTTTTCTGTCCCTAGAAAAAATGTTTTTTTTAAGCACAATATAGCACAAGGCGAATTCACTCACTGTCCTTCCAGGTCCCTAGAAACAAGGACTTACACAGTGAAAGAAACTGACACTCTCCCTACCTACAGTTTTCTGTCCCTAGAAAAAATGTTTTTTTTAAGCACAATATAGCACAAGGAGAATTCACTCACTGTCCTTCCAGGTCCCTAGAAACAAGGACTTGCACAGTGAAAGAAACTGACACTCTCCCTACCTACAGTTTTCTGTCCCTAGAAAAAATGTTTTTTTTAAGCACAATATAGCACAAGGAGAATTCACTCACTGTCCTTCCAGGTCCCTGGAAACAAGGACTTGCACAGTGAAAGAAACTGACACTCTCCCTACCTACAGTTTTCTGTCCCTAGAAAAAAAAATGTTTTAAGCACAATATAGCACAAGGAGAATGCACTCACTGTCCTTCCAGGTCCCTAGAAACAAGGACTTACACAGTGAAAGAAACTGACACTCTCCCTACCTACAGTTTTCTGTCCCTAGAAAAAATGTTTTTTTTAAGCACAATATAGCACAAGGAGAATTCACTCACTGTCCTTCCAGGTCCCTAGAAACAAGGACTTGCACAGTGAAAGAAACTGACACTCTCCCTACCTACAGTTTTCTGTCCCTAGAAAAAATGTTTTTTTTAAGCACAATATAGCACAAGGAGAATTCACTCACTGTCCTTCCAGGTCCCTAGAAACAAGGACTTGCACAGTGAAAGAAACTGACACTCTCCCTACCTACAGTTTTCTGTCCCTAGAAAAAATGTTTTTTTTAAGCACAATATAGCACAAGGAGAATTCACTCACTGTCCTTCCAGGTCCCTAGAAACAAGGACTTACACAGTGAAAGAAACTGACACTCTCCCTACCTACAGTTTTCTGTCCCTAGAAAAAATGTTTTTTTTAAGCACAATATAGCACAAGGAGAATTCACTCACTGTCCTTCCAGGTCCCTAGAAACAAGGACTTACACAGTGAAAGAAACTGACACTCTCCCTACCTACAGTTTTCTGTCCCTAGAAAAAATGTTTTTTTTAAGCACAATATAGCACAAGGAGAATTCACTCACTGTCCTTCCAGGTCCCTAGAAACAAGGACTTGCACAGTGAAAGAAACTGACACTCTCCCTACCTACAGTTTTCTGTCCCTAGAAAAAATGTTTTTTTTAAGCACAATATAGCACAAGGAGAATTCACTCACTGTCCTTCCAGGTCCCTAGAAACAAGGACTTGCACAGTGAAAGAAACTGACACTCTCCCTACCTACAGTTTTCTGTCCCTAGAAAAAATGTTTTTTTTTAAGCACACTATAGCACAAGGAGAATTCACTCACTGTCCTTCCCAGTCCCTAGAAACAAGGACTTGCACAGTGAAAGAAACTGACACTCTCCCTACCTACAGTTTTCTGTCCCTAGAAAAAATGTTTTTTTTTAAGCACAATATAGCACAAGGAGAATTCACTCACTGTCCTTCCAGGTCCCTAGAAACAAGGACTTGCACAGTGAAAGAAACTGACACTCTCCCTACCTACAGTTTTCTGTCCCTAGAAAAAATGTTTTTTTTAAGCACAATATAGCACAAGGAGAATTCACTCACTGTCCTTCCAGGTCCCTGGAAACAAGGACTTACACAGTGAAAGAAACTGACACTCTCCCTACCTACAGTTTTCTGTCCCTAGAAAAAATGTTTTTTTTAAGCACAATATAGCACAAGGAGAATTCACTCACTGTCCTTCCAGGTCCCTAGAAACAAGGACTTACACAGTGAAAGAAACTGACACTCTCCCTACCTACAGTTTTCTGTCCCTAGAAAAAATGTTTTTTTTAAGCACACTATAGCACAAGCACAAAACACACTGACACTCTCCCTACCTATCCTTCTCTTTCCCTAAACTAAAGGAATCCAGGTTAAGCAAGAAAGAAATAAAAGTCACTGTCCCTGCCTATGCTGCTCTATCCCTGCTCCGGAACACACTACACTAGGCCGCCGTGCTGGCGGCCTTTTATAGTGTGGGGCGTGTACTAAACACCCTCAGCAATAATTGGCCACAGGCATCCTGCCTGTGGCCAATCATTGCTCTCCTCGCTGCCGGCGCTGTGATTGGCCAAGCATGCGGGGTCACAGTGCATGCTTGGCCAATCACAGCGCCTGGATGACACTGCGATGGCGTAGTGCATTGTGGGGGCGTTCGCGTCACTCGAATTTGGCGCGAACGGCCCAAATCGTTCGATCTTCGTCGAACGATCGAACAGCCGATGTTCGAGTCGAACGTATGTTCGATTCGAACACGAAGCTCATCCCTACTCACATACACTCACGCACACACACACACTTTCACTTTTCTTTCTAACACCATTAGTAACACATACCATCTATTCATTTCCACTCACCCCGCTTCCATCCAATTTTTTTTTTATCCAACCCCATTACCTCTATATAACATTTATAGGCATGTACCGCCTTAATTCTGGGATTTTTTGGTACCTGAGGAGTTACTGTGTTAGTGGTTAGTCCATACACCCCTAGAATTTTGCTACTCTGTTTAGAGTTAATTCACCTACTATTTTGTATTGTACATATGGTCATTGATTGGGTATTCATTGCAGATGCCTGCTCCCTTGTCCACTGGAGGATGTCTACTATGTGGCTCCTTGCAAGCCCCTCGGGTTGGGCTCTTCCCCGTCTGGGGGGACGGGCGCATTTTGTGGGGTCCACCTCACCGCCCAGCGATCTCCAACTCATTTGGCCATGGGACTATCTATTCCACTTCAGCGGTAAACACTTCACCATTTTAGACCCTTAATGGGACTTATGATGATGTTTTCAAATTTATGAAATCATGCTATGTGTTTTATAGAGTCTACCTTCCCCCTGATGATGACTGCCACAGAGGTCGAAACGCGTCGGGGACTCCAAAAATTTTCATCAATCTGATAATCAACATTGTGTACACCCTTTGTGTAATTTTAATACAGGCTGTATTGTGGAAAATGCATTGTATCTGTTGGCCAGTTCTTTTATATGTTGTAACGCATCCTAACATCTGTACAATTATAATAAATGTATTTCTTTTGCTATCCATTTGCTATTACTTTAAACCATACTATACTGCTGTTAAAAGCCCCACTGGGGAACATTTTCTTTTTGTTTTCCAGTCACTGTACTGACCCTGAACTACCCTCTTTAAAAAAACAGGATGATTTGCTTTGGATCCGGGGAATTTTTTTTGTCCCACTGGAGGCAAGACCACCTACTTTAAAAATGCTCCATGACCATAAATTGGCTGGTCCCTTCGGCACACGAAAAACTTCAGAATTAATCTCTTGTTTCTTTTGGTGGCCTGGTTGGAGACTGGACTGTAAGAACTACGTCAGGTCATGTATTCTGTGTCAACGCAGTAAGGGGACAAATACCTAAGGATTATTCAAACCCTTACCCATCCCAGAGAGGCCTTGGGCAGACGTCTCAATGGACTTTATTATTCCCTCGGAAGGGTTCACTACTGTCTTGGTTGTTGTCGACGGCCTATCCAAGATGGCACACTTCCTACCCATGGTGGGTACTCCCTCTGCTCTGGATACAACCAAAGTGTTTATCAAAGAGATAATAAGGCTCCATGGAGTGCCTGTCAGCATTACCTCTGATAGGGGTGTTCAATTCACCTCCAAATTTTGGAGGGAGCTCTGCAACGCACTAGAAATCAAAGTTTGCCTTTCTTCCGCATATCATCCCCAAAGCAATGGCCAGACAGAGAGAACAAATCAAACTTTGGAACAGTATCTCCGCTACTTTTGTTCCGGCTCCCAGGTTGATTGGTCCTCTCTGCTTCCTTTCACAGAATTTGCGTATAACAATTCAGTCCATACTGCCACTAACCAAACACTCTTCTGGTCGAACTTTGGGTTCCATCCTTCCTTCCTCCCAAACTCTATTCTTGAAACATCAGTACCTGCGGTACAGGAACGGATAAACGCTATCCAAAGGAACTTTCAGGAAATTTAGGACGCTCTACAGAAGGCCCAAGATAATTACCAGAAATATTACAACAAAGGAAGAAAGGAGAACCCAGTTTTTAAGACTGGCGACAAGGTGTGGCTATCAGCAGCAAACCTCAGGTTACCCTGTCTCTCACGGAAATTGGGCCCAAAATTTATAGGGCTTTTGAAATCAAAAGAATGATAAACCCTGTGGCTTTTGAATTAGCCCTACCCACTTCCTACAGGATTCACCCAGTTTTCCATGCATCCTTGCTGAAACCGCTGACTCACAGTCCTTTTCCAGGAAGAGAGGAATCACCTCCTCCACAGTCAAAGTGGATGGGGAAGAGGAGTTTGAGGTAGAGGCCATTTTGAATTGCAGGAAGAGGGGTAGACAACTACAGTACCTGATCAAATGGAAGAGGTATCCCCCTGAAAATAATTCCTGGGAACCTTCAAGAAACCTGCATGCCCCACGCTTAATTCAGGCTTTTCATTGGGAACATCCGGAATTGATGTCCAGCTTCTATCTGATCAGCGTGTCACATGACATCCTGGCTGCCTGTCAGGAAGTAAACAGCTTCTATCTGTTCAGCGTGTCACATGACATCCTGGCTGCCTGTCAGGAAGTAAACAGCTTCCATTTGTTCAGCGTGTCACATGGCATCCTGGCTGCCTATAAAAGCTGAGCAAATCCCCAAGCAAATTGCTGTTTTGTCTTTCAGCTTCCTGTGATCCAAGTTCCTGTTTCCTGCCTGTTTGATCTTCTGCTGTGACCCGTATTGCCTTGACCACCCTGATCTCTCCTAAACCTGACTCCTGGCTTACTTATTGGACTTTGCTGTTCTCTCCTGTGTTTGACCCTCTGCCTTGTGACCTGGACTTGCCTTCAGTCCCCTGCACCTGACCTTCTGCCTGTGACCCGGATTGTCTCCAGTCTCCCGCGTCTTGATCCTTTTGCTTGTCTTGGACTCCTCTCTGGTGATTGACCCTCGGCCCGCTTTGGACTTTCTGCTAAATAACACCAGCTGAGCTCTGCTACCTGTCAGTGTCTACACAAGCCCTCAGAGACCTTCATGCAAGTCCTGTCCTGCCTGCTGGTAGCTTGTGCCTCTTGGTGCCATCCACCCTCTGTCCCATCTCCAGGGGGTGGAGTGCGCTTAGTCTCTGCATCTCGGCCTCGGTGAGTACCCTTTTCTGACACCTAGTGCAGTAAGTTGAAGTACTGTCAGGTTGAAGTAAATTGTCTGGAAAGGAATTAAAAGGACGAGGGTTAAGCTTGTTGAATAACGCTTTACGGAGCTTATTAGCACACTCATAACATTTTTGGTTAGCCCAGAGTAGGGATTTAGCAGTCTTACTCATGTCTAAGGATTTGATGTGATTACATAGGGAAACTACAGAACGTAGACGATCCACCGTGGGGGAAGCAAGAAGCACAATTTTTCTGCTTTCTGAAGTTGGGAAAATTGAGTACTGTCCGTGATACTTTTTTTATTTGCACTAACATACAATTTTTCAGGACAAGCTTTCGGGGTATGTCCCCTTCTTCAAGGTCCAAGCAGTACGGCTACAATTACGTCAAGTATGAAGTTGGGAAATAAGAAATGAACTTTGAAAGTTGGCCTTTGTTCAATTGATATACAGTGGCCTCTGATGAAGGCTTTATGTACCTCCCACATGGTGGAGCCCTCAGACACCATTCCCTTATTAAGCAGAAAGAATTCCTCAAATTGTTGCGAGATCTGGTCTTTGATAACTGAGTGGCAAAAAAGAGATTCATTAAGGTGCTAATGACATGACCAAGTAGTAGGGAATGTCAATGTTATATTTAAAAGAATGGATGCGTGATCCGACCAGGTGATTGGGTTAATGTCAGCATCTACCACATGTGTTAACAAAGGGGCCGTTATGAAAAAATAGTCCAGCCTGGAATATACTGTAGCCTATGAGGGGGTGAAAAAAAAAAGTAAATTGTTTATGGGTAGGATGTTTCACCCTCCAAATGTTATAAATGTTACGAGCTCTAATAAGCTTGCAAAAATAGGTAGAGTGGCTAAGTACTCTAGCTGAAGGGGTAGATCGTGTCCTTCAAGGAAGACATAGACAGATTGAAATCACCTCCAATGATCATAAATGGTTGAGAGAATTTCTGCATTTGTTCAAAAACCGCTGTGAGAAATTGAATTTGTCCTGAGTTAGGTGCATATATGTTAGCCAAGGTAAAAGAGCATTGCATGTAGTCACAATCCAGGAAAACAAACCTACTATGAGAATCAAGGAATGAGGATTTATTTTTTAGTGGACAAGAGCCACCCTTGTCTTCCCAGAAGGATCAAAAGCCATATAAGAGGTGGGGAAGTGTTTAGAGGCAAATTTCAACATATCTCCAGAACAAAAATGGGTCTCCTGGATCATAACCACATCTACCGCTGAGGATTTGAACCGCAAAGGTTCCGACATTTAGCCAAAGTGATAGGTGATAGTTCACTATGTATCTGGACCTTGTCTCCCTTATAATCCAGACCAGTTTTGCTGCCGGTAGCTATGAGGAGAGCTTCCTTGCTTTCGTACTAATGGAACTGGACTATGATGTCCCTGGAGTTAGCTCCGGCAGGAAGTTTAGGGGCCAGAGATCTATAGGCTATATCCATTCGCCAATTTATGTTGTGAATGTGGGGTGCCAATGTTTTGAAGAGACCCAAAAGATAAGGATGGAGATCCAAATCACTTACAGTACAGTTTCTGGTATCCCCCAAATTTGCAGGTTTTGGCACGTTCCCTGTTTTCCAGGTCTTCTTGTTGTGACTTGAGTTGGGAGACAGAGTGTTCAAGCGCAGCATTATCCTCTTTTAGTACATTTACATATTGTACTTGTTCAAATTTATTTTCCAGAGTATCGGTGCATTCACCCAAACAAGCGATTTCACCCCTCAGCTTTGCGTGATTTTCACAATTTCCCTTGTGATATTGTGAGTCAGGTTCTGTAGCAGAGCCTGCAATTTCAAACCAAGAACCTCCACTGTGACAGCTGAGGTGGGCTCCACTACTGTTGGGCGGAAGACCGCAACACACAAGCTTCCTGTGGCCGCAAGGGATCTGTAGGCTCAAGCGGCTCGTTCTGCATACTTGAGGCCGGGAATGCAGACCTATACAGGAACCGATCCAGCGTGGAAGGAGACTATGGCTCTGCTGGTATTTCTGGTGCCCAGTCTTCCCCAGAGAGTATCCAGGGGTATTCAAATGTAAGGCAGCTGATTCCCATGCCTGCAGCTGCTGTGGAAGTGAAGAAGGAGTTCTGAAAACCGGACTGAGATCTGAGCCATGGGATTACATGTTCGCCATCTTCAAATCTGATGCATGGTCCCCTATTTGTCATAATTTTTGTTTCAAGATGCACTAAATACTTACAATTGGTAAAAGGTTTTGACTGCAGGCAGGGCATTTTAGCACCCGGACTCTTCAACTACGAAGTCACGCTGTTGTCATAGATGCAGTATGCAGTTTAGCATTGTCCTGATGAAATATGCAAGGCTTTCCCATGATGAGATTTGCAAATCATTGCATTCCGTTTTTATGTAGATTTTACACAGCGTCCCAGCCTCCCAACATTTTTGGAGTTGGGGTTGCATACATAGGTTGTATATATAGACAGAACATAGCCTGGCATGGCAACAACATGCAAGCAACACATGTATCCCTTGCTTAAAGTAATCAAAAAAACTTGTAAGGTTGAACCAAGGAAATCATAGTGATTGCTTATTTCTGACTGGTCCTTGGTGTAGGAAGCAATTTGATTTCTGAGTCCCCTATTTTCTTTTAATATTTTATATCTATTTAAAGCCTGGTTTTGCTATAACTGTTCTGTTACATAAACTGTGAAATGTGCTCTTTTATTTTTTTCACCATCTGACGTCTCCAGGAGCCTAAAATAAATTGATGACATCAGTAAGAACTTGAGATCACAGTACATTTTACAGCTTCTTGCACATTTATTCTCACCATTCATGCATTATATATTTATTTATCATGAAAATTATATCTGTAGTCTGTATTACCATATCCTATCAGCATTCCTTATGCATGTCCTTATTTGCACTCCATCGAAAGGAGAACTTTGCTACATTGAAAGGGGAATGAGTGATTAGAACCAACTTGAAAACTTGCAGGGCAAGTCTCATTAAAGGCCTCTGCTTTAGGCCAGCCCTTGTTTCACCTGCCTCCCACAGATGACCTATGAGTCATTGGCTCTCCCTGCTTCATCATTATCAAATTATTTCAACCCCAAAGCCTTAGCTGAAAAATAACCTTGTTCTCTTTGATTGTAACCCAGAGTGCAAAAAGCCTTTTGTGTATATGTGTGAAATAGATAGAACTGATGTAAAGACCAAATGCAAAAGTACAATGGATAATTTGGAAGCTAGGAATTGTTAGCAGAAAGAAATAGAGATCTCAGTTAAATAATATTTCAGTTACTGTCTCTACTTTGGAGAATATAAAATAACAACAGAAACATATTATATTTTAGTGCCCTGATATCAAGAAAGGAATACCAACAAAATACCAATGTGTAACATACAATACAATGTGTAACAAAATGGTGTAGAGCAGCAAGAATAATAAAAATCAGGTACTCTTAAAGTGTTACTAAACCCACAACAGTAAAATCTGTCTGTATATGCAGAATAGTATGTTTGTTATACTCACTGTGGAACTTAAGTGGTTAATCCTCTGCATTGTGTAAAAAGGCTTTTTGATCCTATATGCACAGATCCTCCCCGTCCTGCAGGGTCTCTCTTGGCAAGGCCAGATAATAGACAGTCAGAGTAGTAAAGCTGCACATGCTCAGTTTGGTCTCTATTGCTGGAGAGAATATTTCCTTGTTGAGCTCAGCTTTTCAGGTCACATGATATTGACATCCCACATGTGGGCGTGTATACAGATCCTATATGACAGCCCAGTCCCTCCCCCCTCCTCCATCTCCTCCATGCACATTAACTAAAAAAAGAACAGTGCGTGGGATGTCACATCTTGATTGATGGTTGATCCGCCTCCCATAACAGCATGAGGACACAGGCTGTAGTCAAAATCTCCCCCTACCTGAACACTCAGCACTTGGGAAGACCTTGCCGTTTAACAGGTGACCATGGTGTACAGATCAGCTAAAAGGGTATATAGTGTCAGTATTTTAATGTAAAAAGAAGATTTAAAAGGTCTGGGCACTGCAGAGGGGGGGGGGGGTGGATGAACTATTTTCATATTACTGAGTTTAGCAACACTTTAAGTGTCTGCATGTACCTCAGTGCCTTTTTGGGTGTATCTGGTCCCCCAAAACTCAGGGTGCTTTTGTAGGCAATGTTAAAAACTGGTCCATCTCTTCTGTCTCCTGTGCTTAGCTATTTGTCCTCAAAGCTAAACTTTATCCAAAACATTTTACTTTTGGATAAAGTGAGGCAGGGTTTAGTCTTTTATCAGGATTTTGTTTTTGCTATCTGTGTCCCTGTTGTGGACCTTCAGGACAGAAAGTGATGTGATATATCTCCAATGCGGACAGAGACAAAAATAAAAATCTATTTTAGTAAAATGGGGAAGAATTTAAAGTTCTAACAAAATTTGTATTGCTGTCTGTGCCTGTTCCAGTGATGACCAAACCCCCCCTCCCATATCACCATATAGAAAATGACTGAAAAGACTGAGAATCTAGGCTGGGTTCACACTACAGTTGTACGACTGTGGATCCGACTTCAATGAACTTCAATGAACGGGGATCCGACTTTGATCTCGACAATGCAGACACTTCGTGTGTGGTATGAATCTCCATGCCAAATAAAAAAAAACGGCATGGGTTTCCCCTCCAAGACCATACCAGGCCCTTTGGTCTGGCATGGATTTTAGAGGGAACCCCCCACTCTGAAAAAACGACCATACCTCTGCCGGGTCTTGTCCGCTGTCTTCTTGCTTTTTTGCCGGGTCTTCTACTCTGTCTTGTCCCCCTGTTCTTATTCCGATGTTGACTCAACGCTCTCTCCCGCTTTAAAGCTGGGTGCGCAGTGTGCCACACTATACTACACTAAATACCCTGCCTAATCTCCATTCATAAATACTATATACTGCCGCTGTGTAAGCAGCCTTATATAGTGTGGGGCGTGGACTTAGCCCCTGAGCCATGATTGGCCAAAGGCCCCCTTGGCCTTTGGCCAATCATGGCTTTCACAGCAGCCGTCAATGCACTGCGAGGGGCACTCTGCAGTGCTCAAATTTGTTACGAATGCCCCATATGTTTGCTTGTTCTGCGGAATGAACAACCAACGTTTGTCTCGAACATCGGGACCATCCCTATATTTGCATATGACAGCACCCCAGAGTTCAAGGGTCCTAAAGTTCTTGAAATACATTAGAAGGCATAGATACATCATTTACACACCGAACCCTGTCGGTTCATGGACTGTGCAAACTATTTGAGCTGTTTGCCTTGTTCACCTGTTGCTACTACAGCAGGTAGTTATTCATTTATTGGTGGTATTACTCCCACCAATAAATGATAATGGGCTCAATTTACTAAAGGATATCACATGCTATTGTAGCGGGGTCCCCAAATTTAACCCCGCTATACCTAAATTTAGGGGTGACCAGAGCAATAGTTGGCTCAGGTCTCTTGATTATTTGGACTCTGCTTTGCTGCTGTGTCACCTGGCGTGCAGTTCCCCTTTGGGCGTATAGGTGGTGTTGTCACCTATGCCCAGGGTTGAACCACAGGTGATAGAGTGGGTATTCGATGTCCTCTCTCGGCTGCCGTTGGTGGGCGGTTCTGGCCTGCTGTGCATGCCGGGAGAGGATATATAAGGGGCAGACGCCATTACACGGGGAGCCAATTCCCGGGGCCCATGCCCGGAGAACCAATTCCCACGGTCCATGCCCGGAGGAGCATGAATTCCGGGGCCCATTACCCGGAGGGAGCTACCCCTCAGAGGGGGGTGCGCCCCATCTTGATCAAGGAGTCTCAGGCACCTTCAGCCTGAGACTACAGAGTTCCAGGTAGGCCCAGAACCTTTGACTGGGTCTACAATCGAAGAGGAGTCCCAGGGAAACCGCGTGAGGGTAACCGCACTGACACTGAGGAAACCAGGGGAGGATCGATCCCATAACAAGAGGGCGAGTAATAGAGTATTGCTGACTCAGGAAAGGCCTGGTGACCTGTTGGAGGGAAGGATTCCTCGCTTCGCAGACTGCCTCTGCGGAGTGTTGAAGTTCAGAAGGGATCTCCTTGACTTGGTCCTTGGAGGGGACTGAGTCATTGTTCCAGCATCACGCCGGCTGCTAGTTCTATTCAGTGACTATCCGGGTGAGCTGTACCCACCGGGATCGAGTGGCGACGAAGCCAAGAACGTGCCTGAATCCACTTCTATCTGCTAACCTTTTTCTCACTTTAACTCTCTGGTTCCTGAAAGCAAGATAAAAATAAACTCATGTTGGAGTTGATATGTTGTGTGGACGTTGACCTCATTTGGGAAAGATAAAGACTTGCCTCTATAAACATAGAGGAGAGAACCAGAAGAAGGGCGTTAGTTACTAACTGCAGGACCCAAGTATGTAACACCGCCTGACCTTTATAATCTAGAGGACACGGGCATGTGGCATGGTGTGTCTTATCCCCCTGCTTGAGGTAAGAGGGGGAAAAAGATCCGTGTGCTACACTATATTTGGATCACGTGACTCATTTGATCCAACATTTGCATGTGATATTGAACTTTATAAGTGAATTCACTATCAGTTTATGCGATAAATAAGATCACCACTACAACAATGTTTAAAAAAAAATAGGAGGCAAAAAAGGTCAGTGAACTAGTCCTGGCCTGTCAGCTCATATTTGTGTAAGGTTCACAAATATTTGCCTGCATAAACTAAATCCTAACTAAAATTTGGTGGGTCAGTTTGCTCAAATATAATTACAATTTTTGTTATTTTACAATAGTGTAAAAGTAAACAGCATTTCAATAGCTACATGCACTTAGTAAATAGGGTAAAAGTAAAAGCCAAACTATTTCTTCATAATTATCTTGAAAGGTCAAAAATAATTTATGGACATGTTATGCAGATTAGATAATATATATTCATCCTTTATTCAGATATTATGGATCAAATGAATGTTGACCTTCTAAAGACCACAATTGACGTCAACTCTAGTTCATTATTTTCTTATTCAAAGAATTAGATAATACAGGTTCTAATGTTTTTCTTAAATATTAAAAACTATACATCTATTAGTTATTGTGATATTGTATTAATTGATTATTTACACATAATTTAAAAGTTTTCGAACATCTATCATGCAGTACCCTCCAGCAAAAAGCCATTACAGATGTTATGATCTTTAAGGCAATGAAGGGTTGACCTTTTTTCAGTTTCATTTTACCAGAACTATATTACAGGTACAAGACGGGTGACACAAATTAATTACAAAGACTAGAGCTAATATTCTGTGAATTTGAAGAAGACATCTAAAGTGACTTGGACATTTTCTATGGATGTCACTTGAAAAGATCCTGTTGATGGTGTTCTGGGCACTGCCAGCTGGGAAGAGACTTGGGAACAAATTCAAGATATGCTATGAGGATTATATCTCTGGACTAGAGATGTCCTTCCTACTCAAAGGTAAAGTGTACGTCCAGTGAAAATGCGGTGCAAATTCTGGAATAATGAAGCTATTCCCTTTTTGATTTCCTCTAGGGCAATCAATTAAAGGAAAACACAATTTTGTATGGAATATAACATCACCACTCTGGGAAATCTCTGAGGCCAATATCAAATACTTTTGATGTTTACATGGACTCAACTGATCATTTTTACCACTTGCCAACCAGCTCACGTACATTTACTGCAGCAGGTTGGCTCTCCTGCGCGAACCGACATACCTGTACGTCGGTCCGTGAAAAGAGGATCGTGGACTCGATGTCCGCCGGTGACCTGCGATCGCTGTGTACAGAGGCAGAATGGGGAACTGCCTATGTAAACAAGGCGATTCCCCATTCTGCCTAATGACATGTCAGAAATCTTCTGTTCCCAGTGATCAGGAACAGTGATCTCTGTCATGTCCCAGTCAGCCCATCCCCCCTACAGTTAGAACACACCCAGGAAACACACTTAACCCCTTGATTGCCCCCTAGTGTCATTTGGGGTCAGATTTGTCTGCCGCAATGTCGCAGTGCCGCTAAAAATCGCAGATCGCCGCCATTACTAGTAAAAACAATACAAAAAATAAAAGTCCCTAAATCTATCCCATAGTTTGTAGACGCAATAACTCTTGCGCAAACCAATCAATATACGCCTATATTTATTTACCAAAAATATGTAGAAGAATACATATCGGCCTAAACTGATGAATAAATTTGTTTTCTTAATATATTTTTTGGCTATGTATTATAGCAGAAAGTAAAAAATATATATATTTTTTTAAATTGTCGGTCTTTTTTTGTTTATAGCGTACAAAATAAAAACCGCAGAGGTGATCAAATACCACAAAAAAAAAGCTATTTTTTGTGGGAAAAAAGTACGTCAATTTTGTTTGGATACGTATCGTAAAAAATGGCCTGGTCATTAAGGGGGAAAATCCTTCCGGGGCTGAAGTGGTTAAAGTAGTAAAACAGATCTCATATATTTATTTTATTTCTGTGTTTTTTAGCTGTTTGCCTGGAGTTCTTTTATAATATTTCATCTTGTCTATGGCCCTAATACAGATTTCTCAACATTTCCTATCTGACAGAAATAGATGGAAAATCTGACACAGGTACACATTTACTGAGTATTTGTTACAGAATTTGTTTTGTCTGGAGTTGTCCTTAAAACTGTATCTATAAGGTTTATTGCCGTTTGCATTTAGGCTGGTAAGATTCACCTGATCTGTATGTTTTAGCGATCATTATGACTGGAATGTGATGGGATATCCAAACCTTTACAGTGGTAAGAACAGGAAATAAGAGGGATTCTTCCACTGGAGACACAGTATGTTCCAATGACAACTGCCCAAGAGGGGATTTCCCCTCATTTTGCATGGATTTTCTCTCATTTCATGGGTTATATCTGTAGCAAAGGCTCCGTGGGGTTGCTACGTGTTACAGCATCCACACATTTCACCCTGCTGGTCAGACATCCATTAGACACACTTCCTCAGTTAATGAACAGTCTCTTGCTTGTTTTTGTTGTTTTTATTAGGGGATTGAACTTAGTTGGGGAAAAGGGACATGGGATGCCCATAGGATAAATTGTACTTAGTAGAATAGAAGTAGATGTGTCACACTTCTCAGCAGAACAAAAGTAACTGCGCATATACTTCCCAGTAGAACAAAAGATGGTTGACTCTAAACTTGACAGTCCTTTCCTTCCTCAGCACACTTCCTCCAGCACACTACTTAGGAGCACTTACTTCACTGTCCAATTTTAGTCTCCTGTCACACCATCAGCATGACTAGGCCTCACTCTGAATAAGTCCTAGTGTCCTTTCTTGATAGTTCTTTGCATGCCGGGGTCTGCAGTACCCCTTTGTGGTAGCAACCGATTTAATTGAGAAGAATAAATGATAAACTACTGATCCCAGCAAGTCCGATGCAAATACTGTCCGCCCTCCTGGCTGCAGCGACTTGACACAAAACTCCCACAGTCTCTCCCTCTGGCTCTACATCCAGCTCCCCTGGCATGTCTCTTCCAGAACTTTCCACTGTGCTTTCCACTCACCGACACCTGGCCCGGATCCCTCCTGAATTACTTTCTCCGGATGTGCTGACCAACTGTCCTTCCAGCTCCTGTTCAAGGACACCTCTCTATGACCATGTAAGGAGAGGCTCCCTCCCAGCTCCCAAGCTCCCAGTCTGAGTTAAACCCCCCCCAGAATGAAGGTTCCCTCAGACACGACAGTCTAACACTCCATTATCCAGTTTACCCAGCCAACAACTCCTCCCCCAGCAGGCTGATCATGGGTATATGTAGGAGGCCTGCCCCCTGCCAATCCTAGTTGGAGATTGGTCAGGCCTCTCACATGCACCCCATGTCACTCCAGCTCTTTTCCCTGCCCCTTTTCCAGAACCTTCTCCATGGAAACAGAAGAGGCGCCCAAGAGCTGAAGCACATGTCAGTCACCTGCTGCTATACTAAACCACTCCCCTGCCCCCAGATAAAAACAAACAAGCCTAGCTCACAGCATAGGCCTGCCTAAATTTACCTACGCTGGCAGCTTACACAAAAACCTACACATAGCACCTACCTACCTTAGGTAGAGGGTGCTACATATCCATAACAGGAAGAGAAAGAAAATCTACTTGATGGGACCCAGACAGCAAACAAAATAAAAAAAATCTTCCCCTACCCTATTTAAAACCTAAAAAAAATTGTCTATGAATATATTTTACATACTGTATATCCTGTTCTGAAAATCTACTGTATACATGAATGATTTTTAAAGGCCCTTCTACATAAACTGCTTTGAGAAGCATATAAAGCTAAAGTTTAGTGCGTCTTTAAGGAAAGATTGCAAATAACATGACATGGAAAGATAAAACTAATTTAAAAGTCACTACTGAAAGTAAATGTTGTAACTGAGGTAACACAAGGCCTTAGTAAAAGCTCTGCTCGCATGGTTCATTAAAGATTTTTGACACTTTTTAAGAGAAATAGAAAGAAAGGTGAGATTGTATTGTTATCAGGAGAAACCTTGCATCATGCACTTAGCAATGTCATGATGATGTGCTTTACATATTTCCAACATTACTGACACTGAAGCAACGCACGCTAATATTTTAGACATCAATAATGCGTCATTTAGACTACATTTCTCAAAAAATGCTCTGATGCAAAGAAATGAGAATTCTAGTTTTCTCTAGTTGTGAACAACAAGTTTCATGACATGATGACTCTCAAATGGATGTTAAGTTAAAAACATAAGTAGCATTAGTAGAATAGTACTGTTGCTCTGGTAAAATACAAAATGTACTGACAATGGTTAGGATAAAGTGTATATACAGCCAAAGCCTATGTTCTAGTTTTGCATAGAATAGATAAGAGTTTAAACTTGTCAGTTAATATTTTTTATGTGTATCTTCTTTTCATTGGGGGATCTTCATTTACCTTCTGTCCTGGAGATGTAACAAGAAGTCAGAGGAAATACCCAC
Organism: Rana muscosa; assembly: GCA_029206835.1. NCBI lineage: Eukaryota > Metazoa > Chordata > Amphibia > Anura > Ranidae > Rana > Rana muscosa. The sequence continues at coordinate 138,358,179 of CM055119.1, forward strand.
AAAGTGAGGGTAGTCCCCCTCTTAGGCCTGATTTTCACAGGTGGCCGACAAGCAGTCTAAGCAAGTAGTTGATCTGTGTTATCACTGCCCCCGACCGCTGAGCTGCAAGCAGCACAGTCAATTTTTTGCAACACATTGCATTTGATAGGCAGAACCACTGTCAAATGTGGCCAATTCAAGTGATGGGGACTGGGTCACAGCTACTTGTAATGCATTTGCATGCATTGTGGTAGGATTTCACTGGTTAAGACAGGTGTTTGGGAGGTAACATATCATCTCCAAGCTGCCTGTTAAGTGGTGACAGGTTAAATGCTGTGGATAGCTTTTCAGAGGTGTGTTAAGAACCAGCACACATGTAAACAAGTCCTTACACAGTTGCTACCGAAAGAGGTATTCCCAACCATTAGGGTGGCCACTAAATTTTGGTAAATCCCATCACTTTCTAAATATTAGGTTTCTAACCCTTCCCAACCTTATCCAAAAACTTAAAAAAATGTTTTGAATATGCAAACTTTAATCACTTGCTGACCGCGCTATAGCAAAATGGCGGCTACAGCGAGGTCAGCCAGTATGACGTCCTCCTCGTTAGCCCGCTGTGGCGCACACCTGTCACACCAATCACAGCGGCTCTTTACCACGTGATTAACTGTGTCCAATTACAGCTGATCACGATGTAAACACACTTGCCGGTTATCAGCATTCCTTTCCTCATGTTGTTACAGTGTGAGAAGAGGAGAGAGCCGGTAACCAAGGAGTGTTAAAGGGGACATTTGCACTGATAATCAGGGCAGTGATCCTCATTGTCCTGATTATCAGTGCAGCCCCAACAGTGCCAATCAGTGCTGCCTATTAGAGCCAATCAGTGTCCATCAGCGATGCCAATCAGTGCTGCAAATCAGTGTCAATCAGTGCCCGTCCGTGATTCCAATCAGTGCTGCCAATCACAGTCCATCAGTTCTGCCTATCAGTGCCCATCAGTGCTGCCTATTAGTGCCCATCAGTGCTGCATATCAGTGCTGCCTATCAGTGCCGCCTATTAGTGCCCATCAGTGCCGCATATTAGTGCAGCCTCATCAGTGCCCACCAGTTTTACCTATCAGTGACCATCAGTGCTGCCTATTAGTGCCCATAGGTGCCGCCTCATCAGTGCCCATCAATGCTGCCTCATCAGTGCCCATCAGCGCAGCCTTTTACTGCCCATCAGTGAAGGAGAGAAATTACCTGTTTGCAATTTTTTTTTTAACAGAAATTAAGAAAAATTGGCAATATGATTATGTCCAGATTATCTTACGTATATCCTTTTAGTTGCAATTTCCAGTGCCCCCACATTGTCCATTGTATAGTTTGCTAAATAATAAATTCAGCCTTGGTTAAAAAAACTAAAATGATCAGTCCCCAGCAATTTAAAAGCAGAGCTGGCAGTTCACCCTATCTCTGGTACTGCCCCCCGCACACTCACTGATGCAGTGATCCAGCACTGCATCTGTTCTCCGTTGAATGATGCCCAGAGTCATTTAACCCATTTTCTGATTCAATGGGGGAAGTGGGTCCACATGAGGGAAATCCAAAGCCCAGAGTTGGGTTTTAAGTCATGTATGAGCTACTTGTTAGGTTTTGCGTTGGCCATAGTTGCTGATCTTGCTTGAATGCTGTGTACCCAGACCCTTCTGTGTTATCCTACTGTTTGGCACCACCATTTCCTCTCAGCTGGATATGATACTTGACCAGACATTGAATATGAACTTTCCTAATAACTGGTACCTAGGACCTACACTCTGAGAGTGACAAGGTGAGAGACTGCAGTTAGGAGCCAATGTGCATCAGACATTTTTGAACAAGTCTAAAAATTGCACAGGCATCAGGATTTACATGAATATCATCTCATCATCTCAGTCCAGGATGTCTTTTCTAGAGTCAAACACTGAAACACAGACAAAGACATTAAAAAATATAACTGACGATGGGGTAATTTAAGGAACTGTTCTATTCTAAATCCCAAATTTTGAAAGAAATACATTTTGGTTAGAGGCCTACTAAAGCCTATGAGTATAGTTGCATGATGCAAACCTGCTTTACCTTAATTACTTAAAAAAATTAAATAAAAAAATTAAAAGGCTATACATTCCCTTTAGGAAGAGAGAAACAAAACACAGCAATGGAAAAATCCACCAGAACAATATTTCTTGTAAGCCTTATCTCCAAAGATATCTGAACATTTCATCACGTTTATTTAATTCCTATTCACCCATTTATTTGAAATGTTTCTTGTGGTAGAAAGCATTATCCCCTATCTACTAAAATACATTTTCTAAGCACCTGTTCTCACTTCATTCCAGCCTCTCTATTTTTACTCCTTTGATGTGTTGTAAGCTTTTGTTCCATGTAACTCAAACCTTTTATGCCTTTATTTTTCTCCTCACCGGTCCCATTCTTCCTCGTGTCTTTCATTTTTCGTGATGTATATCAGCATTCCTCAGCTATTATTTAATTTTAACTAAATCTCTTTATGGATGAAATGTGGCCTAAGAAGCAAAAAAAGAGTATACATGTTTTAAACATGCTTGGGCTTATTAAAAAAACAAAAAAACAAAACAAAACTACTTTATTTTCCAAATGTGTGCAGCCTGAGTTGTTATTATTGCAGAATTTACATAAAAGTAACTTTATTGGGATTTGGTGTATGCTTTAGAGTAAAGCTGGGAACTTTTGGCCTGGGGCTATTACAAGCAAGGGGCCCTTTCATGGGAGGGACGGATTTCGGTGAGCTAAAAGTACGCCATTGTGCCATAGTGAATGGTGGACATGGTAAAAGATGGGTGTTCCGAAGGGACATGGTTTATTGTGACACAGCTTTCACATCTTTCAGCATCAGCTTTCCTTGTGCCTCTCAATGTTTGGTCACTCAACACCTGAGATTTGCAAATGTTACACAGATCCAGGATGGATTTTAAATGAAGACATACTTAATGAGCTGAACAAGATGACTGTCACTCTGTAAAAATGATACGGGCTAAATAAAATACTGAAAGAGATACCAGGCAATCATGACAAAGAAACATCTCTTGCCTTCGTTTAACAAGTGAACTCAACACATTTCACAGTTTTGCATTCCTCCAGCATTGTCTCATTTTGTGGTCTCTGCAATAGATTGCATACTATCTTAGAGTCACACAGTTGATACTGGAAGACTTCCCTTTGCCAGGTGATGTGATCTCCAGTTGGACCATGGGGAAGACTGCTATATAACGACGATGTAAAAATGTTAATGATGCACTGTCTCAAACAACAAAACCGTTGAGTTTAAAAATCACCAAGTAATCATAAATATCTGCAGCATCAATTGATGAATGCACATCCAGATATACCAATACTATTTAAAGTGTAAATAATGTGCTAAAACCCAAATATTAACCACTTCAATACTGGGCACTTTCACCCACTTCCTGCCCAGGCCAATTTTCAGCTTTCAGTGCTGTCGCACTTTGAATTACAATTGCGTGGTCATGCAATGCTGTACCCAAACTAAATTAGGTGGCACTGATGAGGTGGCACTGATGGGCACTCATGATGAGGCACTAATATGCAGCACTGATGAGCACTGATAGGCAGGACTGATATGCAGCACTGATGGGCACTGATAGGCGGCCCTGATAGACACTGATGGGCAGCCTTTATGGGCACTGATGGGCACTTATAGGCAGCACTGATGGGCACTGATAAGTGACACTGATAGATGGCAGTGACACTGATAGGCAAAACTGATGAGGCAGCACTGACAGGCATCACTGATGGGCACTAAAAGGCAGCACTGATGGGCTCTGATTGGCATCAATGATGGACACTGATTGGCACCACTAGTGGACACTGATTGGCATCACTGGTGGGCACAGGTGGGCATCCCAGATGGGCAAGGTGGGCATCACTGGGGCATTGACAGGCATTGCTGATGGGGCTGCACTGACCCGCGCAGACCCCCCCTGTCAGGAGAGCTGCTTATCAGCTCTCCTCTACTCATGCCCTGTCAGCGCGCGAGTAGAGGAATGTCGATAACTGGCACTTCCTATTTACACTGTGATCAGTTGTGATTGGACACAGCTGATCACGTGGTAAGGAGCCTACGTCATAGACATATACTGTGATCGGAGATGCAGTGTGTCCGGGCAACACACCGCACCACCCATCGACTCGCTGCGTGCCCCGGGGGAGCGTACAGCTGCTTGTTCTGAAGGACGTCATATGATGTCCAGTCAGGACAATGGAGCCCCCGCCCAGCCTATAGCAGAAAGGTGTTAAAGTGCAAACAATATACAAAAAAATCATATGATGCACTTTTTCTAAGGTGCAAAGTGCAGATTTCTGTGATAAATAATTAGCAGTTCATATACAAACAATACAATCCAAATAAATTCCATCTGTGTGCGGAAAAAAATGACGATCCAAAGTTCATACAACTTTTTTATTTTATTTAACATCCCGATTAAGTCCATTCAAATGCAAAGAAAAGTACTCTTGTGCAAAAATAACCATACATAAAGTGCATATGTGTCATCACTGTGCTTGTAGAGACAAATGGGCCACTAACCAGACCATTAGACACCACAAAGGAGATCATATTTGCATAAGGATATTCCCAGCTTGAAAGCCACAGCTTGTTCCTGGATGGCCCCTAAGTGTCCGGATGGATTTCACCTTCCGACTCTTAAGCCCTGTACACACGATTGGATTTCCTATGGATTCTAATCCAATGTATTTTTCCATCGGAAATCCGATGAAGCTGACTTCCATCAGTCTTGCCTACACACCATCAGTCTAAAATCCGACCGTCCCAAACGCCGTGACGTAAAACACTCCGACAAGCCGAGAAAAATAAAGTTCAATGCTTCTGAGCATGCGTCGACTTGATTTTGAGCATGCGTGGGGTTTTTGTCCGATGGAGTTCCACACAGACGATCGGAATTTGCTATCGTTTTTTTTCCCATCAGATAAATTTAAAACATGTTCTATTTTTTCTCACCGATGGAAAAAAGACCGATGGGGCACATACACGATCAGTTTGTCCGATGAGAAAAGTCCATTGGACTGTTTTCATCTGTAAAACCGATCGTGTGTACACGGCATTACAGTTGCATGTATTAAAAATAAGGAAAGAGGAAAAGAAAAAAGGAAAGAGTATAGTGCTATACTGCTTAAATCAAGCATTTAATAAAAAGTATTGCACTTACAGAGATATCATGTAAAACAGGCAAACAATTTCATATAAGCACGGCCATGATGAGTAGAGGTCGGTCCGTGCATGTTGACATCACATCGCTAGCTCCACCCAATGCGTTTTCCCCTTGGAAGGCGTCATGTGAGATTGGACCATGAGTTGTCACTGACAACAGGAATAAACCCTCTAAGGGCACTAAACAAACATCAATTAGATAAAAAAAAAATTGTAAAAAATAATAAAATCTTATAGGACAAACAGAGCATCCGGCAAATATAGTGTAAGTACACATAAATCATAGAAGGCAATGACACCTGCGTGTCGAGTGTCACTGAATGTGGGAACCACTTTAATTAATCTCTGGATAGGGGAGCATCTCCATTCAGGGTCACCAGCCCAACATAAATTATTTCTACTGGGCCAGCTAGATATTCCAGATATTCCACAGGCTGATCCATGTGTTGCTGATTTCCAGGGTCTTTAGACTGGGGTTACGGCATTGAGTAGCTTATTAAAGATGCCTTCTTGGACTCTTCAGTAGAGCTCATCTCAGTTTTATTCACTGTCTCCGTGTCTGTTAGGTAGATTTATTCTCACTACCTGTCCCAGTGAAAGGGTATCACAAGGACATAAAGTGATATAATTTAGTTTTGGCTAGAATTGGGCTTTAAGATATGCTATCACTTGCTGTCTCTAGGCCTGAAAATCTGAACAGTGCCTCTGTCTCTTTAACAAATTAGGCTGTTTGTTCAGAATTTACCTGGTGGAAGTAATTGTAATACTCTCTTATATTTTGAATCCTAGTCATATGTAATTTTACAGCAACTTGCACCACAAAAAACACGCTAGAGTTGGCCCTCAAAGGTAGGCTATAATAACTTGAAAACAGCTACCGTATTTATCGGCGTATAACACGCACAGGCGTATAACATGCACCCTAACTTTAAGAGGGAAGTTTCAGGAAAAAAACTTTCCACAGCCTCCTGCATATAACACGCAGGCACAGTTTACCCTCTATTTTCAGGGTAAAAAAGTGAGTGTTATACGCCAATAAATACAGTATTTATTTTTGACTGGCATCTGCAGAAGCACCTTGATCCAGCTTGCGCTCCTTGCTTGGTAGTGGTGGGACTCATGCATCTGTAGCAGTTACTACATCACTTATTTCATATGAAACAACCCTAAAGCTTTGAGGCTTAAGAACATTTTGCTGCAGATGCATCACACTGACTGCCCATCTTTCTGCTCAAAGCTATTACATCACATTTTCATAGCGCTGGTCAAATTACAGAAGCGTATTGGAAGCACAAAAACAAACAGTGTGAAGTTTGATGCGGCACTCTATCAGCTAAATTGCCCAGCAATATCTTTTGATGACCACATTATGCATCTAATCACATCAGGCCGGCAAGCCTTGGAATGTAACTGGGACCACCCACGGCTTAACAGGGTGACTTATGTTTGTGGAGGCCTTACAGATCCTGCAGTTATTGCCTCTAATGTCTACAGGAAACTGTACATGGTGTCTGTGGGCTTGATTTATTAAAGCTAACAAAAAGGTTAGTCGATGTAATTTATGTCTGGAAGAGATCGTAACGATGTACCTAAAATCATCACAACCACTGCCTTATGAGATGTCCTAATAATCCGAGTGGCACATTAATTAATTTTTTTCCTTTTTTTTTTTCTTTTGCCATACTAAAAATGTGAATCGCCCACTTGTATTACTTTGCAAACACTAAAAGTTAAAGTATTAAAAAAAAGGTTACACAACAAAAAAGTTTACTTCAGATTAACCCTTCATCTGAATAAAGAGAATATGACTCATTGCCCTGAAACTCTTTAGCTTACTGATAAATGATCTGCATGCATTATACATCAAACACTAGAATTGGACTACCTTTGAAAATATCTACAAAGATTCTTGTTAGTGTATTTTGTATACCAGCCCATTGAAATACAGTGATAACGCTAATTAATGGAGCTTCTGATTCCCTCTTAATTGCTTCAAAATAAGTTTGTGGAATTTTGATCATCTGGATATAGATGCAGGAATGCTCCCAAGGTTAGTTTGTACCCTAGAGTTTAGTGCTAGTTTTAACCCTTTAGTGGTTAGTTGCAAAGAAGTAAACCAGTAAGAACTGAAGTCATATAGCAATTTGTGTACTGAATTTCTAAACAACTCTGAGCCCTTAAAGTGACTCTGTAGTGGGAATAGATAGGGAGTTGCCATTGCTGACTTCTTCTTTGAGAATGTTAGTTCTCTGGCCGATTTTAGATGCAATGCTTTCCAAGTCTTTGACCTAGAACAAATATAGCAATAGGGAATTCTCATGCTTTTCTGTCTCTAATGCCGCGTACACACGATCATTTTTCCTGTCGAGAAAAATTAAAATTTTTCCTTTGGATGATAAAACCGATCGTCTGTGGGCTTTTTGTCGTTTTTCTCGACGGGAAAAACGGCACTAATCACAACGAGAAAAATTAGAACATGCTCTAATTTTTCTCGTTGTGTTTCCCGTTGTTTTTTTCCGCGGCAGTTTTCCCATAGGGAAACCCTGCCGGGGAGCCCACACACGGTCGTTTTTTTCGACCAAAAAAAAATTTAATTTAAAACGGCCGTGTGTGGGGGGAACAAGCTGTTCCTCGTTTTTCACGTTGATTTTCTCGACGGTGTTTTCACCGTCGAAAAAATCAATCGTGTGTACGCGACATAAGAAACATTGAGGGAAAACACAGCCAGGCAGCTAGCATTTTTTTAAAAGGTCAGCAATGGCAGCCTACGCCTGTTTCCCGACGAGAAAACCGTGCGTGTGTATGCTTACCTGTCTCCAGGTAAACCCGCGCATGCTCGATGAGACTTTGACGCATGCGCGGTAGCTTGCAAGGGTAGTGTAGGGTGAAGCAAGATGGCGACGAAGACATCGAATGTGACGAGCACATGCTCGTCGTAGTTGATGACGTCACCGTGTTTTTGCCATTCAAAAGAACTGCGGTTCTTTTGAATGTGCCGTGTGTACACTCGGCGAGCAAGAAAAGCTTGCCAGGAATCCCGTCAGGAAAACCAACGTTGATTCCCGGCCATGTGTACAGGGCTTCAGTCATTGTCTCTTTCTAGAGAAAGGTAGCTCATGTAGCCAGTCCCCTCAGCATGCCATAGCAGAGGAAAGAACTCAGATCTCATGAAGCCTTCAAACAGCAGCCAGCAACAGCAAAACATGATGCAAGCTAATATTTTACTGCTTACGGATTGTGTGTGGTGAGCTCTCTTTGTGTGTGGTGGACCTAAAAAAAACGAATGGTAAGTGATATTGCATACCTCCAAACATTTTAAGATGGGAATGAGGGACACCTACTAGCAAAAGTATATAGGCATAGGACACACCCCCTGTTACACCTCCTTAAAGGATAATTAAACAAAAAAAAAAGGGTAATTAAACCCACAAGTGCTTTTTTTTTTACCACTACTATTCTTTTATATTGGCTTCTAAAATTTACAAATGCAGCAATTAAAAAATTGGATGAAAGGTTTAGCGCTGGGAAACACTTTTTTAAAACATAAAATGTGCATTTTATTTACAACTATATAGATCAGACCAAAATGAGGGGCATTGGCTCCCCTCCTTGCTCCACCAGCTGGCCCTTCGGAAGGTGTTAACCCTACAATGCCCTTGGGATCCATAGTGGTATCGTTGGCTCTTTTTATTTTTATCTCATTTTCATTTCAATCGTTTATTAATGACTTTGTTTATTGATGGAATAAAACATTTCCTTTACTCGTGGCCATATGGACCTTTTCACTAATTTCATGTTCAGTCCATTGAGCGCTGTCCACCAAAAAGAGAGACAATTTTGAAAATAAAAACAATATTTTTTACTTTTTGCTATAATAAATATCCCACATTTTGTTTTGCTTTGCGTTTATCTAGCAAGGTTACTCTGTGGTAAAACAAGGAAGCTGAGACTTCTGCAGTGTGTAAATGTGCTTTTACTATACAAGATGCTGTACATACAAAACTATTACAATATTAGGAATATACTACAAGACTGACAGATTTCTATAACAAGCAAAATGCCTAGAAAAATAGAACAGCCTATGGTCTATTACAGTACAAATACATTACATTTAAAGGTTACTTAACTTCGATTACGCTATGTTCATGATCTTCATTGTTGAGACCAGGCATCTTCTTCTTATGATGAGTGGCTTCTCCTCTCTTACAGCAACATGAAGTGTGTCCCTCCTAGCTTACTGTCCTGCTTTTATGTGTGTCAGGCTGTTTACCATTGTTACCAAAACAGAAAACATAGATGTATGTCAACAATAGCATTGAATACAACAATGCTATCTACCTATTGTCTACTCAAACGAAACCTGTAATCTAAACTGTAATTCTTTTCAGTTTGAGAGCTGAAAGAAATCTCAAACAGGTAATGTCTATAGAGACATTAGCATATTGGATACAACAATGGTATTTAACCTATTGTCTACTCAAAACGAAACCTGTAATCTAAACTGTAATTCTTTTCAGTTTGAGAGCTGAAAGAAATCTCAAACAGGTAATCTGACCAACTCACTATTGTAAAATTGTCCCATGTATCCTATGTCTGATTAATATAATAAAAATCTAATTTTTAACAAACGCAATACATTCCGCCCTATGATTTTTATTTTTTCTCTCTCAGACCACACACAGAAAATCTCTTTATTACTAAAAACTCAATATACACATGAATTTTCCTTAAATGCAACCCCTCCCATATTTCTGTCACTGGGATGGTGTTTCAGTCTTTGGATAAAAGTTCATTAGAAAGTCCATTCTAAAGTTCTTTAGAAACAAGTCCAAGCTTGGAATACATCAAAGGCCTTGTTCTCCACAGCTCTTGCGATCTTCCGTCATTCTTTCCATCATGTAACCACTTTTCTCTGGTCTTCCTTTGGATCAAAACGGAGACAACCTGTGGAGTGGAAAACAAAGCAGATTATCTGTTCCTTCTAACAATACATAAACAGTAGATCCTGGCCCTTCAGCTACAATCTCTCCTCTAAATGGCTTCTTGCCTGGATATCTGACCAATACTTTGCCACCTGCCTGTATGCACCTCTGACCCTCCCAAAGAACATCAATAGGGAGAAGAGGAAATATACTGATATTTCCCAGAAGATCACTGCTGTTTATTTTGGAAGGTTTGATGTTATGTAGCCTCACTTTCCACTCTTGCTGAGAAGTATCCACTAACCAGTCAGAGTCCCAGCCACTGTCTTGAAGCTCATCTGCCAATGCAAATATAACTTCAAACCTTCCTGCCAGATTCCCTCTCATTCCTAGATAGGCTTCAGATTCAGATACGTCACTCTTGGTTTCTATGTCATGGGAAGCAGTAACATGGTATCTGTTAAACCCTGTTCTTTCAGGAACCTTACATAAATACTGAACTCTGCACTCCAGCTGTGGAATCTGTGCCTCAGCCCCTACCATCCTCTCATATGGTGTGCTTTTGGCTATTGGCCTAGAATTTAACAGCATGACTGCCTGTGTGAGGACCCGATCCCACCCCCTTAGTGTATGTGTGGGTGTAAGTTTGCGTATCTGGTCCTTCAATAGCCCGTTGTATCTTTCAATCAAACCAGCTGTCTGTGGATGGTATGGGATGTGGCACAACCAGTACACTCCAGAATCTTTGGCCCACTGCTGTACTGTTAATCCGGTGAAGTGTGAGCCATTATCACTTTGGACTTGTTTGGGACAACCATAAGCAACGACAAGTTTCTGAAGCAGTTGAAGCGTTGCGGCTTGATCTGCACGTTTGCAAGGATGAACAAGCATAAGTCCTGAATAGGTGTCCACTGCAGTGCAACAATATCTCAGTCCATTGTTTCCCCGGGGCAGGGGACCGATGAAGTCAATCTGCCAGATCTCTGCAGGCCTCTCACCCCTCTTAATCGACCCAGTGGAGTACTTTTGCAATGGCCATTGTCGCACTTCTCCACACACTGTACAGTTCCCTATTACAGTCTTTATCATGTCCATGGATATAGGCAATCCTCTCTGCTGTGCCCATTCATATGTTGCTTTCTGCCCCAAATGTCCAGATTGCTTGTGGGCCCAGTTGGCCAAGTTCATCAAAACAGGATCAATTGGCACAACTGCCTTCACTTTTGCGATTTCATCTGCAACTCTGTTATAGTTCTCAAAGTCTGGTACTAGGGGCACATGTGCATCAACATGCCCCACTTTTATGGTGCGGGAGTGAGCTTCCTTCCAGATGTAGTCCCAGACTTCCTTGCCTCCCCACACCACCTTTCCATGAATCATCCATTCATTGGACTTCCACGTGGGCATCCAAGTTGTCAGTCCTTTAAAAACCGCCCAGCTGTCAGTGTAGATAGTGACATGGGAAGAAGGATTCTCCTGAAAAGTCATCACTACAGCTTTCAACTCTGCATACTGACTGGACCCTCCGATTCCGGACTCCTGCAGGACTGTGTCTGTACTTGGGTTGTAGGCTGCTGCTGTCCATTTACGCCCAGACGAGGTGATTATGGCTGAACCATCAGTGAACCATGCTGACTCCTTCATGTCTACTGAGAGAGACTCAAAGGGTGGAGCCTCTTGAATGGGGGATGACTGCAGCACAGGAATTTCTTCTTCTGGCTGGGTGCTGGTAAAAGTAACAAGCCCTGCCAACTGCTTTGAAATGTCTCTAACATCCCCAGCTGCAATACCCCCTCTTTCTTGAAGGTACCACTTCCATTTCATCAGTGTCTGGTTCTGGGCTACAGCTGCCCTAGTGGTCAGTCCATTATCTCTCACCCATCCTGCTATTGGCAATGCAGTATGGATGGTGACTGTGTCCTTTCCTGTAATGGTCTCTACATGTTGAAGTGCTGTGTAGGCCCCAAACAGGTACTTCTCTAGGGGCGTGTATCTCGTCTGTGCCCCTGTCAGTTGTTTGGACCAAAATCCAATAGGTATTGCTCTCAGTCCTTTCTTTTCATTTGGCTGCCACAGACTCCAAGATATGGTACCATTCTGCTCCACTACATCCAGCTGAAATGGTACTCCTTGTCTCACGGGTCCCAATCCCTGATGCTGCAAAATAGCTTCTTTAGCAGCCAGGAATGCAGACCGCTGCTCTGAACCCCATGAGAACTCAGTCTTTTTTCTGGTAACATTGTATATAGGCCTCAGAATCAGTCCAAGATGTGGGATGAACGATCTCCAGAATCCCACAACTCCAATGAACTTCTGTGCCTCCTTTTTGGTAGTAGGGGGCAACAGCGCCTGGATAGTTTGCACAACTGTCTCTGGAATCTTCCTCTGTGGCCCAGTCCACATCATTCCTAGGAATTTCACCTCTGTGGCAGGTCCTTGGACTTTGTCTCTGTTGATAGCCCACCCTCTGTTCTCCAAGTGTTGTATCAGCAGGTGCAGTGCTTCAGTTACATCTTCTTTTGTCCCAGAGATCATGATGTCATCAATGTAGTGAAACACAGCGACTTTCAAATTCAGGGTACTTAAATCTCGGGCAATCAGTCCATGACAAATCATTGGAGAATGAAGATAGCCTTGCGGAAGGACAGTGAAAGTGTACTGGCGGCCGTCCCACACCAGAGCAAACTGGTCTTGACAATCTGGGTCTATCAAAATTGAAAAGAAAGCATTAGCCAGGTCTATCACAGCATGATATTCTCCTGCATCTTTAGCAATTTTCTCAACAATTGAGATCATATCTGGTACAGCTGACTTCAATGGAGGTGCCACTTTGTTTAGACCTCTGTAATCCACAGTCATTCTATATGTCCCATCAGGTTTCTTTACTGGGAACACCGGAGACGAGAAAGGACTTACAGCAGGTCTAAGGATCCCTACTCTCAACAGTTCTTGAATAGTCTCCCCAATTTCTTTGTGGCCTCCAGGAAGTCTGTACTGCTTGAGACAGACTGGCTTCTCTGGTGGAGGAATGTAGACAGGGGTCCATTTCACATGACCTCTGACCACAGCCTTCACCGCCCTTACCAGATACGCTTTATCAGGATACCCGAATGTGAATGTACCTCTTTCAGTCTGAATTGACTGACCTTGAAGTACATCCATCCCAAGAATATTTTCGGATAACTCTGATATCAAAACATTTGTCATAAATCCTGATCCCTTGCCAATAGCCAATTTCACCCGTATCCTAACTGCTGGTGTAGTTTGCCCTCCCAAACCTTCTACATAAATCAATTCTTCTTTGTGATGGGAAGGATTTCCTTGCAAAAGTGTAACTTCAGCTCCACTATCAACTAAAGCCATTACATGTGTAGGAGAAGATGACTTCCCCCACCATACAGTGACAGGTGCATATGGGCGTCGGTCTCCTGCTGTCACTGCCCTTGCTGCTATTACAGGAGACTCACCTTCCCTTCATAAAGGATATTGAACCTCCCAATCCCCTTTTCTGATTCTCTCTAACTCCTCCCCAGGATAAAGGGATTTGGGTTTGGGTTCATGTTCACTTTTGGGAATTGGTTTGGGGCTAACAGGAGGTGTCTGTTCTGTTTCCTCTAAGTCTAGGCTGATGTTATCTTCACTAGGAGTAGTGTTTCTAACCCTGACAGTTTTACCTACTAAATGTTTCCACCTCTTCAGCATTTCTGCAGTAGGAATGCCATCTATCTCATCTCTAGGTACTCCTGCCTTTAATAGGTCCACCCACATTTCTTTCCTAGAAACAACTAGCCTGATTTTCTCTTCACCTTCTGTCTTCTCTGCCCCATTCCGTTTCTTCTCTGTTCTTTTCTGCTTGTATTCTTCCTATCTGGCCTTGACCTTATCTACTGCCCTGACAGGTTTTGTTTTAGTCTCCTCTATCTCCCCCAACTGGCTTAAAAGGGTTGTGGCTTCATGAATCTTGCTGTTTAATCCCAGGCCTCCCAACAAAGACAATAATGGAGCCCTGAGATTAAATGGCGCAGACTTTATCAGCTTAGAGCACAGACCAGACGTAAAGGGTTCCATATCTGGACCTATCCATTCTGGAAATTTATTTAATCCAGTTATACAGCCCATCTCATGTAACCTGGAAATACCCTCTCCTATTGATCTCCAGGAGTAGGTATTTTCCAGGTCAGTAGGACAAGCGTATACTCGGACTATTCCATCTCTCACAAGGTCTAACAGTGAAAAATTCACGCTAAACTCTCGGGCTTTTTGCATTGCCTGATGCAATTGTGGATCATGGGTTAACACTCCCATAGCCACTGCTTCCTTACCTGACAAAACAACACTGTCCGTCCCTTCATCCCATAAGCGTAGGAGCCAACCCAATAGGGGCTCCCCAGATCTTTGTTTGTATTGTTTTGCCAGCTCATGGAGTTCAGTTTGTGAAAACTCCCGTACTTCTTCAAATTCAACATCTCTGGGGTTGCGATAATGCACCTCCCCATCTGCCATATCCTCTCTATCATGTTGCCGTTTCCTATGCTTAGTAATGAGAGGTCTGGCATACTTTTTCTTTCCCACTAGCAGATCATCCTCTGAAATATCAAACTCTATCTCCTCATCCTCACTGTCATTTGAGGAGAACACATCCTCACAATCCCAATTTTGGGATGTGACAATGGCACGTACCCTGGCTTTACTAACAGGTTTACGCCCCTTCCTTTTCCTTAAGGCATTAATTGATTTGGTCATGAGGGCTGCACACCGCTCTTGCAAATCATCAGCCCGACTAGCGGTTGAACGTACACACTCTGAAGCAACTGCTAGCTGGTCTTTTAATACCTTTTCTTCCTCTGCCTTCTCCCTTCTATGTGATTCAGTATAGAGAGCATGGAGGAAGTACCAACCCACTGTGGACACTGTCCTCTTCTCTTTCTTACTTAAATCCAACCCCTTAAGGCTAAAATCTACAAAATTATCTGAGACTTTATCACCCCAAGTCAGCTTCAAGGGAGAAGCATACTTCACAAATGCATTAGCAAGAGGCTCCCACTCATTATTTCTGGCCCAGATAGGTAAGCTGCACAATTTCTTCTGGTCACCAGAACCCTCTGCAGCCTTGCTTTTCCTAAACAGCTTACGCAGCATTTTACCTAGCACAAGCTACACAACACACTACAGAAAAACAAGTCTGCTTCAATTGAATTATAGCACAAATCCCGGACGAGCCCCCAAATGTTTCGCTTTGCGTTTATCTAGCAAGGTTACTCTGTGGTATAACAAGGAAGCTGAGACTTCTGCAGTGTGTAAATGTGCTTTTACTATACAAGATGCTGTACATACAAAACTATTACAATATTAGGAATATACTACAAGACTGACAGATTTCTATAACAAGCAAAATGCCTAGAAAAATAGAACAGCCTATGGTCTATTACAGTACAAATACATTACATTTAAAGGTTACTTAACTTCGATTATGCTATGTTCATGATCTTCATTATTGAGACCAGGCATCTTCTTCTTATGATGAGTGGCTTCTCCTCTCTTACAGCAACATGAAGTGTGTCCCTCCTAGCTTACTGTCCTGCTTTTATGTGTGTCAGGCTGTTTACCATTGTTACAAAAACAGAAAACATAGATGTATTTCAACAATAGCATTGAATACAACAATGCTATCTACCTATTGTCTACTCAAACGAAACCTGTAATCTAAACTGTAATTCTTTTCAGTTTGAGAGCTGAAAGAAATCTCAAACAGGTAATGTCTATAGAGACATTAGCATATTGGATACAACAATGGTATCTAACCTATTGTCTACTCAAAACGAAACCTGTAATCTAAACTGTAATTCTTTTCAGTTTGAGAGCTGAAAGAAATCTCAAACAGGTAATCTGACCAACTCACTATTGTAAAATTGTCCCATGTATCCTATGTCTGATTAATATAATAAAAATCATATTTTTAACAAACACAATACACATTTAAAAAAAAAACACGAATTTATTCATCAGTTTAGACCAATATGTATTCGTCTACATATGTTTGGCAAACAAAATCACAATAAGCGTATATTGATTGGTTTGTGTAAAAGTTATAGCGTCTTCAAAATAAGGGATAGATTTATGGCATTTTTATTTTTATTACAAGTAATGGCGGCGATCTGCGATTTTTAGCGGTACTGCGACATTGCGGCAGACAGATCGGACACTTTTGACACTTTTTTGGGGACCATTGACATATATACAGCGATCAGTGCTATAAAAATGCACTGATTACTGTATAAATGTCACAGGCAGGGAAGGGGTTAACACTAGGGGGCGATCAAGGGGTTTAATGTGTTCCCTTGTGTGTGTGTGTTTCTAACTGTGAGGGCAGTGTACTGACTGGAGGAGGAGACATATCGCTGTTCCTAATTACTAGGAACAGCAGATCTGTCTCTCCTCTCCTTTCAGAACGGGAATTTATGTGTTTACACACACAAATCCCCATTCTGGCTCTCGTGCCCGCGATCGCGGGTGGCTGGTGGACATCACGCCTGCCAGCCATGCACATTGGGTTCCCCACCGTGCAGCGCCTACTATGGCTCTTAAAGGAGCCAGCGTACAGGTACGGGGATTCGCACAGGAGAGCCAACCTGTGGCCGTAAATATATGTGAGCCAGTCTGGAAATGGTTAAAGAATATTCTAACTCTTCATTAACATTGGTACACAAGTAAAGCGTGGAAATATAAGGGTGGTGGAAAAGAAGATATGGTAGAGCCCTTTATGGTGTAGTCATAATCATATTAAATCCCCCAAATGGATTTATAAGGTTTAGAAAGGTTTAAACCAGTAACAGGCAACAGACGATCAGTGACATGTCACTAGGAAGAATAGGGAGATGTTGTGTTTACACTAACATCTCCCCATTCTTCAGGTCCGTAACACGATCGCGGGACACCGGCAGACATCGAGTCCGTGGGTCCCGCGGGCACGCTCACGGAGCCCGCAGCAGAGTCGTGAGCGCATTGGCGGCGGCGCGCGTGTGACCACATGGCAGCAATTTAAAGGGGACGTATATATATGCCCATTTTCCCAGCCGTGCCATTCTTTCGACGTTAAAAGTCGTGCGGCGGTCAAGAAGAGGTTAAAAAATACACACAGCCATGGCAGCTACGGGGAAGTTGTATGAACAACCTCCTCTCCCAAAAGAGAAAAAAAGGGGAAAACAAAGGTATTAGCACATGTTCATAAATGTATGTGCCCCAGTGGGGGGGTACAATCTATAACAACTAGATCAAAAACGTATAATGTATAACATTACATCCTCCATGTTGTAAAGTGATAATATATGGCTCATGGCTAAATGTTACTGAAGGTTCCTTTGGTAAGGTGTGTTCCAGGACTGATTTGAAGTTGGACGTTGGAAGTCGCACGACATGAAGGGGGGCTTCATGACCAGGCCATTTTTTGCAATATGGCACTTCGATAATTTAACTGACAACTGCGTGATCGTGCGACGCTGTACCCAAATAAAATTGATGCCCTTTTTTTCCCACAAATAGAGCTTTCTTTTGGTGGTATTTTATCACCTCTGCGGTTTTTATTTTTTGCACTATAAACAAAAAAAAACAGACAATTAAAAAAAAAAAAAAACATTCCCAATAAAAAAAATTAAAAAACAAATGTATTCATCAATTTAGGCCAATATGTATTCTGCTACATTTTATTGGAAAAAAAAAATCACAATAAGGGTATATTGATTGGTTTGCACAAAAGTTATAGCGTCTACAAACTATGGGATATATTTATGGAATTACATTTTTTTTTTTAATAGTAATGGTGGCGATCAGTGGTTTTAAGCAGTACTGCGACATTGTGGCGGACAAATATGACACTAAGTGACCCTTTCATGTGGCAGATGTCTATGATTATACCTAAAATGGCCACTTTTGGCGCCAAAAGCGGCCATTGTAGGTATATTTATAGACAGGGTGACAGTTGTCTCTGAAGCAGCTGGCATGGCCGGCGAAACCGGTCAGGCTTACAGCTTAGTCCCATGCAGCCAGCCCCTGGGATACCTTTTCCCCTACCTCCTCTATTCCTTTAAGGGACTGATATTCTCTTTGGATATGGACTCATATACCTTTAATGCTACAATCACAGCTTGGACTCTCCAAGATCCACATGGATGGCTAAGTACAGTACATTTCCTTTACTTGAGTGTTAAATGACTTTTTGTTTCTCTTCAAATTATATTGATGGCTCCCACACTGGGCAATGACAAACCACATATTACACAGTTTAAGTTTTCCTATGTGATTCTTTTGCCAATAAAGGGGGGACAGTAGATGCCTTGCTATAAACTACAAGAGTACTATATATGATGACAAGGACACCCCTCCCTGGGAGTTTTCCAGTTGTATTTGAGGCTCATTATATAAGCCACTATTTCATTCTCAATCCAAGCTGGATATATAAGGACTGATCCTATATGAAATAGGTATGCGCAGAGGATATTTTCTGTGAACTTTCCTGAGATGAGCAGCAGCTGCTGCTTAGAGAGAGTGAGATGGGATTGTGCCTGCCACGAGAGGTGCCCGGGAGTTGCGGTTGCGTGCATGATGGTCCCTTCAGACAGCGGAAGGTCTGGGGTCCAGAAGATGTCTAGAACGCAGTCCATGCAGAGAGGCTGGTTGGGCTGGCGGTCACGGAGCTCTCCTAACAAGCGGCCATCTCCTTCAGCAGCCGGCCACGCCCCCGTGATTTCTCTCTTTCAATCCTGTTTAGACAGTCCCTCTTTTTATTCCTTACAAGGGATTGGGGTGCTCTCTGGTACAGTCTGATCCCACCAGGCTTCCAAATAACACCTCACTCCTTCTCAGGGAGAAAGTTCCCATCTCTGAGGCCAGGTCCTGTGATGACCAGTCTGTCTGAGATCTCATCCGATTATGGTCAGCTATGGCAGGGTTCAGCCAGCAGTCCAGTCTCTTCATTCAGTCAGCAGTGGGGTGTTTCTCTGTAGCAGGAACTGGAGCACTTGTCACGATAGAAGAAAAAATAGATGGGGCAAAATACTGTCAAATTCTTGAGGCATTACCTTCCAACATGACAATGACCCAAAGCACACAGCAAAAATGACTACACAGTGGTGGAAGGAGAGAAAGGTGAATGTCCTTGCATGATCTAGTCAGAGCCCAGACTTAAACCCCATTGAAAATCTGTGGAATGACTTGAAGACTGCAGTCCACAAATGGTTACCATCAAATTTAACTGAACTTAAGCAGTTCTGCAAAGAACAGTGGGTAAATATTGCAAAGTCTAGATACGCAATGTTAGTAGAGACATATCCTAACAGACTAAAGACTGTAATTAAACCAAAATGTGCTTCAAAACAAAATACTTACATAAGAGGGATGATCCTTTTTCCAACTCACTGTTATAAGTTGCACTGATAAATACAGCTGGATAAAACAATCTTAATTTCTGGCTGCAAAAGC
The DNA here is from genome assembly GCA_029206835.1 of Rana muscosa. Taxonomy (NCBI): domain Eukaryota; kingdom Metazoa; phylum Chordata; class Amphibia; order Anura; family Ranidae; genus Rana; species Rana muscosa. The sequence goes on from CM055119.1 coordinate 138,377,799, forward strand.
AACAAAATGTAATTATTTTAAAGCGGGTGATTCTTTTCAGTACCCACTGTATTATTATCCATTATTATATATATATTTTTTTTCTATTATTATATCTTTTATATAAAACATAAAAAGTAGCTTTTGTTGTAAACAGGTAAAGTATATAAAGTGTATAAACAGGTAGGACCTTTAAATATGTGCATAAATATGTTTTCCTGTGCTTTTGAATGGCATTCCTTTTAAACCCTATCAGCCGACCAAGATCATACTTACCCATTCCTGATCATAACCACAGCCAAATCACATTTCCTCATCGCCAATTGAAAATGAATGGCTTTCCGCTTAGACCTGAAGAGCTACGAGATAAATTACCATCTATTAATTTTAAAATGTCATATTTAGCCCATGACACAAACATTAAATAGCAGATCAAAGCGGGAATTGGATATCACTTGCTGTATAAACCAGTCATTTTTAAATGTGGAAAAAAAGAACGGTTTATATTATCACAGCCCATGGAAACACTAAAGGAATATAGTGCAGAGGGCTTTGAACATTTACCCAGCTATACAAATTTAGGAGATAGCGAGAAATATGGACATTCAATTATCCCAACGTTTTTTTTTTTTTAAACTTCAGGATAATTGGCTAAATTGCATGAAAATGGCATTTAGCAAATGTCACAGCCCTTGTTAAATATAATGAGCTGCAGAAGCAGCATTGTATTGCACACTGATGGTACAGTACTTACAATGTTTCAACTTTATTTCAATACGCTTACTTGTAAATAATTCTATGACTGATTTTAGAGCCGAAGCCGGTTGTATTGAATCAAGCTACTTCCTTGGTCTATGGCGCAGCTTGTGGCCATACCTTCAAAGGCCTGTCTTAGTCTAAAATTAACAAATGTCGAGCAAAGTAATTGTTTTGAGAACATACAAATTAATGATCTTCAGAAAAGGCATAAGAAAAAAGGTGCAGGGCCTGGGGGAAAATGGGAAGGCCAACACTAAGAACTGGTATTTTACTGTGGCGTCACTGCTAGCAAGTTGAGTCACTTGCTGGTTCCTAATATCCTCCAAATACTTCAGTGGAGAAATGCCCAACCAAACTCCAGGCAGAGACAAAAGACACAATTTTATGCAACTCTATATTAATTAAAGTGGAAGTAAACCCTCCTATTTTCAGCCGAGGAAGTTGCCATCTTGGCCTCTGTTTAACCTCCCTGGCGGTATGATTCTGTCTGGAATTATGTACCAAAAGCGGTACAATTATTTTGCATGGAAATTTGGTGTTATGTATTGTAGGTCTGCAATTCTTAGTAATTACTTACTTAAACCTGACCAAACAAGAGTCTAGTAGACATCCCGGGTATGATAAAGTTTGAAACACAAAATCATAAATTATAATATAATAAATAACTATAAATAATTATAACAAATAGTAATGTAATTATAATAAAAATTATTCAATAATGTAATCAAATCAAAAACACTGAAATTTGCTCAGTTGCAGAATTGTCGCTGTCATTAGATTAAGGCCTCGTACACACGGCCGAGATTCTCGTTGAAAAAAACATGTCGTTTTTTTCGACGAGATTCTTGGACAAGAAACTTGTCCCGGCCGAGTGTACACACGCTCGTTTCAAAGAACCCGCGGTTCTTTGAATGGAGCGTACGCGGTGACGTCATCGACTACGACGAGCATGCGCTCGTCACATTCGATGCCATCGCCGCCATCTTGGTATACCCTACGTATGCCTAGGAAGCTACCGCGCATGCGTCAAATTCATTTCGAACATGCGCGGGCTTCCGGGAGGACAGGTAAGTGTACACACACTCACTTTTCTCGTCGAGAAACATGCCGAGGAGAATCTCGACGAGAAAATAGAGAGCAGGTTCTCTATTTTCTCGTCGAGGTTTCTTGTCGGTTTTCTCGACGAGAAACCCGATAGCCGCGTACACACGACCGATTTACTCGGCAAGACCTCTCTGCCAGCAAGTTTCTTGCTGGTTCTTGCCGAGAAAATCGGCCGTGTGTACGAGGCCTTAGAGTTTGATGACGAATTTCACCACAAATCGCTATCGCTCAATTCTGCGAGTGATTCTAATTTATTATCGTTGTTTTCTAGCCGGTCTAAAACCACTTTTGACATAAAGGGACACTTTTTGGTTGCTATGGACAATCTCCAGTTTCCAGGCAGAAAGAACAGTTTTTATAATATAAAGGTGCATGCAGGACATTTGACAGACCACTAGGGACAAAGGGGATGTGTAATTATTTGATACAGTACTGTAATCTGTAAGATTACAATATACTGTATCTATACTGTGTTTTTTGAAATTGCTGCCGAACTCCGCCCCTGTGCGCCGCAACGTCGCAGGGAACGGAGCTCGGCACCCGGCAATGTGAATCGAGCGAGACACGGCTCGCACACACTGCAGGGAGACATCGCAGGATCCAGGGAACAAGGTAAGTATCTTCCCCTGGATACTGCGATGCAGCCCGAGTCTGGCTCGGGGTTACCGCTCTTAGCATTAAAAACTCACCCCGAGCCTGACTCAGGATTACCGCCAAGGGGGTTAATCTACAACTGCCATGATGCTGCACATGTGATCAGCTATGACACCAGCCATTGGATGGTTTGACAGTTTGGTTGAGAGCACAACCAATGGGAGTGTTACATTTTACGTCACGTGCTGGAAATGTAACTATTTTTTGAAACTGTTAAATGGATGGGTTTTCTTCTGCTTTAATACACCATTTTGTTATGTTTAAATGCAAACATGGATCTGACTTGATATCAGCATTTTGCACATCTGGGGAAGCCAACCAGTTGTGCTGCAGAGCAAAAGCAAGGAGTATGCTGATAGGAGGAGAGAGCAGAGTGGCAAAGCAATACTTTTATCAGTCTGCTGCTTAACATTTTATTGTCCAATCAGGGTGGGGATGGAGACTTGTAAATTTTAATGAACTGTAGCAGAGAAAAATCAGGACTTTTTTTTACTGTTGGACACATGGCAAAACTGATTAATCCCAGGACTGGATGGACAGAAATGCAAATTCTTTGGCAGGTAAAGCAGCTTCCATACATATATTTAATATGTGTATTTAGCCATTTGCAAAAAACAATCACATCCGTGAGCTTGCATCCCTCATCCCATTCATCTAGTATAGGTGTGTGGGGGGGTTATCGTTTTCAGGGTTGGGTTTTTTGCAGAGGGTGGTTTAGGGGAGTCCTATGCTCGGTGGGAAGGTGCTTTTCCTGGCTTCTAGGGAGGCCATTTTGGAGTCATAAGCTGATATTTTTTACCTTTTGATAAATACATTTGTTAGGTAACTCTTATTGGGTTTGTTATATCTCCTTGTTTTTTTGTGTTTTTTGTTTTTTGTATCTGATTTCTGATACACCCTCCTAGTATTACTAGGTGAGTCATACACTTTTCATTTTAGCAGGATTCCCATATGTCTATATTTGTTGGTATTTAGGCATTTACTTGAAGTTCAGGGATAGGTGAGCGGTTCACGCTGAACCTAAGTTCGACGCGGACATCGCCCATTTGGCGGGATGTTTTGCTGAGCGCACAGTAAATAGGTTGTTATGGAGCGAGGCTGGGAAGCCAACTGCCGCATCCTTAACAACCGATGAGTCATCAGCTGTCAGCATGCGCAGGGTCCTCCCTATTCATACCAGGTCCTTTCAAAAAGGGTCTATATGTATACCATGGAATTAAAGACCAGTCAGCCTATAGCTTTGTTTACAGGGATGGCAAGGGGTGATAAAAACAGGCTGTCAACCTGGTTTAACCTCCCCAGAAACTAAATAGAATAGAATTAGAAACAGTCTAATCAAGAGCAATAAAATGAATAAGAGGGTTGAAGGACCTCAGCTATGAGGAGGAAATATAAGGTACATTTATTACCCAACTTAAGTGCTTAAAAGGAGTGATGATCACTATCTGCAAATTAATTAATGGAAGGTGTAAATAAATTGGGTCCCTCATGAGGACATATGGCCCCAATTCAAGCTTGGGGGAAAAAGAGGTTTAAACTGATTTTGTGTAGAGGGTTCTTTATGCTCAGACCTGAAAAAATGTGGAATTCCCATTCTCAGATAGTGGTATCACCTGGGAGTATTGACAAATTTTAAATAAACGTATTGATGTCTTCCTCAATAAGCACGATTCACAGGGATATGTATACTCCTAAAATACAAAATAACAGACACATACACATTGGACCAAATGTTGCTAATGGCATTGCTACCAATTAAGATAGAACTTGTGTCAGACACTTTTTTTTTTATTAATTCCTCTTAATATGTTTCACTTGAAAGGTGTAATGTATTAATGTATTTTACTTGGCATTAATATAGTTGCATCTACAACATGTTATTCTATTCAAGTACTATCATTTATTTTTTTCAATTCCTATGAAGAAACTGTTGGTTAAGGAAGCTAATGTAATTAAATATTTCTTTACTCAAGTGGTTAGGATACTTTAAGACTGTCCCAGCGGAAGTGTCCTTTATAGGTTTTAATTGTATTTAATTATAATGTAATCATGCAAAATCTTCACATGCTTATTTTTTCTTCATACTAATTTTCTTCTTGAGAAGGTGTATTATCTCATCAGCATTAATCCAGTTAGAATTCTAACCCTTAAAGAATGTATTGCTCCATGACGAGTTGAAACACTTGGAAACATGAACTAAAGCCAACTACTCATATAGAGATGAAATTCTGCATGCATTAAAACAGGATACTATAAAAAAAAAAAGGTCTATCTATCTATCTATCTATCTATCTATCTATCTATCTATCTATCTATCTATCTATCTATCTATCTATCTATCTGTCTATCTGTCTATCTGTCTATCTGTCTATCTGTCTATCTGTCTATCTGTCTATCTGTCTATCTGTCTATCTATCTATCTATCTATCTGTCTATCTGTCTATCTGTCTATCTGTCTATCTATCTATCTATCTATCTATCTATCTATCTATCTATCTATCTATCTATCTATCTATCTGTCTGTCTGTCTGTCTGTCTCTGTCTGTCTGTCTCTCTGTCGTATATTATAATGCTAGCTTTTACAAAAATACATACACTAATGCCCTGTACACATGACCGGTTTTCCCGTCTGAATAAATTTGGATGTTTTTTCCGACGGAATTCTGCTCAAGCTTGCATACACACGGTCACACCAAATTCTGACTGTCAAGAACGCGGTGATGTACAACACTACAACGAGCCGAGAAAAATGAAGTTCAATGCTTCCGAGCATGCGTCAACTTGATTCTGAGCATGCGTGGTTTTCGGAATTGCATACAGACGAACGGATTTTCCAATATAAATTTTTTCCGTTCTCTATCTAAGTCCGTCAGAATTTCCCACGGAAAAAGTCCGATGGGGCATACACAAGGTTGGAATATCCGATGAATACAACTTATGTCCTTTTTTTCCCCACAAATAGAGCTTTCTTTAGGTGGTATTTGTTCACTTCTGTGGTTTTTATTTTTTACACTATAAACAAAAACAACACTATATTTTTTACTTTCTGCTCTAAAACATATGAAAAAATAAAAAAAATCTAATGTATTCATCAGTTTCGGCAAATATGTATTTTGCTACATATTTATGGTAAAAATAAAATCCCAATAAGCGTATATTGATTGTTTTGCACAAAAGTTAAAGCGTCTACAAACTAAGGGATATATTTATGGAATTTTTATTGTTTTTACTAGTAATGGCAGCAATCAGTGATTTTTAGCAGGACTGCGACATTGTGGCAGACAAATCTGACACTATGTGACACTTTTTGGGGACCAGTGACACCAATACAGTGATCAGTGCTAAAAAATGCACTGTCACTGTGCTAATGATACCGGCAAGGAAGGGGTTAACATCAGGGGCGATCAAAGGGTTAAATGTGCTCCTAGGGAGTGGTTTCTAACTGTGTGGGGGATGCTTTGACTAGGGGAAGGCAGAGATCTGTGTTCCTTCTTAGCAGGAACACAAGATATCCATCCTCCCCTCTTACAGAACGGTGATCTGCCTTGTTTACATAGGCAGACTCCCCACCTGCCTTTTCTCAGAACGATCGTGAGGCGCCTGCGAACATCGGGTCCGCAGAACCCATTGATTGGCTCCAGCTGTGTCTAATTACAGTGGAAGCGGATAGCCGGCATTGCACGCGTGCGCCTCGGACCCAGTGCACAAAATCACATACAGATACCTGATTTCACACAGGAGGGCCGCCCAGTATATCTGTGTGGAGTGGTCCAGAAGTGGTAAACCCACATCATTAAAAACTTTCAATAAATTCTGTATTACACAATGTTCATACTCACTCTCCTTATGGTCCATGTTCCCACTGCAGTTAGGTATTTTGCAGAGCAGTGTTGGCAGTGTTGGCAACTAGTGCACATGCTCAGTTATCAGTGTACTTCTACCCTGAGCATTTCATCCCTATCACATCTGAGCGGTCCTTATAACTATAGAGCCATAAATGTGGGTGTATACACACTTACAGTGGTAAATGACAGCCCACTCCCGCCCTCCTCCTCCATGCCCACAAACCAGCTAAATACAATGATCTTCATCCTGATTGATAAAGGCTTCCCCTCCCTCCTATTCTAAGACACAGGCTGGAGGGGCGTGACACTGCCTGTGACTGACAGAAATCCACCCACATCATGTTATTGCCAAAAAATAATTAACATTTTATAACGAATATATAATTGTATGACAATTTAAAAGTAAATTAATATTAATTATTTATTTTTACTCTGTGTCCCAAAGGTTTTTTTTTTTAACATGTGACCAGTAGCAGAGGACTAGAATCTCCTTCTGTTTATGTTTCTCTGCAGACAGACTGGGAAAGAGCTGGTTCATGTGACAGCTGTTTATCGATTAGGAAAGAAGGTGCTTACATTTTTTTTAATTAACTGCTTCCGGACCGCCCACCGCACATATACTGCGGCAGGGATGCCCGGCTGCGCAAAATCACGTACCTGTACGCTGTTCGCTTCTTCCAGGTCTTGGCACACTGCTGGAGACACGCTCCCGCTGTGATTGGAAACAGCACGAGCCAATCAGCGGGTTCGCCAGGACCCGCCAATCGTTCTGAGGAGAGGCAGAATGGCGGTCTGCCTATGTAAACAAGACACACTGCTGTACTGCCAGAGAGGAAAATGGAGATCCTTATGTTTCTGCTAAGCAAAAACATGGGTCTCTGTTTTCCTCCAGTGTCAGAATTCCCCCCACAGTTAGAAAGCACTCCCTAGGAGCACACTTAACCATTTGATCACCTCTGATGTTAACCCCTTCCCTGCCAGTGTCATTTATACAGTGACAGTGCATTTATTTTGCACTGATGACTGTATTAGTGTCACTGGTTGCCAAAAAAGTGTCTGCCGCAATGAAGCAGTCCTGTTAAAAATCGCTGACCACCGCCATTATTAGTAAAAAATATTAAAAAAATAAAAAGTCCAAAAATCTATCCCATAGTTTGTAGACATGATAACTTTAGCACAAACCAATCAATATATGCTTATTTGGATTTTATTTACCAAAAATATATAGCAGGAATGATTTCCCGTGTTGCTCTCTGGTGCATTATGGTTGTAACAATCTATTACTGAAGGCACTGCTCAGACTGACCAGCATATTGTAGAGTGGGTGGGAGGAGCTGTCCAAGATTGAACATACATTGGATAATATCCTCCTCTCTGACACTGTTGTTAAGGACTCCAACTCCAATCCAACAATATCACTGGCCTTGCAAATCAGTTTATTGAGTCTGTTGGTGTCGACCACCCTCAGCCTGATTCCCCAGCATGAAACTACATACAGGAGAGCACTGGCCACCACAGACTCATAAAACATCTTCAGCATCATCTGGAAAATGTCAAAAGACCTTAGCCTCCTCAAAAAACGGAGGCGGCTTTGGCTCTTTCAGTGTTCTTGCTCCAGTCCAGCCTATTATCTATGTGCATCCCCAAATACTAGTAATTCTCTACTACATCCAATCCACTCCTTAGATGGAGACAGGAACAATTAAAAATGTTTCCCAGCATTCAATCCACATTTCAAAATGGTCATGTGCTTCTTTGGGTCTGGTTCAGGTGTGAATTTGGGAAAACATTTGGACCTAATTCGCCCCTGAATCGGTGAACAGGGATGCACCAGACCCCATGCTAGGAAATGCGGCCGCACATATGTGAACCCGGCCTGAGTGTGAAAAAAAAATCCCTTTTGCAGAAAACTTCCGTATTCTCTCCAGGACCGAATATCGCAAAGAATGGGCCAACACAGCAGAATATGAAAGAGCATCTGTTTATTCATGAGGGAGCCTGAAAAAAGACTCCAGAAAATTAAATAATTTAAACTCTTTTCATGCAAAGGGGTTGATTTACTAAAGGTAAATATGCAGTTCACGTTGCAAGAGAATTTTCCCTTGCCTTAGTAAATGTGGTAACAATTCACTCGACAAATAATAACCATTCATGTGCAAGAAAAAAAAAAAAGGTACTTTTGCTTGCACATGATTTGGAAGTCAGCAGAGCTTAAACTCATTCGCCAAGCTAAAGAAAAATGTGTTTTTAAAGTGAAAATTCCCCATAAAAGTTAAAAGCTTTTAGTAAATCAACCCTGAATTGTCAAACGTGTAGCTAATGATGGGATCCAAGCTGAATCTTCATTTATATAAATGGGCTCACTCAGCTCTATCAATAATTACTGGATTTCATCGCTGGAATGTTTTTTTGTTTTTTTTTAATAAATTACTTTCCCAACGGTGTCTGTGTATTTTTTTTACAATTTTTTACACTTTCTTTGTGAAATGGTAGGGGTACAATGTACCCCAATACCAATTCACATGGGGGGGGTGGGATCTGGGGGTCCCCTTTGTTAAAATCATAATCAAGGCTCTGTTCACTCAAGCAAGATCCCAGAGCACTCTTCAGTCATTCATGGAGCAAAGAAGACCTTCTTGTGTTTCTAGGTTGGCACCTTTATAGAGTATGGTGGAAAAACAATGGGCACACCTCTAAAAGTACTTTTAAAGTCTTGTCTACCCCTGCTCTTTCTAGTTAAATATAACCTATATGTACACTCCTACCTGTGTTTGTGTACAGTGACCTAGTAACTTTAATTTGACAAATAAGTAACCTTAAAGGCCTTGTGCAGACAGCTGAAAGGATAATATCCTTTCAGGATTCACTTGAAATGTATTATTGGGTAGGGAGTATATAAAAAAAATTATACTGACTTTGGGTGGAGATCCCAAGTATGTCACTGGGTGGATAATCAAAGGTTTCTATACATGACTAGAACAAAAGACATTCAACCTGACTCTCTACTGCCTACCTCCATGTTACACTAAGACCCTACCTGGTACCTTCGAAATAGGACTTGGTAGGAAGGCTTCTCCCAAGACTATCCCTCGCTCCACCTCTCGACCCATTTCCCCCGTGGTTTAAGCAAAATTACATTCCCCCTTCTTAGTAAATTGGGCTCTCTCATTATCCGGGATGCATCTTCATTAGAGTTTTATACCTTTCATTTGTATGCAACATGACCAGATGCCTCTCGTGTCATGGCGGGACCCAACCTGTCTTCCTCTGAATGCATTTATTTGTATTGTTTGACCTCGCATTTAGAGGCTCTATATGTTCTGTACTTTTGTGTTTTGACTATTCACATGTCAGTGCTTGTTCTGAAACTTTTGAAAAAAAAAAAATTTGTGGGAAAAAAAAAGAACAAGACATTCAAACTAAAGTGGTCAAGGGGAATGAAATATAAAACAAATGATAACACACATCATACAGTGCCTTGAAAAAGTATTCATATCCCTTAAAATTTTCCACATTTTGTCATATTACGACCAAAAACGTAAATTTATTTTATTGGGATTTTATTTGATAGATCAAGACAAAGTGACACACAATTGTGAAGTGGATGGAAAATGATAAATGGTTTTAATTTTTTTTACAAATAAATAACTGAAAAGTGTGACGTGCATTTGTATTCAGCCCCCTTTACTCTGATACCCCTAACTACTGTAAAATCTAGTGGAACCAATTGCCTTCAGAAGTCACCTAATTAGTAAATAGAGTCTACTTGTGTGTAATTAAATCTCAATATAAATACATCTGTACTGGGAAGCCCTCAAAGGTTTGTTAGAGTACCTTAGTGAACAAACAGCATCATGAAAGCCAAGGAACACACCAGACAGATCAGGGATGAAGTTGTGGAGAATTTTAAAGCAGGGTTAGGTTATGAAAAAATATCCCAAGCTTCAAACATCTCACAGAGCACTGTTCAATCCATCATCTGAAAATGGAAAGAGTATGGCACAACTGCAAAACTACCAAGACATGGCCCTCCACCTAAACTGACAAGCCAGGCAAGGAGAGCATTAATCAGAGAAGCAGCCAAGAAGCCCATGGTAACTCTGGAGGAGCTGCAGAGATCCACAGCTCAGGTGGGAGAATCTGTCCACAGCACAACTATTAGTCGTTCACTCCACATATCTGGCCTTTATGGAAGAGTGACAAGAAAAAAGCCATAAGAAGTCCTGTTTGCAGTTTGCGAGAAGCAGTGTGGGGGACACAACAAACATGTGGAAGAAAGTCCTCTGGTCACATATGACCAAAATTTTTCTTTTTGGCCTAAAAGCAAAATGATATGCAAGATGGTGGTGACAGCATCATGTTGTGGTGTTGCTTTTCTTCAGCAGGGACAAGGAAGCTGGTCAGAGTTGATGGGAAGTTAGAAGAAAACCTGAGTCTGCAAAAGACTTGAGACTGGGGTGGAGGTTCACCTTCCAGCAGGACAACAACCCTAAACATACAGCCAGAGCTACAATGGAATGGTTTTGATCAAAGTATATTCATGTGTTAGGATGGCCCAGTCAATGTCCAGACCTAAATCCAATTGAAAGTCTATGGCAAGACTTGAAAATTGCTTTTCACAGACACTCTCCATCCAATCTGACAGAGCTTGAGCTATTTTGCATAGAAGAATGGGCAAAAATGTCACTCTTTAAATGTGCAAATGTGAGACATACCCAAAAAGACTTGCAGCTGTAATTGCAGAAAAAGGTGGTTCTACAAAGTATTGACTCAGGGGGCTGAATACAAATGCATGCCACACTTTTCAGATATTTATTTGTAAAAAAAAATTAAAACCATTTATAATTTCCCTTTCACTTCACAATTATGTGCCACTTTGTGTTGGTCTATCACATAAAATCAAAATAAAATACATTTACGTTTTTGGTTGTAACATGACAAAATGTGGAAAATTTCAAGGAATATGAATACTTTTTCAAGGCACTGCATATTCACTTTTGTTCTTCTTTACTTGCCATGTATAATTCACATAACATATATATGTTATGTAGACATGTGCACACTGAAATATTTTGTTTCGGAATTTCGTTTTCGTCTGAAAAATAAATTTATTTAGTTACTCTCGAAATTCGTTTTTATTTATTTAGTTTTTCGTTAAAAAATGCATTTGTCCGAAAATCAGAATTTATTAAGGTAGAATCTGTCATTAAAGGCTTATGATGTCTGTCGAATGTTCTAAGAAGATTAGACGGAGCATTTAAACTAGACACAGCAATCGTACATTTCCGGTCGAATGTTCCGCCTACAAGCTATAGTAGAATTCTAATGTTGTATGACTAGTAATAATTATATTTATTAATTATTATTACTAGTCAACCAACATTAGAATTCTTCTATAGCCCATGGGCAAAGCATTACACCATAAATGTCCGCTCGCTGCGATCGTATGTTTTTAGCTGCTTCGTCGAATCTTCATGTCTCTATAATGTCGAATCTTTTCTCTCTATGTCGAATCTTTTCTCTCTATGTCAAATCTTTTCTCTCTATGTAGAATAATCTTGGACTAATAGAGATAAGGTTAGGCACATTCAACCACAGATTGTTATTGTCAGCGTCATGTTGAATTTCCTATCTATATCGAACTGTTGAACGAAAATGAAAATAAAGCATTTGTTTATGTTGGATCTTTCGAATTCTGCGCTTTCGTTATCATTTGTTAAAACGATAACAAAAATACACAAAATTCGGACGAAAATGCATTCGGACGAAAACTAATGCACATGTCTAATGTTATGTATAACATGTATCACCACTCAACAGTCAAGGAAACCTTTACTGAAAGAAATACAGTATGTAGGTCGCCATTACCAACTAGAGATGTTCAAACTTACCAACATTTGCTTTGCCTCCTTCATTTGTGTGCATCAGATCCTAGACTTGTTTTTGCTGAGAATGTAAAACCCATAATTTGGAAAGCTACCAAAGTTATACTTTATGGTGATTTGTTGTGAAAAATATTACATATCCTGCTACAGATTATTTTATCTCACGTGGTTTATCATATCTTAGTCTTTTTTTTAAAACACTATTAAACTTTGATTTTTAGAACATTCACTCTAAGAATACTCTAAGGATACCCATATATTGCTGCTGACCAGATGAATTGGAAGCCATCTCCAAGGTCACACAGGGCAGGTTCTAACATCGAATAAAAATCTGGTTCTACACATTATAACAAGGTCACTTCCCATCTTAACAAATGAGAGTCATTAATAATGTTTGTGTTCCAGGCACATCATCCATTACAGAATGCAAAATTACACAATACATAACTGCTTGTAACTGAAAATGGATAAAGGTGTATATGTTATGTCAACAGACTGTAATAAATAAAGGTCATTGAGACTATATTATTTTGACCTACTTAAATTCACCAACATCAAGCTTAATAAGTCTCTTTGAAATGACAAGTCTTTACTCTTTATTTACAGTTTTGTTTTTTGATGTGCGTTAGTGATTAGTTAAAAAAAAAAATAGTTTTATACTTTAAATATATTGGATTAAAGGAGATTTCTGCCACACCTGTAGGCATGCCTGATCTTGAACCTCATGATGCTTAAAAGAAAAAGGCACACATTCCTGCCAGGTTCAAGTTGTCATACTATTAAGGTTTGTTTACATCGTTTTTTTTTTTTTTTTTACTTCTGACATGGTTTAGTTTGGAAGGATTTAGGCCTCATGCACAATGGACATTTTTACAGCTGCTGTTTTTGGCATTAGACATTTTTTTCTACAGTCAATAAACTCCCCATCATGTTACCTTATGTGTACATGCATACATAGGCTGTTATCAACTGTTTTTGGCAGGGGCGCTTTTGGACTGTAAAAAAAAAAAAAACTAGTGCACTCTGATGCCACGTACACACGGTCGGATTTTCCGACAACAAATATTTGATGTGAGCTTTTAGTCGGATATTCCGACCGTGTGTAGGCTCCATCGGACATTTGCTGTCAGAATTTCCGACAACAAATGATTGAGAGCAGGTTCTCTATTTTTCCAACGGCAAAAGTTTTCACCGGAAATTACGACCGTGTGTAGCAATTTCCGACAGAACAAAAGTGCTGCGCATGTTCGGAAACAATTCGACGCATGCTCGGAATAATTGTACTTAATTTTTCCTGGCTCGTTGCAGTGGTCGGAATTTCCGGCAACATTTGTGTGACCATGTGTATGTAAGACAAGTTTGAGTGAACATCCGTCGGAAATTCCGATCATGTGTACGCAGCATTAGAAGAGTTTTTCAGCTGTAAAAACTCTCTAACGTCAAAAAACACAGGTAAACACTAAAAAACACTGCTCTGCTGGGTTTTTGATCCCATTGATAAAAAAAAAAGCTTTAAAACACTAAAGCTAAAAAACGCTAACACTAAAAAATGATGAAAAACGCTAAAAAACTTTATTGCAAAAACACTGAAGAATGTTGAAAAACTCACTGCAAAGCTACTGCCGCTTTTTTTAATATTTATTATAACGTCCAGCGTGCATGAGGCCTTAAAGGTAATATTTACTTTTTATTTGCATCTTGCTTTTTTGCCTCCGAAATTCTATTGTTTACTCAATAAAGTCAATGTAAAAGTAGTTATGAACATCTCAAACATATCTCCAATGCAATCTATTTTGCAGGACATCTCCTGAAAGCATGCTTCATTTAAGTTGCTTTTGAGTTTGATGCTTATGCAACTATTACCCCTTCCACAGCTCAGAATTTAGTCCTGTACCCTCCCATCTCCCATCTATTAGCCAGTAAGACCATCCATCATAGTGACGAGTCAGTGGTGTGGCGCTGAAGCCAGGAAGGTTGGTTTAGATTAGCATATTAGGGTTTCCCAAAATTCAGGAAAATTTTCTCAGTAGCTAAGCTGAGTTAATGTGCAGGAACCTCATGGTGGTAGTTTGAGGTAGTAGCAGCAGTTGAAAAACTTTAAAGTGCAGCTCTTTTGTTTTAGGATTTTGAAAGAGTGATATTAAACTCTGCTCACTGTCTAAGTTAAAGTGTAGGCTAACCTAAAAACCTTAGATCTACATTTTTCTGCCCCTCATTTTAATTGCAATGCTTATTTTTATATATGGAGCATGTGGAGGTCACAATTAATAAGTGGAGATCCTACCATTCCTCTAGATAATCCAGGTCTTCCTATTGCATCGTATCGTAGGCAGGTTGTATCCTTTCTACTTCACAGGGACCTACAAGAGACTGTGACAGTGCATTGTGTTTCTATAGTCAGCCACTGACATCCCCTTGCCCAGTTGTGCACAGCCTAATTGACAACTGGGAAATGAGGTGGGAGAACTTTGTCAATAGCTTCTGGGATTTGTGTCCTTAATTGAAGTCTCAATCCACTGCCCCAGTAGCTTGAGCATAGAAATTGTGTTTAATGGTGTTAAAAGCTTTATAAGGTGAAGGGTTTAATTTGTATTTGAAACCATGCCTTTTGTACCCGTTCAAATCTTGCCCCTTTCTATATGATCTCTGTAAACGTTAGGAGATTAAGTAGTAGAAAAAATTGTTGTCACCTACAGAGATATGCTGAGATGCAAGAGAGCCTAACCTACTCATTCCACTCTAACATACAAAGACCCTGAAGGCATATAGGACTACAGAAGATCGTAAACCTGGCACTTCCACAATAAACAACAAACTTCATCATTGAAATCATAAGAACAGTTTCTGTATCTGCAAATTAACACCATAATATTTATACGTGTTATTTGTAAACTATAGACAACGGAATCTTGGCACATACCTGTCAAAGAAGCCTGCAGCTTGGTGCTCTTGGCTGCATGGGCTGGTAGAAGCATGGCTCTTTCTAACATAGTTCCCCTAGTCTGGTAAGTACTGAGATATAATATAGAGTTTAAAATAAACACACTTCATAACAGGATATTTTTAATAAACATTTCAAAGCATCTTTGTGGGTGGGTCCCACTTGCCCTCCTGCATGTACGCACTCACCAATGCCCGAGACCAGGCAGGGCCACGTTCATGTAAAAGCTTAGAGATTAGCCGTACACTTTGTGCAGCTGTGTAACAACATTCTGCTTCCTTCTGTGTAGCACTTCATCCCATTCCACTGCACACCTTGTCCTCCAGAATGTAGAACATAGAGGGGGTCACTGCCAAGCCTGTGTTCTGCTCCTCAAGTCCAGCTCCCAGTGACAGTGAGGGGTCCCGCCGTGCGGACCTCATGTGTGCATTTAATTAACTCCTTCAACTATCCTGCACCATGTAGCTAGATTGATAGGGTCTTCGTACAGAGGGTTCAGTCCTGATTACTTTTGCGGAAATGACTGCTAGGGAGGGAGTCAGAACATTGACCCGCTCACTACCAGAGGACTCTACATCCATGTTTGGTACCACTCCTTGCTGTCTGGCTGCTATTACATTGCCACCAGTTCATGGTTACTCATAGCAACTACATTCCTTCCTCCAACACTCTTGTTGAGTAACCCACTGTGGTGGCCTTCCATTCCTTACTCTTCAACCCCATGTGTGCTATTCTGGCCATGTTCTTCTAGATACACCATGTACCACTATGCACCCTTTTATAAATAACTTCAGACCAGGTTTTTGCATTTTTAACACTTTTACTTGACATGCTGCAATAATAATAAATTCCAAAGTGCACACAGTTCTCCTCAAATTAACTAGCCCCAGACTGCCCAGACATAACTTCCCAGGTAGTAGTCCATAACTGGTAGAGTCCTTGAGAGGTGGATTTCCAATCAGGGAGCTCACCAGTTGCTGTTGGTTTGTTGGTTACATTTTCATAGGCGGACTTCTCCCCACTTGCCCATGCTGTTCCCGACCCCTCTTGAGCCCAGCCTTTCCCGTAGTTATATGCAGCACAGGGTGGAGGGCAGTACACAAAAAAGTCCAGGAAAATGCAGGGCTGCCTTCCCTACCTAGGCAGCCCAGATACTACATCTAACAGCAGAAACATTAGTAGGCACCTGCCTACATCTTGACATGAATCAGGGACATTGGTTATAAAAGGAAATCCCTTTACATAGTGAGGTTGTCAAGTTTTGAGATATTATACCATCAATACAGTTATAGCAATAAAGTCTTCATTGTTCTGATTATCTGTTTGTCATTGCATTATATTCTAGAGGCCAGATATATGTAAGTCAAGTTTGGTTTGTCCATGGGCCAGCAGTCACTGAAATATATTTAAACACCTTGCAGCTGTCAGTATGTGTAGGATTTTTGTTATTCCTGGACATGTTGGTATGGTGAGAGCCCCAGCAAAAAAGATGCCTAGTCTGAGAGGTAGGTACTGAGGTTGCTGTACTTGGGGGAGTAGAGACTCAATATGATGCCAATAAGATTGTATCTTAGGACAGGTCTCAGTAACAACTTGAAATAGTGGGCTTGATATGTAAAAAGGCAGGGACATTATATTAGTGGTAATGTTTTTAAATTGTATTTTCCTTGTAGGCTATAGACTAAGAAATATATTTTGCCCTTGTAAGTGTAGCGGCCTCCTTTCTCCCCTCTCTTCTATCAGCTCGTCTGTCTCTTGTCTAGGGGTACTTTGGAGGAGAGAGAGCGGGGTCACCACGCCAAGCCCTCACCGCAGATGTTTGTGTGGTGGAACAAAAGTTCTTATTTTACCTTCGGGTCAGTGTTCTGCACCTGGAGTTACCTTGAACAATGTCTGCCAGAAAAAGAGCCCCACACCATACAAGTCCAACACTCCTTTATTCTTCCTGGTGAACACAATCAGTTAGACTCCCTTGGAGAACAGAACAGAAAAGGAGGTGTGGATGCGAGTAGGCCCAGACACAATGAACTCTCCACTTTCCTTCCTGAAAGTGGGTTGCGGTCTCCGAGCGAGGGGGAATTTCCTTCCAGGCGGTCTCCGATGGAAGTCTCACCTGTCACCGGCAATATGCTGCACCAGGTCTTCAAGCAAGTATCTCCCACCGGTTCATTACGCCTTCCGGATTCGGGAACCCACTCCCGGGGTTCCCTAGGATCTCCTTCCCTCGTGGAACTCAGTGTTGGGCACTAAGCTCCAGACCTCCATTCCGAGTACCTTACCCCAGGCTAAAGGTGCCTGGGATGGAACACGACCTCCGAACGTCCTCTAGGCCTAGGCCCCCCTAGGGGACCGACACGAACCACCGCCCTCAGGCTGAAGGTGCCCGGGACTCGACTCCCGCCACCAAAAATGGCCTCCTCATTTATACCCCCTCCCAGCAAGCACGGCGGGTTCCCCGCCCCACCATACAACCGCTGAGAGAGACCAAAAGAGGTACGCCACCGCAACGATGGCTCAACCCCGGGCCCAAAGCGACAGTGCCACCTGGTGGGCCCCAGGGAACCATACATTACAGTTTCCCCACCAGATTAAAAAAATAGAAAGCATATACCCGCTACACTCTCTCCCTGGTGATTTGACACTGGTACCCAGTGTCTGGAGCAAACTATGCCCTCAACGGCTGACATAGTCCAGTCCAGAAACCAACCACAAACTGTACAAAATATACTTTTGAAAAACTTGGTCAACTAAAGCAATTGTGTCTGAGCCTTACATAAAAGGGAAGGGAAACAACAACATTTTAACCATAACTGTAGAATCACATATTCACATTATGCTTTTCCTCCACCCATCCTGACTAAGACCCACCCCGTACTCAGTTGTCTTGATGGGATGCTCTCCTGCAGAGGGAAAAAAAAAATTATCACACATAAACCCTGACACATATATTTGTGTAAGAGGAAAGAAACTTCTTCGTAAAGAAATTCCTTTTCTCTATAGAGTGAGTGTGTGAAAAGTGTTAACGATGCGCAACACTGCCACCTGGTGACAGCGTGGCGGTAACTGCACTCGTGGAACTTTTCTTCTTCTCCTGAGCCCTATCTACCCCAGAATCCATGATGTCTTGCTGGAAAAGTGAAGAACAAACAGGAACAGTCCTTCATTCCTCTGGGTAACAAGGACAACAGGCCCCAGAAAGTTCAGCAGCATACAAACAAGAACGGAGTCTTTTCTCTCCTACAAATAGAAACAAGGATGCGGCAGAACAAGTGGTTTCAAGTGCTCATCCATGGTCTCCAGATGATACTCAACATCTTCCCCTTCCTTGCGCCGGATCAGCACCCTGTCCGCATGGATGTGCCGTCCCAACATCCACTCTGCCTTGCAGTCCTTAAACGCTGAGAGGCCTTGGGAGAACACGCCAGGTACCTGCGGGCGTGTGGAATCTGAAGGTGAGTCCACACAAAGTCATTGTACCAGCGCTCCCGGCAAACTTCCACCTCGTACAACAACTCCTTGGACAAGTATGGGTACTCCCATCCATACTCTGCAGCAACCTTCTGACCAAATAGGCATTGTAGTCTCGCCAGAGGAGGCATAATGGCTCTGTCCCCTTCCCCAGGCAAAACTATTGAGTCCGGGTGGCGAGGGACCTTGATCACATCTGATCTGGGCATAGGTGCCCACAACAACAGTCTCTTTTCCCCGGTCCTGGGTGTAGGTGACACCGGGGATGTAAGGGCAGGTTGGGAACAGGACCCCTCTTCAGGCGCTGGTGCTTCCACCCGGGGTGTACTATCCCCTGTTGACATGGGTGGGTCCCCGGCTCTGCGGGATGAGGCAAGAGGTACTTTGTCCCAGCCCTTTTCTGCAAACAATTCATCAATAGCAACATCGTCTCCCATATCCGAGAGCGACTCCAGGTCAGAGGTGTCACACTCCTCCCTGGGCAGGTAGCCTGTAGTGGAGACTGAATTTTCACCTCTTCCCACACACCAAATCTCTCCGCCTGGCTTACCTCGGCCTTTACTTGAAGCGGGACGTCCGGAACTCTTATCGACAGATCCATCCGGGCCGGGTGTAAGCGGGCGAGACGGTCTACCACAACCGCTGGTCGGGGCTACCATACCGGTCTTTCTCTTCGGTGGTGGATGCTGGTGACCGAGTCAGCATCCTCGGATTTACCCGTTGAGTACTCACGACCTCCTCCGCGGTCGTTGCAGTGTGCGCAGGGATGGCTGTCAAAGCAGTGATTCCTCCTCTCTGAGTGGTGTTGCCTGCAGCCCGGCCGGGGTAAATGGTTCTCGGATTCTCAACCGCTGGATCCACTTC
Source organism: Rana muscosa (assembly GCA_029206835.1). Lineage (NCBI taxonomy): Eukaryota > Metazoa > Chordata > Amphibia > Anura > Ranidae > Rana > Rana muscosa. The sequence continues at coordinate 138,397,298 of CM055119.1, forward strand.
AAAAAGGAACTCCCCACAAGTCTCGCATCGCCCGAACGGCTTCAGTTGGCACACCAGTCCCGAACAACCGGGACAAATCACACCCAGGGCCTCAACGTCCATGCACGAATACAGGGCGAATCGACCCCTTGGCTTTAGCCGGATCCCCGTATCTGTTACCGGAGCAGCAGCAGTCAGTGTCATGGTAGAAGGGTGAACCGGAATCCACGATGTATGTCCGAACATGGTGACCTGTTGCTGATCCATCGCACACTGCCAGGTTTTTGCGCCAACGTCCCACGTGTAGTCCTTCACACGTATTGGACTCCTCCCCTTTGCTCCAGTTCGCGGGCTTTTCTTCTTTTCTCTTTCTGAGTCATGCCCACGAACTAAGTGTTGGGGGTGTGGCTGGTGGCGCATTGCAATAGAAGCCCCCACGTGTACTACTTCACACGGCTGAGCTTCCCCCTTTTTCCACTCTTCTGCGCGGGCCTTTCCCTTCATTGGGTCATGTCCACGACTTCGAGCAGGGATGCACTTCGGCCAATGAAGTCCTGCCTACTCGTAACTCCTCCGGGCAGACACGTTCAATTCCGTAGTAACACGAACACTATACCGGACCCGAGCCCCCACGTGTAGCGGCCTCCTCTCTCCCATCTCTTCTATCAGCTCGTCTGTCTCTTGTCTAGGGGTACTTTAGAGGAGAGAGGGAGGGGTCACCACGCCAAGCCCTCACCGCAGATGTTTGTGTGGTGGAAGCAAAGTTCTTATTTTACCTTCGGGTCAGTGTTCTGCACCTGGAGTTACCTTGAACAATGTCTGCCAGAAAATGAGCCCCACACCATACAAGTCCAACACTCCTTTATTCTTCCTGGTGAACACAATCAGTTACACTCCCTTGGAGAACAGAACAGAAAAGGAGGTGTGGATGCGAGTAGGCCCAGACACAATGAACTCTCCACTTTCCTTCCTGAAAGTGGGTTGCGGTCTCCGAGCGAGGGGGAATTTCCTTCCAGGCGGTCTCCGATGGAAGGCTCACCTGTCACCGGCAATATGCTGCACCAGGTCTTCAAGCAAGTATCTCCCACCGGTCCATTACGCCTTCCGGATTCGGGTACCCACTCCCGGGGTTCCCTAGGATCTCCTTCCCTCGCGGGACTCAGTGTTGGGCACTGAGCTCCAGACCTCCATTCCGAGTACCTCACCCCAGGCTAAAGGTGCCTGGGATGGAACACGACCTCCGAACGTCCTCTAGGCCTAGGCCCGCCTAGGGGACCGACACGAACCACTGCCCTCAGGCTGAAGGTGCCCGGGACTCGACTCCCGCCACCAAAAATGGCCGCCCCCTTTATACCCCCTCCCAGCAAGCACGGTGGGTTCCCCGCCCCACCATACAACTGCTGAGAGAGACCAAAAGAGGTACGCCACCGCAACGATGGCTCAACCCCGGGCCCAAAGCGACAGTGCCACCTGGTGGGCCCCAGGGAACCATACATCACAGTTTCCCCACCAGATTCAAAAAAATTGAAAGCATATACCCGCTACATAAGCATAATTTTCTTTGAAATTTTTAGGCAAGTAGGGAGGGGAATCACTGGAAGGGGACAATTAGAAGCTTGTTAATATTCAAAGTTAAGTACAGTATGAAGGTCTCTCAATACATAACTTCTCAAAAGGTGTTGGGAGGGGAAAAATTTATTTTAAGCTATTGATTGAGTATGTTTTTCTTTTTTTGATGTATTGCCCTTTCTCGCTTGTTTTTATAATTTTACATTTATTGTCTATTTTTCGTTTTAGCTAGAGACATTCATGAATTTTGGCAGTGGGTTCAAAACTATCCGTCTCTCTTGAGAGTACAAGACCCACCACACCATCTCTAGCAGACAATATACACATTGCCATGGAGAAACCACATTTTGTATTCATGACTTCCACTTAGTTTAATTGAGGTCAAAATACAGAGCTCTCATTTCACAAGACCTGAGACATCAAAGGTCAACACTCATCTCAATGACGGTTAACACAACTGCTTTATTTGTAGAAAATAAAAAATAAAATTTGCTTGAAATTATTTGCTCGAATACTGCATCGCTCCTATGGACCAATGTTTATATGAGATCACAAATAATTTTTAGTCAGGTACATCATGTATGATACATTCATGTCCATTTAAAGGTAATGTAGGAATGACTACATTTACAATGTGTTGATAGACAGATGGCAAGATCTGCAACAAATGTGTGGCGGTTGAAGCAGTATGAAATTAGTTTCAGCAAGAACCAAAATGTCGGACTTTTGACCATTATAAAAAGTAATATATAAAAATTTATAACATTTGTTCTATAATATTAACAAAACAAAAAAAGTTATAATTTTTATAAAATTATGACATTTGGAATATCAGTTTGCACATGTTCACTGATGAGTTTATATTTGAACATTACACCTCATTTCCCTCCCCTGACCAATTATTATTACCACAGTATTATCTGTGGATTTCAGCATACCTGTTATATAAAGAGATGTAGACTTTTTATAATTGATCCCAATAGGCCAGTGGGACAAGGATATCTCTATGCGGTTCACAGGTAGCACACAGCCTACTTCATTAGGAGAGCGTCAAGGATATTAAGTAACAAATGTTACTTGTGTTATCCAAACACACCACTAATGAGACCCAGAGCTACCCTCCATGCATTGGTGGGTACAAGGATACCAAGAGTGGAGATGCGAGTCCCCCCAGAAAAGAATGCTACAATACTGCTATCTGGTAGACACACCTTTTATTCCCCTTTCAATCCCCCTATCATTCATATAGTCAGTAGTTGTACATATCACTTATGGAGTGAATATACCATCACATACCTATAATTCCAATTAGTAGGACATCAAAAGTGTTTCTTGGGGTGACATGAAATGAAGTCTAAAGATGCTATTAGCTGAAAAATAAAAAAAGATCTCTTTATGGCTTCCTTTTTGAATTTCCCAAATAGGGATGGGCCAAACACCCCCCTGCCTATATAAGAACTGTCAAAGCGCAGAGTGGGCAGTCGGCGGGAGGCCTCCCAGGAGGCGAGAGTGTTTCTGTTTTTTTCAATTTTTCGGGTCTGGCAGGCGTCGTGATTGACGATGCATTTACATCGAGAGACACTATTTTTTTTTTTTTTTTTTTAATAAAGGACTTATCAAAACCAGTTTTGGTTATTACTTTTTGACACTTTTTTGTTGAATGGGTAGGGGTATGATATACCCCTACCCATTCACATAGGGGGTGGGATCTGGGGGCTCCCTTGTTAAAGCCCCCCGCCCGCAGACACCGACAACCACAGCCCAGGGTTTTTGGGGAAGATGCCCTTGTCCCCATCACCCACCCCCCTATGTTGAGGGCATGTGGTATGGTATGGTTCAGGAGGGGGGGCACTCGCTCATCCCCTCTCCTTTCCTGACCTGCTGTGCTGCATGCTCAGATAAGGGTCTGGTATGGATTTTGGGGGGGACCCTACGCTGTTTTTTTTTTGTGTTGGGTTCCCCTTAAAATGCATACCAGCCCCTTTATTTTTGTTACCGCACTTTTTTTTTCATTCAGTTGTCAGTGGGGAAACCCATTGACAGCTGATGACTCATCGTTTGTTAAGGAGCCAGTGGCCGGCTTCCCGGTCCAGCTCCTTTACAACCAGCTTACACTGTGCCCTGATTAGGCAAAGAGTTGCCCAATCAGAGCACAGAATGCACTGTGCAGCGCTCAGTGCACTGCAGGGTGTTCGTCGGGGTGAACACCCGGTGAACACCCAGCAAACTTGGGTGTTTGGCAAACAGCTGGCTGAACAGGCAAATGTACGGCCCAAACTCATGCTCTGGCCAAACCTTTCGCCCATCCCTATTCCCAACTCTATTGGCCAAGTTAAAGTACAACCAAACTCTGTTTTTAACCATTTTCAGAAGTTTACTGAGTAAGCTGCTTAATTATTTTTATCCCAGCCTATGTACTAGTTTAAGCTGGTGCCATGACTGCTGTCCCAGGTTTCTGGCTTCAGGGTGGCTCCATTCTGTTGCAGTGCCCTGGGGCCATCTTTGCATTCAAGGACTAAAATGTTGTTTCCCTACACTGTATGCATCAATAGAAATAGAAACACACAGCCCCATAGCCTAGGATAGAAAAACACTCATGCTTCTTCCTCCACCTACCCTCTGCAGGTCACTCAGAGACCTGTGGGAGGGGCGAAATGCATCAACAAGAATTAAGGGCTCTAAGTGACTTCACATCCTCCAGCGGTGGAACGCACGCAAACTCATGGCGGACCAGGAGTAATCCGAGCCTTACTGGCATCTCTTTACCTTTTGGAGTTTTGTAAGTGTGATTTTATACTTTTAATTGAATAAATAAGAACATACTATACTATATGAGCTCTCTTCCTCTATTTAATCTTGATGGAATATGAGTTATAGGAATGCTGACAATCAGACATCATACTATACTGCCCACATAGGAAGAGTGTGAAGAGTCGTTCCTCATATTACCCTCCTCACCAGTTATAAGGGCATAATATGGTAAGTAAGGGCACAAAAGGGTGTATGGAGCGCTTTTTCACTGTGTGTGACTGTTTGGAGCCTTTAGCACTTTATTGTTACTATTTCATCCACAGAGAACCTTGGATGAAGAATATCAATTATGGATTGAAATTTTTAGAACTATTTACCTTTGCATGAATTATTTTTGATTATGATTCATTTCATTTATATATATATATATATATATATATATATATATATATATATATATATATATTATATATATATATTTGCTTAAGGAAGTAATTAACTTTAATGGAAGAACTTTATAATCACCGTTTTGGGCTGTGGTTGATTGCTTTATGAGGATTGATAAGCTAGCTTGTATAGTCAATTTTCATAAACTCCACACCAAGGTAATGCACCTTTCAGCACATCAAAATTTTAATTTGTCTATTTTTATTTCTTTAGCGCAAAATTTTTTTGCTTACTTTTCATACCATCCTTGGTTTTAGTGATTGCAGCTTTTTGTTATTATCCATAGAGAAACCTGCCGAAAAGTTTTTAACATATTGTCAAAAACATTTTATATCCACTTGCCGACTGCCCCATAGCAGACCTATTGCTACAGGGTGGCACTGTGTAGAATCACCCTCTGGGGTGGGGGACCCGCACGTGTGCCGCTTTTGCTGTGATTTGTCACAGCAAAAGCAAATCAGCGGATGTCGGCCAATGTATGTCTGCCGGCACCCACTGATCGTCTGGAAAGTGTCTGGACGGAGCTCTGCATATGTAAACTATGCAGAGCTCTGTCCTGACAGCAGGGATGTGATGGATTTTCTTTCGCTGCAGAACAGAGAATAATATCCATCACATCCCTAAGTAAAAACAGCACACATAGTACACACAAACACTAGTTAGGCTCACATTTAACCCTTTGATCGCCCTAGATGTTTAACTCCTTCCCATTAGTACAGTGACAGTGCATATTTTTAGCACTGATCACTGTATTAGTGTCAATGGTTCCCGCAAAGTGTCAAAATTGTAAGTTAGTGTCCGATTGTACGCCGCAATATCACAATCCTGCTATAAGTCACTGATCACCGCCATTACTCAAGGGCTTTATCAATGTCTATAAGCACAGGGAAGTCTATTATTAAGAAGTGGAAGGTTTTTGGTACAACACAGACTCTCCCTGGATCAGGGCATGACTCCAAACTGGATGAAAGGGCCAGGAGGAAACTGGTCAGGGAGGCTGCCAAGAGGCCTACAGCAACTCTGAAGCAGTTGCCGGAATTTATGACAAATCATTGTGTGCACAATACCACAAATTCTCCACAAATGTGGCTTGTATGGGAGGGTTGCAAGAAAAAATCCACTCCTCAAGAAAGTCCACATGAGTCATGACTGAGATTTGCCAAAATGCACCTTGAAGATTTTGAGGCCACATGGAAAAAGGTGTTCTGGTTAGATGAGACTAAAATTTAATTGTTTAGCCTCAACACTAAATGATGTCTGGTGGAAATCCAATACAGCTCACCATCCAAATAACATAATTTCTACAGTAAAGCATAGAGGTGGTAATATCCTTTTATGGGGTGTGTTGTCCTTCCAAAACGACAATGACTTAAAGCACACAGCAAAAATTACCCCACAGTGGTTGAAGGAGGAAAAAATGAATGTCCTTGCATGGCCTAGTCAGAGTCCAGACTTAAAGGAGTCTGCTACACACAATCTGTGTGTAGCAGCCCCCCCCAGCACTCCCTAATTACCTACCTGAGCCCCTTCTCTCTCCAGCGATGTCCACAATCCCCTCAGCCATCCAGAACACTCCTCCTGATTGGCTGAGACAGAGCAGCGCTGCTTTTGGCTCCCGCGGCTGTCAATCAAAGTCAGTCAGCCAATCAGGGGAGAGAGGAGGCAGGCCAGGTCGGGGCTCTGTGTCTAAATGGATACACAAATCTCTGACTCGGCTTGGGTGGACCCCGGTAGCAAGATGCTGGCTGAGGGGTACTCAAAGGAGGGAGGGGCTAGGAGTAACACAGAGGGACCTGAGAAGAGGAGGATCTGGGCTGCTCTGTGCAAAACCAACTGCACAGAGGAGGTAAGTATAACATGTTTGTTATTTTATTTTTATTTATTTTTTAACGAGCCTTTACAATTACTTTCAACCACATTGAAAACCTGTGGAATGACTTGAAGACTGCAGTCCACAAACGGTCACCATTAAATCTATCTGAACTTGAAGAGGAAACAGGTAATACGGCCACCCAGGTGTACTTCAGGTAATGCAGGATAAGTTTCAGGGACCCCCGGATCCGTGAGAGACAAAATGAGACATGGGAAAACAGGCTTGAGTGTGTTCATAAGATCTCTGACTTTTACTGAATACAACCGTGGCTTATATGCAGAAGAAAGAAGGGAGGGGCTGTGTTTTAATGCATATGTTTCTAAAAGTTATACAAACTCAGTACTTTCTTATCATGATTTAAACTTGCTGACTTAGTTAACAAGAACTAGCTGATGACTTTTGCTGACACAACAGGCTGCTCCGTGAATCAGCTTAACCACAGTGACTCACAGGGTGTGTTTCTATGCAAACTGTTAGTTATGTCAAAACGCATAAGTTCATTTCTACTTAAAGAAAAATGGAGTCAGTTATTTATACATTCTATTACAGAGCAGTTCTGCAAAGAAGTGTGGGCAAATATTACAAAGTCTAGATGTGCAATGTTAGTAGAGACATATTCCAACAGACTAAAGACTGTAATTAAAGCAATGTGTGGTCCGACAAAATACTGACATAAGGAGGGTGTGCCTTTTTCCAACTCAGTGATTCTGTTTTAGATTTTTTGGTGTTATATCTTTTGCCTAAATGTTATAAGTTGCACTAGTAAATAGTATCTATAGCCACTGTATCTACTTAGAATTCAGCTTTATATGTGAACATTTTTAGATTTTTTTTGTACAGTATATTAACTTATACAGTTATACACAGAATAGCTGTATTTTATTTTTCTACTGGCATGGATACAGACCTTTATCCTTTAAGTTGTCTTTTAAGACCTGTTTGCTTTTATCAGTGAGGACATTGTGTACAACCTGTGGCTCTTTTCCATGACATGAAGCATCCTGTGTTCCATCCATCTTTATTTGTAGACATCAATAGCAATTAACACTTCCTCAACAAATTCAAGAAAAACTGATGTGTCTCTTGCAAAATGTTGCATGTAAGCTTCTTTCACAACACTTCTTTCTGTAACCCTGTCATTGCCAATGATAAAGTGAACAGACACTCCTTTTTTTAAGGTGTGTACACTAAAAAACATCTAACACATAGGGGTCTACTTATAAAAATATTAACAGTGCGAATGTCTCAACATTTTCCTAAAAGTCACAAATAATAACTGCAATTTTTGTAATATGCGTGAAATGTACATTTCTACTTGTTACCATTCTCAGGGCAAACTTAACATTCCCTAACATTTGATCCCGACAGAGAATAGTCTTAAGATTGTTTAAAGTTAACATTCAACCAATAGAGAAAATAGCCTAATAGGCTAAGAACATTCGACCAGTACACCGCCAAGGGGTGTATTGGTAAAAAAAAATGTCAGAGCTACTGTATATGTCCTGTGAAACTGCATCTACAATCATTTTGTATGAATAGGGACAAAAATATATGTTATTAGGCTATTTTCTTACCAGTTTGAATGATTTTTTATTTATTAGAATAGAGTGAATTGGGAAAATACAGCATTATGACCACTAGATGGCGCTGATAATCATAGGAAATAATTATTTAATTATGATGAATCACAGACATGTGCACTGCCAAAAAACTTGTTAATTTTCGTTTTCATTTCATTTGTTTGTTTTTTTTTTGTTTTTTTGGGTCATTCGTTATGATCGAAGTTTAGGGCAAAATTATAATTTTTTGGTGTGTTTTCTGCCATAAAAATTTATCTTGGTGCATTTTCTGCATATCTGTACGTGTGAGATAGACACTTTAGATACTGTTCTCCTATTCTGATCTTCCAAAAATATAATCATTTAGGGCAAAACATTATTTTTTGGTGCGTTTTCTGCCATAAAAATTCATTTTGGTGCATTTTCTGCATATCTGTACGTGTGAGATAGACACTTTAGATACTGTTCCCCTATTCTGATCTTCCAAAAATATAATAATTTAGGGCAAAATTATAATTTTTTGGTGTGTTTTCTGCCATAAAAATTTATCTTGGTGCATTTTCTGCATATCTGTACGTGTGAGATAGACACTTTAGATACTGTACCCCTATTCTGATCTTTCAAAAATATAATAATTTAGGGCAAAAAAAAACATTTGGTGCGTTTTCTGCCATAAAAATTTATTTTGGTGCATTTTCTGCATATCTGTACGTGTGAGATAGACACTTTAGATACTGTTCTCCTATTCTGATCTTCCAAAAATATAATAATATAAAATAAAAATAAAAAAATTAGGCCAAAAAAATATTTTTTGGTGCATTTTCTGCATATTTGTACATGTGAGATACACACTTTAGATACTGTTCTTGTATTCTGATCTTCCAAAAAATTAATCATTTAGGGCAAAAAATAAAAAATTGGTGCGTTTTCTGGCATAAAAATTTATTTTGGTGCATTTTCTGCATATCTGTACGTGTGAGATAGACACTTTAGATACTGTTCTCCTATTCTGATCTTCCAAAAATATAATCATTTAGGGCAAAACATTATTTTTTGGTGTGTTTTCTGCTCTAAAAATTTTTGTTGGTGCGTTTTCTGCCATAAAAATTTATCTTGGTGCATTTTCTGCATATCTGTACGTGTGAGATAGACACTTTAGATACTGTTCCCCTATTCTGATCTTCCAAAAATATAATAATTAAGGGCAAAAAAAAAAAATTGGTGCGTTTTCTGCCATAAAAATGTATTTTGGTGCATTTTCTGCATATCTGTACATGTGAGATAGACACTTTAGATACTGTTCTCCTATTCTGATCTTCCAAAAATATAATAATTTAGGGCAAAATTATAATTTTTTGGTGTGTTTTCTGCCATAAAAATTTATCTTGGTGCATTTTCTGCATATCTGTACGTGTGAGATAGACACTTTAGATACTGTTCCCCTATTCTGATCTTCCAAAAATATAATAATTTAGGGCAACAAAAAAAAAATTGGTGCGTTTTCTACCATTAAAATTTATTTTGGTGCATTTTCTGCATATCTGTACGTGTGAGATAGACACTTTAGATAGTGTTCTCCTATTCTGATCTTCCAAAAATATAATAATTTAGGGCAAAACATTATTTTTTGGTGCGTTTTCTGGCATAAAAATTTATTTTGGTGCATTTTCTGCATATCTGTACGTGTGAGATAGACACTTTAGATACTGTTCTCCTATTCTGATCTTCCAAAAATATAATAATTTAGGGCAAAACATTATTTTTTGGTGCGTTTTCTGGCATAAAAATTTATTTTGGTGCATTTTCTGCATATCTGTACGTGTGAGATAGACACTTTAGATACTGTTCTCCTATTCTGATCTTCCAAAAATATAATAATTTAGGGCAAAATTATAATTTTTTGGTGTGTTTTCTGCCATAAAAATTTATCTTGGTGCATTTTCTGCATATCTGTACGTGTGAGATAGACACTTTAGATACTGTTCCCCTATTCTGATCTTCCAAAAATATAATAATTTAGGGCAAAAAAATAAATTTGGTGTGTTTTCTGCCACAAAAATTTATTTTGGTGCATTTTCTGCATATCTGTACGTGTGAGATAGACACTTTAGATACTGTTCTCCTATTCTGATCTTCCAAAAATATAATAATATAAAATAAAAAAATTAGGGCAAAAAAATATTTTTGGGTGCATTTTCTGCATATTTGTACGTGTGAGATACACACTTTAGATAATGTTCTCCTATTCTTATCTTCCAAAAATCTAATAATTTAGGGCAAAAAAAAAATGTTTTGGTGCGTTTTCTGTCCTAAAATTTTTTTTGCTGCGTTTTCTGCCATAAAAGTTTATCTTGGTGCATTTTCTGCATATCTGTACGTATGAGATAGACACTTTAGATACTGTTCCCCTATTCTGATCTTCCAAAAATAGAATAATTTAGGGGCAAAAAAAAAATGTTGGTGCGTTTTCTGCCCTAAAAATTTTTTTGGTGCGTTTTCTGCCATAAAGATTTATTTTGCTGCATTTTCTGCATATCTGTACGTGTGAGATAGACACTTTAGATACTGTTCTCCTATTCTGATCTTCCAAAAATTTAATAATTTAGGGCAAAACATTATTTTTTGGTGCGTTTTCTGCCATAAAAATTAATTTTGGTGCATTTTCTGCATATCTGTACGTGTGAGATAGACACTTTAGATACTGTTCTCCTATTCTGATCTTCCAAAAATATAATAATTTAGGGCAAAATTTATTATTTTTTGGTGTGTTTTTTGCCATAAAAAAATTATTTTGGTGCATTTTCTGCATATCTGTACGTGTGAGATAGACACTTTAGATACTGTTCTCCTATTCTGATCTTCCAAAAATATAATAATTTAGGGCAAAATAAAAAATTGGTGCGTTTTCTGACATAAAAATTTATTTTGGTGCATTTTCTGCATATCTGTACGTGTGAGATAGACACTTTAGATACTGTTCTCCTATTCTGATCTTCCAAAAATCTAATAACTTAGGGCAAGAAAAAAAAAATTGGTGCGTTTTCTGCCCACATTTTTTTTTTGCTGCGTTTTCTGGCAAAACAAATTTTTGGTGCATTTTCTGCATATCTGCAGGGCTGCTGATAGGGCAGTACAACCAGCCCTGTTGTACGGGGCCCAGCCGCATCAGCTCAGCAAGGGGGCCCGGGAAGCTATAAAGTTAATTTCTGACAGAATAAATAAAATGTTTTTCTAAACCACCCCTGCTCCTCTTTGCTTTTCAGGGTGTACTTACATATTCCTGTACCCCATTAGGGCAACAGAGGGGCCCAGGTAGTGAAATCAATGAAGGGACTTTATTTCCATTTTCGGGGGGCGCAGGTAGATTAAGCCTGGCTGCATAATGCGCTGCACATGTTCTAGTTCCGGCTGTGGCTGCTCTCTGCTTGTACCATCCCTGGCGGAGTGATTCATGTGTACAACACTCCCTCAGTAAGTGCTGTCTGTGGGAGTGAGAGAGGCATGTGGCTGAGAGGATACAGGAAACTGAATCCAGCAGCAGTGCACAGCTACAGGCAAGGGGCGGCACACAGTAACATCAACTACCATGGAAAGAAGGTACAGCCCCCTGACTCCCCACTGTGTTTGTGATTATTGTCATTATGATGATCACAGCACTTTAGATCCTCTATTGCTCTTCCACAGTGTCACATGGCTATTGGGTCTGAGTGTGTACAGACTGTCACACAGTAGAACCATAACAAAGTCAGCACCCAATAGCCATGTGACACTGGAAGAGCAATAGAGGATCTAAAGTGCTGTGATCATTGTAATGACGATAATCATAAGCATGAGATGCTACTTTACACTTGCTACTTGTTTGGGTGGAATGGGGGCAGTAAAAAGATGCAGCTGAGCTGCATTTTTTAACCACCCACCAACCACTCCTCCTTAAAGAAGCTTTCACCAAACGTTACAATTAGGTCTGCCTGTTTTTTTTATGTTGATCTGTATGAAAGCTCTATGTAGAATGGAATCCAGATGTACATAGATGTGAATCTGTTTACACCTGCCTATCTCTGGGTCCATTCAGGTCAAAAAAATAAATGCTGCTATCTCTCTGTGTTGTGGGTTTGTGATGCTTTTCTTTGTGGATTTTATAAAGCTCATTTTTTTCTGATGCTGGGAGTGCAGTCAACCTTCTTTCCACATTGCCTATTGTGAGTGGACACAAGTCCAAATTTCCATGTGGCCACCTATAGAGACATTACAAGTCCTCTTCTGTCTGCTGTGTGTTGCAGATGCAAACTAAACAGACCTGGAAATCAGAACACTGATGTCTGTCCCTTTTAGCTCCAATTCTGCAGAGAATCCACTGTACATATGCTGAGACCACCCACCATGTTTCCTGCTGAACATTATACTTTTTAAACTACTGTTGGGGTTTTTAAAGCGGAGTTCCTCCCAAAAGTGGAACTTCCGCTTAAACCACTCCTCACCCCCTTACATGCCACATTTGGAATGTAATTTTTTTTGGAGGGGGGCGGGGGTGCGGGCTTCGTTAGGAGTGGGACTTCCTGTCCCACTTCCTCCTTCCGCCCAGGGACTGCTTAGGTGACTCGCCATATCGTCTAATGCGGCCCCTCCCTGTAGGCGATCACCTGGGACACGTGACAGATCCCAGGAAATCGCCTGTCCACTCAGGAGACGCAGCGCCATTTGCGCATGTGCAGTGAGTGCCCGGTCGTGAAGCCGAAAGCTGTCACGGCCGGGTGCCCACAGTTGGAATGCAGGCGCCAGCGGAGAGGAGGGGGAGAGGAGCGAAACTCCATTCGGCTGCGTCGCTGGACAGTGGAACAGGTAAGTGTCTGTTTATTAAAAGCCAGCAGCTACACTTTTTGTAGCTCCTGACTTTTAATAAACATAAAAAAGGCTGGAACTGCCCTTTTAAGTGGTTAAAACAGGTGGCGAGGAGGTCATACAATGCCAGTTTACCACCAGCCAAATTCTGTCAGAAGAGCAATCGGCATGCAGATCACTCTTCAGAGAGCAATGCTAGTGTGAATTGGCTCATACAGATTTTAAATAATTATGGAGTGCATGCCTCCAGCTGATTTAAAGGCATAATAGATGTGCTGGCTTAAGGAAATTTGAATCCTTAAAGTCAGCTGCAGCACTCTCTCATTCATTAGCAGGCATGGGATTAGCCTGGACAGAGATAAATATGACTTTTTTGAGGCGGCATCAAGGGCAGGGTTGGGGGGCCCCATCAGGTAGGCTGTACGGGGCCCCATGATTTCTAACAGCGGCCCTGCATATCTGTACGTGTGAGATACACACTTTAGATACAGTTCCCCTATTCTGATCTTCAAAAAATATAATAATTTAGGGCAAGATCCTAAATTTGAAAAATATGAGGAGACCGTCAAATAAGGGACGTGGCCCCAGTCGTGGTGCTGCTGGTGGAGCTCCTGTTGCAGGGAGAGGACGTTGTCAATCTGTGCCAGCTACACGCACAAGTGAAACACCTTCCTCAGGTGAAAGTAGGCGACAGAGCCTGCAGCGGTATTTGGTCGGGCCTAATGCGGCTCTACGAATGTTGAGCCCAGGCCCAGGACAAGTACAGGCGATAGTAGATTCCAGTTCCTTCACATTGTCTCCCACCCAGTCTACTGCTAAATGATCAGAGTTGGCACCTGCAGCCAATGTCCATCTGTCTTTCACCTCCCCCCCTTGCAAATCAGCCCCGCAGTCTGAGCCCCAAGTCATGCAGCAGTCTCTTCTCCTTTTTGATGACTCTGTTAGCAGGGTTTCCCAGGGCCATCCACCCAGCCCTGCCCCAGAAGTGGAAGAGATTGAGTGCACCGATGCCCAACCACTTATGTTTCAAGATGAGTACATGGGAGGACCATCGCAGCACGTCTCGGATGATGAAGAAACACAGGTGCCAACTGCTGCTGCTTTCGCAATTGTGCAGACCGACAAGGAGGGCAGGGGTGAAGACTGGGTGGAAGATGATGTGGAGGACGATGAGGTCCTCGACCCCACATGAAATCTACGTCATGCAGGTGACCTGTGTAGTTCGGAGGAAGAGGCGGTGGTTGCACAGAGCCACCAGCACAGGAGAAGAGGGAGCAGGATGCAAAAGCAGAGCGTCCGTCCCCTAGATCAGTGTTTCTTAACTCCAGTCCTCAAGGCGCACCAAAAAGTCATGTCTTCAGGATTTCCCTCAGGATTTCCCTCAGATGAAACAGCTGTGGTAATTACTAAGGCAGTGAAACTGATTAAATCTCCGGGGCAAAATAATGGAAAGCCTGAAAACATGACCTGTTGGGGCGCCTTGAGGACTGGAGTTGAGAAACACTGCCCTAGATAGTACGCCTGCTACTGCCCAACGCAGCAAGGGACCGAGCACATCAAAGCCAGGTCCAAGGAGTTCCCTAGCGTGGCAGTTCTTCAGACAATATGCTGATGACAAGACACGAGTGGTTTGCACGCTGTGCAATCAGAGCCTGAAGCCTGAAGCGAGCCTGAAGCGAGGCATAAACGTTCTCAACCTGAGCACAACCTGCATGACCAGGCATCTAAGTGCAAAGCACGAGCTGCAGTGGAGTAGACACCTCAAAAACCAAGAAAGGTCTCTGGCTCCTCCTGCTTCCTCTTCTGCTGCAGTCTAGGCCTCTTCATCCACCTCTGTAATGACAGTGGCACCTGCCACCCTGCAAACAGAGTATCTGCCAGCAACACTACCATCTGGGTCACCAACCATCTCCACAATGTCCCATGGAAGCGTTCAGCTCTCTATCTCCCAAACACTGGAGCGGAAGAGGAAGTAACCCCCTACCCACCTGCGATCCCTGGCCCTGAATGGCAGCATTGCAAAATTCCGGGCCTTTGAAATGCTGTCATTCCGTCTGGTGGAGACGCAGAGTTTTAAAAGCCTGGCTGTCCCACAGTACATCGTACCCAGCCACCACTACTTTTCCAGGCGAGCCATCCCTTCACTGCACAACCAAGTGGGGGACAAAATCAGGTGTGCACTGCGCAACGCCATCTGTGGCAAGGTCCACCTAACTACGGATACGTGGACCAGTAAGCACGGCCAGGGATGTTATATCTCCCTAACAGCACACTGGGTGCTGCCACGCTAGGGAACTCCTTGGACCTGGCTTTGGTGTGCTCGGTTCCTTGCTGCGTTGGGCAGTAGCAGGCGTACTGTCTAGGGGACGGACGCTCCGCTTTTGCATCCTGCTCCCTCTTCTGCTCTGCTGGTGGCTCTGTGCAACCACCGCCTCTTCCTCCGAACTACAAAGGTCACCTGCATGACGTTGATTCCATGTGGGGTCGAGGACCTCATCGTCCTCCACATCATCTTCCACCCAGTCTTCACCCCTGCCCTCCTTGTCGGTCTGCACAATTGCGAAAGCAGCAGCAGTTGGCACCTGTGTTTCTTCATCATCCGAGACGTGCTGCGATGGTCCTCCCATGTACTCATCTTGAAACATAAGTGGTTGGACATTGGTGCACTCAATCTCTTCCACTTCTGGGGCATGGCTAGGTGGATGGCCCTGGGAAACCCTGCTAACAGAGTCATCAAAAAGCAAAAGAGACTGCTGCATGACTTGGGGCTCAGACTGCTTGGCTGATTGCAGTGGCGGCTGGGCCTGAGGCGGATAGCAGTTTGGCGCATGTCCTTCCACCACAGAGGATTGCAGGACGCTTCAGTTTGCCTCCTGTTGCTAACTCCTCCTACTCCGTTTCCTCATCCTCTACCGCCCCCTCATCCGGTCAGCGTAACACCTTCACCACCAACTTCAGCACAGCCAGGGGTAAACGACAGCAGGCAGTTTTAAAACTTTCCTGTTTGGGGGAAAAACGCCACACCGCGCAGGAGTTGTGGAGGGACATGGAACAACAGACCGATGAGTGGTTGGTGGCAGTAAGCCTCAAGCCCGGCCTGGTGGTGTGTGATAATGGGCGAAATCTCGTAGCAGCTCTGGGCCTAGCCAGTTTGACGCACATCCCTTGCCTGGCGCATGTGCTGAATTTGGTGGTGCAGGGGTTCCTTAAAAACTACCCCGATATGTCAGAGCTGCTGCAGAAAGTGTGGGCCGTCTGTGCGCACTTTCGGCATTCTCACCCTGCTGCTGCTCGCCTGTCAGCGCTGCAGCGTGACTTCGGCCTTCCCGCTCACCGCCTCATATTTGATGTGCCCACAAGGTGGAACTCCACCTTGCACATGCTGGCCAGACTGTGTGAGCACCAGCAGGCGATAGTGGAGTTTCAGCTGCAGTATGCACGCATGAGTCGCTCTGCGGAACAGCATCACTTCATCACCAATAACTGGGCCTCCATGCGAGACCTTTGTGCCTTGTTGCACTGTTTCGAGTACTCCACCAACATGGCCGGTGCCGATGACACCGTTCTCAGCGTTACTATCCCAGTTCTATGCCTCCTTGAAATAACGCTTTGGGTGATGATGGAAGAGGATGTGGCACAGGAGGAGGAGGAGGAGGAGGAGGAAGAGGGATCATTTCCAAGGCTTTCAGGGCAGTCATTCACAAGTGGCTCCGAGGGTGGGTTCCTGCACCAACAAACGCCAGGTACACAATTGTCCAGCAAGGGCACAGTTCTGGAGGATGACGAGGTGGAGGATAAGGAGATGGAGGAGGAGGAACCATGTTCACAGCAGGGTGGCACCCAGACCAGCTCATGGCCATCACTGGTGTGTGGCTGGGGGGATACAGAGGACACAGACGATACACCTTCCACAGAGGACAGCTTTTCGTTGCCTCTGGGCAGCCTGGCACACATGAGCGTTTACATGCTGCAGTGTCTCCGCAATGACCGCTGAGTTGCCCACATTCTAACAGGTGCTGATTACTGGGTGGCCACGCTGCTGGATCCCCGTTACAAGGACAACGTACCGTCCTTAATTCCCTCACTGGAGCGTGATTGTAAGATGCGCGAGTACAAGCGCACGCTGGTAGACGCGCTGCTGGTGGCATTCCCACCTGACAGCGGGGGCACAGTGGAAGCACAAGGCGAAGGCAGAGGAGGAGGAAGAGGTTGCCAACGCAGCCGGGGCACCGCCAGCACCTCAGAAGGCAGGGTTAGCATGGCCGAAATGTGAAAAAGCTTTGTCTGCACGCCACAACAACCAGCACCACCAGCTGATATGGAACGTCTAAGCAGGAGGCAGCATTTCACCAACATGGTGGAGCAGTATGTATGTGTGCACACGCCTACACGTACTGAATGATGGGTCTGCCCCCTTCAACTTCTGGGTCTCCAAATTGGGCACATGGCCTGAGCTTGCCCTTTGCGCCTTGGAGGTGCTGGCCTGCCCTGCAGCCAGTGTATTATCTGAACGTGTATTTAGCACGGCAGGGGGCGTTATCACAGACAAGCGCAGCCGCCTGTCCAGAGCCAATGTGGACAAGCTCACGTTCATTAAAATGAACCAGGCATGGATCCCACAGGACTTGTCCGTACCTTGTGCAGAATAGACATGTATACCGGCCTTACTCAGCCATTGTTTTTTTTTTTCATCTTTCTCACTCTTTTTGAAAGTTAAAAAACTTTAAAGCGGAGTTCCACCCAAAATTGGAACTTCCGCTTAAACCACTCCTCGCCCCCTTACATGCCACATTTGGCATGTAATTTTTTTTGGGGGGGGGGGAGTGGGGGCTTCTGTAGAAGTGGGACTTCCCACTTCCTCCTTCCACCCAGGGACCACTTAGGCGACACGTCATATCGCCTAAGGCGGGCCCCTCCCTGTAGGCGATCACCTGGGACATGTGACAGGTCCCAGGCGATCGCCTGTCCACTCAGATTGCGCAGCGCCGCTCGCACATGCGCAGTGAGTGCCCGGCCGTGAAGCCGAAAGCTGTCACGGCCGGGTGTCCACAGTAGAAATAAAGGCTCCGGCAGAGAAGGGGGGGAGCGAAGCTCTGTTCGGCCATGTCGCTGGACAGTGGAGCAGGTAAGTGTCTGTTTATTAAAAGCCAGCAGCTACACTTTTTGTAGCTGCTGGCTTTTATTAAACATAAAAAAGGCTGGAACGCCCCTTTAACCACTTAAGCCCCGGACCATTTGGTAGCTAAAGGACCAGAGGTGATTTCAGAATTTTGCACTGCGCTGCTTTAACTGTAAATTGTGCGGACATGCAATGTTGTACCCAAACGAAATTTGTGTCCTTTTCTTCCCACAAATAGAGCTTTCTTTTAATGGTATTCGATTGCCTCTGCGATTTTAATTTTTTGCGATATAAATGGAAAAAGAACGAAAATTTTGAAAAAAAATGATATTTTCTACTTTTTGTTATAAGAAAAATAAAAAAAACTCAATTTTAGTCATACATTTAGGCCAAAATGTATTCAGCCACATGTCTTTAGTAAAAAAAATGTCAATAAGCGTATATTTATTGGTTTGCGCAAAAGTTATAGCGTTTACAAACTAGGGTACATTTTCTGGAATTTACACAGCTTTTAATTTATGACTGCCTATCTCATTTCTTGAGGTGCTAAAATGGCAGGGCAGTACAAACCCCCCCAAATGACCCCATTTTGGAAAGTAGACATCCCAAGGAAATAGCTGAGAGGCATGTTGAGCCCATTGAATATTTTTTTTTTGTCTCAAGTGATTGAATAATGACAAAAAAATAAAAAAATAAATTACAAAAAGTTGTCACTAAATGATATATTGCTCACACATGCCATGATTATATGTGGAATTGCACCCCAAAATACATTTTGCTGCTTCTCCTGAGTACGGGGATACCACATGTGTGGGACTTTTTGGGAGTCTAGCCGCGTACGGGCCCCCGGAAACCAAGCACCGCCTTCAGGATTTCTAAGGGCGCAAATTTTTGATTTCACTCCTCACTACCTATCACAGTTTTGAAGGCCAAAAAATGCCAAAATAGCACAAACCCCCCCCCCCCCCAAATGACCCCATTTTAGAAAGTAGACACCCCAAGGAAATTGCTGAGAGGCCTGTTGAGCCCATCAAATATTTTTTTTTTGTCCCAAGTGATTGAATAATGACCAAAAAAAATAAAAAAATTACAAAAAGTTGTCACTAAATGATATATTGCTCACACATGCCATGGTTATATGTGGAATTACACCCCAAAATAAATTTTGGTGCTTTTCCTGAGTACGGGGATACCACATGTGTGGGACTTTTTAGGAGCCTAGCCATGTACGGGACCCCGAAAACCAAGCACCGCCTTCAGGATTTCTAGGCACAAATTTTTGATTTCACTCCTCACTACCTATCACAGTTTCGAAGGCCATAAAATGCCAAAATAGCACAAAACCCCCCCAAATGACCCCATTTTGGAAAGTAGACACCCCAAGCTATTAGCTGAGAGGCATGGTGAGTATTTTACAGCTCTCATTTGTTTTTGAAAATGAAGAAAGAAAATATATATATATATTTATTTATTTTTTCAATTTTCAAAACTTTGTGACAAAAAGCGAGATCTGCAAAATACTCACAATACCTCTCAGCAAATAGCTTGGGGTGTCTACTTTCCAAAATGGGGTCATTTGGGGGGGGGGGTTTTGTGCCATCTGGGCATTCCATGGCCTCCGAAACTGTGATAGGCAGTGAGAAGTGAAATCAAAAATTTACACCCTTAGAAAGCCTGAAGGTGGTGCTTGGTTTTTGGGGTCCCGTACGCGGCTAAGCTCCCAAAAAGTCTCACACATGTGGTATCCCCGTACTCAGGAGAAGCAACAGAATGTATTTTGGGGTGTAATTCCACATATGCTCATGGCATGTTTGAGCAATATATCATTTAGTGACAACTTTGTGCAAAAAAAAAAATTTTTTTTTTTCCGCAACTTGTGTCAACATATAAAATATTCCATGGACTCGACATGCCTCTCAGTATATAGCTTGGGGTGTCTACTTTCCAAAATGGGGTCATTTGGGGGGGGGTTTGAACTGTTCTGGCATTTTATACACAACATTAGGAAGCTTACATCCACTTGAAGACAAAGCCCTTTTTGACACTTTTTGTTTACATGAAAACATTTTTTTTTTTTGCAAGAAAATTATGTTGAATCCCCAAACATTATATATTTTTTTAAAGCAAAGGCCCTACAGATTAAAATGGTGGGTGTTGCATTTTTTTTTTCTACACAGTATTTGCGCAGCGATTTTTCAAATGCATTTTTTGGGGAAAAAATACACTTTTTTTAATTTTAATGCACTAAAACACACTATATTGCCCAAATGTTTGATGAAATAAAAAAGATGATCTTAGGCCGAGTACATAGATACCAAACACGACATGCTTTAAAATTTCGCACAAACGCGCATTGGCGACAAACTACATACATTTTTAAAAGCCTTTAAAAGCCTTTACAGGTTACCCCGTTAGATTTACAGAGGAGGTCTACTGCTAAAATTACTGCCCTCGATCTGACCTTCACGGTGATACCTCACATGCATGGTGCAATTGCTGTTTACATATGACGCCAGACCGACGCTTGCGTTCGCTACTGGGCAAGAGCAGGGCAGGACCGGGGTGCTTTTTTTTTTTATTATTAATTTTGCTTTTTTATTTTATTTTTAAATTGTTCCTTCCATATTTTTTTTTTTTTTTTTTATCATTTTTATTGTTATCTCAGGGAATGTAAATATCCCCTATGATAGCAATAGGTAGTGACAGGTACTCTTTTTTTGAAAAAACTGGGGTCTTCTAGACCCTAGATCTTTCCTCTGCCCTCAAAGCATCTGACCACACCAAGATCGGTGTGATAAAATGCTTTCCCAATTTCCCAATGGCGCTTTTTATATCCGGGGGGGGGGGTCATTCCCTCCCACTGCTTGTAAAAGCAGCCCAGAGGCTAATTAGCCACTAGGATTGCTTTTACATGAAAGCCAGCCGCTGGCTGAAAAGAATGATACCAAGATGATACCTAAACCCGCAGGCATCATTCTGGTATAACCATTCAAAGTCCAGCAACATACCAGTACGTTGCTGGTCCTTGTTGGACATGTATTGTAATCTTTTTTTTTCATGCAGCCAGTTGGCTGAATGAAAAAAGAGATTGATCGGTGGGTATGCCCACCATTAGAATACCGCCCTTCATCCACCCACTTCTAATGATGGGCATACATGCACCATTTATATATGCCGAAGCATGGGGGCATCCTCCCGCAAAAAAGTTATGCCGCACACACATGGTCGGACTTTTCCACGGGCAAGCCTCCGTCGGAATTTCGACCGTATGTATGCGGCATTAGGAGCAAAATCACTCCTCCGCCCCTGCTGCCCCAATGCTTCGGCATATATGCTTTTTTTTTTTAACTGTGGTGGTGAAATCACCTCCTACAGCACTGGGGTCGCAGGGATCAGGCCTGTCTCTGCGAACGCTGCAGTTATGTGTGTTGTGTTTTGTAAGTGACAGTGATCGATCGATACTGCACTTGGGTGGCCTGGGCTGGACGGAGGGGCAAAACGCAGGTGCTAGCAGGTATCTGGGCTGATCCCGCTAACACTGCGTTTTTGGGAACCCTAAACTGCTGGGGACGCTAGTATAGATCTGATCAGATCAGATATTGATCTGTTCAGATACTATACCACTAAGGGGGGTGTATGCTTCACACGTGGGTGTTGGCGTTACTGGCACTAACCTGATGCTGCCTGGGGTGTGACGCAGACCCTCTCTGACGCTAAAACCTAATTGATATCACCTGCCGGGCGATCAGGGGGTTAAACCTTTATTGGGTTATATATACGGCGGGTGCCCTGACACTATAAAAAGCAAACTAACTAACCAGCGTCACCCGTAACACTTATATGGTGATCACTGGTGAAAGGGTTAACTAGGGGCAATTAGAGGGTTAAACCTTTATTAGATAATATATGGGGGTACCTGACGCTATAAAAACCTGCGGCGAACCTAAAAAAAATTACTGGCTACCGATCGGCATCACCGACACTGAGACAGCGATCAGAAAAATGATCGCTTAGCGACAGTGGTGATAGGGGGTGAAAGGGTTACCTGGGGGGCGATCAAGGGGGTTAAACCTTTATTAGATAATATATGGGGGTACCTGACGCTATAAAAACCTGCGGCGAACCTAAAAAAAATTACTGGCCACCGATCTGCATCACCGAGACTAAGACAGCGTTCAGAAAAACGATCGCTTAGCGACAGTGGTGATAGGGGGTGAAAGGGTTACCTGGGGGGCGATCAAGGGGGTTAAACCTTTATTAGATAATTTATGGGGGTACCTGACGCTATAAAAACCTGCGGCGAACCTAAAAAAAATTACTGGCTACCGATCTGCATTACCAACGCTAAGACAGCGATCAGAAAAATGATCGCTTAGCGACAGTGGTGATAGGGGGTGAAAGGGTTACCTGGGGGGCGATCAAGGGGGTTAAACCTTTATTAGATCATTTATAGGGGTACCTGACGCTATAAAAACCTGCGGCGAACCTAAAAAAAATTACTGGCTACCGATCTGCATCACCGAAACTAAGACAGCGATCAGAAAAACGATCGCTTAGCGACAGTGGTGATAGGGGGTGAAAGGGTTACCTGGGGGGCGATCAAGGGGGTTAAACCTTTATTAGATAATATATGGGGGTACCTGACGCTATAAAAACCTGCGGCGAACCTAAAAAAAATTACTGGCTACCGATCTGCATCACCGACGCTAAGGCAGTGATCATAAAAATGATCGCTTAGCGACGGCGGTGCTAGGGGGTGAAAGGGTTATCTGGGGGGTGATCAGGGGGTTAAACCTTTATTAGGGGGGGTTAGGGGGCTACACTGGACCTAAAACTAAATGTAGTGACACTTTTACAGTCACAAATGTCACTGATTGCAGTGATCAGTAAATAAATGGTCACTGCAATCAGTGACACTGTGACTGGGGGCTGGGGGGTGATCTGTGGGGGCCTGGGGGGGCGATTTGTGTGCCTATGTGTCCTGGTGTCAGTGTAGTGTTAGTGCACTAACCTCTATGTCTTCTCTTGTACGGCGCTCGGTATATGTGAGCGCCGCATGAGAGATGACATCACTTCCTCCTGCTTCCTCTGCCTGTGTTTACATTACACAGCAGCGGGAGCATTTCCATTCACCGGGAGCGATTGCGGGGGGTGGCCGGAATCGAACGGCCATCCCCTCATGTCGGATCGCTCCCCAACGAATACCGACCGCTCACTGTATAGGAGGGGGGTCCGATCGGATCCCCCAACTGTACAAAGGCAATCACGTACACTGTACGTGATTGTGCCTGTCGGTGCCATTCTGCCGACGTACACATACAGTGAGCGGTCGTTAAGTGGTTAAGCTGTAAAGGGCAGGCACAAAAAACTTTATTGGAGGTTGCTAAGATGGAACATGGTTCTGCCATGGTGTTTTGTCTGAGCAGTCCCCAATACCAGTGGTGTGTAGCTCTCCTTTTCAACTGGAATAGAATTGTATTATTCTCATAATAATTATAAGCAGGTGTCCAGAGTACCCCCCCCCTTTTATCAGATGTCAAGAGCCCCCTACACCATCAGAATTCAAGAGTCCCTCACCCTCCCTTACATCACACTGCACCCCACCTTATCTTGTGCTGCTGCCGGGAAGAAGCTGGGGGCAGGGCTGGGAAGCAGAAAGTGCAGGGTCTGGAGGAGGACCAGAGGAGGGGTTGGAGTCAGCTGCTGGAGTCTGCTGACTGCTGAGATTAGGGGAGGCAGACACGAGGGGGTGTTGAGGCTGCACAGAGAGGTTCAGGATCTGTAGAAGGAGTTCTGTCCTCCATGCTACTGCTGACTGCTAGGGGGTGCAGAGACGTGTCTCTCCACAACTGCATGAAGAAGAGCAGGATCTGGCAGAGGAGTCCTGTTCTCCTCTTACTGACTGCTGAGACAAGGTGGAAAGTAGATGGGGGGGTTAGGTATTTGGTGCCGCAGCTGCAGGAGCGGTGCAAGGGCCACATGAATTGGCTTGGTGGGCTGTTGTGAGTTGTGCCTCAAAAATCCCACCTCTATACAAATTCCCCTTAAGTTCAATATGTTCTATCATTTGCAACACAAGGCGATGAATTGCGTCACACCACTCTGCAATTTTTTATGATTCACTTGCCTCCTGCCTGTTACAGTCTGGCTCTCATTCTGACTTTTCAACAAAGCAACACCATTGCTTTAAAGCTATTTCAGCTTTCAGCCATATGCATTATTAAGACCATGCAACCTAGGGCCACCAGTAACTATGAAGGCTTAGTCCTGAGAGATGAACTTCGGAAAGACAACAAAGCTGAATTCCAACCAAACATAATAACGAAAAAACGAAGAGCACACTTAATTTAAAAAAAAGCTTCTGCTGCAGTGCATATGTGCAGTCAACATGGTGACAAGAGGAGAGAGGGGAATTATTTTATTAGTTTGTTGCAGCTTCTTTATTGTCAAATCAATAGTCTAGGGGTTTGACCTTGTCCAGGGTGTGCTTCTGCTGTCCAGGTTGTCCGGAGGTTTACTGTATTGTTCGGCTGGGGTAACTGGATCACAAAACTAGTAGGACTGAAAGACAAATAATTTGGCATATAAAACAATTCACATCCCATTCCAAAACCATGGCTATTGACACAGTTGACCCCACTTTGTGGCTATTACAGCCTTCACTCTTCTGGGAAAGCTCTCCACAAGATTTTGTCAGTCAAAAGAGTATTTGTGAGGTTAAGTAGCCGGCATTCTAATTTATGCCAAAAGTTTTCAATACGGTTGAGGGCATAACTCTGCCCAGGCCATTCATGTTCCTCCACACTTAACTCATCAAACTATGACTTTATGGTACTGGCTTTGTACACAGGGACACAGTCATGCTGGAACAGAAATAAGTCTTCCCCAAATAGTTGCCACAAGGTTGGAATTGTACAAGTGTCTAAAATGTCTATGTATTCTCTAACATTAAAAGAGAAGTATAGGGTACGTTTTTTTTTTTTCAGAATCATACTTACCTAGGTGGATGCAGCATCGGTCCGATGCTGCTTCTGACTCCCGCCAGCTGTAACACTGAGAACTGTTCCTAGGTCTCCGAGCAAAGAGCTGGTGACTTCTGTCACAATTCTCTGCTCTGCCCTCTACCTCGCTCACTGGAGCGCTAGGCTGTGGAGGGGCAGAAGTGACCGACTCAGCCTCTCAGTGGCACGCTGGTGTCAGTCCAGGCAAGTGGGCGGATCCCAAGTTTATTGTTGCAATCTTGTCCAAACAAGACAAAAAAGTGTAGCGCTAAACTAAATGAGAACTGCACTGGAATGAAGTGCAGTATGTAACAGTGATAAACAGTCAAAAAAAACAACGTAACATTCAAGAAGTGATAAATGAATAAATGAAAATATTCAAATAGTCCTCAGTGATATGAGTTGTGTAATGTAAAATTCACCAGAAAATACTGAGTTCATTAATAAAAACAAAATTGATAGATGCTGGTGAGAATCAAAATAATGGTGCTCCTAAATGAACTTGACGTGAAGCGAGTGCACTTAAAGTGACCACCATCAATCGATAGTAGAAAAGGCTTACCAGAGAGAGTGGACCCCAAAAACATACGTTCAGTGGACCCCAGACGATGCATTTGGATGCGAAACGCGTCGGGAGACCCTACTGTTGCCATTTGATCATTTGATTAAGCGCTGTTACATTCTTCTAAATGTAAGCGTTCCTACGTACATTAAATACCCTTTTTATACAGTATTACACTATGTGCCTTTTCTTTCCTTTTACTTTCTGCCATATATCTGGTATCACCACCTGGCCCTAACCGGGCACTACCTGCAAGTGTCATCACCATCTGGATACAAGAGACACTTCTCCCTACCTTCTGTATTTGATTGAAGTTTGAGGTTCCTGTTTGAATCGCAGCTGGAGATTCGCTGTTCACAGCGGCTTACCCATGTCTGGTTGACCCTCTGAACGTATGTTTTTGGGGTCCACTCTCTCTGGTAAGCCTTTTCTACTATCGATTGGTGGTGGTCACTTTAAGTGCACTCGCTTCACGTAAAGTTCATTTAGGAGCACCATTATTTTGATTCTCACCAGTATCTATCAATTTTGTTTTTATTAATGAACTCAGTATTTTCTGGTGACTTTTACGTTACACAACTCATATCACTGAGGACTATTTGAATATTTTCTTTTATTCATTTATCACTTCTTGAATGTTACGTTGTTTATTTTGACTGTTTATCACTGTTACATGCTGCACTTCATTCCAGTGCAGTTCTC
Organism: Rana muscosa; assembly: GCA_029206835.1. Classification (NCBI taxonomy): domain Eukaryota; kingdom Metazoa; phylum Chordata; class Amphibia; order Anura; family Ranidae; genus Rana; species Rana muscosa. Next base: position 138,423,699 of record CM055119.1, read on the forward strand.
ATTTAGTTTAGCGCTACACTTTTTTGTCTTGTTCGTATTCCACCATTTTTCAATTGGTTGTGTGAGCTGCTATACAATCAGGCAGCGCAGAATTTTTTGTTTTTGCAATCTTGTCCAAGCCTGGACTGGCTCTTTGATGTCAGCAGACAGTGGGCTTCAGCCCGCTGTCTGCTGAAAACAGGTCACACAGCAGTGCAGAACAAACTCCTGTGATCCACATGAAAAGTACAGCTAAACAAGCTTTGGCTACTCCTTTATTAACAGTACCCTTCACTGGAAACCCTTGAACTCAATAACTTGTGGAGGTGTCCCCTTACCTATGGCCATAAGGCCATGGGCTATGGCTATGGCCATATAGTGCATTGGCCTGTAGTTCATCCTAAAACTGTCAGCATGATATAATTGAAAGGAAGAATATGAGGTTGTAAAGAATGGGAACATATCCAAATGTGTATAAACTATTTTAAAAACAGAAAACCTGCCTTATCTTCCTTCGTCCAACTAGATAAAATATACAGTTTCCTACTCCCTATCTTCAGTTCCCACAATAGTGTTAGATATATCACACAGAACACAACAACTCTAAAAAAATAAAATATAAATAAAACTACCAGAAATAGGCAGGGTTACTCTTCTCAGGGGTTAAAAACCTAAATAGTCTAATGTATCACTATGTGTTTCCTTATAACATATGAGTTTATTGATGAGTCCCTAGTGCTATTTCCTTTTTTTTTCTTCTTGTGTAGGGGCTCCTGCTGAGTGTTGATATGTAATATGTCTTATGTTTTATACATTTTTGTAATGTGGTATGTTTTTCATTATTACCTATAGTATGTAGATAATGTTTTTGAAAATTTTTAATAAAATCAGAGTCGAAAAGAAAAAATCAGAAAACCACATTTGGGAAGCTTTATATTTCGTCTTGGTGCAAATAGAAACAGCAATTCTTGCAAGCATTTTTCCTAATGAAGTAACATTTTTTATGACATTATCCTAAAACATTCAGCCTTGCTGTTGCATACTTACCCACTTACGTGAATGCCCAGCCTATTTCTGCTTCATTTCTCCATGTAATAGCTTCTCAATCAATTGATTTATTTATTTTTAATATCACATTCAAGCTTCACCAACAGATGACTCACTCACTGCTTTTCTCAACACCTTTCTGCAAGGTCTCTGGGACAATAAAGCAATTTGTAATTCATGTGCACGTGTTTTATAGAATCGTGCATTCTAACCTTTTCTCAAAATATCTTTTAATTAGGACGCGTACATTCAATCACATATTGGTATTATAGGGAGCTTGTTAAAGCTGAACTCTGGGATGAGCAAATATTGTCTAAATACAAGAGGCATGTGTATTCTTACTTAAACCTTGTTGTGCTTTGTATATTTGTTCCAGGTATGTGCAGTAATCAAGAGTGAAATTTGCCACTGTGCAGTAGCTTCCCATTTTAAGACCAAACACTGCTGCTCTCTCCTTACGCAGACTGACTGGTCTTGTATTTCTGTGCCCAGAGTTCAGCTTTAGCTCTTGTTCACATGGGGCGTATTTGACACCCATGTAGGACTGTGTTTACCTGTAGGAGGATGCACAGGTGTTCCACTGCTTCTAATTTGACATCCCTGCAATTAGGCGGCCCTGAATGCAACCTGGATGCATTCAGGGCCATGCACCTGCACCTGCATAAATGTCATATTGGGAGCAGTGGCTTTGTCCGTGCCCCAAATGTTTCCCAATTGACAGCAATGCGATGGCCTGTGCAAGGATTCACAGGACACCTGTGCATCCCCTTTGTTGATTTTTTATTTTGCCAGCAATGTTTTTTTTTTCATTCAGCTTTCAGCAGGGAAGCCCGTTGACAGCTGATGACTCATCCATTGTTAAGAACGCAGGGGCCGGCTTCCCGGCCCACACTTTAATAATCAGCTATTCACTGTGCCCTGATTGGGCAAAGCTTTGCCCAGTCAGGGCCTAGAATGCACTGTGCAGCACGCAGTACATTGTGGGGCACTAGGCGGGCGAAAATCCCGCCGAATGCTATGCAACTTTGAGTGTTCGCAGAATGGGCGAAAAGGTAATGTTCAGGTCGAACTTTTGCTTGGCTAGAACTGTTGGCCCAACTCTACTCATGGTACATCAGCATGATCAGCAAGTCACAAAGCAGATCATTTCTAACACACCATCCCCTAATTAAAAAATATATTTTCAGTAATTCTGAAATGAATAATAACAGGCAAAAAACAGAAAAAGCAGATAGTAAAAATTATAGCCCCCTCTGTGCTTTAGCGGTTAGTGGGAAAAGGTCCCTGATAGATTCATTATGCATGGGAAACACACCCTTTTTATATTTGGGCCTGTGGAAAAAGGGCATCCTTAGATTGGTGGTCTGTGGGAAAAAGGCCCCCTTAGAGTAGTGGTCAGTGGGAAAAGTACATTCTTACAGACAGCTAAGGCATCATTGGTATCAGTGGTTATGACTAGAGATGAGAGTAGAGGCTCCTCTGATCCTAAAGATGCTTGTCCTGTTATGTGACTCTGTTTTTGGAACTATGCAGACACCTTCAAGCAAGAGACCAATCTGCCACTGCTCAAGGAACCCCTAGAAACATCTGAAGGAAACCTAGGGTTCTATTTAACACTGGTTGAGAAAAACTAGCTTACAATGTGTTTTTTAAGAGTGGGAACACCTCCAGAGTATGGACAAAGATTGGGCCTTCGAGGGTTGTCTTTTAGGCAGTGCCATAAACAACATGAAGTGTGGCACTCCCCAATTGTTATCCCTTTGTATTTTTTCCTGCTTTTCACTACTAATGATTCTTTGTGGTTTTCCTTGTCTATAAACTGAGGGTTTTACTGATTTCTAATTATTGTACAAAGACTGATTAGTGACATGATAACAGTGACTAGCCACTCTGTTCCTGCTTTTGGTGGTCTTTTATTCTACCTTACAGGTTGTGCCCAAGTACCTAAACCTACTTTGGACTTACCATCTTACACTTTAAATTAAGCAGCCACATAGCAAAGGGCATACTAATATAGAATGCCTGGTTGATTTGGAAAAGAAAAGCCCCTACAGTAGCAGGTTTAAGAAATATTTTATTTTTAACCAGCTACAGACCAATCCCTTTTCTACATACAGACTGAAAACTTTTCAGCAAAATTCAAAAACACACCTTCTTCCTTCTTTCATGTTTCATCATAGTCATGTTACGTTCTTGCCTGGCAGAGAGGCCAGAGGCAATAACTGCAGGGCACTGAACATTATTCATCTTGTCAATACTAAGTCTCTGCTCTTCTCAGCAGATGCAGAGAAGGTCTTTAAGTAAGTTGGAGCTTCCTTAAAAAAACACTCATTCATATTTTTTTGGGTAAGAATATGCTCCAATGGATAAACGCATTATATGCACAATCAGTTGCAGCAATTAAGGTCAACGAGATAATCTATGCAGATTTTACTCTATCAAACAATACTAGACAGGGCTTCTTGCTCTCTCCGCTTTTTATAATGACACCTTATTGAGGCGTATCAGAGTAAATCAAGCCATACTGGGTGTAGAGGTGAGAGGAATACAACACAAGTTTGCATATGCAGATGACTTGTTGTTTTTCATCTCTAGACCAAAAACAACCGTTCCTAATCTTCTATAAGCCTTAAATATCATCTTTCCCGACACTAAAATGCAAACATTCAAAACAAATGTCCTTTTCAAGTGGGCAAGAGATATACGTAGGTATCTTGGGGATTATCTTACCTTATCTTAAGAAATGGCAATGTCTCACTCATACATTGTTTCGGGAGGAAAAGCATGCTGAAGATGATTACTCTAACCCGATTACTATATCAGACTCTTCCAATCTCAATCCCTTTTATCTTCTTGAAATCAGCTTTTGTAGGCAGACATCTTGAGTCTGCCAAAACATAGAGGTGGTATGTGATTCCTGATCCGGTGCTTTATCTTCAAGCATTCCATCTAGTACAGATCTTGGACTGATGCAAACATGCAGAGATCAAGAGCTGGGTGACACCTCAATGTCATGAATCTACAGTAATACTTTCATGCCCTGTCTGTCTCCTTACCTCTGGTTGTGTATAAGCCTTAGGGCCTGCACTCTCGCACCTGTCTGCTTAAGTAGTCTTCCCTCAAGCATGGCTCCACCCCAGCCTCTAACTAGGAACACTATATTAACCTGTGCTCTGCAAGCCAGCCTTGCTGATCAATATTGTGTGTTTGCCTTACTGTGTGTCTTGCCGTGTGCTCTACATCTGATTCTGTTTACCGTCCTTGGCTTGTTCTTGAATATCCTTGTCTGCTTCATATTCTGACCTTTGGCGTGTTCTTTGACTACTCCTGTCTGCTCGTTGCCCTGACCTTTTGTCTTATCTCCTGACTATCCCTTGTTGTCCCGGTCTGCTGCTTCCTCTCTATCCTTTAGCAGACTACCATGAGCGTAAGCTGGGAGAACCTGGGGGCCGCGACCTGGAGCCAGTTGCAGCGAAGTCCATCCCCACCACTAGGGGCTCTGGTGAACACCTGCTGGCTCTTAGACTCCCTGCCCTGGGGAATCTCATGCTCTAGCTCCCAGTGTGATCCGTGTCGGTGCTCCAGAGGACCTGTTTTCCTGAACCACCCAGAGCCCCATCCGCGGCAGTCAGCCGTAAGGTTCACTACCTTAGCGGTGCACTCCTGACCCCAATGGTGTGCATCTGTCACCTGGCCTCAGGTGAACTGACATTCAACAGGCTCTATAGCCCTTTCTCCCATCAGACACTTCTTTGGATATAAACTTCCTGTCATTCAACACTTCAAAAACAAACACTTATGCCGCGTACACATGGTTGGACTTTTGACCAGACAAACCTCCGTCGGAATTTCCTACGGAAAAAAAGAGAACCTGCTCTCTATCTTAGTTTGTCGGAAATTCAGACAGAAAAAGTCAGATGGGGCATACACACGGTCAGAATATCCGATGAAAAGCTCCCATCAGACTTTTTCCATCTGAAATTCCGACCGTGTGTACGCGGCATAATAGGTACAACAATACAAATGATCCAAAAAATAAAAAGAGAGAGTTTTCTCTTTAACAAAATTATCACTTATGACCCCAATCTTTGGAAACCCTGAATTTCCCCCTGGGAAACAAGAACTAAGCTTCTGTCCCCTTATCCAAAACAATATGTTTAGGCTAAAAGACTTCATAGTAAGGGAACATTGGAAATCAGTGACTGAAATACAAGCCATGGCCTCTTCTCAGCTGCCCTTTCTGCAGGCCCTACAGGTCAAACTTTTCTATACCTCTTTGGGTAGTAAACCTCCAGACCTCTCTAAGTTGTTGACATTTGAAATCCTATGTAAAGACTGGTCTCCAATCCAACATGGCCTCTCTAACGCTTACTTCATTATTATCTACAGAAAATGATGCCCCTCCTTTTTTAGGTGAAATGAGAATGGGACTTGAACCAACAATTTACAGATGAGCAATGTGAATCTATACTTTATTTTGCACACAGATCTTCAATATGTGATTTCAGAAGTCTGGTTACAAGCTACTTATACAATGTTATAGGGCACAGGTGTCAAACACAAGGCCCGGGGGCCGAATCCGGCCCTCCAGGCCATTTCATGTGGCCCTTGAACCTCTCCTGCAGCTGCAGGAGATCTCCAGCCCTCCTCTGGTTCTACTCCAGACCCTTATTTTCTGCTTTCAAGCAATGCATCCAGCTTCTTCCCAGCAGCAGCATAAGGAAAGGGGGGTGCACTGTGATGCAAGGGAGAGTGGGGGGACTCAACTTCTGATGGTGGGGTGGCTCTTGACATCTAATGTAAAAGGGAGGGGATGCGCTGGACATCTAACCTTACAGATATAACCGGCCCTTTGGAGGGCAATCGTAATGCTGATGCGGCCCACAATGAATTTGAATTTGAGTTTGACACCCCTGTTATAGGGTCTCTGCGAGACTTTACTGGATGTACCCAGAAGCTAATCCTTAATTTTGTGAAGAAACAGAGGTTATATTCTTGCAAATATTCTGGTCTTGTCCCCAAATCTGCCCCTTCTGGTTGAAGGTGTGCAAAGTCATTTATGAACTCACTGGTTTGTCCTTAGGAGATAACCTGGTGGCATGTCTCTTATATCTAAGTTCCCTCCCTAAGAAAAAATACTAACATTCATTAGTGATCCACTTGATTCATTTGGCGAAGGCCTGTAGTCCAACAAAATCGAAAAAGATTCTCCCCCTCCCACAATAGGACAGTGTATCGTGATGGTAAACGAAACAAAGAATATGGAGATCTGTGAAAAAAAACTGTGAAGATGGAAGTTTTGACCATGTCTTTAGAGTATCTTTTCTTTTTCAAATATTTTATTGTAGATAATAATACATATTTTATACATACATTTTTTGTATAATAGTGATATATCGTATATTACGTTTTTAATTCTGGAATAAAATAAGATGAACGTAAGACATCTAAGAGCTTCTCAAAAATTTCTCAAAAATTTAGCAAAAGTAACATCTGATTTTTCAATAAGCATGGATTAAAAGTTTGGGGCAAATAAAAGGTAAAATAAGCGGTGTTCATATTGTTGTTAAATTATATATTTCTAACAGGGGCCAAGATCCTGCTTTGTGGCTTGGCGTGTCCTGTCGCTGAGGGAAAAAAATAAAATGGAACCAGACATAAAAATAATCTTATTACTCCTAAAATCAGCTTATAGAGAGAATAACTATTTGTATAGTAGTAATGTGTATAACAATAAAGGGAGTAAAGAGGGGGGTAGGGAGAAGGGAATCTCCAGAAGGGATCAGGAGGTTCATGAGATTCTGATATAGCAAAATGAATATTAAACACAGTAGTAGGATATTTTAGGATAGTACAAAGGAGTTGTCAAACCCTGGTAGCAGGTGATGATTTATCCAGGGAAGCCAGAGGGCTTCGAATTTCGGGATTTTATTTAAATAGATGGCTTCAGTTTTGGCATGAATCATCGCCTGCGTTACCCGGTGTTTAGTTGAAATTATACATAAAGTAGATGTTTTCCAAGCTTGAGCTATGGTTTGTTTTGCAGCCGTAGTGACATTTAGTAGAAGTTGGAATTGACGTTGTGAGATATTTTGTGATTTGTTATTTAGGAGTGCTACAGTTGGGTCAGGTACAACAATGGTATTGAACATGATGGATAGTAGGTTAAATATTTGCTTCCAGAAAGTTTTAACTTTAGGGCAGGTCCACCATATGTGTAGATGTGTACCTATATCTATACAGTCTCTGAAGCATTGGGCAGGGTATTGAGGGAGAAATTTTGATATTCTTGCTGGCACAAGGTACCATCTGGTGAGTACCTTGTAGTTAGTTTCTAATGCAGCAATATTTGGGGTAGCTGATGTTGTGGCTTGCCAAATTTGAGTCCAATTTATATCATCTGATTGGAGATTCAGGTCTGTCTCCCATTTGGTAGTGTAGGTTGGGGGAGTTGAAGTTGTATGAGACAGTAATTGATTGTATATTTCCGAGATTAGACCATGTTTGTGTGGGTCAGAGATGCAGGTTTGTTCAAATGTTGTACGATTAGGCATTGTAGAATTCGGGGAATCATTCTGCTGTAGGAATTGTTTGATTTGTAGATACCTGAAGGTTTCTGTTTGTGGAATTTCTTTTGTATCACAGAGTTTGGGAAAGGGTGTGATGGTGTTGGATTCAAAGAAATGGTATGCTCTAGTTAGATCTGCTTTTGACCATGCTGAGAAGGAAGAAGGGGAAGCCCAAGCTGGGTAAAAGGAGGGGTTGTTTAGGAAGGAGAGGAGAGGATTATGTGGAGATTGAAGTCCAAATCATGTTCTAAGCCTATCCCAAATGGATAAGTTATGTCTAGTAATAGGATTAGAAATCGTATGGCGTAAAGTTGGAGTGAGCCACAGAAGATTTGCTAAAGAAAGTGGATCGCAATCAACTGATTTAATCGCGACCCAGAGGGGAATCTCTTTGTTAGCGTGATATTTAGGGAGTTGAGCCAATTGGGAAGCATAATAATATTTAGTGAAATCTGGAACACTTAGTCCACCACGTATACGGGGGGTATATAGAGTAGCTTGTGGTAAACGGGGTTTAAGTTTGCCGAATATGAATTGTAGAGTTTTGCGTTGGAGAATACGAAGTAAGTATGCTGGGACTTGAATTGGGAGTACTCAGAAGAGATATAGGATTTTGGGTAAAATTGACATCTTGATGACTGTAATTCTACCCATCCATGCCAACGGTAGAGAGGACCAATTTTTCATTAGTGCGTTTAATTGTTTCATCAATGGTAAGTAATTTGCCTTATATAGTTCTGCTGGGTTTGCTGTTAGAGAGATACCTAGGTATGTGATATGTGAAGTTGACCAGCTAAAGGGGAGGGAGTCCTGTAAATGTATTTGCAATTCCAATGGGAGAGAGATGTTTAGTGCTTTAGATTTTTGAGAGTTTATTTTAAGACCAGATATAGCTCCAAATTTAGTAAGGGTGGATATAAGATTTGGTGCTGATGTTAAAGGTGAAGTGAGAAAAATGAAGACATCATCTGCGAACAGACATAGCTTGTGTTGATGGCCCCCGTGTTCAAGACCTTTAATATTAATATTAGAGTGAATTAATTGGGCCAGGGGTTCTATTGCTAGAGCAAAGAGTAGGGGGGATAATGGGCATCCCTGCCTGGTTCCTCTTTCAATAAAAAATGGGTCAGATCTGTAACCTGAGTAAGTTATATATGCTTTTGGTTTGTCATATAGAGAAGTTATCCACTGTAGAAAGTTGTTTCCAAAACCCTATCTACCGAGGATAGAGTGAAGATAATGCCAAGATAAGGAATCAAATGCTTTCCGTATATCAATAGAGAGGAAGCAGGCAGGGATGCAACGTGTTTGTGCCATATGAGCAAGGAGAAGTGCTCGACGAATGTTATCACCAGTTTGTCTGGATGGGATAAAGCCTGTCTGATCTTTATGTATAAGGTTGCCTATGATTGGATTTAGTCGATTGGAGAGGATTTTAGCTAGTAGCTTGATATCTAAATTAAGAATAGGGATTGGTCTATAGTTAGACCATAAAGTGTCGTCTGAATTTGGTTTGGGGATCATAGAAATGGAAGCTAAAGGGGATTCTGGACGGAAGGAATGTCTAGTTAGAAGTGAATTGAAGGCTTTCATTAAAAAAGGAGAAAGTAGTGTTTGGAAGTGTTTATAGTATGTGGCTGAAAAACCATCGGGTCCTGGGCGTTTGTGTGGCTTTTAAGTTTTGATTGCTGTTTGAATTTCAAGATATGTAATAGTTTTTTCAAGGGTTTCTAATTGGGTTGCAGAAAGGGAGGGAAGTTTAATATCAGCTAATAGCGAATCGAGGCATGATTGTTCAAAAGTTTGAGTCTCTTGGTATAAATGGGATAATTTTCTACCAAATTCATTCACTATTTTTTGAGGGTTACTGGAGAAGGTGTTTTTTGATATTTTTAATCTAATTGGCTTCCGTGAGTGGTCTGATTTACGGAGAGAAAGGGCTAAAAAGGTTGTAGGTTTGTTGGCTTTCATATAGAGAGTGTGTTTGGTTTTGCGGAGAATCTGTTCTGCTGAATCTGTTAGAAAAAGGTCGAGTTCTAGTTTGGCTTTATCATAGACTAGTTTGTTAGAGGGAGAAAGGTTGCTTTGAAAGTTTTCTGAAGCCTTATAAAATGCTTCATCTAGTTGCTTTTGTATTAGTTTATTTTGTTTGCGTAGGTAAGATGCTTTACTTATACAGATTCCTCTGATGACTGGTTTCAGGGCTTCCCAATAAGTTAGGGGATTTGTCTCTGATGGTTTATTATTTGCTATGTAATCTTGAATGGCTTTTTCTATATCTTGTCTGTATTTAGGGATCGCTAGCAAGCTGTCATTTATGTACCATGTACGCAGATTAGGTTTTGGAATAAGAGAAGAAAAGGAAGTCAGTACTGCATTGTGGTCAGACCATGCACAAGGGATGATTTGTGAATTGAGTATTAGTGGAGAAGAATTGATATTTACTAATAAATGGTCTATTCGAGAAAATTGTTTATGGGGATGAGAGTAGTGAGTATATTGTTTTTTCCTAGGATGTTGTTCACGCAATGTATCAATAAGGGAATGTTGGTTTAAAAGTTGTTGGTATTTAGGGCGGTGAATAATTGCGGGTGTTGGGGATTTGTCTAAAATTGGGTATATTACCTGGTTAGAGTCTCCCCATATTATAAGAGTACCCTTTTTGTGAGAGTCTATTATACTGAATAAGTGAGAGAGAAAAGATAATGGATTTTTGTTGGGGGCATAATATGATACAACCGTGATTTCGTTGTCAAGTAATAAACCATTTAGTATTATATAGCGACCTTCAGGGTCATTAATCTCTGAGTGTAGGGTAAAAGGTGTAGTGTGGTGGAAAGCAATCAAAACTTCTCTCTGTTTGGTGGAGGCTGAGGCTTTGTATACTTGAGGATATTGGCGGCTGCAAAACTTAGGGGAGGATTGAGTAGAAAAGTGTGTCTCTTGTAGACAAGCCACATGAGCTGGGATAGATGAGAAAAAGTGGAAAACTTTTGTGCGTTTAGGAGGGGAATTAAGACCTTGTACATTGAGTGTAAGTATGTTGAGTGACGTCATATCAATATCTATTAATAATCAAAAAATTATAAACTTTGTTATTAGATATATATGTGATCGTAGTATGGAGGAGGAAAAGGAAAATAAATCAAATAAGGGAGGACAAAGTAAAGAGAAGGAAGAGGGGAAAAGGGAGGGGGGGGGTAAAGTTGGAAAAGTGGTACAAAGAGAAAAAAAAGAGAAGCTTTTATAACGGTGTTAAATAAATGGCTCCTAACTGGAGCTAGTATCCAGTGGGTGGCAAGAAATTACCAGCCAGTGGGTGCAATTTATCCAAAGAGCATCTGGTAGACTCATCAGGCACTTAAGGATTAAGTTGGAGGTGCAGTGGGCAGTCTCCGAGACAATATCAGCCAATATAAACTTTAAAACACATAAACTTATCAAGTCACTATTTAAATAAAATAATGAGTAAAACAATTCTGGTAAATATTCTACCGGGTTGTCCGTGTATGAGACATAAGATCAATGTCCTGCATACGAGCTAGAGAAGGAAAAAGCATAGAGAGAGTTATTCCAAAAAAGGGAGAGTTATATGATAGTAGAGAAATTGAGTATAGTGAATAATCTAGCCCATAGGCAGGAAAACTTAAATTATTTTGGAATGAACATAAAAATAAAACTTGCTGTGAAACTATTCATTGTTGTTTAAACAACATTACTATCTGTTATCTGTTATCTGTTCTATCAAAATAGAGAATCAGTTATAGGGTTGTTCAAACTAAGAGGTTTAAGAGTGATTATTATCACTGTTAACAATATATGTAGGAAGTCCTAAAGAAAAAAAATAAAGAAAAAGGTGAATGACAACAGAGGAAGAGTGTATGGCCTGTCTCTGTGTGTGGTATCTCTTAGGGTCTTAAAAGAGTGGTTCTATTATTTCAAAAATCGTAAAGAATCATATCACCATATTGACAGTTTCAGTCCATGTGATCAGTGGCAGTTGACGGGGGTGAGTCATGGCGACTCCTTTTGTGGATACTGGAGTGGGCTTGAGGAGATGAATCTTCATGTTGGTTTGCTGGGGAGCCTGAAGAGGCTCTGCGTTTGGCTCCTTCTGCGGAATTTTCCGGCATTGAAAGATGAAGATCTTGTAGTGTGGTGAGAAGGTCATCCATTGATTTGCAGGTATATGTAGTTTCTTTGTAGGAGAATCGAAGGGCAAAAGGGAAACACCAATGATATGTGATGCAATGGAATTGGAGAATCTGCAGCTGTGGTTTCATCATTTCCTTTTGATTAGGGTCTGCTGCGAAAGGTCTTGGAAAATCTGGTAACGGTGACCCTGGAAAGTCAGTGCTTCTTTATTGCAAGCTGCTTCTAGGATTTGCTCTTTGGAGCGAAAGTAGTGGAATTTTATTACAATGTCTCTGGGTGGTCCTTCATCTTTGCGAGGGGCTAATGATCTGTGGATCCTATCCATCTCCAAGCGCTCTATTGGAATTGATGGAGTGAGTTCTTGAAGAAGGGCTGTTACAGTGGAGTTTAAATCAATTATGGATTCTGGGATGCCGCGGATACGGATATTGGATCTTCTTGCTCTATTCTCAAATTCCTCGAGACGGTTGTTGAGCGAGGTATTCTCCTCTTTAAGTGCTTCTAATTCATCAGCATTATTAGTAGAAATGCCATCCAGCTCATCCATCCTTTGTTCTAGAACAGATGTTCTGCGGCCCACCTCACGAATTTCCCGCGTCAATTTGTCTGTAATGCTGTCTGAGGTGAGTGAGTGAATAACTTATATAGCGCTACAAATGCAAACTTAATCGCCTCAAGGTGCTTTGCATCCAGTGACGTCCTGATCCATCAGAAGAGGTGGGTCTTAAGTTTTTTCCTGAAAGCCCGATGGTTTTCTTCCATGCGGATGTCCGTGGGAAGAGCGTTCCATAGCCGTGGCCCTTGGACTGCAAATCTTCGTTCTCCCTTCCATTTGTAGCGGGATTTGGGGATGTGAAGGAGGTTTTGATTGGTTGATCGGAGAATGCGTTTAGGGGAGTAGTGTTTTATTTTCTCGCATAGATATTGAGGTGCATTTCCTTGTGTGCACTTGTGGGTGAGGCAGAGGGTCTTGAAAGTGACCCGATCCTTTACGGTTAGCCAATGCAGGGTCCTCAGTGAAGTGGTGATCGATTCCCAAGGTTTTTTCCCTGTTACCAGTCTGGCTGCCGTGTTCTAGATGACTTGTAGGTGCAAGATCTGATATTTAGGTAGTCCTATGTAGAGGGAGTTTGCATAGTCGAGTCGGGAGTTGATGATTGTTCCAACTACTACTGCTGTGTCCTCTTCCGGGATGAAGGGGATGAGTCTCCGTAACAGACGGAGAAGATGGTGTGATCCGCTTACTACTGATCCTATTTGTGCATCCATCGACATCTCTGAGTCAAGGATGACTCCGAGACTTTTGACTTTGGTGCTCGGGGTAACGGTCTTTCCAAGAATGGTGGGTGGTGTCCAAGACGTCTTTGTTTTTGTCTTTTGGTTTGTGTGGAGTAGAAGAAGTTCTGTTTTGGATCCATTGAGTTTGAGGGAACTCTCCGTCATCCAATCATCGATCAATGCGAGGCACTCTTCCAGTCCGCGATATTGGTCTTTTTTTCCGGTGATACAAAAGTAGATTTGGGTGTCATCGGCATATGAGTGGTAGCACAGATCCTGTTTCCTGATGATTTTAAGTAGTGGGCGGAGGTAGATGTTGAAGAGCACGGGTGAAAGGGGTGATCCTTGAGGGACTCCGCAAGAAATTGCGCGAGTTTCAGAGGTGAAGACTCCTAGTTTCACTGTCTGGGAGCGATTTTCTAAGAATGATGCTAACCAGTGTAGGTCAGGGTCTGCTACTCCTGCTACTTCTCCAAGGCGGATAAGTAAAGTTTCGTGATCTACTGTGTCGAACGCTGCACTGAGATCCAGCAGCACCAGAAGACATGATTCTCCGTCATCTGCTGCTTCGAGGGCGTCATCCCATATTTTGAGAAGTGCCGTTTCTGTGCCATGGCCTGGGCGGAAGCCTGATTGTAGCGGGTCCAAGAGTTTGTGGGTGTCCAAATGGAGTTGTAGTTGTTGTACTACTGCTTTCTCCATGATCTTTGAGATGGTGTTGAGACTTGTTATCAGCCTGCGGTAGCTTGGGTCTTTAGGGTCGAGGTTGGGCTTCTTTAGGAGGGGTTTGACTATGCCTTGCTTGAGGGAGATCGGCACAATGCCTTCTTTGAACGATTGATTTATGAGGTGTGTTGTGGAGGGGGCCAGAATGTTGGTACATTCTTTCAGGAGTTTTGTAGAAATGATGTCATTTGGTGATGTGCTGTCTCTGAGACTTCTGATGATGTTTTTGGTGATGTCGATGGTGATCGGGACCAGCGAAAATTTAATCGATTGTATGTTGATTTCCTCTTCTTATTTAGCCTGAGTGAGGTTGGATGTTTTTTTCTTTTGAATAATTTCTCAAATGTTTTCGATTTTGTCGATAAAAAAATCCGATAGCTCATTGCAGAATTCTTGAGTTTTGTTTGCTGGGGGGTCCAAACAGGCGGGGTTCATAGTTTGCGTGACAAGTTTGAAAAGTTCGCGAGGTCGGTTTAGGGCATTTGAGATGGCGTTTGAGAAATGTTCTTTTTTTGCTTTGAAGATCGCTTTATGGTATTTATTAGTGAGTGCTTTATAGTTAGAGTGGTTTTCCTTTGTTGGGTTTCTTCTCCAGGCTCCTTCAGCTCTTCTGCGTTCTTGCTTCAGTAGAGTCAGAGTGTCATTAAACCATCCCGAATTGTTTCTGCGGATGAGTGCTCTACGTCTCGGCGCGACTGTGTCTGCTGTTTGTAGTAATGCTGTGTTTAAGGAGCTGAGTGTTTGTTCCGTTGAGTGGTTTTGATTTAGTGTTCCTATTTTTTTTGATAGTGTAGTTTTGAAGAGTTCAGAGTGTAGTTTCTTCTGAGATCTTGTCCAGTATGTTGTTATTGAGTGCTTCGGTTTTTGGGAGTTGGTGTTGGTGGTGATTTTAAATTTGATAGCGTGGTGGTCCGTCCATGGTAACGGCATGTTGTCCAGTGTGTTGACGTCCATATTTTGTTTGAAGATGAGGTCAAGAATGTGACCCGATCCATGCATGGGGGCATTTATCAGTTGCTGCAGACCTAGTTCTTCCAGATGGTTGATGCAGGAGGTGGCAATGGGGTCCTGGGCAGAGTTAGCCCAGAGGTTGAAGTCCCCGAGTAATAAAACGTTTTTGGACTTCAAGGTGTATGTCGAGATGAATTCGGTAAAAGGTGTGAGGATTTGTCTTTGGTCCTGGTGGTCTGTAGCATAGCAGTATGTGAACAGTGTCTTGAGGTGTTGTTTGAAGATGCAGAGTGAGTGTCTCCATGAAAGGCAATGGGGTCTGTAGCTTCGGTTTGATTAGCGCGAGGTGAGATTTGAAGATCACTGCTAGGCCTCCTCCTCTTTGTCCTATTCTGTGCTCGGTTAGGATGCAGTAGTTTTCAGGCACCAGTTCTGTTAGGATGGTGTTACAGTCGGGTGTTATCCAGCTTTCCGTGATAAAGAGGCAATCTATGTTGTTTTGGGTGATGAAGTCGTGGATTTCCTTTCTGTGTTTGACTGCAGATCTTGTGTTGATTAGGGCGCATGATATGTGTTGTAGTGGAAGTGGTCTCTTCGTGTTTTTGATGGTTGATTGCCGATTGATCCTTAGCAGTTGTTCTTTCCGTAGTATTTTTTGGGTGGAGGTTGGTAGTGTTGAGGCGGTATTCTTTAGCCTGTGGAGGGTGTCTGCAGGTAGGAGCACGCGGGCCCGCTGGAAAAAGAGTTGGGGAGAGGATGATGGGTTGGCTGGAGCTATGTCACAGCCGCGGTCTGTCCTGCAGGTCTGGTGCCCAGATGGCGGCAGGCGACAGGCGGCAGCTGTGGGCAGTGTGATGGTGAGCTGGGGGACTTGACATGGGGGGGGTGGGGTCCAAAGGAGACCACCGGTCGTCAGGTTCCCGTTTGCTGGGGGAGAGAAAGCGCAGAAGTTCCAGGAATGAGTCCTAGATGTCCTGATGGTCAGAGCTCCTGCCACACACGTCCGTTTCCCTGGACCATGTGTGTGGATTGCTCTGTGAAGTGGTGCGGTAGCCTGGGTGCGTCGGGGGGGTGAGCTATCGGTAATAAGTAGAAATAAAAGTTGAAGAGTTTTTAAAGAGGGTGGTCCTGGTGTTGCAGATTGGGGAAACCCGGTTGTGCCGGGGGGGGGATGTCAGTAGAAGTGGGGAAAAACAGAAGAGGAGAAAGAGGTTGTTTTTTTTTGTGTTGAAGTTCTTGGGTGTACTAAGATGGCCGCTGTTTACCAGGCCAATCTCAGTGTCGTCCTACCGACTGCCACTTCAAAGTGACCCTGTGGGGGGCACAAGTGGTCAACCCTGATGGAGATGCAATCCGATAGTTATACCGGGTGGGTATGTTCCAAGGGGGGCCCGGGAGACGGTGTTTAGAAGCCGAATTGGGTGGACCAAGGTGGCTGCCGGGGGCTAGGCCGGAGCCGCGGTCTATCCTGGCCGGGTCAGGCAGCTGCTTGCGTTGCCTAGGCGGCCCGCTGCCGTCAGGGGGGAGCTTTGAGAGTGGGGGCAGAAAAGGGTGCTCCTGGTGGATCGCTGAGTGATCCTAGATACTGGAGAAGGCTTGGACTGGCGAAAGCTAGGCCGCAGCCGCGGACTTTCCTGCCGGCGGTTGCAGGGAACGGGATGCCGGAAGACGGCTGATGAAGGAATCGGCGGCGGCGGTAAGAGGAAGGACTGGGCTGGGGGGGGATCCCGGGTCAGTGGGGAGCGATAGCCGCAGCCCCTGGTTACTCTGACTGAGAGGGGGGGGGGAGTGGAGGACTGTACAGCCCTGGATGGAGCGGAGCGGGGCTCCTGCAACAACGTCTGGTTGGCTGGAGGTCTGGGTGCTATGGATGAGGATGCCCGGAGCGGTGGATGGCGGCCTCGGTGGTGCCCGAGGACGGGCTGGGGGGTCGCTGGGTCTAAGGGAGCTGTGGACCACTAGGCAACCGCTGGTGAGGGGGGGACAAGGGGAGGAAAAAAAATGCAGCCCTGGATGTCAGGAGCTGCCGCACAACACGTCTGCTCAGCTGCTCTGTCAAAGGTGGTTTGAAGTGCTTTTTGTAAGACCCTTTCAAATTGTGTCAAAAGGTCAGTTCCTGGTGAAATGTTTTGTATAATATTAGGGGTCATTCCAAGTTCACAGTCAGAGTCAGGCTCATTAAGAAGATACTGAGGTGAGTTCTTATTCTTTTTTTTTAGCTGAGGTAAAGCTGAGAGGGATGATGGTGCTGCTGTCATCTTAGCTGTGGTTCTAGTCAGAACGTCCTGACCCTTTGTTGCTTTTAGTTTAGATTTCCTCCCGCTATACATAGTATCTTTTTGATTACTGAAGTTTCCGGTAGCTGTTAGTTACCTTGTTAACGGTTTTTGAGGTGGTGACTCGTTTTATCTCGGCTTTTTAGTCACGGAAGATGCAGAGCTTCAGGCAGCCATAACCTACCAGTCAGCCTCGCGCATGCACCTTTCGTCTTTAGAGTATCAAGGAGAGTGATTTCTCATAATAGTAAATTTACAACAGTAAAATGATATAGAAGAACTTTTTTATATAATGATACATATCATTGTTTAGTTCAGATTGAATAAAAAGGTAAAAGTAAAGTATGATGGGAAAATCTGACTAATAACTGCTGTGATGGATTTCTCTATGTGTCTAATATGACGATATGGCTGAACATTAACTGATGTAAATTGAACCTGATTGCCTTGACTAAATAAAGTGTTATACATTTTTTTTTATCAATTATTTAAAAATTTTGCTGACTTTTTTCTTTAAAGAGCAACTTTAGTGTAAGGTAAACAACAAAAAAAATTGCTTGTTCTAGAGACAACACGTTACAGCTCTTTATACTATAGTACAAAATACAAAAGTCCACACAGTTTATTTGGAATGTAAGTCATATATAATCTACTAAAATTCAGCAAGATTTTTACATGTGCTTCTGTGTGGTACTAGAACCTTACATCACATGATTCTGTGTATGTCTAAGGCTGGAGTTGGTTCAATTAAAAGATGGCGCTTGAACTAGTGAACACTGCATTTTCATTTAGGGGCAACTGTGAAGATGTGGATACCATTGAATAAAATGATCTTGTAGGCAAGCCAAGTGCACAAAATTCATGAGTTAAAAAGTGATAATTAGGGCCACTTAGTAAATTAAAGAGGAGTTCCAGCCTGTATTAAAATAAAATAAAAAATCAGCAGCTACAAATACTGCCCGCAATGTCGGCACCCTAAGCCGACCCGTCCATCGGCTCCGGGTGCAGGCGCCAGCATCCTTACTAAGGGAAACAGGAATTGAAGCCTTGTGGCTTTATAGCCTGTTTCTTACTGCGCAAGTGCGAGTCACGCTGCACTTTCTGAATGGTCCTGCTGTATTCTGGGACCTGTGTGTGTCTCCCAGAAGGCAGCGGGGTGAAGGAGGAGGGGCCGCAAATGACATAGGGTGCCGCGGCACCCTTACATGGAAGTGGGAGCCGGTACCTGTTTTTGACAGGTATCTGCTCCCCCCTCCCTCCCGAATAGTGTCTAATGTGGAACTGGAGGGGGAGGAGGAAGTAGATAAGCGGAGCTTCCACTTTTGGGTGGAACTCCGCTTTAAGTATATATATGTAGAAAAATTGTGTGTTCAGTGTATTGGGTAATACCATATCAAATTAAGATGAGAGATTTGCCATTATAAAAGCCACATTACAGAACCAGGAACTCAAGCACAGATAATTAGAGTCCTCAAGACTTATCAGAGATTGTCAGGCTGGTTAACGCTCTGGCATCTACCAAAAACTAAACTATGCTTTTTTGATGGACTGATTTCTTTCATGTAATCCAGTGAGCAGCTTGTTACATGGTAAATTTTGGGGATTTTGCTGTTAGCTTGGACAGTAGATGGGACACCCTTAGGGCTTGTTCATATTTGCCAATATGAAAAGTGATCTGTGGTTAAATACTTTTCAGAGGGTGGTTGACAGGCGGCTGGGGGGCGATGTATTGTCTCCACAGTCTGACACTTCTGCTCTGATTGGGTCATTTGGAGAGAATACAAGTAAATATTACTAAATCAAGTTATCTCTGACAGGTAAGGCACTGCTGTTACGGCAATTACAGTGTGAGGATTCAGAACTTTAAGGAAATTAAATCATGACCGATTTTATTAATGCTTACTACAAAATGATGTAAAGAAAGAGCTGAATGATAAATATTCTTATTACCAACATCCCCGTCATATTAGCAAGTCATGACTTTACAAGGTGGAGTTTAATTAGTCTACAAGTGTTCAACCCCTTGGTATGGTAAAACATAACAGTTTATTAAGAAATATAAAATAATTTTGTCATTAATTAAACCAAAAAGGGGATGGTGAAAATATTATTTTAACATTTACATTTGTGTAACATCCCCATCAGCCTCAGGTAAAGGACTAGTTTTCTTATAAGCCAAACATCCAAAAAAAACATTTTTTTTATTTTCTTTCAACTTATTGATTGGGTCAATGTCTGAAGCCTAGTACACACGACCGAGAATCTCGTTGTAAAATAACCAGTCGTTTTTCTCGACGAGATTCTTGTCAAGCTTGACGAGATTCTTTCCTTGCATACACACTGTCAATTCCAAATCTCGTCGTTGTAAAGCGTGGTCACGTACAACACGTACGACGGCAGTATAAAGGGGAAATTCGATTCCAATGGAGCGACCCCTTGGGCTGCTTTTGCTGATCTTGTGTTACCGCGTGTTAGTAAAAGTTTGGTGAGAGACGATTCGCCCTTTTCAGCCTCGTGCTTTTCAGTCCGTTACAGCGTGATGAATGTGCTATCTCCATTACGAACGCTAGTTTTACCAGAAGGAGCGCTCCCGTCTCATACTTGATTCCGAGCATGCGCAGTTTTTTAAGACTCGGAAAAGCATACACACGATTGGTTTTCTCGTCGGGAAAAAGACCGACGAGAATCCCGACGAGAAAAACGAGAATCCTGACGAGAAAATAGAGAGCAGGTTCTCTATTTTTCTCCTCGAGATTCCCGGCAGTTTTCTCGACGAGAAACCATACACACGAATGGTTTCCTCAGCAAGAAAGCTCTCCCAACAGTTTTCTTGTCGTTTCTTGCCAAGAAAACCGGTCGTGTGTACGAGGCCTGATTCTTAAAGTGTATGTATAGCCAAAATTATTTTTTAGTTGTGGGTAGCATGAGGAAGGATTTGAATTCTTGTCAGGATTTTACTCCTATCCAGGGTTCAAATAGAAAGATTTCACTCTTATTTCCTGTCACGCGGGCAACTTTTTCACTATGCAGGAAGTAAAGGAAACTCACCAACAGCAACACAGACAGTAGTAAAAATATTAAATTTTCTTCTTTTTTTTTAAGTTAAGTAGTGGAACAGGACGGAGCTGTAAAAAAAAAAAAAAAAAAAAAAGTGCTTGGGGCAGGCTTCACTTTGCGTGCGTAAATGAGGGAGGAGCATTAATGGAATTTTTTTTTTAAATAAGATTAGTTAAGAATTATGGAATTTTGTTCATGGACTGCATAAGGTATTTTTTTAAAAGGTGAGCCAACCCTCTAAAGTAGAGCAACATTTTGTGCACAGAAATTGCTAAGCTACAATGTGAAGCTGTGTTTTGCCTGTGGCTATAACAAATAATGTCACAGATCACAGAACGGATGATGAAGACTTCAGCTGGTTTCAGTAGATAGATGGATAAATGGCTATACATCATTCTATATCACAGTACTAGAGGCTACATCTTGCATATTTGTCGTTCATAAATGTTCAAAAGATTGAGAAATACCTTGCACATACCATGTCATTTGGGGTAACTCAAGCATTTTCCTTTGTTTGATTACAGTTTATAGTGGGATAAATGAAGTATAGTTGGCCATATTTCATCAGTTCTGCATTTCTTTGGGGCTATTTAGTCATTCTGTCAAGCTGACAAATGTTTATAAAGAAATAGGGCCTTAACGATGAAGATGATCAAGGTTGTTCTTAGAAAACAGACATCACCATTTACAGTAAAGTGATTTGGGTTGAAAGAAAGCTTGTGAATCACAGCTTTTCTCATGGAGGTTTGTTTGTGATAAAGTCACATTATACAGAAATGCTGAAGAAAATCATGCTGGAAATGTTCACTGTGTTTATTTCCATGTTGGCATAAATTTAGCCAAATGTAGCCAATCTACCCAAAAGTGATAACTAATTATGGGTAGTAACTCAAGAGTCAACTTCAGGCGTGGCATATGCCTGAAATATTCCAATAACAATGATCCATGCCATAATTCTTGATTCTGTTCCTTTCAACCTAGAAGCTTTGGATGTTCCTGCCTATCTTTATGGGTTCCAAAACAACTTGTTGCATTGGGCCCTTAGAATGGCTCATGGCTACAGCAGAGATTTTGACCCAGTTATCTCACTATAGGAGTCTGTTAGAGATATACAAAAACATCTAATTAGTAATAAATAGTTACAACAAATGGTAATATTAGTTAAGTATATGATAATAAATTGGATGGAATTATACATATCTGAAGATTAGATATTTTACATAAACAGGTAATCAACTCGAAAATGAAATGTTATGTTAATATAAACAATTGAAAAATGTAATATGTAAATATGTGCTAATACACTTAGTTCCAGGTGTAGCGGGTATGTACTTTCCCGGGTGTAATTTGAACTTGGCAGAGACATCAGTGATGTGTAATTCCCTGCAGCCCAGCAGGTGGCGCTGTCGCCTTGGGCTGGGGTTGAATCATTGCTGTGTGCCGTGCCTCCTATTTGTCCTTCCTCAGCAGCGGTATGGTGGGGCGGGGAACCCGCCGTGCTTGCTGGGAGAGGGTATAAAGCGGACGGCCATCTTTGTCACGGGATTCGCGTCCCAGGCACCTTCAGCCTGCGGGCGGTGGTTCGTGTCGGTCCTCTAGGCGGCCCAGGCCTAGAGGAAAGCCGGAGGTCGTGTTCCATCCCAGGCACCTTTAGCCTGGGGTGAGGTACTCGGATGGAGGTCTGGAGCTCAGTGCCCAACACTAAGTTCCGCGAGGGAAGGAGATCCTAGGGTACCCAGGGATTGGGTACCCGAATCCGGAAGGCGTAATGGACCGGGGGGAGCTCCTCACTCGAAGACCTGGTGCAGCATATTGCCAGTGACGAGTGAGCCTCTCATCGGTGACCGCCTGGAAGGAAATCCCCCCCCCCGCTCGGAGACCGCAACTCACTTTCAGGGAGGAAAGTGGAGAACACATTGTGTCTGGGCCTACTCGCATCCACACCTCCTTTTCTGTTCTGTTTCTACAGGGGAGTTCAACTGATTGTGTTCATTCGAGAGGAATAAAGGAGTGTTGAACTTTAATGGTGTGGGGCTCATTTTCTGACAGACATTGTTCAAGGTAACTCTTGGTGGAGGCTCCAGGTGCACAGCACTGACCCGAAGGTAAAAGAACTTTGCTTACACCACACTGACACCTGTGGTGAAGGCCAGGCGTGGTGTCCCCGCTCCCTTCCCCTCTGAAGGTACCCCTAGACAAGAGACTGACGAGCTGAGGAAAAAGAGGGGAGTGAGGAGGGCGCTACACAGACATATGCAATTAATATATAGCCACTATGGAAAGAAAGCTAATTAGAAATCAACTAATTCAATAAAAACTTCAAAAATGTACAATTATTGTAAGTTATAACTAAATATAGTATTTATGTATAATACATTACCATTTAAATATGGTAATACAAAAAATAGGGAAATAGAAAAAAAAGGACAGAGTAATAGTAAAAGAGAAAGAATTAAGGTAAGAAAGAGAGAAAAGAGTCTAGGGTAAGAAAGTTCTCCGGAGCATCTATATTGTAAGGAAAGTCATGCATATTGTGTCTATGTGTTTAAAGATAGCTTTAGGCACCTTGCAAGAGGAGTTAGCAAGGATATAAAGTAATCTTGGTAAGTAAACCATTTTTAAAACATTGGCCCTTCCCATGAGGTCAAATGGCAAGTCCATCCACTGCTTGGTCTGCTCCTGAAGGCGTACCAATAGGGGATCTAGGTTATTGGTGATATATAAAGATAAAGGGGTTTGCACCACAACCCCAAGGTACCTAAAGGAGGGCACCACCTGAAGTTTGGAATCCGGGTGAATTAGGGGGAGCACAGCCACATCCAGAGGAAAAAGACTGGACTTATCCCAATTCACCCGGAAGCCTGAATAAACACCAAAGGCGGTAATCTCCATCAATAAAGCCTGCAGTGACCCATCTGTATCAGCCAGATACACCAATGTGTCATCCGCATATAGTGAAATGCGTTCTTCTATAGTGGCAATTGGGAGACCCCTGATGGAAGGGGAGGACCGGATACGTGCTGCCAGTGGCTCCATGGCCAGGGCAAACAAGAGGGGTGACAACGGGCACCCCTGTCGCGTGCCCCTAGTTATCGGAAAGGGTTCAGTGATAGAGGAGTTGACCCGCACCCGAGCTACCGGGGAAGTGTAAAGAAGTTTTACCCATGCTATCACCCGTAGGCCAAAGCCATACATTTGTAGTACCCGAAAAAGATATGGCCATTCCACACTATCGAACGCCTTGCATGTGTCCAAGGACACAATGGCACGGGTGGGTGGACAGTCGTGTGGATACTGTAGGTTGTGGAACAGCCTGCGAATATTCATTCTGGTGGAACTGCCAGGAATAAAGCCCCCTTGATCACTGTGAACTAGGGACTTTACTACATCATTTAGGAGGTTAGCTAAAATCTTGGCCAGAATCCTAACGTCCACATTGATGAGAGAAATGGGACAGTAAGATTCGCATTTAAGTGGGTCCTTACGGGGTTTTAAAAGAAGCACAATTAGAGCTTCCCGCATCATTGGGAGAAGGACCCTGGCCTCTAGAGCTTTGTTATATGTCCGCAAAAGGAGGGGGCACAAAAGGTCTTTAAATTTTTTATACCATTCGGTCGGTAAACCATCTAGCCCAGGGGTCTTATGAGCAGGCATTTGTGAAATGGCTGCAGCAATCTCCTCCACAGAGATAGGTGCCTCCAACATATCCCGCCCCTCAGTAGATAAGGAGGGGAGAGATATGTCAGCCAGGTAATCAGTCAGTTGGGTGTCGTCATAATCAACCCTAGAGGTATACAGGTCTTTATAGAAACATAAAAAGGAATCCAGGATATCTCCCTGGTCGTCACTGATACGGCCTTGAGTAATAACGATGTGTGGGATAGAGATGGGGGAGTTTTCAGGTCTGGTCAAGTATGCCAAGAGACATCCAGCTTTATAACCATGTTCAAACGATTTCTGAGCAACATGTAACATGCGTTTTAGCGTAAGGTCCAGCAGGCGGAGTTCATACTCCCTACGGCACTGTAACCAAGCCTCTCTCATATCAGAGGCAGGGTTAGAGGCGTATTCAGACTCTGCACTCACCATAGTGGTCTCAAGTTCCTCAGTAAGCATCCGGTTATTTTTATGTAAGACCCCCGTGATGGACATGAAGGTGCCCCTCAGGGCTGTCTTAAATGCATGCCATTCAGTAGGGGGTCCACCTTCCCCAAGTTGTCTCTCCAGTAGTTTGCAATTACCGTCTTACATTTACCCTGCACAATCTAGTCCTCCAGCCAGTAGGAGTTCAGGCGCCAAATAGCAGGCCCTGAACCTGGAAGGAGAAGGAGATCCACAGAGAGAGGGGCATGATCTGAAACTCCCCTGGGCAGATATGAAGCAGCAGAGACAACAGGAAGGGTCTTGGCCGGGACAAACACCATATCTAATCGGGAAATGGTGTGGAAAGAGTCCGAATGGCAGGAGAAATGGCGCACATCCGAATGTTTCCAACGCCATACTTCTGTAAGGCCATGAACCTGGATCCAATCATGGAAGGAGGGAAAAGGGCTGCCCCCAGTCGGTCCAGTGTTGGATCTAAAATAGCATTAAAGTCCCCCACATAAAGTAGGGGGCCAGGAGGTCTAGTCAGCAATTGAAGAGACAGTTTACAGAGTAGCTCCGCTGAAAACAGGGGGGGGGGATATAAACAATCACCAGGGTAAGTGTCACCTTAGAAATCTGTAGAGTAAGAATAATGAACCTCCCCTCAGGGTCAGTTTTAACCTGAAGCGTCTCAGCTGGGAGAGATTTTGCCAGTAGAATAGAAACCCCCCTGGAATAATTAGTATGAGTGGCATGGTAGGAGTTGGACAACCATGGGCGTTTTAAGGCCCTTGTTTTAGAGCCTGTAAGGCGAGTCTCCTGGAGGCAGATAATATGAGGGTGACATTTTTTTAAAACAGAAAAACCCAGAGATCTCTTCTGGGGTGCATTCAGACCTCTAGTGTTCCATGAGACTATCCTTAGGGGCTTCGCCATTGCAAAACATACAGTAATAAGTGCAGTAATAGGTAAGCATAGAATAACATGGAAACATACACATAAATGATAGGCCACACTACCTGAAGCACATACAAGCACATAAATAAAAAAGTGCATGGATCTGCCAGCAGGAGAATAGGAGCCTGCATTGGAAAAAATAAAAACAGAAACAATCTACCTTAGGCAGCAACCTGAGAAGACAATATCACAGTGAAAATAGAAAACTGAGCTGCAAAAAAAGGAGATTAGAAAAAAGGAAAAAACAAAAGTCCCAAAAAGAAAGAACCCCCCCTCGTCCCCACCCCCCACCCCGCTCGGCCATCCCAAACATAGCGAGCCTTGGATCCCAAATCAAAAGACCTTCCTGACAAAAAGGGTAAGCAAAGGTCACAAAAAAACGTGTTTCGTGGCCTCGCCACTAGCTGGTGTGAGGGTAGTGTGGAGTCAGGTGTGGCTCTCAACCGGTGGCAGAAAAAAATATATAAACATGTCCGGGTGTAGAGTACAAAGTCCTGACGGCCGTGGGAAAGTGCAGGATTCGTTGTCCTCCAATCCAGGCAGGGCAGGATAGTAAATAGTGCAAATGGGGGAGAGATTCCAGAAACGAAGGCCTGGTGGGATAAGTATAAAAAAATCACAGCATCCGGCACATCCGGGAAGGGGTATCACTTAGCAAAGGAGATAAGGTGACTTAAATAGCAGTCAGTGTAAATTGCAATAAAGGCACAGGATACACATAGTGATGCACAGAGGTCTGGTAGTAAGGCAATTGGTATGTGCTGTCCTGAGACTATGGAGACTGTTAGTAATTTCTGCGTCTGTAAGCAGCTCCAAAACGATCATTCAGCCACGCCATGGCCTCCTTGGGGCTGGTGTAGAAATGAGCCTTACCATCATAAATGATGCGCAGTTTGGCAGGGAAAAGCATGGCATAGGACAGACCTTCCGTGCGCAGGTGAGATTTCACTGCAGAAAAGGAGATTCGCTGGCGTTGAACTTCAGCAGAAAAGTCAGGATAGACAGAGATGGTGTTCCCATTAAATTTGAGAGGGCCTTTCTCTCTAGCTAGGCGCAGGATGGCGACTTTATCCTGGAAGTTGAGGATGCAAGCAATAATGGAGCGTGGTGGGGCACCCTCAGGGGGAAGGCGGGGAGGGGTGCGATGCGCGCGTTCAATGACATTGGAGAATGAGGGCTCATCTGTACCAAAAATGTCCCGCAAGCAGGAATAAAGAAAATTTTTCAGGATGAGGGCCCTCAGCCCTTTCTGGGAACCCTACAAATCTGAGGTTGTTCCTGCGAGAACGATTTTCCAAATTGACGATTTTGGCGCGGAGTGCCGCCATCTCGCTAGTGACATCCCGCATGTTAACTGATAGGGTATTGACAGTGTCCTCCAGGGAGCTAATGCGTTCCTCTGTCTCTTTGGTTCTATCACGGAGGTTCTGGACATCCTGTTTAAGTAGTGAAAAGTCCATGCGAATAGATGCTATCTGAGTAGAAAGGGAGGCCTTACAGTCCTGGATAGCTAGCATAATGGTAGACAGTGTAGGTTCGGCAGAGGTAGGAGAATCCACAGCAGGCCAGTCTCAGTGAATTGCTGGGAGTCTTGGGACATCAGGGGGTCTGCTTGAGAGCAAAAGAGGGCAGGAATAGAAGCACTCACCCCTGTAGCATGGTTCTTGTCAGCAGAGGAGGAGGCCTGCAGCGTGTCTGTATCTTGCCTCCTGAACCGAGCCAGTTGCTGCGCCGTGGATGGGGGCAGGGACGGCCCGGCCCGTATTTTATCATTTCAGCCAGCTTGCCAGATGCCCACTTCCGTGGGGGAACAGATCGGTACCTTTGGCGAGGAAAACTGACCCAGGATAAGGTAAGGATGTCGGTTGAGAACTGGAGCAGTGTGTCTATGTGACTGCTCTCTTCACCACCCGGCCACGCCCCCTCCACATACACCTTTAATATCATTTATCAGAAGCCCCAAATTTTACCCAGCCCACACATACCCTAATACTTTCAAAAAATTTACTTCTGCTGGCCTAACACAATTAGCTAATTTTTTAACATTAACCTCATTCAAAACATTCCCCGAAATATGTGAACATCACAAACTCCCGGCTTCTGAACTCTTTCGCTACTTACAAATCAAAAACATTTTTGAACATTATTTACATGATATTAATCAATTAAGCAATACGTCGCAATTCGAACGTATATGTAAACAAGACCCTCATACCAAAGGTCTTATTTCAATGTTATATAATCATCTCATCACTACTTCTGACTCAAAGCTACCTTCATATGTGAAAAAATGGGAGAAAGAACTTTTCCGACTGGAATAAAGTCTGGACCAATACAAAAATGTCTTCTCAAAATATAATTGCTTTGGAAACAAACTATAAAATAATCATGCACTGGTAATTGGTTCCTGTTAAAATTGCAAAATATGCTCCTCAATGCTCCCCATTCTGTTTTCATGGCTGTGGTGGTCTGGGAACGCACTTACCGTATTTATCGGCGTATAACACGCACTTTTTTGCCCTGAAAATCAGGGGAAAATCGTGGGTGCGTGTTATACGCCGATACCCACATCCCTGAGCTGTCTCCGCTGACTGTGAGCGGAGCGGAGCGAGATACACATAGCAGAATGTACTCGGCTATACTCGGCTTTTCTCGGCTCCGCTCACAGTCACGCCCAGTCCCACCATTGGACCTGTGTTATGTCCATCATAGGGCGGGACTCGGCGTGACTGTGAGCGGAGCCGAGAAAAGCCGAGTATAGCCGAGTACACTCGTCTATGTGTATCTCGGCGGCGGCTCCGCCCAGTCCCTGCGTCCCCTGCGTCCCCGGCGTTCTCAGCGGCGTCTGCACAGTCTCGGCGCCAATTTTAAAATGATGCACGGCGACACTGGGGCAAGGCTGCACGGCGACACTGGGGCAAGGCTGCACGGCGACACTGGGGCAAGGCCGCACGGCGACTCTGGGGCAAGGCTGAAATGGACTCTGGGGCAAGGCTGCAATGGACACTGGCAAGGCTGCACTGTGACAAGGCTGCAATGGACACTGACAAGGCTGCACTGTGACAAGGCTGCAATGGACACTGACAAGGCTGCACTGTGACAAGGCTGCAATGGACACTGACAAGGCTGCACTGTGACAAGGCTGCAATGGACACTGACAAGGCTGCACTGTGACAAGGCTGCAATGGACACTGACAAGGCTGCATTCAAATGTAAGTTATTTTTCCTTAAACTTCCCTCCTAAAAGTTTTTTTCCCTAAAATTTCCTCCTAAACTTGGGGTGCGTGTTATACGCCGGCGCGTGTTATACGCCGATAAATACGGTACATACATTCTGGGATTCTCCAATTGCAAAAAAGTTCTGGAATGAAATTTTCCTCATGGTATCTAAAATATTTAAGATAGATATCATTCCAGACACGACTATTGCGCTTTTAAATATAAAACCAGTTCATATTTCTTACACTCAATTTAGGCTCTTTCTCCAGATCACCACAGCCGCAAAGCAAACCATTGCCAAAGCTTGGAAAACCAATACATTAATGATCTCTGAAGCTAAAAACAGAATAAACCAAGCAATGATCCTTTCCAAATCAGAAGCCATAACCAACGATACTATACAAAATTTTGAGAAAATATGGAATCCTTGGATGACGTATTTTCTTCCTACGATCCCTGACAATTCCCTATTAAGACCTTGATATACTATAATACTATAATATTATACAACAATATGAGTAGAAACAAGTACTAAACATGAACATTTATCTTCTGTACTAACTAAATAATATTCTTACAATATAGATGCTCCGGAGAACTTTCCTACCCTAGACTCTTTTCTCTCTTTCTTACCTTCATTCTTTCCCTTTTTCTATTACTCTGTCCTTTTTTTTCTATTTCCCTATTTTTTTTGTATTACCATATTTAAATGGTAATGTATTATACATAAATACTATATTTAGTTATCACTTACAATAATTATAAATTTTTGAAGTTTTTATTGAATTAGTTGATTTCCAATTAGCTTTCTTTCCATAGTGGCTATATATTAATTGACTATGCCTGAAACTAAGTGTATTAGCACATATTTACATATTACATTTTTTAATTGTTTATATTAACTTAACATTTCATTTTCGAGTTGATTACCTGTTTATGT
Organism: Rana muscosa; assembly: GCA_029206835.1. NCBI lineage: Eukaryota > Metazoa > Chordata > Amphibia > Anura > Ranidae > Rana > Rana muscosa. Next base: position 138,452,939 of record CM055119.1, read on the forward strand.
AAAATATATAATCTTCAGATATGTATAATTCCATCCAATTTATTATCATATACTTAACCAATATTACCATTTGTTGTAACTATTTATTACTAATTGTAACTGTCTTTATTATTTAATATTCAATAAACACAATTGACAAGGAAAGAAATGTGCATCAAGAGTTGTTATAATTTTCTTCTGGATAACCTATCCCCAGTAATGCCGCGTACACACGATCATTATTCACGGCGGTTAAAAAACCGCCGTGAATAATGACAGGAAAAACGAGGGAACCGCTTGGTTCCCTACACACGGTCGTTTTTCCCGTCATTTTTTCTCTTGACGAGAAAAAAGACCGTCTGTGGGCTCCGCGGCAGTGTTTCCCTATGGGAAAACTGCCGCGGAAAAAAATGCTGGAAAAAACGATGAGAAAATTTAGAACATGTTCTAAATTTTCTCGTCGTTTTTTATGCCGTCGTCGTCAAGAAAAGCGGTCGTGTGTACGCGGCATTACAGCACTATAGTAATCCTCCTATGCGTGTGATGTAAGGTATCGGAGAGTATTACTCATGAGAAAATAGAGTGAACATGGATGACATTTGATATCCTCCTTATCTGAGACAAGCCTAACAAGCTCTCAGGAAGCCTAACAAGCTATAAACCTATTACTATGTGAAGTGTGTGTACTGCCAATGTATACCTCTATACGCCAAGCTGAACAACTTCTTTAGCATTGACATTTGAGAAGAAAATAAATAAACTACAAAAGAAGAATTGGAAATAGGGTATAGAGAGCTAATGCTGGTGTTTCGTCATTGTGCCAAAGGATTTTTCACAATGAAATCATATTAAATCATTGCTTAGTCTTACAATTAAATTTAAGTGCTCTGTACTGGTAACTGTTATGTCACAAATCAGTCATCACTTGCTGATCTTCCCATAAGATAAAGGTGTCTATGACTTTCCTAAAATAGATGTCATACCTATTTACTGCTTGATGACACTCTCTCTCCTTCTTTCTCGGCAAGAAAAAGTATGTGAACCCAGTGGGATTAACTGGTTTGCCAAAAATGTGATTTGATCCTCATCTAAGTCACAGCAATAAGCAAACACAATGCACTTACCATAGGTGTGAGCAGCCTAATGCAATAGGGTGTGCATCCTTAAGCTCAAACACACATGCATGTGTATGTATCTACATATATATGACCCAGACACATTGATCTCCTTGCTGGCACAGTGAAAGAGAAGAGCATAAACACTTCTCTTATGGCAGAACTGGTAAGAGGGAGATTTTTCCCATGTTCCTGTTACTACACAGAGCGATAACACTAATGCGCATGGGGAACACCACAAAGGAAGCCGCTGCAACCCGGGGGTTTGCAAATGAGCAACTTGGCAAACTGCTAAAAGCTACTGAAAACGCTTTCTTGAAGTTATTGCTGCCAAAGGAGTTAGATGATGATCAGATCAAGGGGTTAACATATTTAAATACAGGTGAAACTCTAAAAATTTGAATATCGTGCAAAAGTTCATTTATTTCACTAATGCAACTTAAAAGGTGAAACTAATATATGAGATAGGCTCATTACATGCAAAGCAAGATAATTCAAGCCGTGATTTGTCATAATTGTGATGATTATGGCTTACAGCTCATGAAAACCCCAAATCCACAATCTCAGAATATTAGAATATTACACGCAATCAATAAAACAAGGATTGTACATAGAACAATATCGGACCTCTGAAAAGTATAAGCATGCATATGTACTCAGTACTTGGTTTGGGCCCCTTTTGCAGCAATTACTGCCTCAATGCAGCGTGGCATGGAAGCTATCAGTGGCACTGCTGAGGTGTTATGGAAGACCAGGATGCTTCAATAGCGGCCTTCAGCTCTTCTGCATTGTTCGGTCCCATGTTTCTCATCTTTCTCTTGGCAATGCCCCATAGATTCTCTATGGGGTTCAGGTCAGTGAGTTTGCTGGCCAATCAAGCACAGTAATCCCACGGTCATTGAACCAGGTTTTGGTGCTTTTGGCAGTGTGGGCATGTGCCAAGTCCTGCTGTAAAATGAAGTCAGCATCCCCATAGAGCTCATCTGCGGAAGGAAGCATGAAGTGCTCCAAAATCTCCTGGTAGACGGCTGCGCTGACCCTGGAATTAATGAAGCACAGTGGACCAACACCAGCAGATGACATGGCTCCCCAAATCAACACAGACTGTGGAAACTTCACACTGGACTTCAAGCATCTTGCAGTGTGTGCCTCTCCATTCTTCCTCCATACTCTGGGTCCTTGGTTTCCAAATGAGATGCAAAATTTGCTCTCATCAGAAAAGAGGACTTTGGACCACTGAGCAACAGACCAGGTCTGTTTTTCTTTAGCCCAGGTAAGACACTTCTGACGTTGTATGTTGTTCAGGAGTGGCTTGACAAGAGGAATATGACATTTGAAGCCCATGTCCAGGATCCGTCTGTGTGTGGTGGCTCTTGATGCACTGACTCCATCCTCAGTCTACTCCTTGTGAAAGTCCCCAACACTTTTGAATGGCCTTTTCCTGACAATCCGCTCCAGGCTGCGGTCATGCCTGCTGCTTGTGCACCTTTTTCTTCTACATGTTTCCCTTCCACATAACTTTCTATCAATGTGCTTTGATACAGCACTTTGGGAACATCCAACTTCTTTTGCAATTACCTTTTGAGGCTTTCCCCCCTTATGGAGGGTGTCAATGATGGTTTTCTGCACAACTGTCAGGACAGCAGTCTTTTCCATGATTGTGATTCCTACTGAACCAGACAGAGAAACCATTTAAGGGCTCAGGAACCCTTTGCAGGTGTTATGACTTAATTAGCTAATTAGATTGGGACACTTTGAGCCTAGAATATTGCACCTTTTCACAATATTCTAATTTTCTGAAATTGTGGATTTGGGGTTTTCATGAGCTGCAAGCCATAATTATCACAATTATGACAAATCACGGCTTGAACTATCTTGCTTTGCATGTAATGAGTCTATCTCATATATTAGTTTCACCTTTTAAGTTGCATTAGTGAAATAAATGAACTTTTGCACAATATTCAAATTTTTTGAGGTTCACCTGTATATATATATATATATATATATATATATATATATATATATAAACAAAGTGGGTATAGAAAATAATCACTCCCTTTGAAATTATCACATGTTGTTGCTTTGCAGCCTGGAATGAAGACAGACACAGTTTTTGTTTTATCCAGCTGTATTTACTCAGTGCAACTTATAACATCCAAGTGACAGATAAAACACCATTTTAGAAAAAAAAATAAGCTTGCCCGTGCTGCCAGCTAGAAGTTCTTCTACCTCCAGATGCATTGTTGCCATACCGCCTCCAGCCACCTCCTCTGTCAGATGCTATCTGACATTACAAGTGTTACCGGAAAACCTCTGCAACTCTGTGCTGCCATGCCAGTCTGGCCATGTTACCACCTTATCGGAACTTTTCTGCTAAATGCAGTTAGTTGAGTTATTTCTTTAATTTAATGATAATGTAGGAATTTATTTTATACAAATATATACCATTTCGCTGTTACAGAATGAACAACAAAATAACTAATTCCCTTTTCTTTAAAGCAGAAAAACAGTCAAGATAGATAGATAGATAGAAGGAATGAGGGAAATCAAGAGTTCTTAGTTCCCCCAAATGTTTAAAGATTTCAGGGGTATTTTACTACTTTGGCAAAATGTATTTGTGTCAATGGGAAAGGAGAAATGAATATGATTTTTTTTAAGGATGGGCCTTTTGTGGTTCCTAAATGAGTTACAGAAGCTAAAGCGCTGCGCAAACTGTTGGCGCTATATAAATCCTGTATTATAATAATAATAATAATAAAAATTTCAATTAGACTCAGTCTGAAAAAAAGTAAGAAAGCAACAGTACACAAATAAAGATTTAAAGCACACACGAAAAAGAAAAAAAAACACAAATACAAAGAACAGCACATTAAATGCTCTAAATATATCCCACAAACCCACACCCTCTAGGTAAAGAAAAAACATATATATATATTTTTTTCCAAGCAAATTTCAATGTCAGAGTGCAAAATGAAACGTTTCTGCTTCGGTGAACAACAGCAAAATCAGCATTTTGGCATTAAAACTAATAAGCCAAAATATTTCTACTGATCCCCAATAGAAATATAGATAAATAGATGGATGGGAAATGATGGGAGATGAAAGTTATTGCATCACTATAGTATATATACACTATATTGTCAAAAGTATTGGGACACCTGCATTTACACGCACATTAACTTTAATGACATCCCAATATTAGTCCGTAGGTTTCAATATTGAGTTGGCCCACCCTTTGCAGCTATAACTGCTTAAACTCTTCTAGGAAGGCTGTCCACAAGGTTTATGTAGAGAGTGTCTATGGAAATGTTTGACCAGTCTTCCAGAAGTGCATTTGTGAGGTCAGGCACTGATGTATGAGCGAGTTTGGGGTGGAGGAACTTGACTGGCCTACTCATAGTCCTGACCTTACCCAATAGAACACCTTTGGGGTGAACTAGAGTGGAGACTGCGAGCCAGGCCTTCTCGTCCAACCTCAGTGCCTGACCTCACAAATGCGCTTCTGGAAGAATGGTCAAACATTCCCATAGAAACACTCGCAAACCTTGTGGACAGCCTTCCCAGAAGAGTTGAAGCTGTTATAGCTGCAAAGGGTGGGCCAACTCAATATTGAACAATAAGACTAAGATTGGGATGCTATTAAAGTTAATGTGCGTGTAAAGGCAGGTGTCCCAATACTTTTTACAATATAGTGTATATACAGTCATGGTCAAAATATTGGTACCCCTGCACTTCTGTCAGATAATGTACCACTTCACCCAGAAAATTGTTGCAATTACACATGTTTAGGTATTCTCATGTTTATTTATTTAGTTTGCATTGGTATGACACAAAAAAGTGGAGAAACAAAATGCCAAATCTGACACATTCCACACAAAAAATGGACTGGACAAAATAATTGGCACTTTCTCAAAACTGTAAGAAAAAATTGCATTCCAAGTTTGTGATGCTCCTGAAATTTGTAATTAAACTCTCCTGCATCTATTATCAGATGCTGACAGTATGGAAATCACACCAGCAACCAGTCAAAATGGTGAAAAATTTACTCAACTTTTCTGTTGTGTGTCTCTGTGTGCCACACGGAGTATGGAGAAGAGAAAGTGCAGCAAATAATTGTCTAATGATTTGAGAACAAAAATTGTGGAAAATCATGTACAATCTCAAGGCTACGAGTTCATCTCCAGAGATCTTAATGTTCCTGTGTCTACTGTGTGCAACATTGTCAAGAAGTTTACAGCCCATGGCACTGTAGCTAATCTCCCTGGACATGAACAAAAGAGAAAAATGCATCTTATGCCGCATACACACGATCAGAAATTCCGACAAGAAAACCGTGGATTTTTTCAGACGGAATGTTGGCTCCAACTTGTGTTGCATACACACGGTCACACAAATCTTGTCGGAAATTCTGACCGTCAAGAACGCGTGCCGAACAAGACATACGATGAGCCGAGATCAATGAAGTTCAATAGGCAGTTTGGCTCTTCTGCTTGATTCTGAGCATTCTTTTTTTTGTTGTGCGTCGGAATTGCATACAGACGAGTGGATTTTCTGATAGAAACTTTTTCCGTCGGAAAAATAGAGAACCTTCTCTCAATCTTTAGTTGGCGGAAATTCCAACAGAAAAAGTGCGATGGAGCATACACACGGTCGAAATTTCCGACAAAAAGCACACATCGGACTTTTCTTATCGGAATTTCCGAGCGTGTGTACGCGGCAAAAGAGTTTACCACAGGAGAAAGGAGAATGTGCTGTGGACTTATGAAACAAAATGACAGCTTTTTAGTAAAGCTCATCGTTCTGCTGTTTTCAAAAATAATTATGACTTTAACCCTTTCCATACAGGGCTTTTTATACCACTTCCATACCGGGCCTATTCTGGCACTTCTCTCCTACATGTACAAATCATCATTCTTTTGCTAGAAAATTACTCAAAACCCCCAAACATTATATATATGTTTTTTTTAGCAGACACCCTAGGGAATAAAATGACAGTCGTTGCAACTTTTTATCTTGCACGGTATTTGCGCAATAATTTTTCAAACGCCTTTTTTGGGGGAAAAAAATGGTTTCATGAATTAAAAAATAACAAAACAGTAAAGTTAGCCCAATTTTTTTGTAAAATATGAAAGCTTATGTTACGCCGAGTAAAAAGATACCTAACATGTCACGCTTTAAAATTGCGCACACTCATGGAATGGTGACAAACTTCGGTACTTAAAAATCTCCATAGGCGACGCTTTGAATTTTTTTACAGGTTACCAGGTTAGAGTTACAGAGGAAGTCTAGTTCTAGAATTGTTGCACGCGCTCTAACGCACGCGGCAATACCTCACATATGTGGTTTGAACAGCGTTTACATATGCGGGCGGGACTTACGTGTGCGTTCGCTTCTAAGCGCGAGCTATTGGGGACAGGGGCGTTTAAAAAAATATATATATAATTTTGGTACGGGATGGCACGGGAGAGCCCGGAGAAGCACCGGATGACGGCGGGAGGGGGGGTGTCCCCTCCCGCCACCTATAAGAACGATCAAGCGGCGGAACTGCCGCTATGATCATTCTTATGGTGCGCAGAATCGCCGGCTGAAGAGAAGGATATCTGAATGATGCCTCAAGCTGCAGGCATCATTCAGATATCCCCCCTCAAACCCAGGACATCATATGATGCCCACCTGGAGGGAGAGAGGGTTCCTGCCGGCGTCATTTTACAATGACCAGGTATGGAAGTGGTTAAAGAAAAAAAATACAGTCCCTACAGTCAAACATGGTGGAGGTGTTTTGGGGTTGCTTTGCTTCTTCAGGCACTGGATGTCTTGACTGTGTGCATGGCATTATGAAATCTGAAAACTACCAAAGACTTCTGGGGTACAATGTAGGGCCCAGTGCAGAAAGTTGGGTCTCCATCAGAAGTCATGGGTCTTATAGCAGGTCAATGACCCAAAGCACATGTCAAAAAGCACCCAGAAATGGGTTAAGACACATCACTGGAGAGTACTTAATTGGCCAGCAATGAGTAAAGATCTAAATCCCATAGAGCACTTGTGTAGAGATCTCAAAACATCAGTTGGGAAAAGGAACCCTTCCAATCTGAGAGACCTGGAGCAGTTGGCAAAAGAAGAGTGGTCCAAAATTCCAGTTATTTTTTTCCAAGGGATGTGCTACCAAAGATCAAATTGAGGGTGCCAACAATTTTGTCCAGTCCATTTTTGGAGTTTTGTGTGAAATGTGTCAGTTTGGCTTTTTGTTTCTCCACATTTTTGTGTCATACCAATACAAACAAAAGGAATAAACATGAGGATGCCTAAATATTTGTAATTGCAACAATTTTTTGGGTGCAGTGGTGCATTATCTGACAAAAATGCAGAGGTGACAATAATTTTGGCCATTACTGTATGTGTTTATATATATATATATATATATATATATATATATATATATATATGTATATATATTGTGACAGCAGGAAGGTAAAGTCACCTGGTTGCATCCAGGGGGGTAGATATATTTCGCCCAGATTCAGGCTTTACGCCGACTTATACAACTAGGTGGAGAGTTGTATAAGCCCAGCTAAGGCTAGTGGGCTCATGGATGACTCATACCTCTAGGGAGAGTGCTGGGCGTCGTGCAGACAGGGAGTTGATGAGACCAGCTGAAGCTTGTCAGCTCATTTAGGCCTCTATAAGAACTCCCAGCTTCATTAGATGTGAGCTCATGCCTGGACCCAGACCTGTGTGGACTGTCTAGGGAGAGTGAACCCCTGTGCGGTGAGACAAAGCCTGTGTGGCTATTTGCTTGGACATTTAAAACCAGGGACTTAGGGACTAGGACAGCACTAGGCTGATCCCAGTCGTTAGTTAGGAAACCTGTATGTTTAGTCAGAGGTCAACTTGACCAGGATTTATTTTGTTTATGTTTCTTTTGCTTTGCTGTGTTTTGTCACTGTAAATAGAAAATAAACCGCACCTTTTTGATTTTGAAAACCACAACCTCCGTTTGCTGGGCCTGTTTTGTGTGGGGAGCCCATCCCGGGGGTCACACACACCCGCTGCCGAGCTAACCCCCTCACAGTTGGTGGAGAATGCGGGCAGTTTTTTTTTTTAAGCCAGCATGGAGGAGATACTGAAGCAGCTGGCTCTAGCAAATGCCAATCAACAGCAGACAAATGCAGGTTTGCAAAAGAGCCTTGCAGCTCATCAACAGAGCCTTGCAGCTCAACAACAGAACTTCGCAGCCCAGCAGCAAGCTCATCAACAGAGCCTTGCAGCCCAGCAGCAGACAAACGCAACTTTGCAACAGAGTCTGGAGGCTCAGCAACGAGCCCAGCAGCAATCTGAGGCCCGCTTCATAGACCTGTTGCAGAAGCAAGAGCAGAGACTACAACAACAGATGGAAGCAGTAATGCAGCAACGTCCGCAGACCAGTGAGGAAAGCCGTCCCACTAATACCGCGTCCTTTGGGGTGAGTCGTTTATTGACAAAAATGACTGGAGAGGATGATCCAGAGGTATTTTTGACCACATTTGAAAGGACTGCTGAAAGAGAAAAGTGGCCTGAGGAGCAGTGGGCTGGACTGGTGGCTCCTCTGTTAACTGGTGAATCGCAGAAAGCTTACTATGACCTAGAGCCTAACCAAGCAAAAGACTATGTGATGCTAAAAGCTGAAATATTGGCAAGGCTGGGTGTCACCCAGGCTGTCCGGGCTCAGCGTGTGCATAACTGGACTTTCCAGCTTGGAAAACCCCCCAGGTCTCAAATGTATGATCTCATTCACCTGAGCAGAAAGTGGCTACAGCCAGAGACTTTGTCCGCACCAAAGATTGTGGAACGTGTTGTAATGGATCGGTTTTTGAGAGCTCTTCCTACTGCCATCCAAAAGTGGGTAAGCCATGGAGACCCAGAGACGGCCGATGGTCTTGTGGATCGTGTGGAGAAATACTTGGCTACAGAGAACCTGACGGCCTCTTCCAGAGACACTCGGACTTTCCACCCTAAGACCAGACCATCCCCAGGGGCGGATAAGAGGATTCCAAGGGGTGAGGGTGGAGAGAGTGAGAGGGTGGGAGCTCTACCCCAAGTTTGGCGAGAACAGCCTGGGAAATCAGCGGCTCAAGAGGCGGCAAGAAGGATCGTTTGCTACCGCTGCCGGCAAGCGGGACATATTGCAGCCAATTGCCCGGTTGTGGAGGAACCCATGCAGTGTGACTTTCTGACGGGCAGACGTCAGTCGCTGTGTACGACAGTCGCATGCACTGCCATTCGAGGAACTGAGAAACATTTATGCAAAATGTGTGTTAATGGTAGAAATGTTGTGGTATTGCTGGATTCAGGTAGCCTTGTGACCCTGATAAAGGCTGAGTTAGTTAAAACAGAGGTCTCTGGGAATAGCAAGGTAGCTGTTATTTGTGTGCATGGGGACACCCGAGAGTATCCAGTGACTACAGTGTGTTTCGAGACCCCCAAAGGTACCCTCTCTCATCCAGTGGGCTTAGTATCTCAGTTACCGCATGACGCCATTGTGGGAAGGGATTTTCCGAAGTTCTGGGAACTGTGGGATGATCCTGAGCCCCTCACTGGTGCCCCTATGTACCAGGAATGTGATAGCCAGAACTCCCCTGAGAGTGGTGAGGACTCTCCGGAATTTCCCTTATCAGTATTGGCAGGGGAGACTCAAGAAACTGGAGAGGAGCCCACCTCCTCAGACGAAAACCTACCGTCTGTGGAGTTTTCTGATCTTGAGGTTCACAGGGAAAACTTTGCCACAGAACAGTTGAAAGACCCCGCCCTAATAAAGGCACGGGAAAACGTAGTGAAAATAGATGGCGAGTTAGTGAACCCAGATAATACCTGCACTTACCCATACTTCAGCGTAGAGAAGGACCTACTGTATCGGGTGGCAAAAAGGGCAGAAGAAACCGTTGAGCAGCTTGTGGTGCCCAAACCTTACAGGAAGTTGGTGTTGGAGTTGGCCCATGGGCACATTCTTGGAGGTCATCTGGGGACAGAGAAAACCCGAGAGAGGGTATTACAGAGATTCTATTGGCCGGGGGTGATGAAGGACGTAGAAAATTATTGTTCCTCCTGCCCTGTGTGTCAGAGGTCGGCCCCGATGCCACATTTCCGTAGCCCGCTGGTCCCTCTACCCATCATTGAGGTCCCGTTTGAGAGGATCGCCATGGATTTGGTAGGTCCTATAATCAAGTCCGCTAGGGGGCACCAGTACATATTAGTTATAATGGACTATGCCACCCGTTATCCAGAAGCGATCCCTCTCCGAAATACCTCGGCCAAAACCATAGCCAAAGAGCTATCTCTTGTGTTTAGCCGGGTGGGTATTTGTAAAGAACTGCTTACGGACCAAGGTACACCCTTTATGTCCCGGGTTATGAAGGAGCTGTGTAAATTATTCAAAGTGACGCAATTACGTACATCTGTGTATCACCCCCAAACCGATGGGCTGGTTGAAAGATTCAACAAAACCCTAAAACAAATGTTGAAGAAAGTGGTGGATAGAGATGGAAAGGATTGGGACTGTCTACTTCCTTATCTGATGTTTGCTATTAGGGAGGTGCCCCAATCCTCTACGGGATTCTCCCCCTTTGAGTTACTGTATGGGAGACACCCAAGAGGGCTGTTGGATATTGCCAAGGAAACTTGGGAAAGTGAGAGTTCTCCCCACAGGAGTGTGATTGAGCATGTCGCCCTGATGCAAGACCGAATTGCACAGGTAATGCCCATCGTGAAGGAACATTTGGCCCAAGCGCAGTTAGCACAGCAGAGAGTGTACAACCGTGGAGCCAAGACCCGTACCTTTTCCCCGGGGGATAGGATACTGGTACTTGTCCCTACGGTTGAAAGTAAATTCCTTGCCAAATGGCAAGGCCCCTACGAGATAATGGAAAAAGTGAGCGAAGTGAATTACAAGGTCAGACAACCAGGAAGGCGAAAGCCCGAACAGATCTATCACGTTAATCTGTTGAAAGCCTGGAGGGATAGAGAGTCCCTAGTCGCAGACACTTGGTCACCAGCTCAAACTGGTTGCGTGATTCCTGAGGTTGGAATAGCAGCCACCTTGTCACAACCCCAACAACAGGAGGTTAAGGAGTTTGTGCTTCGCAACAAGGAGGTATTCTCTGAGCTGCCGGGACAAACATCTGGGGTAGAGCATGACATCATTACCCCGCCCGGTGAAAGGGTGAAGTTAAAACCCTATCGGATCCCAGAGGCCCGACGGGAGGCAATACGGGAGGAAGTACAGAAAATGCTGAACTTAGGGGTGATAGAGGAGTCCCAAAGTGATTGGTCTAGTCCCATCGTGTTGGTGCCTAAACCGGATGGGAGCTGGCGATTTTGTAACGATTTTCGTCAGTTGAACAAAGTTACAAAATTTGACACCTACCCCATGCCACGTATAGATGAGTTGATCGACCGGCTGGGAACAGCCCGATACATGACGACTCTTGACCTCACAAAAGGGTATTGGCAAATCCCCCTGGCCAAGTCGGCCAAAGAGAAAAAGGGATTTTTATAACAGCTTACCTGTAAAATCCTTTTCTTGGAGTACATCACGGGACACAGAGCGACTTAGTCATTACTAATGGGTTATATAGTTTACCTTCAGGTGTTGGCACTGGCCAATTCCAAACCGGAAGTACCCTCCCCTATATAAGCCCCTCCCACCCGGGAGCACCTCAGTTTTGTAGCCAAGCAATAAGTGTCCCAAAAAGAGGGGTGGGAGCTCTGTGTCCCGTGATGTACTCCAAGAAAAGGATTTTACAGGTAAGCTGTTATAAAAATCCCTTTTTCTTTTTCGTACATCACGGGACACAGAGCGACTTAGTCATTACTAATGGGACGTCCCAAAGCAATGCCAAATGAGGGGGGGGTACATAAGCTGGGCGCCATCAGGCATGAGGATCTTTTGCGGCCTGCAACACACTGCGCCCAAAGGCGACATCCTCCTGACTTCTAACGTCTACCTGATAGAATCTAGTAAACGTGTGTACCGAAGACCATGTTGCGGCCTTACATACTTGAGCCAGGGAGGCCTGGTGATGCACTGCCCATGAAGTTCCAACCGCTCTTGTGGAGTGCGCCCTAACTTTGAACGGAGGCGGTCTCTTTCTCAAGCCATAGGCTTGTATTATGACCTGTCGAATCCACTTGGCTAAAGTAGATTTTGATGCTGCCTGACCCCTTCTGGGGCCTTCCGGCAGAACAAACAAAGAATCCGTTCTGCGAATCTGAGCAGTGGCTTTTAGATAAGCTTTAACTGCTCTTACCACATCCAAAGAATGTAATAACTTTTCCTCTACTGAGCTAGGTTTGGGGAAAAAAGAAGGAAGAACCACATCTTGGTTCAAATGAAACCTCGATACCACCTTAGGAAGAAAGGCTGGATGAGGACGTAATACTACTCTGTCCTTATGGACAACCAGATATGGCTCCTTACAGGACATAGCTGCTAATTCCGACACTCTTTTAGCCGAACAAATGGCTACTAAGAAAACCAATTTCCTGGTGAGAAGAACCAAGGAAATGTGTTGTAATGGTTCAAACGGTTGTTTCTGTAGAACCGACAGAACCAGGTTTAAGTCCCAAGGACATATGGGAATACTAACCGGAGGGCTAATACGCATCACTCCTTGTATAAAGGCTTTGACTAGTGAATGCGAAGCCAAGGGCCTTTGAAAAAATATTGACAAGGCCGAAATCTGACCCTTGATAGTACTCAAGGCCAGCTTCCTATCTACAGCCCACTGTAGGAAGTCCAGAATCCTCCCTATCATGTACTTACGTGGATGCCATTTCTTGGTCTCACACCACGTAATGTACGCTTTCCAGATCCTATAATAGATCTGCCTGGATACCGGTTTCCTGGCATTGATCATGGTAGATACCACAGAATTAGAGAGCCCTCTCTTTTTCAGAATGTGGGCTTCAATAGCCAGGCCGTCAAACCTAGGGCTGGTAAGGAAGGGTGGTATATCGGTCCTTGCGACAGCAGGTCCGGACGAAGTGGGAGGGTCCAAGGACTCCTCACTGACATTTTTACAATCTCCGCGTACCATGCCCTTCGGGGCCACGCTGGAGCCACCAGAATCACTGGTTTCTTTTCTACCCTGATTCTGCGGAGTAATCGCGGTAACAATTGTGGCGGTGGGAATGCATATATCAGCTTGAACCGATCCCAAGGGAACACTAGGGCATCCGAGCCGCAAGCTAGGGGATCCCTTGTGCGAGACACAAACCTGTCCACCTTTGCGTTGAATCTGGATGCTAGCAGATCTACATCCGGTGTTCCCCACCGCTGGCATATTGCCTGGAAAACCTCGGGGTGAAGAGACCATTCCCCCGGGCATAATTGTTGGCGACTTAGAAAGTCCGCTCTCCAATTTTCCACTCCTGGGATGAAAACCGCGGATATGGCTGGGACATATCTTTCTGCCCACTCCAGGATGCAATTTGCTTCCTTCTGGGCTGCACGACTTTTTGTGCCACCCTGATGATTGATATATGCCACTGCCGTGGCATTGTCTGATTGAATTCTGACAGGGGACCCCTGGAGTTTGGATGTCCATGCTACTAGGGCATACCGGGCTGCTCGTATCTCTAAGAGATTGATGGGCAGGGCCTTTTCTGCTTCTGACCACCTGCCCTGGAGAGACCATTGCTCCAGCACTGCCCCCCAGCCGATGAGGCTGGCATCTGTAGTGACCACCTTCCAAGAAACCGGACTGAAGGGTTTCCCTCTTTCCAGATTCTGGGGCACCAACCACCAATGGAGGCTCTTGCGAACGGAAGGGGACAGGGACATTGGTAAGTCTAAAGCCTGAACTTTTTTGTTCCAGGCTGACAGTATGGCCCTTTGCAAATTCCTTGAATGGAATTGACCGTAGGGTACCGCTTCGAATGAAGCCACCATCTTTCCCAGCAGCCTCATGCAGAGACGTATGGATGGTTTTCTTTTTGTACCCACTAAGTGGGTCAAATTTCTTAAAGACGACACCTTCTCTGGAGGTAAGAAAATCTTTCTCTGATTTGAATCCAGCCTTAGCCCTAAGTATTCCAGACTTTTGACTGGTCTTAGAGCTGACTTGTCCCGGTTGATAATCCAACCGTGATATTCCAGATACTCGATTGTCTTGTGAATAGCTACTTCCAGCTTTTCCACTGAGTGGTCTATTAGTAGCAGGTCGTCTAGATATGCCATTATCGTTACACCCTGTGTTCTTAGATTGGCCAATAATGGGGCCAGAATTTTTGTGAACACTCGTGGTGCTGTGGCCAGACCGAAAGGTAAGGCTCTGAACTGAAAATGGCGCCCTTCTACTGCAAAGCGTAGAAATTTCTGATGGGCCGGAAAGATGGGAATATGCAGATAAGCATCCCTTATGTCGATCGAGGCTAGCCATTCCTGCCCTTGTAGGGCGGTGGCCACTGATCGGATCGACTCCATCCGAAAAGTCCTGATATTTAGGAACTTGTTTAGCCCTTTTAGATTTAATATGGGCCTCACGTCCCCATTTGGTTTGGGGACTGTGAAAAGGTTCGAGTAAAACCCGAATCCGCTTTCTTCCAGGGGAACCTTCATGATTACCCCTTGGAGCAATAGTTGTTCTAGTGCCAGAAGGAGGGATCCTCTCTTTTGGGGATCTCTTGGCACATTTGACCTCATAAATTGGGCAGGAGGAGTGCCTTTTAACTCCAGCTTGTATCCCAGACTTACTGCGGAGAGCACCCATCTGTCTCTGATGGTGTCCCGCCAGGTCTCTGTGAACAACTGAAGTCTTCCCCCCACCCGATTGAGCGGGGGCAATACTTCATGCCTTAGGGGGAGGTTTTGTACCTCTCTTGATCCAGGGCTTCTTGTTACCCTGTGATTGTCCCTGATTTCTGCCCCCTGAATTTGACCGCGGAGGCCGTCGGAACTGCTTCACAGCCGATGTGCCCGGGACTGGAGAGGTAGGCCTCTTAAAAGAAGGACTTCTACCCTTGTTCTTAACCGGTAAGAGTGAACTTTTACCGGCAGAAATTTTCTGGATATATTTGTCCAGATCTTCTCCAAATAAGCGTTCTCCATGAAATGGGAAGCTAACCAGCAGTTTTTTACAGGGAGCTTCAGCAGACCAGTTTTTGAGCCACAGAAGCCTACGCATATGTACTATAGACAGCGTAAAGCGGGAGGCCTGTTGGATTGTATCCTTTATGGCGTCCACCGCAAAACACAAGGCTCTAGGCAGGTCAGCTAGGGCATGAGCCTGCTGATCTGGTAAGTCCCTTAAGACTTGTTTCAACTGATCTTTCACTGCTTGGCAGACTCCAATCGCTGCTACCGCAGGTTGTGTCACCATACTTGCTGTAGAGAAAGCAGATTTTAGTAAAGACTCCAATTTTTTATCTATTGGGTCTTTGAACATTGGAACATTATCTACTGGACATGTCAGTGATTTGTTAACAGAAGAGATGGCTGCGTCCACTATAGGGACCCTCCATTTTCTTATGAACTTATCCTCCATGGGATAGATCACCGGAAATCTCTTGGGGGGAGCAAATATTTTATCAGGATGCTCCCAATCCTGGTAAATAAGCCCTTCTAATAAAGGGTGGATTGGGAAGGAACAGACCGCCTGGGGAGCTTTTAGCGACCCCAGCGAGGAAACCGTAGTGGATGGTGGTTCCGCCAGAGGCATTTTAAATGCTGATCGGACCATGTTAGTCAGAGACTGAACCCATAATCTTTCAGCCTGAGAAGCTGAGAAAGGTTCTTCCACTGTTGATTCCTCTATAAGTGAATCAACCTCATCCTGATCCCCTTCAGGTAGGTCGATCTCTGTGTGGGGCTGTTCCTCCACTAACAGGCACTCTGAAGGAGGAGACGGAGATCGGACGCGCTTTCCCTGAGATAGGGAAGCAGTGATCAATGCTGTTAATCTCTCTTCTAATCCTCCCAGAGTTGAGGATAAAACCTCCTCTGTTATATATACAGGAGCAGGTGGACTGGGGACAGCCGCAGCACCAGGCATTCCTGCGGGGTTTCTACGGCTACTGACCTCTGCATTCTCAGGGGAGATTGGTGCAGTGCAAGCATGCCCAATATCCTCAGAGCCCGATGGAGACCCCTTTGGCTTCCTGGAAGATCTATTTCCGGAGCGTCTGGACGACATATCCTTTAAGCACAAAGCTGAGGTATTCCCGTCGTCATACACCAATTTTTGCTGGTAATAGTCTAACACAGGTGCTGCTATATACCAGCTGGTGTCCACTAAAGTGCCTTTCTATGGGGATGCCTGCATCAACCGCCTCTGTGTGCCACTGTTTGTTGCTAGCTCTGTTTGCATGCAGCTGACACTTGTACTGTGTCTTTTAACCATGCTGGGACGCCCGCACATGCGCAGAAGCGCCGCGGCGCGCATCGAGCGTCATCCACCCGCCCCGCCCCTTTTTTTTCATAGGAGGCGCGTGCACGTGCCCGCGCGCGCCCGTGCGCCAATGGCGCCCTTTTCGAAAACCAACAGAGGACTAGGAGCCAGGGCCCTTTTTGCCGGAGGGCCTGTGCGGTGGATGAACGCAGCAACAGGGCAGAGGAAGTGGATTCCCTCAGAGAAACTTACCAGCTGCCTGGATCTTTTGAGTTGAGAAAACCAAAGATCCACATTTACAAGAAAAATGGACTACAGCGGCCTCTAGTGGTTTAACACAGGTACCGCGGTCCCTGTTTTTTTTTTTTTTTCTTGACTACTATTAAAATTTTACATTTTCAGTAGTTATAGGCAAACACAGATATTTAGCGGGAATACCGTTAGGTAACAGACAGAAAGACAAATTAGGCTTGGGGGTCCCCCAATAGAACCAAGTTCCTGAGGGCCCCCACTTACCTGATCCCCGCCGCAGGACTTTGTTTGGTCCACAAAAGTCCAAACTTCACCTATCACGGCAGGCATTGTAATTAAACCTTCAGGGACCGGGTTCCCAAGGATTCCACTCCCCTGGACCTGTATAGCACCCTGCACAGACAGCGTCTTGGTCGTGGGTATGACCAGAGCTCTGGATCCCAGGGTCCAGCCCTCCTAAGAGAAGCATTACAGGCAAAACCTTGCTCTTCTGCTGCAAGGCCCGGGTACCGACCGTTTAGCTATGAAGCTTTTTTGGTGGGATCCGGAACAGCTTACTAAGGCCCAAAAGAACCTGTACGCAAGCTCAGTGAAAAACACATGTTACTCTTTGGCCAACACCTTAGACACTGGCAAAAAACTGAGGTGCTCCCGGGTGGGAGGGGCTTATATAGGGGAGGGTACTTCCGGTTTGGAATTGGCCAGTGCCAACACCTGAAGGTAAACTATATAACCCATTAGTAATGACTAAGTCGCTCTGTGTCCCGTGATGTACGAAAAAGAAAACCGCATTTGTAACCCCAGACGGGGCATTCCAATATAAAAGAATGCCGTTCGGGTTACAGAATGCGCCGGCCACATTCCAGCGGAAAATGGACCAGATGCTGAGGCCCCATCGGAAGTATGCTGCGGCTTACCTGGATGACGTAATTGTCCATAGCACAGATTGGGCCTCACATCTGCCAAAAGTGCAAGCAGTCCTGGACTCTGTTCGGGAAGCGGGGTTTACGGCTAACCCCAAGAAGTGTACCATTGGGCAGGAGGAGGCCAAATATCTTGGGTACACCATTGGGAGGGGAGTAATAAAACCCCAACTCAACAAAGTCGAGGCCATCCAGAGTTGGCCACGTCCCAACAGCAAGAAGCAGGTACGAGCCTTTCTGGGAATCGCTGGGTATTATCGGCGATTCATTCCCCACTTTGCTTCTAAGGCTGTGCCCCTAACCAACCTGACGAAGGGGAAAGGGTCGGTCATGATTAAATGGACCCCCGAGGCTGAGGCAGCATTCCAATTCTTGAAACAAGCCTTATGTAGCCAGCCAGTGTTGTACTCACCCGACTTCTCTAAAGACTTTGTCGTACAAAGTGATGCGTCAGATGTGGGGTTAGGAGCAGTATTGTCCCAGGTCTGGAACGGGGAAGAGCACCCAGTCATTTACCTCAGCAGGAAGTTGAAGTCCCATGAGGTAAATTACGCCACCGTTGAAAAGGAGTGTTTAGCGGTGAAGTGGGCTCTAGATTCCCTTCGGTACTACCTGCTAGGTAGGCACTTTGACATGGTTACGGATCACGCTCCGTTAAAGTGGATGGCTCAAAACAAGGAAACAAATAGAAGAGTGAATAGGTGGTTCCTGGCCCTCCAGGAATTCAACTTCACAGTAAAGCATCGCCCTGGCGTTCAAATGGGGAATGTGGATGCTTTGTCTCGAGTACATGAATGCCTGATTGCTGGTGTTCCAACCCCGAGGTTAAAACAAGAGGGGGGGGTATGTGACAGCAGGAAGGTAAAGTCACCTGGTTGCATCCAGGGGGGTAGATATATTTCGCCCAGATTCAGGCTTTACGCCGACTTATACAACTAGGTGGAGAGTTGTATAAGCCCAGCTAAGGCTAGTGGGCTCATGGATGACTCATACCTCTAGGGAGAGTGCTGGGCGTCGTGCAGACAGGGAGTTGATGAGACCAGCTGAAGCTTGTCAGCTCATTTAGGCCTCTATAAGAACTCCCAGCTTCATTAGATGTGAGCTCATGCCTGGACCCAGACCTGTGTGGACTGTCTAGGGAGAGTGAACCCCTGTGCGGTGAGACAAAGCCTGTGTGGCTATTTGCTTGGACATTTAAAACCAGGGACTTAGGGACTAGGACAGCACTAGGCTGATCCCAGTCGTTAGTTAGGAAACCTGTATGTTTAGTCAGAGGTCAACTTGACCAGGATTTATTTTGTTTATGTTTCTTTTGCTTTGCTGTGTTTTGTCACTGTAAATAGAAAATAAACCGCACCTTTTTGATTTTGAAAACCACAACCTCCGTTTGCTGGGCCTGTTTTGTGTGGGGAGCCCATCCCGGGGGTCACACACACCCGCTGCCGAGCTAACCCCCTCACAATATATATATATATATATACTGTATAGTATATTCTGTTACCTGCTGTTAATTCATATGTTTAATAACAATTGTTCATTAAGGATGAATGAGAGCTAATTAATATACTGCAATAGACATAAAAGACAAATACTATACAGTCTCCATTATAGTATTACTCCATCTTTATTTGTTTTGATCATTTTTATCAGTATTCTTGTCGGCTATAATAAGATTTGTTCGCAACACTCATCTCTCCTAACAAATCATTTTGCAAATGATTTTACATCAGTCAATAGTTATATAATTTCTACTCTGTAACAAATCAATTCACTCATCTCCACTTTGCATTACTTATGTGAATGTAGACACTGCTTCTCCTAGGCCTAGACAATGACATTAAGCCAATGTGCACTTTATTCATTTAGTTTGATACTTTCTGTTATTTTTTTATAGTTTCACTGGATCCCCTGCTTCTTCAGGACCATACACGTGTTGTGATTATTATATCTATGGCTCATTACTGTAATTAAGAAAAGAAAAGAGAGAAAAAAGAGCAAAATATCAATATGGATTATACAATATTCGACCAATCCATATAGAAATAACATTTATACAAAATTACACTACCCCTAGGGACTATAGAGAAAGGGGGAAATAAAGTAAGGGGAAAAAAATAACCAAAAGCACCAACCTACAACAGCCCATCACCAAGCTTGGGAAAAGACAATAATGAACCAGAATTAGTCCATGAAAAATGCCTCAAAAATAAGACTGCAAAAAATATAGCAATAATATAATTTATAGTGATGATTTACCTATGATACAAAGGGTTTGAATGTAAAATATATATTCATCACTGTGTTGCGTTTGTTAAAAATATGATTTTTATTATATTAATTAGACATAGGATACATGGGACAATTTTACAATAGTGAGATTACCTGTCAGTCTTTTTTGGTTTGAGTAGATTTCTCAAACAAATGCTTTTTCATACAATGGGGTTAGATACCATTGTTGTATTTAGTAAAGAAGTAAGACATTTACTTGTTTGTGATTTCTTTCAGCTCTCAAACTGAAAGAATTACAGTTTAGATTACAGGTTTGTTTTGAGTAGACAATAGTTAGATAGCATTGTTGTATTCAATGCTATTGTACAGCTACAGTAAACAGGTATGTTTTCTGTTGCTCAGCCTGACACATAAAAGCAGGCATAAGCTATGACAGACACACATCATGTTGCTGTAAGATCAGAAGAAGCCACTCATGAAGAAGAACAGAACCTGGTCTTCAAGAAGAATCATTGCCAATGGAGATCACGAGTAACAGAAGTTATATAACCTTTAAATGTATTTGTACTGTTATATTTGCTAGGCATTTTGCTTGTTATAGAGATCTGTCAGTCTTGTATTTTAGTCCCAATATTGTAATAGTTTTGTATGTACAGCATCTTTGTATAGTTAAAGCACATTTACACACTGCAGAAGTCTCAGCTTCCTTGTTATACCACAGAGTAACCTTGCTAGTTAGACGTAAGCAAAACATTTGGGGGCTCGTCCGGGATCTGTGCTATAATTCAATTGAAGCAGACTTGTTTTTCTGTGGTGTGTTGTGTAGCTTGTGCTAGGTAAAATGCTGCGTAAGCTGTTTAGGAAAAGAAAGGCTGCAGAGGGTTCTGGTGACCAGAAGAAAGTGTGCAGCTTACCTATCTGGGCCAGAAATAATGAGTGGGAGCCTCTTGCTAAAGAATTTGTGAAGTATGCTTCTCCCTTGAAGCTGACTTGGGGTGATAAAGTCTCAGATCATTTTGTAGATTTTAGCCTTAAGGGGTTGGATTTAAGTAAGAAAGAGAAGAGGACAATGTCCACAGTGGGTTGGTACTTCCTCCATGTTCTCTATACTGAATCACATAGAAGGGAGAAGGCAGAGGCAGAAGTTAAGGTATTCAAAGACCAGCTAGCAGTTGCTTCAGAGTGTGTACGTTCAACCGCTAGTCGGGCTGATGATCTGCAAGAGCGGTGTGCAGCCCTCATGACCAAATCAATTAATGCCTTAAGGAAAAGGAAGGGGCGTAAACCTGTTAGTAAAGCCAGGGTACGTGCCATTGTCACATCCCAAAATTGGGATTGTGCGGATGTGCTCTCCTCAAATGATAGTGAGGATGAGGAGATAGAGTTTGATATTTCAGAGGATGATCTGCTAGTGGGAAAGAAAAAGTATGCTAGACCTCTCATTACTAAGCATAGGAAACGGCAACATGATAGAGAGGATATGGCAGATGGGGAGGTGCATTATCGCAACCCCAGAGATGTTGAATTTGAAGAAGTACGGGAGTTTTCACAAACTGAACTCCATGAGCTGGCAAAACATTACAAACAAAGGTCTGGGGAGCCCCTATTGAGTTGGCTCCTACGCTTATGGGATGAAGGGGCGGACAGTGTTGTTTTGTCAGGTAAGGAAGCAGTGGCTATGGGAGTGTTAATCCATGATCCACAATTGCGTCAGGCAATGCGAAAAGCCCGAGAGTTTAGCGTGAATTTTTCATTGTTAGACCTTGTGAGAAATGGAATAGTCAGAGTATACGCTAGTCCTACTGACCTGGAAAAGACCTACTCCTGGAGAGCAATAGGAGAGGGTATTTCCAGGTTACGTGAGATGGGTTGTATAACCGGATTAAATACATTTCCAGAATGGATAAGTCCAGATATGGAACCCTTTACGTCTGCTCTGCGCTCTAAGCTGATGAAGTCTGCGCCATTTAATCTCAGGGCTCCATTGTTGTCCTTGTTGGGAGGCCTGGGATTAAACAGCAAGATTCATGAAGCCACAACCCTTTTAAGCCAGTTGGGGGAGATAGAGGAGACTAAAACAAAACCTGTCAGGGCAGTAGATAAGGTCAAGGCCAGACAGGAAGAATACAAGCAGAAAATAACAGAGAAGAAACGGAATAGGGTAGAGAAGACAGAAGGTGAAGAGAAAACCAGGCTAGTTATATCTAGGAAAGAAATGTGGGTGGATCTATTAAAGGCAGGAGTACCTAAAGATGAGATAGATGGCATTTCTACTGCAGAACTGCTGAAGAGGTGGAAACATTTAGTAGGGAAAACTGTCAGGGTTAGAAACACTACTCCTAGTGAAGATAACATCAGCCTAGACTTAGAGGAAACAGAACAGACCCCTCCTGTTAGCCCCAAACCAATTCCCAAAACTGAACATGAACCCAAACCCAAATCCCTTTATCCTGGGGAGGAGTTAGAGAGAATCAGAAAAGGGGATTGGGAGGTTCCTTATCCTTTATGAAGGGAAGGTGAGTCTCCTGTAATAGCAGTGAGGGCAGTGACAGCAGGAGACCGACACCCATATGCACCTGTCACTGTATGTTGGGGAAAGTCATTTTCTCCTACACATGTAATGGCTTTAGTTGATAGCGGAGCTGAAGTTACAGTTTTGCAAGGAAATCCTTCCCATCACAAAGGAGAAATGATTTATGTAGAAGGTTTGGGAGGGCAAACTACACCAGCAGTTAGGATACGGGTGAAATTGGCTATTGGCAAGGGATCAGGATTTATGACAAATGTTTTGGTATCAGAGTTACCCGAAAATATTCTTGGGATGGATGTACTTCAAGGTCAGTCAATTCAGACTGAAAGAGGTACATTGACATTCGGGTATCCTGATAAAGCGTATCTGGTAAGGGCGGTGAAGGCTGTGGTCAGAGGTCATGCAAAATGGACCCATGTCTACATTCCTCCACCAGAGAAGCCAGTCTGTCTCAAGCAGTACAGACTTCCTGGAGGCCACAAAGAAATTGGGGAGACTATTCAAGAACTGTTGAGAGTAGGGATCCTTAGACCTGCTGTAAGTCCTTTCTCGTCTCCGGTGTTCCCAGTAAAGAAACCTGATGGGACATATAGAATGACTGTGGATTACAGAGGTCTAAACAAAGTGGCACCTCCATTGAAGTCAGCTGTACCAGATATGATCTCAATTGTTGAGAAAATTGCTAAAGATGCAGGAGAATATCATGCTGTGATAGACCTGGCTAATGCTTTCTTTTCAATTTTGATAGACCCAGATTGTCAAGACCAGTTTGCTATGGTATGGAACGGCCGCCAGTACACTTTCACTGTCCTTCCGCAAGGCTATCTTCATTCTCCAACGATTTGTCATGGACTGATTGCCAGAGATTTAAGTACCCTGAATTTAAAAGTCGCTGTGTTTCACTACATTGATGACATCATGATCTCTGGGACAAAAGAAGATGTAACTGAAGCACTGCACCTGCTGATACAGCACTTGGAGAACAGAGGGTGGGCTATCAACAGAGACAAAGTCCAAGGACCTGCCACAGAGGTGAAATTCCTAGGAATGATGTGGACTGGGCCACAGAGGAAGATTCCAGAGACAGTTGTGCAAACTATCCAGGCGCTGTCGCCCCCTACTACCAAAAAGGAGGCACAGAAGTTCATTGGAGTTGTGGGATTCTGGAGATCGTTCATCCCACATCTTGGACTGATTCTGAGGCCTATATACAATGTTACCAGAAAAAAGACTGAGTTCTCATGGGGTTCAGAGCAGCGGACTGCATTCCTGGCTGCTAAAGAAGCTATTTTGCAGCATCAGGGATTGGGACCCGTGAGACAAGGAGTACCATTCCAGCTGGATGTAGTGGAGCAGAATGGTACCATATCTTGGAGTCTGTGGCAGCCAAATGAAAAGAAAGGACTGAGAGCAATACCTATTGGATTTTGGTCAAAACAATTGACAGGGGCACAGACGAGATACACACCCCTAGAGAAGTACCTGTTTGGGGCCTACACAGCACTTCAACATGTAGAGACCATTACAGGAAAGGACACAGTTACCATCCATACTGCATTGCCAATAGCAGGATGGGTGAGAGATAATGGACTGACCACTAGGGCAGCTGTAGCCCAGAACCAGACACTGATGAAATGGAAGTGGTACCTTCAAGAAAGAGGGGGTATTGCAGCTGGGGATGTTAGAGACATTTCAAAACAGTTGGCAGGGCTTGTTACTTTTACCAGCACCCGGCCAGAAGAAGAAATTCCTGTGCTGCAGTCATCCCCCATTCATGAGACTCCACCCTTTGAGTCTCTGTCAGAAGACATGAAGGAGTCAGCGTGGTTCACTGATGGTTCAGCCATAATCACCTTGTCTGGACGTAAATGGACAGCAGCAGCCTACAACCCAAGTACAGACACAGTCCTGCAGGAGTCTGGAATCGGAGGGTCCAGTCAGTATGCAGAGTTGAAAGCTGTAGTGATGACTCTTCAGGAGGATCCTTCTTCCCATGTCACTATCTACACTGACAGCTGGGCGGTTTTTAAAGGACTGGCAACTTGGATTCCCACGTGGAAGTCCAATGAATGGATGATTCATGGAAAGGTGGTGTGGGGAGGCAAGGAAGTCTGGGACTACATCTGGAAGGAAGCTCACTCCCGCACCATAAAAGTGGGGCATGTTGATGCACATATGCCCCTAGTATCAGACTTTGAGAACTATAACAGAGTTGCAGATGAAATCGCCAAAGTGAAGGCAGTTGTGCCAATTGATCCTGTTTTGATGAACTTGGCCAACTGGGCCCACAAGCAATCTGGACATTTGGGGCAGAAAGCAACATATGAATGGGCACAGCAGAGAGGATTGCCTATATCCATGGACATGATAAAGACTGTAATAGGGAACTGTACAGTGTGTGGAGAAGTGCGACAATGGCCATTGCAAAAGTACTCCACCGGGTCGATTAAGAGGGGTGAGAGGCCTGCAGAGATCTGGCAGATTGACTTAATCGGTTCCCTGCCCCGGGGAAACAATGGACTGAGATATTGTTGCACTGCAGTGGACACCTATTCAGGACTTATGCTTGTTCATCCTTGCAAACGTGCAGATCAAGCCGCAACACTTCAACTGCTCCAGAAACTTGTCGTTGCTTATGGTTGTCCCAAACAGATCCAAAGTGATAATGGCTCACACTTCACCGGATCAACAGTACAGCAGTGGGCCAAAGATTCTGGAGTGTACTGGTTGTGCCACATCCCATACCATCCACAGGCAGCTGGTTTGATTGAAAGATACAATGGGCTATTGAAGGACCAGATACGCAAAATTACACCCACACATACACTAAGGGGGTGGGATCGGGTTCTCACACAGGCAGTCATGTTGTTAAATTCTAGGCCAATAGCCAAAAGCACACCATATGAGAGGATGGTAGGGGCTGAGGCACAGATTCCACAGCTGGAGTGCAGAGTTCAGTATTTATGTAAGGTTCCTGAAAGAACAGAGTTTAACAGATACCATGTTACTGCTTCCCATGACATAGAAACCAAGAGTGACGTATCTGAAGCTGAAGCCTATCTAGGAATGAGAGGGAATCTGGCAGGAAGGTTTGAAGTTATATTTGCATTGGCAGATGAGCTTCAAGACAGTGGCTGGGACTCTGACTGGTTAGTGGATACTTCTCATCAAGAGTGGAAAGTGAGGCTACATAACATCAAACCTTCCAAAATAAACAGCAGTGATCTTCTGGGAAATATTAGTATATTTCCTCTCCTCCCTATTGATGTTCTTTGGGAAGGTCAGGGGTGCATACAGGCAGGTGGCAAAGTATTGGTCAGATATCCAGGCAAGAAGCCTTTTAGAGGAGAGATTGTAGCTGAAGGGCTAGGATCTACTGTTTATGTATTGTTAGAAGGAACAGATAATCCGCTTTGTTTTCCACTCCACAGGCTGTCTCCGATTTGATCCATAGGAAGACCAGAGAAAAGTGGTTACGTGATGGAAAGAATGACGGAAGATCGCAAGAGCTGTGGAGAACAAGGCCTTTGACGTATTTCAAGCCTGGACTTATTTCTAAAGAACTTTAGAATGGACTTTCTAATGAACTTTTATCCAAAGACTGAAACACCTTCCCAGTGACAGAAATATGGGAGGGGTTGCATTTAAGGAAAATTCATGTGTATATTGAGTTTTTAGTAATGAAGAGATTTTCTGTGTGTAGTCTGAGAGAGAAAAAAAAATCATAGGGCGGAATGTGTTGCGTTTGTTAAAAATATGATTTTTATTATATTAATCAGACATAGGATACATGGGACAATTTTACAATAGTGAGATTAAATGTCAGTCTTTTTTGGTTTGAGTAGATTTCTCAAACAAATGCTTTTTCATACAATGGGGTTAGATACCATTGTTGTATTTAGCAAAGAAGTAAGACATTTACTTGTTTGTGATTTCTTTCAGCTCTCAAACTGAAAGAATTACAGTTTAGATTACAGGTTTGTTTTGAGTAGACAATAGGTAGATAGCATTGTTGTATTCAATGCTATTGTACAGCTACAGTAAACAGGTATGTTTTCTGTTGCTCAGCCTGACACATAAAAGCAGGCCTAAGCTAGGACAGACACACATCATGTTGCTGTAAGATCAGAAGAAGCCACTCATGAAGAACAGAACCTGGTCTCCAAGAAGAATCATTGGCAATGGAGATCACGAGTAACAGAAGTTAAGTAACCTTTAAATGTATTTGTACTGTTATAGACCATAGGCTGTTGTATTTGCTAGGCATTTTGCTTGTTTTAGAGATCTGTCAGTCTTGTATTTTAGTCCTAATATTGTAATAGTTTTGTATGTACAGCATCTTTGTATAGTAAAAGCACATTTACACACTGCAGAAGTCTCAGCTTCCTTGTTATACCACAGAGTAACCTTGCTAGTTAGACGTAAGCAAAACAATCACTCATATAGAGAGAAAAAAGAAATTGAAAATATTGTCTCAGGATTCTTTGCCTACTGGCCCATGGGATGATATCCAACCTAAAAGATCAATATGGTATAGTATCAGTCAATGATAGTATTGACAAAATTTTACATAAGACCTCATGCCCACGGGAATTATAAAAAACTGAGCGGTAAAGCTAGTACCGACGCCAGGAAAAAAGCAGCATTAAAATGCGATTTTATCAGTGTTTTGCATTGGTGTCAATTAGGGATGAGCTTCGAGTTCGAGTCAAACCCATGTTCGACTCGAACATCGCCTGTTTGGCTGTTCGCTGAATTTCGAACATTATGGGCCATTCGCGCCAAATTCGAGTGGCGCGTCACGGCCCATAATTCACAGCGGCATCGCAGTGCATTGCTGGCTGATGATTGGCCAAGCATATACTATGACCCGCATGCTTTGGCCAATCACAGCGTGCAAAAAACGGAGAGCCATAATTGGCCAAAACCAGGGTGGCTTTGGCCAATTATGTCTCAGGGGGTTTAGTACACGCCCCACACTATATAAGGCCGCCTCCGTGGCGGCCTTGTGTAGTGTGTGTCAGTGGTTAAAGAGAGAGGTTAAAGAGAGAGAGACAGTGTCATTTATTTTGAGTTAGATAGAGCAGGCAGGCGAGTCAGTTAGCTGCAGTTACAGTGTGTAGAGGATATATATGCATCCTAGGTGTTGTATACATATTTACACACTGTATTCAGTTTAGCTAGATCCGTTCCTGTTATTCTCTATACTGACAGGCAGGCAGGTGATTGTGCTAGCTGCAGTATTTTCACTTAGTGTACTCTGTCCTTTGCACAGTGTGCACCTAAAGGTACCTCAATACAATTAGTGGTGTTCTCATACTAAAACCACAGGCAGGGAGCTGCATTAATTTCATTTAGTGTACTGTGTCCTTTGCACAGCGTTCACCTAAAGGTACCTCAATACAATTAGTGGTGTTCTCATACTAAAACCACAGGCAGGGAGCTGCATTAATTTCATTTAGTGTACTTCTGTCCTTTGCACAGTGTGCACCTAAAGGTACCTGAATACAATTGGTGGTGTTCTCAAACTAATACCACAGGCAGGTAGCGGCAAGTATTTTCATTTAGTTTACTGTGTCCTCTGCACAGTGTGCACCTAAAACTAACTGAAGACAATTGCTGCTTTTCTCATACTAATACCACAGCAGGCAGTTGATTGTGCTAGCTGCAGTATAATCACTATAGATCTATGTATATACATCCCACCTTTGTGCAGCTACATCTCACTGCAGGCCATTAGTATGTCTGAAAGGCAAACAAGGAGAGGCAGACAGTCACGAGCCAATAAAAGAGGGCAAGCATGCTCTGTGTCTAGAGGCAACAGTGCTGGTCGTGGACACGGTGCATCCTCATCAGCACGTGGCCGTGGGACACGCTTGTCCTTCTTTTCGGCAGCGGGCCATGTTGAGCCGCAACATGCCGAAGACTTGGCAGAGTGGATGACCAGGCCGTCCTCATCTTCCTCATCCTCTCTCACCCAAGCTCAGGGTACTTTGCTTGGCAAAGCAGCTGCCAAAGCGGCCTCTTCCCTCGGCTCAATGGCATCAGTCACTCCTTCCCTAGCCCCACCATGTCCTCCTGAGGAGTCCCCTGAACTATTTGACCACAGTGTTGGGTACATGCTCCAGGAGGATGCCCAGTGTTTTGAAGGCTCCGATGATGGTACCCAGCTAGAGGAAGGCAGTAACGTGAGCCCAGAGAGAGGGGGTGCCCAACAAGGACAGCAATCTGGCAGTCATGTTCCCCCAGCTGCAGCATACTGCCAGATTTGCTTCAGTGATGAGGAGGGAGGGGATGATGAGGTCACTGACTCCACGTTGGTGCCTGATAGGAGAGAGGAGAAGGAGGAGGAGGCACATCTCCAAGGAGGCAGGATGCCCTCCGGGGGCCAGGTTAAGGGCAGCCAACCGACTGCATCACACCGCAGTGTTCCGCATGTTCAGGGTACTGCTGTCTCTGTGCGTTATTCCCAAAGTTCTTTGGTGTGGGCCTTTTTTGAGACATGTGCAGCAGATCACACCGTTGCTATTTGCAACATATGTCTGAAGCGTATCTCGCGTGGCCAAAACATGAGCCGCTTGGGCACCACGTGCTTGACCAGACATAAGTCGACCTGCCATGCAGTCCATTGGCAAGCATACAAAAAAGACCCACACCAAAGAACAAAGTGGACCTCACCTTGCTCCTCATCAGCTGGGATCTCCAACCCCACTATACCTTCAGTCCTCTCTGAAACCTGCACTGGGAGGAATGAAGGTGTAGAATTATGGATAAGTGTGGTATTACCACGCTACCAAGGAGGTGGGGAGGGGGAAAGGGAGAGGGTACCGCTGCAGCACTGAAGGTATATCAGAAACCCAAAGTAAATGGCAAAAAAAAGATAATGCTGCGCTGAATAAAGGATGGGGAACAGGTGAAACTAAATAAGTGCACCTAATAGACTAAGAGGTGATAATCAGTAAATAAACATCAAAAAAAGGAGTAATTATACAACATAAAGGAATAATACAATCAAAGGTGAATGAATCCAAGGTGAAAATAATAATAAGGTGCTAAGTGCAGCTGTGAACATGCACTAAAAAGTCCTCAAACTATTGCTAAAATTCCTCAAAGCATCATTGCTAAAATAAAAGTAATTCCAATGGTAAAAATATAAGCAAAGCGATGATCTGTGTTTTTGTGCAAAAAAGCAAAAACTGTGACTGGTTTAAAAAATATGAGTGAAAGTGCTGGTGCCAGATATTCCAACGCGTAGTGTCGTTGTTGAAGGGAGGAGGGAAACTTCTTATGTCCCTTGTAATTGGTGTGGTTGTCCCCTTACCTTACTCCTGTAAGGTAATTTCTAGGTAAATCCGGCGTATGCTCCGGTCATTCCCTGGTATGGCGTCTCCTAGCGCTGTGTGACCTTTATCTTTAATAGTTTCCCACTGGACTCCCGCTTGCCTTAGACCAGATTGTCCACTTTAATAACAGTCTTCTATTCTATTCCATCCCCAAGCAGGAGGTTGCGGGCCACTGGTTGGGCACCCCTGCTATAGATGGATTGAAATTCAGCCGATTCAGCCTGAAAGAACGATCTTTATATGCTGTTACCTTACAGCAGTAAGGTAAGGGGACAACCACACCAATCACAAGGGACATAAAAAGTTTCCCTCCTCCCTTCAACAACGACACTTCACGTTGGAATATCTGGCACCAGCACTTTCACTCATTTTTTTAAACCAGTCACAGTTTTTGCTTTTTTGCACAAGAACACAGATCATCGCTTTGCTTATATTTTTACCATTGGAATGACTTTTATTTTAGCAATGATGCTTTGAGGAATTTTAGCAACAGTTTGATGACTTTTTAGTGCATGTTCACAGCTGCACTTAGCACCTTATTATTATTTTTCACCTTGGATTCATTCACCTTTGATTGTATTATTCCTTTATGTTGTATAATTACTCCATGTTTGTATGTTTATTTACTGATTATCACCTCTTAGTCTATTAGGTGCACTTATTTAGTTTCACCTGTTCCCCATCCTTTATTCAGCGCAGCATTATCTCTTTTTTGCCAAGGTGTAGAATTAGGTGTGTCACAGCCAAGTACTTGCGGGCAATCTGCTATCAGTACACCAACGTCAGATTGTACCAGGCAAATTTCCCTGCCCCAGCTGCTGCACCGCCGAAAAAAGTTTGCTCCCAGCCATCCACATGCCCAGCGGTTGAATGCTAGCTTGGCTAAATTGCTAGCACTTCAACTTCTGCCTTTTCAATTGGTAGACTCTGCCCCCTTCCGTGAGTTTGTAGAATGTGCGGTTCCTCAGTGGCAGGTTCCCAAACGACACTTTTTCTCATGGAAGGCGATTCCGGCATGTGGAAAGCAATGTCTTGGCCTCGCTGGACAGGGCGGTCAGCGGTAAGGTGCATATTACCGCTGACTCATGGTCCAGCAGGCATGGACAGGGACGTTACCTATCTTTCACGGCGCATTGGGTGACTCTGCTGGCAGCTGGGAAGGACAAGGTGCAGTAGTGTTGGAGGTTGTTCCGCCACCATGCCTCCAAAATGCTACTACTGGTGATTCTGACACACCTCTCTCCTCCACCCCCTCCTCTTCTTCTTCCTCCATGGCCTCTACCTGTGCTTTGTCCCGGAACCAGCGGTGCTCCATAGGCGTTCAATGGGCTACGCAAGTACGCAAGCAAAAAGATGCCATACGGTGCTTGAGCTGGTGTGCTTGGGGGACAGGTGCCACACTGGGGCATAGATTATGTCAGCTCTGCAGAGGCAGGCTCAGAGGTGGTTGACGCCACACCAGCTTAAGCCAGGAAAGGTGGTTTGTGACAATGGCACCAACCTCCTCTCCGCCCTCCGACAGGGACAACTGACCCATGTGCCCTGTTTGGCTCACGTCCTTAACTTGGTGGTGCAGTGGTTCTTGGGCAGGTACCCGGGCTTACAGGAGGTCCTGAAGCAGGCCAGGAAACTCTGTGGGCATTTCCGCCGGTCATATAATGCCAGTGCTCGGCTGGCTGAGCTGCAAAAAAATTACAACCTGCCCAAGAACCACCTAATCTGTTACATGCCCACCAGGTGGAACTCTACATTGGCCACGCTGCAGCAGCTTCACACGCAGCAGAGGGCCATCAATGAGTATCTGTTGCAATATGGCACCAGGACAGTTTCAGGGGAGCTTGGATTTTTTTCCCCATGCCAGTGGACCATGATCAGGGATGCATGCACTGTCCTGGCACTATTTGAGGAGGCCACGAGGATGGTGAGCAGTAACAGTGCATGCATCAGTGACACTGTCCCTCTTGTCCACCTGTTGGAGCACACGCTGCGTGGAATAATGGACAGGGCACTTGAGGAAGAACAGAGGCAGGAAGACTTCCTTACCTCTTAATGCCCCCTTTATCCAGACAGTGTTCCTGCTGGCCCTGCTATCACACAAGAAGAGGACGAGGAGGAGGAGGAAGAGGAGGAGGATTGTGTCAGCATGGAGATGGAGACTAGCACTCAGCATCAGCAGCAGTCTTCAAGGGATCAATTACAGTCCCAAGATACCCATTGACTTGTACGTGGCTGGGAGGAGGTGGCTGCAGATCATGTCGTCCTCAGTGACCCAGAGGACACCGCACCGAATGCCTCAGCAAACCTACGCTGCATGGCCTCCCTGATCCTGCAAAGCCTGCGGAAGGATCCTCGTATTCGTGCGATCAAGGAGAGGGATCATTACTGGCTGGCAACCCTCCTTGATCCACGTTACAAGGGTAAGGTTGCGGACCTTATCTTGCCATCGCAGAGGAAGCAGAGGATGAAGCATTTTCGGGAGGCCTTGCAGAAAGGTCTGTGCAACGCGTTCCCAGAGACTGGGAGGTTACAAATTCCTGGTCCTGGACAACATGTTGCTGAGGCTTTCGGTCAGTCAAAGAAGGAGCGATGGAGAAGGTGGCCGTCTGACCGATGCGTTCAGACAATTTTTTAGTACGCAGCCCCAAGGTATGATCGGTTCCAGCAACCATCACCAGCGTCTGGTTTACATGGTGCAGGAATACCTAGGGGCAAGATCAGACTTGGACACCTTTCCCACGAAAATCCTCTGGGTTACTGTGTCTTGAGGATGGATCACTGGCCAGAGCTAGCACAGTATGCAATTGAGGAACTGGCCTGTCGTTCTTTCGGCACATTCAGTGCTGCTGGAGGCTTTGTAACCGATCACAGGGTGCGCCTGTCCACCGACTCGGTCGATCGACTGACCTTCATAAAAATGAATCAGTCTTGGATCACCACCAGCTACCAAGCACCTGATGCTGATGTAACCAAATAATTTTTTTTGAAATGTCAGATCCCTTTAAGACTTCCTATGCTGATGCTGAGTGACTATCCTGTTATGTTGAGTGATTACCCTCTTCCTCCTCAATGATCATGCTGATAGCTTGAAAGAACATTTTTGGTTCTGCGCACCGCCACCAGTGGCTAAGGCCCAATTTTTCAGCCCCTGTTTAACAGGGGCGTGTATTTACAATTTTTGATGCAATGCTTTGCAGCAGGGCTCATTGCTGCGCTCCAACAACAGTATCTGTGAGGGATTGCAATGTTGTGGCACCAACACCAGTGCCTAAGGCCCAATTTTTCAGCCCCTGTTTAACAGGGGCGTGTAAATACAATTTTTGATGCAATACTTTGCAGCAGGGCTCATTCCTGCGCTCCTAATAGAGTATATGTGAGGGGTTGCAGTGTTGTGGCACCAGCACCAGTGCCTAAGGCCCAATTTTTCTGCCCCTGTTTAAAAGGGGCGTGTAATTAAAATTTTTGATGCAATCCTTTGCAGCAGGGCTCATTGCTGCGCTCCAAGTACAATATCTGTGAGGGTTTGCAGTGTTGTGGCACCAGTGCTTAAGGCCCAATTTTTCTGCCCCTGTTCAACAGGGGCATGTAATTACAATTCTTGATCTAATAATTCACAGCAGGGCCCATTCCTGCGCCCACCAAGAGTAACTGTGAGGGCTTACAGTGTTATGGCAACACCACCACCACCACCAAAGGCCCAATTTTTCTGCCCCTGTTCAACAGGGGCATGTAATTACAATTCTTGATCTAATAATTCACATCAGGGCCCATTCCTGCGCCCACCAAGAGTAACTGTGAGGACTTACAGTGTTGTGGCACCAGCACCACCACCACCACCAAAGGCCCAATTTTTCCTACCACTGTTCAACAATGTCATGTAATTACAATTCTTGATATAATAGTTCACAGCAGGGCGTTCCAGCGCCCACCAAGAGTAACTGTGAGGGCTTACAGTGTTTTGGCAACACCAACACCTAAGGGCCAAATTTCTGCAGAGTATATACGGCAGGCCCCTACTTTCAAACATCCAACTTACAAACGACTCCTACTTGCAAACGGAAGGAGACAACATGAAGTGAGAGGAAATCTACCCCTAGGAAGGGAAATTCTTTCCTGTAAGAGTTAATATGGGAAAAAGGTGTCTCCTCTCCACTGATGCTTTATCACCAATCCTTGTTTCAATAAAAAACCCAAATTTTCAGAAAACATTTGTCATTGGGACGGAAAGTGAGGTGAAATGTTCTGAACAGGTGCACAGACAGCAAAACAAATGTTACAGGGTGATAACCCTTCCCTATGTTTTCCAAAAAGCTTAAAAATAGATTTTTTGGCTGGAGCTACATTTAAAAAATGTACCTGTTTCAAATTACAAACAGAT
Source organism: Rana muscosa (assembly GCA_029206835.1). Classification (NCBI taxonomy): domain Eukaryota; kingdom Metazoa; phylum Chordata; class Amphibia; order Anura; family Ranidae; genus Rana; species Rana muscosa. The sequence goes on from CM055119.1 coordinate 138,487,044, forward strand.
TCTACTTAAGAACAAACCTACAGTCCCTGTCTTGTTTGCACCGCCTGTATACTGCTGTTCAGAGTATATAGGGCCTTTTTTTAATTTGGGTGCGGGGTTCCCCTTAACCACTTAAGCCCCGGACCATTTCGGGCCATTAGGACCAAGCCTGTTTTTGGGATTCGGCACTGCGCTGCTTTAACTGTAAATTGTGCGGACATGCAATGTTGTACCCAAATGAAATTTGCGTCCTTTTCTTCCCACAAATAGAGCTTTCTTTTAATGGTATTTGATTGCCTCTGCGATTTTTATTTTTTGCGATATAAACAGAAAAAGACCGAAAATTTAGAAAAAAAATGATATTTTCTACTTTTTGTTATAAGAAAAATCGAATAAACTCAATTTTAGTCATACATTTAGGCCAAAATGTATTCAGCCACATGTCTTTAGTAAAAAAAATGTCAATAAGCGTATATTTATTGGTTTGCGCAAAAGTTATAGCGTTTACAAACTAGGGTACATTTTCTGAAATTTACACAGCTTTAAATTTATGACTGCCTATCTCATTTCTTGAGGTGCTAAAATGGCAGGGCAGTACAAAACCCCCCCAAATGACCCCATTTTGGAAAGTAGACACCCCAAGGAAATTGCTGAGAGGCATGTTGAGCCCATTGAATATTTTTTTTTTTCGTCCCAAGTGATTGAATAATGACAAAAAAAAATAAAAAATTACAAAAAGTTGTCACTAAATGATATATTGCTCACACATGCCATGGTTATATGTGGAATTGCACCCCAAAATACATTCTGCTGCTTCTCCTGAGTACGTGGATACCACATGTGTGGGACTTTTTAGGAGCCTAGCCACGTACGGGACCCCGGAAACCAAGCACCGCCTTCAGGATTTCTAAGGGCGCAAATTTTTGATTTCACTCCTCACTACCTATCACAGTTTCGAAGGCCATAAAATGCCAAAATAGCACAACCCCCCCAAATGACCCCATTTTGGAAAGTAGACACCCCAAGCTATTTACTGAGAGGCATGTTCAGTCCATGGAATATTTTATATTTTGCCACAAGTTGCGGGAATATGACAAACTTTTTTTTTTTTTCACAAAGTTGTCACTAAATGATATATTGCTCACACATGCCATGGGCATATGTGAAATTACACCCCAAAATACATTCTGCTGCTTCTCCTGAGTACGGGGATACCACATGTGTGGGACTTTTTGGGAGCCTAGCCGCGTACGGGACCCCAAAAACCAAGCACCGCCTTCAAGGTTTCTAAGGGCATAAATTTTTGATTTCACTCCTCACTACCTATCACAGTTTTGAAGGCCATAAAATGCCAAGATGGCACAAAACCCCCCCAAATGACCCCATTTTGGAAAGTAGACACCCCAAGCTATTTGCTGAGAGGCATGTTGACCCCATTGAATATTTTTTTTGTTTTGTCCCAAATGATTGAATAATGACAAAAAGAAAAAAAAATGTACAAAAAGTTGTCACTAAATGATATATTGCTCACACATGCCATGGTTATATGTGGAATTGCACCCCAAAATACATTCTGCTGCTTTTCCTGAGTACGGGGATACCACATGTGTGGGACTTTTTGGGAGCCTAGCCGCGTACAGGGCCCCAAAAACCAAGCACCGCCTTCAGGATTTCTAAGGGCGTAAATTTTTGATTTCACTCCTCACTACCTATCACAGTTTTGAAGGCCATAAAATGCCAAAATAGCACAAAACCCCCCCAAATTACCCCATTTTGGAAAGTAGACACCCCAAGCTATTTGCTGAGAGGCATGTTGAGTCCATGGAATATTTTATATTTTGCCACAGGTTGCGGGAATATGACAAACTGTTTTTTTTTTTGCACAAAGTTGTCACTAAATGATATATTGCTCACACATGCCATGGGCATATGTGAAATTACACCCCAAAATACATTCTGCTGCTTCTCCTGAGTACGGGGATACCACATGTGTGGGACTTTTTGGGAGCCTAGCCGCGTACGGGACCCCAAAAACCAAGCACCGCCTTCAAGGTTTCTAAGGGCATACATTTTTGATTTCGCTCCTCACTACCTATCACAGTTTTGAAGGCCATAAAATGCCAAGATGGCACAAAACCCCCCCAAATGACCCCATTTTGGAAAGTAGACACCCCAAGCTATTTGCTGAGAGGCATTTTGAGCCCATTGAATATTTTTTTTTTTTGTCCCAAGTGATTGAATAATGACCAAAAAAAAAAAACAAATGTACAAAAAGTTGTCACTAAATGATATATTGCTCACACATGCCATGGTTATATGTGAAATTACACCCCAAAATACATTCTGCTGCTTCTCCTGAGTACGGGGATACCACATGTGTGGGACTTTTTGGGAGCATAGCCGCGTACGGGACCCCAAAAACCAAGCACCGCCTTCAAGGTTTCTAAGGGCATACATTTTTGATTTCACTCCTCACTACCTATCACAGTTTTGAAGGCCATAAAATGTCAAAATAGCCCAAAACCCCCACAAATGACCCCATTTTGGAAAGTAGACACCCCAAGCTATTTGCTGAGAGGCATGGTGAGTATTTTACAGCTCTCATTTGTTTTTGAAAATTAAGAAAGACGTTTTTTTTTCTTTTTTTTTTTCTTTTTTTACATTTTCAAAACTTTGTGACAAAAAGCGAGATCTGCAAAATACTCAACATACCTCTCAGCAAATAGCTTGGGGTGTCTACTTTCCAAAATGGGGTCATTTAGGGGGGTTTTGTGCCATCTGGGCATTCCATGGCCTCCGAAACTGTGATAGGCAGTGAGGAGTGAAATCAAAAATTTACACCCATAGAAATCCTGAAGGCGGTGCTTGGTTTTTGGGGTCCCGTACGCGACTAGGCTCCCAAAAAGTCCCACACATGTGGTATCCCCGTACTCAGGAGAAGCAACAGAATGTATTTTGGGGTGTAATTCCACATATGCCCATGGCATGTTTGAGCAATATATAATTTAGTGACAACTTTTTGTACATTTTTTTTTTTTGGTCATTATTCAATCACTTGGGACAAAAAAAAAAAATATTCAATGGGCTCAACATGCCTCTCAGCAAATAGCTTGAGGTGTCTACTTTACAAAATGGGGTCATTTGGGGGGGTTTTGAACTGTCCTGGCATTTTATGCACAACATTAGGAAGCTTATGTCACACATCATCCACTCTTCTAACCACTTGAAGACAAAGCCCTTTCTGACACTTTTTGTTTACATGAAAGAAAATTTTTTTTTGCAAGAAAATTATGTTGAACCCCCAAACATGATATATTTTTTTAAAGCAAAGGCCCTACAGATTAAAATAGTGGGTGTTGCATTTTTTTTTTCCACACAGTATTTGCGCAGCGATTTTTCAAACGCATTTTTTGGGGGAAAAACACACTTTTTTTATTTTTAATGCACTAAAAAACACTATATTGCCCAAATGTTTGATGAAATAAAAAAGATGATCATAGGCCGAGTACATGGATACCAAACACGACATGCTTTAAAATTGCGCACAAACGCGCAGCGGCGACAAAACTACATTCATTTTTAAAAGCATTTAAAAGCCTTTACAGGTTACCACGTTAGATTTACAGAGGAGGTCTACTGCTAAAATGTCTGCCCTCGATCTGACCTTCGCGGTGATACCTCACATGCATGATGCAATTGCTGTTTACATATGACGCTAGACCGACGCGTGCGTTCGCCTTTGCGCAATAGCAGGGGGGGACAGCGGTGCTTTTTTTTTTTTTTTTTTTTATTATTTATTTGGCTTTTTTATTTTATTTTTAAACTGTGCCTTCCATATTTTATTTTTTTTACCATTTTTATCGTTATCTCAGGGAATGTAAATATCCCCTATGATAGCAATAGGTAGTGACAGGTACTCTTTTTTTGAAAAAAATTGGGGGGTTAGACCCTAGATCTTTCCTCTGCCCTCAAAGCATCTGACCACACCAAGATCGGTGTGATAAAATGCTTTCCCAATTTCCCAATGGCGCTTTTTATATCCGGGGGGGGGACATTCCCTCCCACTGCTTGTAAAAGCAGTCTAGAGGCTAATTATCTGCTAGAATTGCTTTTACATGAAAGCCGGCTGCTGGCTGAAAAGAATGATACCAAGATGATACCTAAACCCGCAGGCATCATTCTGGTATAAACATTCAAAGTCCAGCAACATACCAGTACGTTGCTGGTCCTTGTTGGACATGTATTGTAATCTTTTTTTTTCATACAGCCTATTGGCTGAACGAAAAAAAGAGATTGATTGGTGGGTATGCCCACCATTAGAATACCTCCCTTCATCCACCCACTTCTAATGATGGGCATATATGCCGAAGCATGGGGGCATCCTCCCGCAAAAAAGTTATGCCGCGTACACACGGTCAAGCCTTCGTCGGAATTTCGACCGTATGTACGCGGGATAAAAGGTTATGCCGCGTACACACGGTCGGACTTTTCCACGGATAAGCCTCCGTTGGAATTTCGACCGTATATACGCGGCATTAGGAGCAAAATCGCTCCTCCGCCCCTGCTGCCCCCATGCTTCGGCATATATGCTCTTTTTTTTAACTGTGGTGGTGAAATAACCTCCTACAGCGTTGGAGTCACGGCTTTATGTATCGTGGGAGCAAACGCTGTTGCTGTCAAGATAAATAGATCCGCGCTGCAACTGAATGGCGTACCTGCTAAGCAAATGGTGGTTAACATTAAAACAAAGTAACATTACAGTACAACAGTAAGACCTTACCATGCCATACCTGCAAAGCAAATACCAAAACAAAACCTAGTAAAAAATAAAAAAATGTTTTAACGCAACCTGTGCCTAAAATATATATATGCCGAAGCATGGGGGCATCCTCCCGCAAAAAAGTTATGCCGCGTACACACGGTCGGAATTTCGACCGTATGTACGCGGCATTAGGAGCAAAATCGCTCCTCCGCCCCTGCTGCCCCCATGCTTCGGCATATATGCTCTTTTTTTTAACTGTGGTGGTGAAATCACCTCCTACAGCGTTGGAGTCACGGCTTTATGTATCGTGGGAGCAAACGCTGTTGCTGTCAAGATAAATAGATCCGCGCTGCAACTGAATGACGTACCTGCTAAGCAAATGGTGGTTAACATTTAAAACAAAGTAACATTACAGTACAACAGTAAGACCTTACCATGCCATACCTGCAAAGCAAATACCAAAACAAAACCTAGTAAAAAATAAAAAAATGTTTTAACGCAACCTGTGCCTAAAATATATATATGCCGAAGCATGGGGGCATCCTCCCGCAAAAAAGTTATGCCGCGTACACACGGTCGGAATTTCGACCGTATGTACGCGGCATTAGGAGCAAAATCGCTCCTCCGCCCCTGCTGCCCCCATGCTTCGGCATATATGCTCTTTTTTTTAACTGTGGTGGTGAAATCACCTCCTACAGCGTTGGAGTCACGGCTTTATGTATCGTGGGAGCAAACGCTGTTGCTGTCAAGATAAATAGATCCGCGCTGCAACTGAATGACGTACCTGCTAAGCAAATGGTGGTTAACATTTAAAACAAAGTAACATTACAGTACAACAGTAAGACCTTACCATGCCATACCTGCAAAGCAAATACCAAAACAAAACCTAGTAAAAAATAAAAAAATGTTTTAACGCAACCTGTGCCTAAAATATATATATGCCGAAGCATGGGGGCATCCTCCCGCAAAAAAGTTATGCCGCGTACACACGGTCGGAATTTCGACCGTATGTACGCGGCATTAGGAGCAAAATCGCTCCTCCGCCCCTGCTGCCCCCATGCTTCGGCATATATGCTCTTTTTTTTAACTGTGGTGGTGAAATCACCTCCTACAGCACTGGAGTCACGGCTTTATGTATCGTGGGAGCAAACGCTGTTGCTGTCAAGATAAATAATTCCGCGCTGCAGTTGAATGGCGCACCTGAAAACAAAAAATTACATACCTGAAAAGCAAGCATGATAAAACATTGCAGAATAGAATACAGTAAAAAAAGAGCAGAACAATAGAGAGAAAATAGAGAGAGAGAGAACAATAAAACGACAACTATTTTTGGTTTTTTTATTTTATATTTTTTTTGTGTTTTGTTTTTTACGTTTTTTTTTTCTTTTTTACACTTTTTTTTGTAACTTTACAACTGTAATGGTTCGGGTCTCTCAAAATGTAATGGCATCTTGGGAGACCCTGTGTAAGTGTGTCCTAGTCTGTGAAATGCTGTACCCTACGCTAAAACTTCACTTTTGAGTGGTAGCGTTCAAAACATTCACCTTGGCAAAGACCAGGCTTGTCAGGACAGAGTGGACAAAAACTACGGGTGTCACGCCTAAATCCGCGCTTGCTACAGACACGACATCTTTTTTGGGGGTGGCTTTGGGTAGGGGTACTCGGGAGGACATACGAATAATGCCTCTCATGCAGCCGGCTTACTGCATTTGGTTGGGGATGGTGAGGTGCAGAACCGCCTGGATACAGGAGTTCTGTGACTATCTCATTCTGGAATTTTAGAAGAGATAACGTCCCGCCTGAAGCTCTGTATAGCACATGAGCGTTCAGCAAAGCCAATTGGAATAATGATAGAGACACTTTTTTGTACCAGCGTCTCGCCTTACGGTCAATTAGATACGGCGCCATCAACTGGTCGTTGAGGTCCACCCCTCCCATATTTTGGTTATATTCGTGGACACAGAGGGGTTTCTCCACAACACCAGTCGCCGTACGAATTTGGACTGTCGTGTCTGCATGAAGGGAGGTAAGAAGGAAAACATTCTTATTGTCCCTCCACTTCATAGCGAGCAAGTTATTACACTTCAAGCAGGCTCTCTCCCCCAGCCTAAGACGGGCATCTACAAGCCGCTGGGGAAAGCCCCGGCGATTAGGTCGCACGGTGCCACATGCTCCAATCTTATGATCAAACAAGTGACTAAACAGTGGCACGCTCGTGTAATAATTGTCCACATACAAGTGGTACCCCTTTCCGAATAAGGGTGACACCAAGTTCCACACTATCTTGCCAGCGCTCCCTATGTAATCCGGGCAGTTGACCGACTCAATCTGACTGTCTTTTCCCTCATAAACCGTAAAGTTCACTACATAGCCTGTTGCCCTGTCACAGAACTTGTAGAGCTTGACCCCGTATCTGGCACGCTTGCTGGGAAGGTACTGCTTGAAAGACAAGCGGCCAGAAAATTTAATCAGGGACTCATCAACGCAGACAACTTGATCGGGAGTAAACAAGGCTGCAAAACGTTCGTTGAAGTGGTTTATGAGGGGCCGAATTTTATAGAGCCGGTCGTATTCAGGGTCCCCACGTGGACGACAAAGTTCATTGTCGTTGAAGTGCATGAACCGCAAAATCTGCTCGTATCGTGCCCTGGACATGGAGGCAGAGAACACGGGCATGTGGTCAATTGGGTGCGTGGACCAATAAGCACGCAATGACGGAAATTTATGTGTGCCCATGTTGAGGGAAAGGCCCAGAAAGGTCTTAAATTCGGAAACCGTAATTGGTTTCCAATTTCTGGCAATTTTAGGCAACTGGGGGTTAGCGGCGATAAATTGACCAGCATATAAATTACTCTGGTCCACAATAGATCTATAGAGATCTTCCGTGAAAAACAGCGAATAAAAATCGATTGGCATAAAATCAGCTGTTTCCACCTGAATACCGGGTTGGGCAGTGAATGGGGGAAGTACGGGTTCTGCAGAAGTGGTGGGGACCCAATCAGGATAGGCGAATTCTGCAGGAAGGGCAGTATGGGCACGACGGGCCTGCCTTTGTCTTCTTGGTGGCAGCGGGACACTACTTGTGCTTGCCACCTCGCCAGCTTGAACTGCACTTATGGGACTCGCCACGTCACCAAGTGTTACTGCAGTGCTGGATGTACGTCCAGGCTGTACTAGGCCGCTGGTGCTTGCCAGTTCACCAGAAGGAATAGCGGCGCTAGTACTACTCTGCTCCATGATACGAGAGACCTGCGGTTCTTGCTCCTCAACAACCTCAGAAGATCGGGATCGGGTATGCCTGACCTTAGCAGGGACCTCAACTTCGTCGTCAGAGCTATCTGACGTGGGGCCGCTGACGTCACTGTCTTCTACGGGAAGATATTCTGAGCCTGAATCTGACAGATACGTGACCTCCTCTTCACTATCTGTCATGCTCAGAATCTCGTAGGCCTCTTTACTAGTGTACCTTCGACTTGCCATTTTGGGCTCTAAATTTAGGGGTACACTAGTAAGATTCACAGGAAAAAAAGCACCTGACTGTCGTCAGCAAATATATCAAACGCTACAAAAAAACTGTTAGCGATCGCAGGGATCAGGCCTGTCTCTGCGAACGCTGCAGTTATGTGTGTTGTGTTTGGTAAGTGACAGTGATCGATCGATACTGCACTTGGGTGGGCTGGGCTGGGCTGGGCGGAGGGGCTAAACGCAGGTACTAGCAGGTATCTGGGCTGATCCCGCTAACACTGCGTTTTTGGGAACCCTAAACCGCTGGGGATGCTAGTATAGATCTGATCAGATACTATACCACTAAGGGGGGTGTATGCTTTGCGCGTGGGTGTTAGCGTTACTGGCACTAACCTAACACTGCCTGGGGCGACGCAGACCCTCTCTGGCGCTAAAACCTAATTGATCTCACCCGCCGGGCAATCAGGGGGGTTAAACCTTTATTGGGTTATATACGGCGGGTGCCCTGATGCTATAAAAAGCAAACTAATCAACCAGCGTCACCCGTAACCTTTATATGGTGATCACTGGTGAAAGGGTTAACTAGGGGCAATCAGGGGGTTAAAACCTTTATTAGGTTAAATATGGGGGTACCTGACACCAATAAAAACCTGCGGCGAACCTAAAAAAAAAATAACTGCCTATCTAAAACACCAGCGACACGAATACAGCGATCGGAAAAACAATCGCTTAGTGACGCTGAAGTTAGGGGGTGAAAGGGTTACCTGGGGGGTGATCAAGGGGTTAAACCTTTATTAGGGGGGGTTAGGGGGCTACCCTGGACCTAAAGGGGCCTAATCCTAACTGCCTTGCAACTTTTTACAATCACAGATGACACTAAATGCAGTGATCAGTAAAATAAATGATCACTGCAATCAGTGACACTGTGATTGGGGGCTTTGGGGTGACCTGGGGGGTGATCTGGGGGTGACTGGGGGGTGATTTGTGTGCCTATGTGTACCTACGTGTCAGTGGACTGTTGGAGCACTAACCTCTGTCTTCACTCCTCGGCGCCGGGAACGAAAAGACCGCGGCGAGGGAGATGACATCACTTCCTCCAGCCTGTGTTTACATCACATGGCGGAGGAAGCAATTTCATTGGCCGGGAGCGATCGCGAGGGGGGGGGCGGAATCGAGCGGCCGCCCCCTCATGCCTGATCGCTCCCGAACACTTAACGGACGCTCACTGCAGTGAAGGGGGGTCCGGATGGACCCCCCAACTGCACAAAGGCGATCACGTAGATCTACGTGATTCTGCCTGTCCGTGCCATTCTGCCGACGTAAATCGGCGGTGGGCGGTCTTTAAGTGGTTAATATCCATACAAGACCCAAATGGGCTGGTAGTGGGCTAGGGGGGTACCCATGCCATTTTTCTAAATGATTTTCATCCATATTGCCGGGACCAGACATTACATTAAAGCCACAAGCAGTTTTAAATGACTTTTTTTCCTTTAGAAATGTCATTTTGTGCAGGGACAATTCTCAACACGGGAAACACGTGCCACCTCACAGGCATACTTTAGACACCCCCCAGGTACGATATTTAAAGGAATATTTCACTTTTTTTTTCACTTTAAGCATCATTAAAATCACTGCTCCCAAAAACATGTCCCCTGGGGCAGGACCCGGGTCCCCAAATCCTTTTTAGGACAATAATTTGCATATTAGCCTTGATAATTAGCACTTTTAATTTTGAACGTTCGAGTCCATTGTATTTAATAGGGTTCTAAAGTTCGCACAAACTTTCGGTCCGTTCGCAGGTTCTGGTGCAAACCGAACCGGGGGGTGTTCGGCTCATCCCTATTATTACTAAAGGCAAATCCACTTTGCACTACTGCACTGAAAGTGCACTTGGAAGTGCAGTCGCTGTAGATCTGAGGGGGACATGCAAGGAAAATAAAAAACAGCATTTTATGTTGCACATGATTGGATGATAAAATAAGCAGAGCTTCCCCTCATTTCAGATCTTCCCCTCAGATCTACAGCAATCTACAGTGACTGCACTTACAAGTGCACTTTGAAGTGCACTTGTAGTGCAAATTGGATTTGCCTTTAGTAAATGACCCCCATAGTGTCTAGCTAATATTAATTTTATTCCTGCTTTATTCATTTACACTTATAACAGCGCAGCACCATTTATTTTATATATCTTTTATGTGCGGTTATGGATTGACCCTTTCGGTGCTTTCGGCAGTTAAATCGCTATACTGTACAGTAGCCTGGGAATGTATATTTAACCACTTCAGCCCCGCACCATTTGGCTGGTCAAAGACCAGGCCACTTTTTGCAATTCGGCACTGCATCGTTTTACCTGACAATTGCGTGGACGTGCGAAGTGGCTCCCAAACAAAATTGACGTCCTTTTTTTCCCCACAAATAGAGCTTTCTTTTGGTGGTATTTTATCACCTCTGCGTTTTTAAATTTTTACGCTATAAACAAAAAAAGAGCGACAATTTTGAAAAAAATTCAATATTTTTTACTTTTTGCTATAATAAATATCCCCCAAAAATATAGGCCGATACGTATTTTTCTACATATTTTTGGTAAAATCTACAAAATAGGGGATAGTTTTATGGCATTTTTATTAATAATTTTATTTTTACTAGTAATGGCGGCGATCAGCGATTTTTATCGTAACTGTGACATTATGGCGGACACTTTTGACACCATTTTGGGACCATTGTAATTTTTACAGCGATCAGTGCTATAAAAATGCACTGATTACTGTAAAAATGACACTGGCAGTGAAGGGGTTTTACCACTAGGTGGCGCTAAAGGTGTTAAGTGTGCCCTAGGGAGTGATTCTTACTATTAGGGGGAGGAGCTACACGTGACACGTCAATGATGACCGTTCCCGATCACGTGGAACAGCCATCAGTGACATGTCACTAGGCAGAATATGGGAATGCCTTGTTTACAAAGGCATCCCCCTGTTCTGCCTTTGCCGACCGCAATCGCGGGCCGCCCGGGAACATCGAGTTCCCGGGACCCGCAAACACGCTCAAGAGGCACACGGCACGCGCGCGCCCACTGGGCGGCAAATTTAAAGGAACATACAGGTATGCCCATGTGCCTGCCCGTGCCATTCTGTCGACGTACATCTGCGTGCGGCAGCCGGCAAGTGGTTAATATAAACCTTTTAAGAAAACCTGTTAGAGTCTGCAAAAGACTTGAAACTGGGGTGGAGGTTCACCTTCCAGCAGGACAACGACCCTAAACATACAGCCAGCCAGAGCCACAATAGAATGGTTTAGATCAAAGCATATTCATGTGTTAGAATGACCCCGTCAAAGTCCAGACCTAAATCCAATTGAAAATCTGTGGCAAGACTTGAAAATTGCTGTTCACAGATGCTCTCCATTCAATCTGACAGAGCTTGAGCTATTTTGCAAAGAAGTATGAGCAAAAATGTCACTCTCTAGATTAGAGATGAGCCGAACACCCCCCCAGTTCGGTTTGCATCAGAACATGCGAACAGGCAATAAATTTGTTCGAACATCCGAACACCGTTAAAATCTATGGGACTCGAACATGAAAAATAAACGACCCTAAACATACAGCCAGCCAGAGCCACAATAGAATGGTTTAGATCAAAGCATATTCATGTGTTAGAATGACCCCGTCAAAGTCCAGACCTAAATCCAATTGAAAATCTGTGGCAAGACTTGAAAATTGCTGTTCACAGATGCTCTCCATTCAATCTGACAGAGCTTGAGCTATTTTGCAAAGAAGTATGAGCAAAAATGTCACTCTCTAGATTAGAGATGAGCCGAACACCCCCCAGTTCGGTTTGCATCAGAACATGCGAACAGGCAATAAATTTGTTCGAACATCCGAACACCGTTAAAATCTATGGGACTCGAACATGAAAAATCTAAAGTGCTAATTTTAAAGGCTTATATGCAAGTTATTGTCATATAAAGTGTTTGGAGACCCGGGTCCTGCCCCAGGGGACATGTATCAATGCAAAAAAAAGTTTTAAAAACTGCAGTTTTTTCGGGAGCAGTAATTTTAATAATGCTTAAAGTGAAACAATAAAAGTGAAATATTACTTTACATTTTGTACCTAGGGTGTGTGTATAGTATGCCTGTAAAGTAGCGCTTGTTTCCCGTGTTTAGAACTGACCCTGCACAAAGTGTAATTTCTGAAGGAAAAAAGTCATTCAAAAGTACTCGCGGCTGTAATAAATTGTCGGCTCTTGGCAATACAGAGAAAAGTAATTGAAATGCGTGGGGGACCCCCCAAATTCAATTACCAGGCCCTTCAGGTCTGGTATGGATATTAAGGGGAATCCTGTGTCAAATTTTAAAAAAAAATGACATGGGGTTCCCCCCAAATATCCATACCAGACCCTTCAGGTCTGGTATGGATTTTAAGGGGAACTTCACGCAAAATGTAAAAAAAAATGGCGTGGAGTTCCCCCAAAAATCCATACCAGACACTTTATCCGAGCACGCAACCTGGCAGGCCACAGGAAAAGAGGGGGGATGAGAGAGCGCCCCCACCTCCTGAACCATACCAGGCCACATGCCCTCAACATGGGGAGGATGCTTTGGGGGTCTGTGACCCCTCAAAGCACCATGTCCCCATGTTGATGGGGACAAGGGCCTCATCCCCACAACCCTTGCCCGGTGGTTGTGGGGGTCTGTGGGCGGAGGACTTATCGGAATATGGAAGACACCTTTAACAAAGGGGACCCCCAGATCCCGCCCCCATGTGAATTGGTAAGGGGTACATTGTACCCCTACCATTTCACAAAGAAAGTGTAAAAAATTTAAATAAAACACACAGACACCGTTGGGATAAGTCCTTTTTTAAAAATAAAAAAAATAAAAAAAAGATTTCAGCGGTGGTAATCTACTCTCGGTCCCCACTCCAGTGATGTCGGTATCCTGCGATGGATGATCAGCTCTCCAGGTCCAGGCTCCAGCGATGAGATGTCCAGCGCAGCGAGGAACAGCATCCTGTCTCCACCGGAGACACCCCGGGAAAAACGTTGCAGCAGCCTGACAGGTCTCGTATGTAGCTGAGGACGGGGCCACCTGTCACATGACCCCGTCCCCCTCTGATGCAAGGGGAAACCCGGGCTTACCCAGTGACGTGCGGGTGACCCCGCCCCCCTCTGATGCAAGGGGAAACCTGAGTCACTGGGAAAGCCCGGGTTTCCCCTTGCGTCAGAGGGGGACGGGGTCACGTGACGGGTGGCCCCGTCCTCAGCTACATACGAGACCTGTCATGCTGCCGCAACGTTATTCCCGGGGTGTCTCTGGTGGAGACAGGTTGCTGTTCCTCGCTGCGCTGGACATCTCATCGCTGGAGCCTGGACCTGGAGAGGAGATCATCCATTGCAGGATACCGACAGAGTTGGAGTGGAGACCAAGAGTGGATTACCACCGCTGGAATCTTTTTTTTTTTATTTATTTTTTTATTTTTAATAAAGGACTTATCCCAACGGTGTCTGTGTGCTCTTTTTTACAATTTTTTACACTTTCTTTGTGAAATGGTAGGGGTACAATGTACCCCTTACAAATTCACATACTGGGGGGCCGGGATCTGGGGGTCCCCTTTGTTTAAGGGGTCTTCCAGATTCGGATAAGCCCCCCGCCCGCAGACCCCCACAACCATCGGGCAAGGGTTGTGGGGATGAGGCCCTTGTCCCCATCAACATGGGGACATGGTGCTTTGAGGGGTCACAGACCCCCAAAGCATTCTCCCCATGTTGAGGGCATGTGGTCTGGTACAGTTCAGGAGGGGCGGCACTCTCTCGTCCCCCCCTCTTTTCCTGCAGCCTGCCAGGTTGCATGCTCGGATAAAGGGTCTGGTATGGATTTTTGGAGGGGAACTCCACGCCATTTTTTTTTTAATTTGGCGCGGAGTTCCCCTTAAAATCCATACCAGACCTGAAGGGTCTGGTATGGATATTTGGGGGGAAACCCATGTAATTTTTTTTTAATTTGACGCAGGGTTCCCCTTAATATCCATACCAGACCTAAAGGGCCTGGTAATTGAATTTGGGGGGACCCTCACACATTTTTTTTTCCTTTATCAACGACTTTCAATGACTTTTCTCTGTATTGCCGGGAGCCGACAATTCATTATAGCCGCGAGTACTTTTAAATGTGCAGGGACAGTTCTAAGCACGGGAAACAAGCTCTACTTTACAGGCATACTATACACACCCCCTAGGTACGAAATTTTAAGGAATATTTCACTTTTATTGTTTCACTTTAAGCATTATTAAAATCACTGCTCCCGAAAAAATGTAAGTTTTTAAAACTTTTTTTTTGCATTGATACATGTCCCCTGGGGCAGGACCCAGGTCCCCAAACACTTTTTATGACAATAGCTTGCAAATAAGCCTTTAAAATTAGCACTTTAGATTTCTCCCATAGACTTTTACAGGGTGTTCCGCGGCTTTTAGAATTTGCCGCGAACACCTCAAATTGTTCGCTGTTCGGAGAAATGGCGAACAGGCAATGTTCGAATCGAACATAAGTTTGACTCAAACTCGAATCTCATCCCTACTCTAGATTAGTGATGAGCCGAACACCCCCAGGGTTCGGTTCGCACCAGAACCCGCGAACGGACCGAAAGTTCGCACGAACTTTAGAACCCTATTAAATACAATGGATGCAAACGTTCGAAATCTAAAGTGCTAATTATAACGACTATTATGCATGTTATTGTCCTAAAAAGGGTTTGGGAACCCGGGTTCTGCACCAGGGGACATGTATCAATGCAAAAAGACGTTTTAAAAACTGCAGTTTTTCTGGAGCAGTCATTTTAATGATGCATAAAGTGAAAAAAAAAGTCAAATATTCCTTTAAATATCGTACCTGGGGGGTGTCTAAAGTATGCCTGTGAAGTGCCACGTGTTTCCCGTGTTTAGAACTGTCCCTGCACAAAATTACATTTCTAAAGGAAAAAAAGCCATTTAAAACTGCTTGCGGCTTTAATGTAATGTCTGGTCCCGGTAATATGGATGAAAATCTTTAAGAAAAATGGCATAGCTACCCCATCACACACCCCCCCCCCCCCTACCCCAGCCCATTACCAGCCCCTTTGGGTCTTGTATGGATATTAAGGGGCACCCCGCACACAAAATAAAAAAGGCCCTATATACTCTGAACAGCCGTATACAGGCGGTGCATACAAGACAGGGACTGTAGGTTTGTTCTTATGTAGAATCTGTTTGTAATTTTGAACAGGTACATTGTTTAAGTGTAGCTCCAGGTAAAAAATCTATTTTTAAGCTTTTTGGAAAACATAGGGAAGGGTTATCACCCCTGTAACATTTGTTTTGCTGTCTGTGCAGTGTGTACCTGTTCAGAACAGTTCACCTCACTTTCCGTCCTAATGACAAATGTTTTTTGAAAATTTGGGTTTTTTATTGAAACAAGAATTGGTGATAAAGCATCAGTGGAGAGGAGACACTTTTTTTCCCATATTAACTCTTACAGGAGAGAATTTGCCTTCCTAGGGGTAGATTTCCTCTCACTTCCTGTTGTATCCTTCCGTTTGCAAGGAGGAGTCGTTTGTAAGTTGGATGTTTGAAAGTAGGGGCCTGCCGTATATACTCAGCTGAAATTTGCCCCTTACATGTTGGTGTTGCCACAACACTGTGGACCCTCACAGTTACTCTTGGTGGGCGCATGAATGGGCCCTGCTGTGAATTATTAGATCAAGAATTGTAATTGCATGCCCCTGTTGAACAGGGGCTGAAAAATTGGGCCTTTGGTGGTGGTGGTGGTGTTGACACAACACTGTAAGGCCTCACAGTTAGTCTTGGTGGGCGCAGGAATGGGCCCTGCTGTGAATTATTAGATCAAAAATTGTAATTACATGCCCCTGTTAAACAGGGGCAGAAAAATTGGGCCTTAGGCACTGGTGCCACAACACTGCAACCCCTCACCGATACTGTACTTGGAGCACAGCAATGAGCCCTGTTGCAAAGTATTGCATCAAAAATTGTAATTACATGCCCCTGTTAAACAGGGGCTGAAAAATTGGGCCTTTGGTGGTGGTGGTGGTGGTGGTGTTGACACAACACTGTAAGGCCTCACAGTTAGTCTTGGTGGACACAGGAATGGGCCCTGCTGTGAATTATTAGATCAAGAATTGTAATTACATGCCCCTGTTAAACAGGGGCAGAAAAATTGGGCCTTAGGCACTGGTGCCACAACACTGCAACCCCTCACAGATACTGTACTTGGAGCACAGCAATGAGCCCTGTTGCAAAGTATTGTATCAAAAATTGTAATTACACGCCCCTGTTAAACAGGGGCTGAAAAATTGGGCCTTAGCCACTGGTGCTGGTGCCACGACACTGCAACCTCTCCCAGATACTCTAGTTGGAGTGCAGGAATGAGCCCTGCTGCAAAGCATTGCATAAAAAATTGTAATTACATGCCCCTGTTAAACAGGGGCATAAAAATTGGGCCTTAGGCACTGGTGCCACAACACTGCAACCCCTCACAGATACTGTACTTGGAGCACAGCAATGAGCCCTGTTGCAAAGTATTGCATCAAAAATTGTAATTACACGCCCCTGTTAAACAGGGGCTGAAAAATTGGGCCTTAGCCACTGGTGCTGGTGCCACGACACTGCAACCTCTCCCAGATACTCTAGTTGGAGTGCAGGAATGAGCCCTGCTGCAAAGCATTGCATAAAAAAAATGTAATAACACACCCCTGTTAAACAGGGGCTGAAAAATTGGGCCTTAGCCACTGGTGGCGGCACTCAGAAACAAAAATGTTCTTCCAAGCTATCATCGTCAATCGGATCATTGAGGAGGAGGAGGATAGTCAGTCAACATAACAGGACAGTCTCTCAGCATCAGCATCAGTCTTGAAGGGATGTGACATTTGAAAATAAATTAGTCTGTTATATCAGCTTCAGGTGTTTGGTAGCTGGTGGTGATCCAAGACTGGTTCATCTTTATGAAGGTCAGTCGATCAACAGAGTCGGTGGACAGGCGCACCCTGTGACCCGTGACAAATCCTCCAGCAGCACTGAATGTGCGTTCTGAAAGAACGCTGGATGCAGGACAGGCCAGTAGCTCAATTGCATACTGTGCAAGCTCTGGCCAGTGATCCATCCTCAAGACCCAGTAAGCCAGAGGATTTTCGGTGGGGAAGGTGTCCAAGTCTGACCTTGCCCCTAGGTATTCCTGCACCATGTATATCAGACGCTGGCGATGGTTGCTGGAACCGATCATACCTTGGGGCTGCGGACTAAAGAATTGTCTGAACGCATCGGTCAGACGGCCACCTTCCCCACCGCTCCTTCTTTGACTGACCGAAGCCTCAGCAACTCATTGTCCAGGACCAGGAGTTTGTAACCTCCCAGTCTCTGAGAACGCGTTGCACAGACCTTTCTGCAAGGCCTCCCGGAGTTGTCTCATCCTCTGCTCCCTCTGCGACGGTAAGATAAGGTCCGCAACCTTACCCTTGTACCGTGGATCAAGGAGAGTGGCCAGCCAGTAATGGTCCCTCTCCTTGATCCGAAGAATACGAGGATCCTTCCGCAGACTTTGCAGGATCAGGGAGGCCATGCAGCGTAGGTTAGCTGAGACATTCGGTCCGGAGTCCTCTGGGTCACTAAGGACGACATGATCCGCAGCCACCTCCTCCCAGCCACGTACAAGTCCACTGGTTTCTTGGGACTGTAAATCATCCCTAAAAGACTGCTGCTGATGATGCTGAGTGCCAGGCTCCACCTCCATGCTGACACAATCCTCCTCCTCTTCTTCCTGTGCGATGGGTGGGACAGAAGGAACACTGTCTGGGTAAAGGGGGCCTTGAGAGGCAAGGAAGTCCTCCTCTTCCTGCCTCTGTTCTGCCTCAAGTGCCCTGTCCATTATTCCACGCAGCGTATGTTCCAACAGGTGGACAAAAGGTACAGTGTCACTGATGCATGCACTGTCACTGCTCACCATCCTCGTGGCCTCCTCAAATGGTGCCAGGACAGTGCATGCATCCCTGATCATGCCCCACTGGCGTGGTGAAAAAAACCCGAGCTCCCCTGACCCTGTCCTGGTGCCGTAGTCGCACAGGTACTCATTGATGGCCCTCTGCTGCATGTGCAGCCGCTGCAGCATGGCCAACGTTGAGTTCCACCTGGTGGGCATGTCACATATAAGGCGGTTCTTGGGCAGGTTCAACTCCTTTTGCAGCTCAGCCAGGCGAGCACTGGCATTATAAGATCTGCGGAAATGCACACAGACTTTCCTTGCCTGCCTCAGGACATCCTGTAAGTCCGGGTACCTGCCCAAGAACCGCTGCACCACCAGGTTAAGGACGTGAGCCACACAGGGCACATGGGTCAGTTGTCCCTGTCGGAGAGCGGAGAGGAGGTTGGTGCCATTGTCGCAAACTACCATTCCTGGCTTAAGCTGGCGTGGCGTCAACCACCTCTCGGCCTGCCCCTGCAGAGCAGACAGAACCTCTGCCCCAGTGTGTCTCCTGTCCCCCAAACACACCAGCGCAAGCACGGCATGGCATCTTTTTGCCTGCGTACTTGCGTAGCCCCTTGAACGCCTACGGAGCACCGCTGGTTCCGAGGACAAAGCACAGGAAGAGGCCACGGAGGAAGAAGAAGAGGAGGGGGTGGAGGACAGAGGTGTGTTACAACCAGTAGTAGCATTTTGGAGGCGTGGCGGTGGAACAACCTCCAACACTACTGCTACTTGTCCTGCATCCTTCCCAGCTGCCAAAAGAGTGACCCAATGGCCCGTGAAAGAAAGGTAACATCCCTGTCCATGCCTGCTGGACCATGAGTCAGCGGTAATATGCACCTTACCGCTGACCGCCCTGTCCAGCGAGGCCAAGACATTGCCTTCCACATGCCGGTAGAGAGCCGGAATCACCTTCCGTGAGAAAAAGTGGCGTTTGGGAACCTGCCACTGAGGAACCGCACATTGCACAAACTCACAGAAGGGGGCCGAGTCTACCAACTGAAAAGGCAGCAGTTGAAGCGCTAGCAATTTAGCCAAGCTAGCATTCAACCGCTTGGCATGTGGATGGCTGGGAGTGAACTTCTTTCGACGGTCCAGCAACTGGGGCAGGGAAATTTGCCTGCTAGAATCGGACGTCGGTGTACTGCTAGCAGAGTGCCCGCAAGTACTTGGCTGTGACACACCTAATTCTACACCTTCATTCCTCTCAGAGCAGGTTTCAGAGAGGACTGAAGGTATAGTGGGGTTGGAGATCCCAGCTGATGCGGTGCAAGAAGAGGTCAGCTTTGTTCTTTGGTGTGGGTCTTTAAGGTAGGCTTGCCAACGAGCTGCATGGCAGGTCAACATATGTCTGGTCAAGCATGTGGTGCCCAAGCGGGTGATGTTTTGGCCACGCGATATACGCTTGAGACATATGTTGCAAATAGCAGCTGTGCGATCTGATGCACTTGACTCAAAAAAAGCCCACACCAAAGAACTTTTTGAATAACGGGCAGAGGCAGCGCCCTGCACAGGCGGAGCTCTGCGGTGTGATTCCGTCGGTGTGCTGCCCTTACGCTGGCCCCCCGAGGGCATCCTGCCTCGTTGGAGATGTGCCTCCTCCTCATCCTCCTCCTCCTCCTCTCTCCTATTAGGCACCCACGTGGAGTCAGTGACCTCATCATCCCCTCCCTCCTCATCACTGGAGCCAATCTGGAAGTATACTGCAGCTGCTGGAACATGACTGCCAGATTGGTGTCCTTCTTGAGCATCCCCTCTCTCTGCTCTCACGCTACTGCCTTCCTCTAGCTGGGTATCATCATCAGACCCTTCGAAACGCTGGGCATCCTCCTGGAGCATGTACCCAACACTGTGCTCAAACAGTTCGGGGGACTCCTCAGGAGGACATGGTTGGTCTAGGGAAGGAGTGACTGATGTTGACATTGATACCAGGGAAGAGGACGCTTTGGCAGCTGCTTTGCCAGTACCCTGAGCCTGGGTGAGAGAGGATGAGGAGGATGAGGAGGGCTTGGTCATCCACTCTACCAAGTCTTCGGCATGATGCGGCTCAACACGTCCAGCTGCCGAAAAGAAGGACAAGCGTGTCCCCTGGCCACGTGCTGATGGCGATGCACCGCGTCCACGACCAGCACTGTTGTCTCTAGACACAGAGCCTGCTTGCCCTCTTTTATTGGCTCCTGACTGTCTGCCTCTCCTTGTTTGCCTTCCAGACATTCTAATGGCCTGCAGGGAAATGGGAAAAGCAGCAATACAGGCTAAGTTAAGGTGTAATATGGTCAGGAGGCACACTCCGCCCGCTGTAAGTGCCGCAAAATCCTGTTGGTGTAACACACCAGGAAAAAGCAGCAATACAGGCTAAGTTAAGGTGTAATATGGTCAGGAGGCACACTCCGCCCCCTGTAAGTGCCGCAAAATCCTGTTGGTGTAACACACCAGGAAAAAGCAGCAATACAGGCTAAGTTAAGGTGTAATATGGTCAGGAGGCACACTCCGCCCGCTGTAAGTGCCGCAAAATCCTGTTGGTGTAACACACCAGGAAAAAGCAGCAATACAGGCTAAGTTAAGGTGTAATATGGTCAGGAGGTACACTCCGCCCGCTGTAAGTGCCGCAAAATCCTGTTGGTGTAACACACCAGGAAAAAGCAGCAATACAGGCTAAGTTAAGGTGTAATATGGTCAGGAGGCACACTCCGCCCGCTGTAAGTGCCGCAAAATCCTGTTGGTGTAACACACCAGGAAAAAGCAGCAATACAGGCTAAGTTAAGGTGTAATATGGTCAGGAGGCACACTCCGCCCGCTGTAAGTGCCGCAAAATCCTGTTGGTGTAACACACCAGGAAAAAGCAGCAATACAGGCTAAGTTAAGGTGTAATATGGTCAGGAGGCACACTCCGCCCCCTGTAAGTGCCGCAAAATCCTGTTGGTGTAACACACCAGGAAAAAGCAGCAATACAGGCTAAGTTAAGGTGTAATATGGTCAGGAGGCACACTCCGCCCGCTGTAAGTGCCGCAAAATCCTGTTGGTGTAACACACCAGGAAAAAGCAGCAATACAGGCTAAGTTAAGGTGTAATATGGTCAGGAGGTACACTCCGCCCGCTGTAAGTGCCGCAAAATCCTGTTGGTGTAACACACCAGGAAAAAGCAGCAATACAGGCTAAGTTAAGGTGTAATATGGTCAGGAGGCACACTCCGCCCGCTGTAAGTGCCGCAAAATCCTGTTGGTGTAACACACCAGGAAAAAGCAGCAATACAGGCTAAGTTAAGGTGTAATATGGTCAGGAGGTACAATCCGCCCGCTGTAAGTGCCGCAAAATCCTGTTGGTGTAACACACCAGGAAAAAGCAGCAATACAGGCTAAGTTAAGGTGTAATATGGTCAGGAGGTACACACCGCCCGCTGTAAGTGCCACAAAATCCTGTTGGTGTAACACACCAGGAAAAAGCAGCAATACAGGCTAAGTTAAGGTGTAATATGGTCAGGAGGCACACTCCGCCCGCTGTAAGTGCCGCAAAATCCTGTTGGTGTAACACACCAGGAAAAAGCAGCAATACAGGCTTATATGCAAGTTATTGTCCTAAAAAGTGTTTGGGGACCCGGGTCCTGCCCCAGGGGACATGTATCAATGCAAAAAGAAGTTTTAAAAACGGCCGTTTTTTCGGGAGCAGTGATTTTAATAATGCTTAAAATGAAAAAATAAAAGTGAAATATTCCTTTAAATTTCGTACCTGGGGGGTGTGTATGATATGCATGTGAAGTGGCGCATGTTTCCCGTGCTTAGAACTGTCCCTGCAAAAAATTTCATTTTTGAAAGAAAAAAATGCATTTAAAACTGACTCGCGGCTATTAATGAATTGTCGGCTCCCGGCAATACATACAAAAGTCATTGATAAAAAAAAAAAAAAAAGCGTGGGGGTTCCCCAGAATTCAGTTACCAGGCCCTTCAGGTCTGGAATGGATATTAAGGGGAACCCCGCCGCAAATTAAAAAAAAAATTGACGTGGGGTTCCCCCAAATATCCATTCCAGGCCCTTCAGATCTGGCATGGATTTTAAGGGGAACTCCACCCCAAATTTAAAAAAAAAATGGCGTGGAGTCCCCCTAAAAATCCATACCAGACCCCTTATCCGAGCACGCAACCTGGCCGGCCGCAGGGGAAAAGGGGGGGACGAGAGAGCGGCCCCCCCTCTCTCCTGAACCGTACCAGGCCACATGCCCTCAACATGGGGAGGATGTCCCCATGTTGATGGGGACAAGGGCCTCATCCCCACAACCCTTGCCCAGTGGTTGTGGGGGTCTGCGGGCGGGGGGCTTATCGGAATCTGGAAGACCGCTTTAACAAAGGGGACCCCCAGATCCTGGCCCCCCCCTATGTGAATTGGTAAGGGGTACATTGTACCCCTACCATTTCACGAAGAAAGCGTAAAAAAATGTTTAAAAAAACACGCAAACAGCTTGAAAAAGTCCTTTATTTAAAAAAAAAAAAAAAAAAAACATTCCAGCGGTGAAATCCAGTGTCCCACGGCGATCCCGATGTCCAGCGCTGTTCTTCATTGGTTGTGCCTGAGCGGACCTGATGGGGAACTCCCTCTCAGTATTTTAAATGTATAGACCCGCCCCTTCTAAAGTTCCCCATCAGGTCCGCTCAGCGGACCAGATGCGGAACATGAGAAGGGGCGGGTCTATACATGTATTACCAAAGTGAGAGCAGTTCCCCATCAGGTCCGCCCCCTCGGTATGTCGGACCCGCCTACGTCATTGGCTTGAGCGGGGAACTTCCTTCACTGTGTAATTTAAATTTACATAGTGAAGGAAGTTCCCCGCTCAAGCCAATGACGTAGGCGGGTCCGACATACCGAGGGGGCGGACCTGATGGGGGACTGCTCGCACTTTGGTAATACATGTATAGACCCGCCCCTTCTCATGTTCCGCATCTCGTCCGCTGAGCGGACCTGATGGGGAACTTTAGAAGGGGCGGGTCTATACATTTAAAATTCTGAGAGGGAGTTCCCCATCAGGTCCGCTCAGGCACAACCAATGAAGGACAGCGCTGGACATCGGGATCGCCACGGGACACTGGATTTCACCGCTGGAATGTTTTTTTTGTTTTTTTTTAAATAAAGGACTTTTTCAAGCTGTTTGCGTGTTTTTTTTAAAAAAATTTTTACGCTTTCTTCGTGAAATGGTAGGGGTACAATGTACCCCTTACCAATTCACATAGGGGGGGGCCGGGATCTGGGGGTCCCCTTTGTTAAAGGGGTCTTCCAGATTCTGATAAGCCCCCCGCCCGCAGACCCCCACAACCACCGGGCAAGGGTTGTGGGGATGAGGCCCTTGTCCCCATGTTGAGGGCATGTGGCTTGGTACGGTTCAGGAGGGAGGGGGGGCCGCTCTCTCATCCCCCCTTTTCCCCTGCGGCCGGCCAGGTTGCGTGCTCGGATAAGGGGTCTGGTATGGATTTTTAGGGGGACTCCACGCCATTTTTTTTTTTAATTTGGGGTGGAGTTCCCCTTAAAATCCATGCCAGATCTGAAGGGCCTGGAATGGATATTTGGGGGAACCCCACGTCAATTTTTTTTTAATTTGCGGCGGGGTTCCCCTTAATATCCATTCCAGACCTGAAGGGCCTGGTAATTGAATTCTGGGGAACCCCCACGCTTTTTTTTTTTTTTTTTTATCAATGACTTTTGTATGTATTGCCGGGAGCCGACAATTCATTAATAGCCGCGAGTCAGTTTTAAATGCATTTTTTTCTTTCAAAAATGACATTTTTTGCAGGGACAGTTCTAAGCACGGGAAACATGCGCCACTTTACAGGCATATCATACACACCCCCCAGGTACGAAATTTAAAGGAATATTTCACTTTTATTTTTTCATTTTAAGCATTATAAAAATCACTGCTCCCGAAAAAACTGCAGTTTTTAAAACTTCTTTTTGCATTGATACATGTCCCCTGGGGCAGGACCCGGGTCCCCAAACACTTTTTAGGACAATAACTTGCATATAAGCCTTTATAATTAACACTTTAGATTTCGAACTTTCGAGTCCATTGTATTTAATAGGGTTCTAAAATTTACACAAACATTTTGTCTGTTCGCAGGTTCTGGTGCGAACCGAACAGGGGTGTGTTCGGCTCATCCCTGATGTGCAGGAGGCTTAGCAACAATGACACTGACACTGTCCCCTGCCTATCCTTCTCTCTCCCTGCACACAAGGTTTATCAAAGTATATGACACTGAAACTCTCCCTGCCTATCCTTCTCTCTCCCTGCACACAAGGTTTAGCAAAGAATATGACACTGACACTGTCCCCTGTCTATCCTTCTCTCTCCCTGCATACAAGGTTTATCAAAGTATATGACACTGACACTCTCCCTGCCTATCCTTCTCTCTCCCTACACACAAGTAGTGATGAGCCGAACACCCCCGGGTTCGGTTCGCACCAGAACCCGCGAACGGACCGAAAGTTCGTACGAACATTAGAACCCTATTAAATACAATGGATGCGAATGTTCGAATTCTAAAGTGCTAATTATAACAACTATTATGCATGTTATTGTCCTAAAAAGGGTTTGGGAACCCGGGTTCTGCACCAGGGGACATGTATCAATGCAAAAAGAAGTTTTAAAAACGGTCGTTTTTCGGGAGCAGTCATTTTAATGATGCATAAAGTGAAAAAAAAAAGTCAAATATTCCTTTAAATATCGTACCTGGGGGGTGTCTAAAGTATGCCTGTGAAGTGCCACGTGTTTCCCGTGTTTAGAACTGTCCCTGCACAAAATGACACTTCTAAAGGAAAAAAAAGCCATTTAAAACTTCTTGCGGCTTTAATGTAATGTCTGGTCCCGGTAATATGGATGAAAATCTTTAAGAAAAATGGCATAGCTACCCCATGACCCCCCCCTACCCCAGCCCATTACCAGCCCCTTTGGGTCTTGTATGGATATTAAGGGGAACCCCGCACATAAAATAAAAAAGGCCCTATATACTCTGAACAGCCGTATACAGGCGGTGCATACAAGACAGGGACTGTAGGTTTGTTCTTATGTAGAATGTGTTTGTAATTTTGAACAGGTACATTGTTGAACTGTAGCTCCAGCCCAAAAATCTATTTTTAAACTTTTTGGGAAACATAGGTAAGGGTTATCACCCCTGTAACATTTGTTTTGCTGTCTGTGCCCCTGTTCAGAACATTTCACCTCACTTTCCGTCCCAATGACAACTGTTTTTGAAATGTGGTGTTTTTCTTGAAACAAGGATTGCTGATAAAGCATCAGTACAGAGGAGACACCTTTCTCCCATATTTATTCTTACAGGAGAGAATTTTCCTTCCTAGGGGTAGATTTCCTCTCACTTCCTGTTGTCTTCTTTCGTTTGCAAGTAGGAGTCGTTTGTAAGTTGGATGTTTGAAAGTAGGGACCTGCCGTATATACTCTGCAGAAATAGGCCCCTTAGTTGTTGGTGTTGGCACAACACTGTAAGCACTCACAGTTACTCTTGGTTGGTGCTGGAACGCCCTGCTGTCAACTATTATATCAGGAATTTTAATTACATATAATTGTTGAACAGTGGTAGTAAAAATTGGGGCTTTGATGGTGGTGCTGGTGCCACAACACTGTAAGCCCTGACAGTTACTCTTGGTGGGTGCAGCAATGGGCCCTGCTGTGAATTATTAGATCAAGAATTGTAATTGCATGCCCCTGTTGAACAGGGGCTGAAAAATTGGGCTTTTCGTGGTGGTGGTGGTGGTGGTGGTGTTGCCACAACACTGTAAGCCCTCAGAGTTACTCTTGGTGGGTGCAGGAATGGGCCCTGCTGTGAATTATTAGATCAAGAATTGTAATTACATGCCCCTTTTGAACAGTGGCTGAAAAATTGGGCCTTTCGTGGTGGTGGTGGTGGTGGCGTTGCCACAACACTGTAAGCCCTCAGACTTACTCTTGGTGGGTGCAGGAATGGGCCCTGCTGTGAATTATTACATCAAGAATTGTAATTGCATGCCCCTGTTGAACAGGGGCTGAAAAATTGGGCCTTAGGCACTGGTGGCACAACACTACAACCCCTCACAGATACTGTACTTGGAGCACAGCAATGAGCCCTGTTGCAAAGTATTGCTTCAAAAATTGTAATGACACGCCCCTGTTAAACAGGGGCTGAAAAATTGGGCCTTAGGCACTGGTGGCACAACACTACAACCCCTCACAGATACTGTACTTGGAGCACAGCAATGAGCCCTATGGCAAATTATTGCTAAAAAAATTGTAATTACACGCCCCTGTAAAACAGGGGCTGAAAAATTGGGCCTTAGCCACTGGTGGCGGCACCCATAAACAAAAATGATCTTCCAAGCTATCATCATCAATCGTATCATTGAGGACTCGGAGGAGGAGGATAGCCAGTCAACATAACAGCACAGGCACTCAGCATCAGCATCAGTCTTGAAGGGACGTGACATGTTAAAATCAATTAGTCTGTTATATCAGCATCAGGTGTGTGGTAGCTGGTGGTGATCCAAGACTGGTTCATCTTGATGAAAGTCAGTCGATCAACCGAGTCGGTGGACAGGCGCACCCTGTGATCCGTGACAAATCCTCCAGCAGCACTGAATGTGCGTTCCGAAAGAACGCTGGATGCAGGACAGGCCAGTAGCTCAATTGCATACTGTGCAAGCTCTGGCCAGTGATCCATCCTCAAGACCCAATAAGCCAGAGGATTTTCGGTGGGGAAGGTGTCCAAGTCTGACCTTGCCCCTAGATATTCCTGCACCATGTTTATCAGACGCTGGCGATGGTTGCTGGAACCAATCATACTTTGGGGCTGCGGACTAAAGAATTGTCTGAACGCATCGGTCAGACGGCCACCTTCCCCACCGCTCCTTCTTTGACTGGCCGAAGCTTCAGCAACTCGTTGTCCTGGACCAGGAGTTTGTAACCTCCCAGTCTCTGGGAACGCGTTGCACAGACCTTTCTGCAAGGCCTCCCGGAGTTGTCTCATCCTCTGCTCCCTCTGCGACGGTAACATAAGGTCCGCAACCTTACCCTTGTACCGTGGATCAAGGAGAGTGGCCAGCCAGTAATGGTCCCTCTCCTTGATCCGAAGAATACGAGGATCCTTCCGCAGACTTTGCAGGATCAGGGAGGCCATGCAGCGTAGGTTTGCTGAGGCATTCGCTCCGGAGTCCTCTGGGTCACTAAGGACGACATGATCCACAGTCACCTCCTCCCAGCCACGTACAAGTCCACTGGTTTCTTGGGACTGTAAATCATCCCTAAAAGACTGCTGCTGATGATGCTGAGTGCCAGCCTCCACCTCCATGCTGACACAATCCTCCTCCTCCTCCTCCTCCTCCTCCTCCTCTTCCTCTTCCTGTGCGATGGGTGGGACAGAAGGAACACTGTCTGGGTAAAGGGGGCCTTGAGAGGCAAGGAAGTCCTCCTCTTCCTGCCTCTGTTCTGCCTCAAGTGCCCTGTCCATTATTCCACGCAGCGTGTGCTCCAACAGGTGGACAAGAGGTACAGTGTCACTGATGCATGCACTGTCACTGCTCACCATCCTCGTGGCCTCCTCAAATGGTGCCAGGACAGTGCATGCATCCCTGATCATGCCCCACTGGCGTGGAGAAAAAAAACCAAGCTCCCCTGACCCTGTCCTGGTGCCGTAGTCGCACAGGTACTCATTGATGGCCCTCTGCTGCGTGTGCAGCCGCTGCAGCATGGCCAACGTTGAGTTCCACCTGGTGGGCATGTCACATATAAGGCGGTTCTTGGGCAGGTTCAACTCCTTTTGCAGCTCAGCCAGGCGAGCACTGGCATTATAAGATCTGCGGAAATGCACACAGACTTTCCTGGCCTGCCTCAGGACATCCTGTAAGCCCGGGTACCTGCCCAAGAACCGCTGCACCACCAGGTTAAGGACGTGAGCCACACAGGGCACATGGGTCAGTTGTCCCTGTCGGAGGGCGGAGAGGAGGTTGGTGCCATTGTCGCAAACCACCATTCCTGGCTTAAGCTGGCGTGGCGTCAACCACCTCTCGGCCTGGCCCTGCAGAGCAGACAGGACCTCTGCCCCAGTGTGGCTTCTGTCCCCCAAACACACCAGCGCAAGCACGGCATGGCATCTTTTTGCCTGCGTACTTGCGTAGCCCCGTGAACGGCTACGGAGCACCGCTGGTTCATAGGACAAACCACAGGAAGAGGCCATGGAGGAAGAAGAAGAGGAGGGGGTGGAGGAGAGAGGTGTGTCACAACCAGTAGTAGCATTTTGGTGGCGTGGCGGTGGGACAACCTCCAACACTACTGCACCTTGTCCTGCATCCTTCCCAGCTGCCAAAAGAGTGACCCAATGGGCCGTGAAAGAAAGGTAACGTCCCTGTCCATGCCTGCTGGACCATGAGTCAGCGGTAATATGCACCTTACCGCTGACCGCCCTGTCCAGCGAGGCCAAGACATTGCCTTCCACATGCCGGTAGAGAGCCGGAATAGCCTTCCGTGAGAAAAAGTGGCGTTTGGGAACCTGCCACTGAGGAACCGCACATTGCACAAACTCACGGAAGGGGGCCGAGTCTACCAACTGAAAAGGCAGCAGTTGAAGCGCTAGCAATTTAGCCAAGCTAGCATTCAACCGCTGGGCATGTGGATGGCTGGGAGTGAACTTCTTTCGACGGTCCTGCAGCTGGGGCAGGGAAATTTGCCTGCTAGAATCGGACGTCGGTGTACTGCTAGCAGAGTGACCGCAAGTACTTGGCTGTGACACACCTAATTCTACACCTTCATTCCTCTCAGTGCATATTTCAGAGAGGACTGAAGTTATAGTGGGGTTGGAGATCCCAGCTGATGCGGTGCAAGGAGAGGTCCGCTTTGTTCTTTGGTGTGGGTCTTTGAGGTAGGCTTGCCAACGAGCTGCATGGCAGGTCAACATATGTCTGGTCAGGCATGTGGTACCCAAGCGGCTGATGTTTTGGCCACGCGATATACGCTTGAGACATATGTTGCAAACAGCAGCTGTGCGATCTGATGCACTAGCCTCAAAAAAGGCCCACACCAAGGAACTTTTTGAATGACGGGCAGAGGCAGCGCCCTGCACAGGCGGAGCTCTGCGGTGTGATTCCGTCGGTGTACTGCCCTTACGCTGGCCACCAAAGGGCATCCTGTCTCGTTGGAGATGTGCCTCCTCCTCATCCTCCTCCTCCTCTCTCCTATTAGGCACCCACGTGGAGTCAGTGACCTCATCATCCCCTCCCTCCTCATCACTGGAGCCAATCTGGCAGTATGCTGCAGCTGCTGGAACATGACTGCCAGATTGGTGTCCTTCTTGAGCATCCCCTCTGTCTGCTCTCACCCTACTGCCTTCCTGTAGCTGGGTTTCATCATCAGACCCTTCGAAACGCTGGGCATCCTCCTGGAGCATGTACCCAACACTGTGCTCAAACAGTTCGGGGGACTCCTCAGGAGGAGGACATGGTGGGTCTAGGGAAGGAGTGACTGATGATGAGTCTGACATTGATACCAGGGAAGAGGACGCTTTGGCAGCTGCTTTGCCAGTACCCTGAGCCTGGGTGAGAGAGGATGAGGAGGAGGAGGAGGGCTTGGTCATCCACTCTACCAAGTCTTCGGCATGATGTGGCTCAACATGTCCAGCTGCGGAAAAGAAGGACAAGCGTGTCCCATGGCCATGTGCTGATGACAATGCACCGCGTCCACGACCAGCACTGTTGCCCCCAGACACAGAGCCTGCTTGCCCTCTTTTATTGCCTCCTGACTGTCTGCCTCTCCTTGTTTGCCTTCCAGACATTCTAATAGATGGCCTGCAGGGAGATGGGAAAAAAGCAATAAGGGCTACCTTCAGGTGTCCTTCTCTGTCCCTTGAAACAAGGACTTGCACAGTGAAAGAAACTGACACTCTCCCTACCTACAGTTTTCTGTCCCTAGAAAAAATGTTTTTTTTAAGCACAATATAGCACAAGGAGAATTCACTCACTGTCCTTCCAGGTCCCTAGAAACAAGGACTTGCACAGTGAAAGAAACTGACACTCTCCCTACCTACAGTTTTCTGTCCCTAGAAAAAATGTTTTTTTTAAGCACAATATAGCACAAGGAGAATTCACTCACTGTCCTCCCAGGTCCCTAGAAACAAGGACTTGCACAGTGAAAGAAACTGACACTCTCCCTACCTACAGTTTTCTGTCCCTAGAAAAAATGTTTTTTTTAAGCACAATATAGCACAAGGAGAATTCACTCACTGTCCTTCCAGGTCCCTGGAAACAAGGACTTGCACAGTGAAAGAAACTGACACTCTCCCTACCTACAGTTTTCTGTCCCTAGAAAAAATGTTTTTTTTAAGCACAATATAGCACAAGGAGAATTCACTCACTGTCCTTCCAGGTCCCTGGAAACAAGGACTTGCACAGTGAAAGAAACTGACACTCTCCCTACCTACAGTTTTCTGTCCCTAGAAAAAATGTTTTTTTTAAGCACAATATAGCACAAGGAGAATTCACTCACTGTCCTTCCAGGTCCCTAGAAACAAGGACTTGCACAGTGAAAGAAACTGACACTCTCCCTACCTACAGTTTTCTGTCCCTAGAAAAAATGTTTTTTTTAAGCACAATATAGCACAAGGAGAATTCACTCACTGTCCTTCCAGGTCCCTGGAAACAAGGACTTGCACAGTGAAAGAAACTGACACTCTCCCTACCTACAGTTTTCTGTCCCTAGAAAAAATGTTTTTTTTAAGCACAATATAGCACAAGGAGAATTCACTCACTGTCCTTCCAGGTCCCTGGAAACAAGGACTTGCACAGTGAAAGAAACTGACACTCTCCCTACCTACAGTTTTCTGTCCCTAGAAAAAATGTTTTTTTTAAGCACAATATAGCACAAGGAGAATTCACTCACTGTCCTTCCAGGTCCCTAGAAACAAGGACTTGCACAGTGAAAGAAACTGACACTCTCCCTACCTACAGTTTTCTGTCCCTAGAAAAAATGTTTTTTTTAAGCACAATATAGCACAAGGAGAATTCACTCACTGTCCTTCCAGGTCCCTGGAAACAAGGACTTGCACAGTGAAAGAAACTGACACTCTCCCTACCTACAGTTTTCTGTCCCTAGAAAAAATGTTTTTTTTAAGCACAATATAGCACAAGGAGAATTCACTCACTGTCCTTCCAGGTCCCTAGAAACAAGGACTTGCACAGTGAAAGAAACTGACACTCTCCCTACCTACAGTTTTCTGTCCCTAGAAAAAATGTTTTTTTTAAGCACACTATAGCACAAGCACAAAACACACTGACACTCTCCCTACCTATCCTTCTCTTTCCCTAAACTAAAGGAATCCAGGTTAAGCAAGAAAGAAATAAAAGTCACTGTCCCTGCCTATGCTGCTCTATCCCTGCTCCGGAACACACTACACTAGGCCGCCGTGCTGGCGGCCTTTTATAGTGTGGGGCGTGTACTAAACACCCTCAGCAATAATTGGCCACAGGCATCCTGCCTGTGGCCAATCATTGCTCTCCTCGCTGCCGGCGCTGTGATTGGCCAAGCATGCGGGGTCACAGTGCATGCTTGGCCAATCACAGCGCCTGGATGACACTGCGATGGCGTAGTGCATTGTGGACCGTTCGCGTCACTCGAATTTGGCGCGAACGGCCCAAATCGTTCGATCTTCGTCGAACGATCGAACAGCCGATGTTCGAGTCGAACGTATGTTCGACTCGAACACGAAGCTCATCCCTACACACAAGGTTTAGCAAAGAATATGACACTGACACTCTCCCTGCCTATCCTTCTCTGTCCCTACACACAAGGTTTAGCAAAGAATAGATTTGACAAGATTTGACACTGTCCCTGCCTATCCTTCACTTTCCCTGCTCCGGAACACACTACACAAGGCTGCCGCGCTGGCGGCCTTTTATAGTGTGGGGTGTGTACTAAACCCCCTCAGCTATAATTGGCCACAGGCATCCTGCCTGTGGCCAATCATTGCTCTCCTCGCTGCCGGCGCTGTGATTGGCCAAGCATGCAGGGTCACAGTGCATGCTTGGCCAATCACAGCGCCGGGATTACACGATGGCGCAGTGTATTATGGGCCGTTCGCGTCACTTGAATTTGGCGCGAACGGCCCAAATAGTTCGTTGTTTGCGGAACGCGTGAACAGCCGATGTTCGAGTCAAACCTATGTTCGACTCGAACACCGAGCTCATCCCTACTCTAGATCAATGTTTCTCAATTCCAGTCCCCAAGGCGCCCCAACGCGTCATATTTTCAGGCCTTCCATTATTGCCTTAGTAATTACCACAGCCGTTTCTTCTTAGAAAAATCCTGAAAACATGACCTGTTGGGGCATCTTGAAGTCTGGAGTCGAGAAACACTGCTCTAGATGTGCAAAGCTGGTAGAGACATCCCCAAAAAGACTTGCAGCTGTAATTTCAGTGAAAGGTGGTTCTACAAAGTATCGACTCAGGGGGGCTGAATACAAATGCACGCTACACTTTTCACATATTTATTACGGATATTGAACTAGATGGACTTGTGTCTTTTTTCAACCTGACTAACTATGTAACTATGTAACTATGTTATTTGTAAATAAAAAAATTGAAAACCATTTATCATTTTCCTTGCACTTCACAATTATGTGCCACTTTGTTTTGGTCTATCACATAAATCCCCAAAAAATACATTTATGTTTTTGGTTGTAACATGACAAAATGTGGAAAATTTCAAGAGGTATGAATACTTTTTTAAGGCACTGTATACCACAAGGTGCTATTTCTGTGCTTTAATGCAAGCTCGCCAGGAAATCTGGAAGTGTGTATTCTGGTTAGCTAGGGAAAGGAGAGACACCAGGACTATGGTTTAAGAACTGAACACTAGCAGCCAAGCCTGTGTTTTAATCTGGGTCAGGTTAGTGATCCAGGGAGGGCTGGTATTACCTAGTAGGCAGCAACTTTGGAAACCCCCCTATTTCTTGAAGTTGTTTGAAACTTCCAGAAGAATGGGAGGGAGGTTAGGAGGAACCTCCTGGAGTATTCGTGAGGGTCCTGACCAATCCCTAACAGATGGGTTAGCATGGGGCAGGCCCCCTAAAATACTCAAGGTCAGCCCAGTTGGGGCAGGAGAGTTCAGGTGGAAGTTGGGGATGGAGTGCTAGGATGCTGCCGGTGGGCCCTTGAGGGTATTTATTATACTTTATTATTATACAGTATTTATATAGCGCCAACCATTTGTACAGTGCTTTTAAAACATGGGGGCAGACAGTACACTTACAATACAAGTCAATACAGAGGGATCAGAGGGTAACCCCTTAGCTTAGTCTGGGGGGGGGGTGGGTGTTGGTGACCTCGGGTCTGGGAGCTCAGGTGCAGGAGGGATCCTCTGCAACCCACAAGGAATCCTGTCCAGTGGCATGGGAGCAGGTGTAAGGACAGCAGGAGCCAGGGAGCACATCTGGCAGATCTCCCAGGAGAAGACAGCCAGGTGGGCTGGTGAGTGTTACAGTCAGGGAGGACTGAGAGTCAGTCTGGGTAGTTGCCGCCAGGTGGGCTGGAAGTGCTTGAAGAGGTGGTGCTGGGAAAGGTAGCTACAGAAATACAGCTGGGCACCAGTCGCGGCCCATCCATAAGGGGCGCCCGTGCGCAGCCCCCTCTATCCACGGTCACAACATCCTAATTAATGCTCTATGATCCACATGCTGCTACCCCCTGCGTTAGGCCCCTTTCAGGAAGCCGGGTGCATGAATTACAACTACAAGGGTGTTTTTTTTTAAACACCTGATTAATAATAAATACTGTATTTATTGGCGTATAACACTCACTTTTTTACCCTGAAAATAGAGGGTAAACTGTGCCTGCGTGTTATACGCAGGGGGCTGTGGAAAGGTTTTTTCCTTAAACTTCCCTCTTAAAGCGGAGGTTCACCCAAAATGGAACCTCTGCTTTTCGGAAAACTCCCCCCCTCCGGTGTCACGTTTGACACCTTTCAGAGGGGAGGGGGTGCAGATTCCTGTATAAAACAGGTATTTGCACCACTTCCGGGTATAGACTCCCGCGAGAGACCCGCCCCTTCGCGTTAGCCCCCCCCCCCCGCTGTGTGCTGGGAAACACTCGGCTCCCAGGACACAGCGGTGACCTGTTAGGACGTGCAGCGCGACTCGCACATGCGCAGTAGGGAACCGGGCAGTGAAGCCGCAGCGCTTCACTTCCCGATTCCCTCACCGAGGATGGCGGCGGGGGAAGCCAAGAGCCGAGCAGTAGCTCGGCTTCGGCTGCCGATGTCGGGGGGGGACCTGGACAGGTAAGTGTCCATTTTTTAAAAGTCAGCAGCTGCTGTATTTGTAGCTGCTGGCTTTAAAAAAAAAAAATCACGGTGAACCTCTGCTTTAAAGTTAGGGTGCGTGTTATACGCCTGTGCATGTTATATGCCGATAAATACGGTACACAATCGTTTAAGTTAGGGTGCGTGTTATACGCCTGTGCATGTTATATGCCGATAAATACGGTACACAATAGTTTTTACTTTCTGCTATACAACATATCTTTCATCAATGTAGGCCAATTTTACTCTGCTACATATTTTCGATAAAAAAAAAATGGCAATTAGCGTATATTATTTGGTTTGCGCAAAAGTTGGTATAGATTTAGGGACTAGTAATGGCGGTGATCAGGGATTTTTAGAGGTACTGCAACATTGCAGCAGACAAATTGGACACTAAGTGACACTTTTTGGGGACCAGTGACACCAATACAGTGATTAGTCAAAGCAGTGGAGACTGCAGTTCAATATTTCTAAATGTAAAATATTGCACCTATCGAAAAAGAATCCCCTGAGAGAGTACAACATTGTACAGTGTTAGCCAGCACTACAGAAGAAAAAGATTTGGGGGTACTTATTTCAGATGATTGCAAAATGAGCAAATAGTGTGACCAGGCAGCAGGGGCGGATCCAGAGTCTTTTCTCGGGAGGGGCACTGCCAAAAAATGATTTTTTTGTGGGAAATTTATCGGGGAAATGGTTGGTGTCGGCGCTTCAATCATCCCGGCACCATGGTTGTTATGGTGTCAGGATGATTGAAGCGCATTATTTCTATTATTACATTGTAATATGAAATTAAATCGTTTAATGCAGAATTAGTGGGAGCCCCGAGTGTGTCAATTGCCACCGTCGCCTGCAATTAGTGGGAGCCCTGAGCGTGTCACTTGCCACACGTTGTGGATTGTCACTTGCCACGTCACCTGCCACATCTTGTGGATTGTCACTTGCCACACCTTGTAGATTGTCACTTCCCACATCACCTGCCACACCTTGCGGATTGTCACTTGCCACGTCACCTGCCACACCTTGCTGATTGTCACTTGCCTGCCACCAGATGCAGATTGTCATTTGCCACGTCACCTGACACAATTTGCGGATTGTCACTTGCCACGTCGCCTGCCACACCTTGTCACTAACTTGCCTGCTAAGGTGTAGTTTTGGTTGTCTCTTGCTGTGTCCCAGACTCCAAGAGTCAGGCAGCAGAGAGATAATGTAATCTCTCTGCTGCCTGCACAGTGAGGGCGGAAGTCACTGCAGGAATGCAGGGCAGGTACGGGCGGTGAGAGATGATCTCATCTCTCTGCTCCCCCGCTCCCGGCTAGCTGATTGGCCAGCTGCCACACTGAGCCTGCTCTCTCACTCTCACCTGCGCTGCCAACACACTGAGCAGCACGGTCTGCCCACGAACCGCGCCGCCCCCTACAACAAACCGCGCCGCAAGCGGAGCCGCCCGCTTTCTTACCCGTCTGTGGAGCCGCACGCTATTGCACCTGCCCGCCGAGCGGCCTGACGTGACTCACTGACGTCACTCGTTGCTAGACGCCAAGCGGCCCAGGCGTTAGCAGCGAGTGCAGGGAAGAGGCTCCACCCACCTCCTCCTCCGCTCCTGGTATCGTGTCAGTGCGCCACGTAACTACATTAGACGAGTCTCTCTCTCAGCGCCGCTGATCGGCTGATGTGAGAAACTGAGAGAGAGACTCAGAGAGGCAGCGGCAGCTGCAGAACAAGTACTGTATATAATCGAGTATAAGCCGACCCGAATATAAGCCGAGGCACCTAATTTTACCCAAAAAAACTGGGAAAACTTATTGACTCAAGTATAAGCCTAGGGTGTCCTAGGCTTATACTTTCCTCACTTTGCCTCACTGTGCCCATGCCTCACTGTGCCCATGACTAGACTGATGTTTAACATGGAAGTCTATGGAAGGACTGCCCGGCTTTGAAAAATCGGTTCTCCCAGACACCAAACTTTTCAGACTTATAGAGGAGACATGGGGCTACATGTGTGCCAAGTTTGGGGTCCAGAGGACCTACGACCGGCCGGTACCGGGTCCGCAAAATCACTGGAGAAATGACCGTTTAACATTGGAGTCTATGGAAGGGGTGCCCAGTTTTAAAAAATCAGTGCTCCGCGGCCGTAGATCCCCCAGACACCAAACTTTGCACACTTGTAGAGAAGACATGGGGCTACACGTGTGCCAGGATTGGGGTCCTGGGGACCTACGACTGGCCGGTACCGGGTCCGCAAAATAACCGGAGAAATGACCGTTTAACATTGGAGTCTATGGGAGGGGTGCCCGGATTTAAAAAATCAGTGCTCCCCGGCCGTAGGTCCCCCAGACACCAAACTTTGCACACTTGTAGAAGAGACATTGGGCTACATGTGTGCCAAGTTTGGGGTCCAGGGGTCCTACGGCCGGCCGGTACCGGGTCCCCAAATTTCGGGAGATCAGGCGCAAAAAAAAAAAAAACAGAGCAAGCAAGTGAGTGTGACAGATGGTCTCGGGGGGGGGGCAATTGCCCTGTTGCCCCCCCCTGGATCCGCCACTGCCAGGCAGTGGGAAAAGTGAATAGAATTCTGGGATGTATTACTAGAGGGATCCAAATACACACAGGTTACATACGCCGCGATCATTAGAGCGAGAGAAATAATTCTAGCACTAGACCTCCTCTGTAACTCTAAACATCTAATCTGTAAAAAAATGTAAAGCTTCCCCTATGAAGATTTTTAAGCACTGAAGTTTGGCGCCATTCCACGAGTGTGCGCAAATTTTAAAGCGTAACATGTTAGGTATCTATTTACTTGGCGTAACATCATCTTTCACATTATACAAAAAAATTGGGTTATCTTTAGTGTTTTGTTTTTTTTTAGATTCATGAAACAGTTTATACAATATATATAATGTTTGGGGGTTCTGAGTAATTTTCTAGCAAAATAAATAAATATGACTATTACATGTTGGAGAGAAGTGTCAGAATTGGCCTGGGTGGCAAAGGGTTAATTACCATAAGTAATATACAAATAATTATTAAATATTGTTGTTATGGTAATTTTCAAAAGCAGGTGGCTTAACGGACAAATTTCTGAAGTTTGAAGTTATAACCAGTAATTTCACAGTAAATAGAGAAACAATAAATTATTCTCTTATAACATATAACATAATAATATATGATTTAGGCCCCTTTCACACTTGTGCGACTTCAAAGTCGTGCGATTTTACCGCGATTTTGCCGCAATTCGCGGCCGCGATTTTGACAAGACAGTCATACGACTGTGGATCCGACTTTGCCCCACGACTTGAAGTACGACTTCAATGAGCAGGGACGCGACTTTGAACCCCCAATAATTAGGGGGAACTCCACATCAATTTTTTTTTTAAATGGCATGGGTCATGAGAATACCGGGCCCATCGGTCTGGTAAGGATTTTAAGGGGAACCCCCCCCGGCGAAAAAAACGGCGTGGGGTCCCCCCCAAATCCATACCAGACCCTTATCCGAGCACCAGCCCGGCCGGTCAGGAAAGGGAGTGGGGACGAGCGCCCCCCTCCTGAGCCATACCAGGTCGCATGCCCTCAACATGGAGGGGTGGGTGCTTTGGGGCGGGGGGCCCTGCACCCCCCCCCACCCCAAAGCACCTTGTCCCCATGTTGATGAGGACAAGGGCCCCTTCCCAACAACCCTGGGTGGTGGTTGTCGGGGTCTGCAGGCGGGGGCTTATCGGAATCTGGGAGCCCCCTTTAACAAGGGGGCCCCCAGATCCCGGCCCCCCACCCTATGTGAATGAGTATGGGGTACATCGTACCCCCACTCATTCACCTGGAATAAAAAGTGTAAAAAAAAACACACTACACAGGTTTTTAAAGTAATTTATTAGGCAGCTCTGGGGGTCTCTTCCGACTTCGGGGGTCTCTTCCTTCTTCTCTGCGCTCTCCGGCCTCTTCTCCGGTCGTAAGAGCCCCATAAATTGTGTGGTCTCTGTGATGACTGTGCTACAACCCTCAAAGCTCTATTTTTTTTCTTTTAGGCCGGGTTCCCCCCTTTGCGAATTCACAATAGCAGGAGAATGTGAACAGCTCTCTATGAAGCTGGTTCACATATCTCTGCAAATTTGCACAGGAGCCCTGTGCATATTTTAGTCCATTTAAGGTCCGAATGAAATCGGACCTGAAACGGTGAATCAGGACGCACAGGACCCCTGCTGGGAGCAGCATTGGCATCCAGTGTGAACCGAGCCTTAATGTTCATAGCTCTGCCTCACCAGCCTCCCATGACTGCACATCCCTGCAACAGAGGTATTGAGACAGTCAACAGTAAATAGCTTCAAACATGCTTGGGATAAACATAAATCTATAGTCAGACAATGAGGTTAATGGAAACCCCCCTCCCCAAAAAAATAAAATAAAAAATAGGCAGACTCGATGGACTACTCAGTCTTTTTCTGCCGTCACTTTTCTATGCTTCTATGTTTCTATCGGTGCTAAAAAATGCACTGACACTGTATAAATTACACTGGCAGGGAAGGGGTTAACACAGTTCTGTCATTCCCCTGAATGATCGCAGCTGGCCGGCAGCCATCGCGGATGCCGGACCCGCTGATTGGTTCCCCCTGTGTCCAATCACAGCAGGAGCACGCCGCTGGCACCGCAAGTGCGCGCCCGAGACCAGGAAGTGTGAATAATGTACAGGTTCGTTGTTTCGCGCAGCCAGGCCGCCCTGCCGCAGTATATGTGCGTTGGGTGGTCCAGAAGTAGTTAAATTATTATTACGTTTACTAAACATTATTATATCTTTTTTTAATTATTATTATTTATTAATAATAATAATAAAAACTATAATAGTTATATAACTTATAGGTATTGGAATTTCCTTTAAAATTTGGCTGTTAGTGAACGTAACGAATACAAATTTATCCGAATTTACGAAATATCGAACTAAAAAATACCGCATCTATACGAATGCAATGTAACTAATTAAATTTTTTCTGAATTTCTGAATTTATTTGAAATGACGAATATCAATCATAACGAATGAACCGAAAAATGAACTGTTTAGCCATGCTCCTCTCAGCCATGCCCAATATTCAGTATATTTCTTCTCCATCCCAAGATGTCACTCTTTCTCAAGTTTAAAAGTTGTGAGGTATGTATTTGACTCACACATAACCAAACATATTTTGTCCTGAATGAGGCTTCTAGAGAAATCAGCCAGCAGCAACTGCAAAGAAAAAAAAACAGTTTCACAACTACAAATTACATTTACAGTAATGTTATAAGCAACACGGTCAGATTGCTTATGGAAGCCTCGAAGAATGGTTTATATACTGTATCTGACTCATTCTTATTGAATGTAATTGAAAAAAAGGTTGTAAATCTTTTCCAATCTAAAGAAGAAATTTGCACAAAACACAAACAACTATACAGTATTGCCGGTATTGCTGTCTACCTATTGAGTCATCTTTGCAGATGGTGTAATCGTATTGCTTGTCCTTGTTTATCAGTTGATCATAGCTACACCACTAACTGATGTTTTCAAAGATGGGGGAGTGCGTTGGTGGTCACGAAATTGCTGAAAACAAATGTTTAGTACTTTTATATACACGTTGTATGTGAATGAGGGTTTGCTTGGTATATTAAAAATCCTTATACTCTGTGTATTACATACTCTTTGTGCTACACACTCCTCACCCATGCACCCTCTGTGCTACACACTCCTTACCCCTTCAATATGTGCAGTATACATTCCTGACCCTTGTACTCTGTGCATTACGCACTTCTGATTCCTGCTGTCTGTGCACTTCACGTGCCAGACCACTGCACTTCACATGTTATGTACTCTTGAGCCCTGAACTATTTACCTTACACATTCCTCACCCCTACATTCAAAGTGGTACACACTCCTGTCACCTTCACTTTTTGCTGTACACAGTTCTCACTCCTGCACTCTTAGTACACACTACCGACCCCAGCATTCTGTGTGTTACACACATCTAACCCCTGCACTCTGTACATTATGCACTCCTGACCGTTGCACCCTGCATGTCCCAATTTCCTGTCACCTTCACCCTGTGCATTCCACATTCCTGACCCCTGCACTCTATGTATTACACACTCCTGGCCCCTGCACCCTGTGCATTAGACAGGTCTCACCCTGGCATCCTGCCCCTGCACTTTATGCATTATTCACTCCTGACACTTGCACTTGCACTGTACAGGCATCACATACTCTTGACACTTGTGGGTTAAGCAATCCCCGCAGCCTGTGTATTATATACTTCTGACCCCTGCACTTTCTATGGTACACACTACTGGCCACTGCACTTTTGTGCATACTGCATTCCTTGTGGGGCACACTCCTGACCCCTGCACTTTTGTACTTTGTGTGTTATGCACACTTGACACCTGCATTCCGTGCATTATGCATTACATACTCCAACCACAACACTCTCTGCCATACCCACACCTGCATTCCATGCATTATGCATTACATACTCCAACCACAACACTCTCTGCCATACCCACTTCTGATCACTGCACTCTCTGTGGTACACACTCCTTACCCCCACACTCTATCCAGTGCACACCCATGACCTCAGCACTTTATGCAAAACTTTTTTATGACCCCTGCACTCTGCACAGTACACACTCCTGTCCCCTGCACATAACGCGTTTCACTCGTCTGACCTTTGCACTCTGTACATCTTGTAGCCCAGACTTCTGCACTCTGTGCATTCTGCACTCCTTACTTTGTACCCTGTACACACTCCTGACTCCTGAATTCTCTATGTTATTCCCTACTAATCTCTACATTCTGTAGTAAACAATCCTGCCCCAGCACTCTCTACAGTACACACCTCTTTACTCTGTGCGTTTTGCACTTTTGAGCCCTACACTCTTTTGTGCACACTCCTGACCCCTGCACATCTGCACTCTGTGGGTTATATTTGTCTGACCTCTGCACACTGTGCGTTACGCACTCCTGACTTCTGCACTTTGTGCATTACAGATCTTGACCTGTACACTCTCTGCCATACACACTTCTGACCCCTGCACTTTCTGCACTAAACACTCCTCAATCCTGCACCCTCTGCAGTACAATCTCCTGAATCCTGCACACTGTGCAATATACACTACTGACATCTGCACCCAGTGCAATATGCACACCTGACCCTGGACTCTCTGTGGTATGCACTGCACACTCTGCAGTACACATTCCTGACTCCTGCACTACATACATTACGCACGCTTGACCACTGCACTCTGTGCATCACGCACTCTTGACCCCTGTGCTTTGTGCATTATGCATTCCTGACCCCTGCACTCTATGCGTTGCAAATTCCTTACTCCTGCACTCTATGAGTTTGATTTACTAAAGGCAAATGGACTGTGCACTTTGCAAAATGCAGTTGCATTCTTCAAGTGCAGTTGCTCAAGCGCTTAGTAAATGAGCAGAAGCTCTGCTGACTTCTATCATCCAATTATGTGCTTTCCTTGCACGTGATTGAGTATTATTTGCAAAATGAAGCTTTACCTCATTTACTAGGCTTTGAAGCCACTGCAAAGTGCACAGTCTATTTGCCTTTAGTAAATCAACCCCATTGTATTACACACTCCAGACCCCTGCACTATACTATTTTATACTATAATATACTATACTATGTTGTAAATTTTATATCTTAGACCCTTAGATTTGGTATCCGTACCTCACATACTTCTGACCCCTTAAAACTCCTGACCCCTGAGGTACACAATCCTCACCACTGCACTATATACATTACACACTCCTGCCCCTGGTACTCTGTGTTTTACACACACCTGACCCCTGCAATACACATTCTTGACCCATGCACTCCTTTCCTCTGTGCTTTTCACAATTCTGACCCCTGCATCCTGTGCATTCTGCATTCCTGGCCCCTGCGCTCTGTGCTTTCCAAACATCTGCACCCTGTATGGTATACAATCCTGATCCCTGCACCCTGTGTGTTACGCACTTCTGACCTCTGGACGTTGTGTGTTACACACACTTTAAACCTGAAATGTATGCATTACATACTCCTGGCCCCTACACTCTGTGCATTAACCAATCATAACCCCTGCACTATATATTTTATGTTATACATTTCATACTCCTGACCCTACGTTCAGTGCATTACATACTCCTGACCCCTGCACTCGTCATGCTATAGTATACATTACATACTCTTGAACAAAGTGTTTATTGTCTCAATAGTTGATGGATGCTAAGCAGTGACTATTTTATTGAAGTCATTTTGTAAAGAAGACTCAGTCAAAGTGTTGGCTCTCTGTCTATATTCTGTGTGAGAATGGGAGAGCTACATTTTTTTAAATTGATTGTGCTTTTGTTTAAATGTGTCTGTGAGACTCTCTCTTGTGGCATAGTAATTAATAAGGATGGGCCGAACACCCCCCTTGCTCGGTTCACAGCAGAACTCCCGAACAGGGGAAATGTTCTAACCCGAACAGCGAACCCCATTAAAGTCTATGGGAGCCATTTAGGAAAAATCAAAAGTGCCCATTTTGAAGGCTTATATGCAAGTAATTGGCCATAAAAGGGGTATGGGGGTCTGGGTCCTGCCCTGGGGGACATGTATCAATAAATAATAAATAAAAAAAATTATTGTTTTTTCAGGAGCAGTGATTTTAATTATGCTTAAAGTGCAACAATAAAAATTAAAAATCCCTTTTAATATAGTGCCTGGGGGGTCCCCTTAATGTGCCTGTAAAGTGGAGCATCTGTAGCATGCATAAAACATGCTGCAGCAAAACTGACATTTCTAAAGAAAAAAAAAACGAGTCAAATCCCATTTAAAAAGACTTACAATTGCTGGCACCCGGTTATTGAAAAAATAAAGAAAAAACACCCCCAGTCCATACCAGATTAGGACTGGTATGGTTTTGGAGGGGAACCCCACGGCAAAATTTTTAACAAAAACAGCGTGGGGTCCCCCCCCCCAAATCTATACCAGACCCTTATCCGAGCATGCAGCCTGGCAGGTCAGGAAAGGGGGGGCGAGCGAGAGCCCCCCTCCTCCTGAACCATGCCAGGCCACATGCCCTCAACATGGGGGGGTGGGTGCTTTGGGGCAGTGATGCCTTGTACACAGCAGGGGTATCAATTTGGGTTTTAATTGTCATACAGGTTTCCTTTAAAATGGTAATAGTTTCGTTTTAGAGATTCCAGCAGGCCCTCAATTTAAACAATATCCTGCTTTTCCGTTATACCCAAGTTGTTTTCTAAAGCTTGTCAGTATATCAGAGAGGTAGTAGGGAGGACATCGGTGACTCATCCAGCTCAGCAGGGGACACAGAGAGAAAGAGAGCAAGGAGAGAGTGGGAGAGAAAGATGGCAGACGGACACTGCGTATTGTTCTTATT
The DNA here is from genome assembly GCA_029206835.1 of Rana muscosa. Taxonomy (NCBI): domain Eukaryota; kingdom Metazoa; phylum Chordata; class Amphibia; order Anura; family Ranidae; genus Rana; species Rana muscosa. Next base: position 138,530,943 of record CM055119.1, read on the forward strand.
CCTTGTATTATAAAACTGTCATTAATCTACTGATGAAATACTACACAAATGATAATACTATAGAATTACTTTTGCTACTGTTTTTATATACAGTTCAAAGTAAGTGGGGGCCTTAGGGGATGTTGCAAGGTGTAGGATTTTAGAAACCTGGCAGATCCTCACGCATTTTACAACTAACAATACAGCCTAAGACCAGAATAGCAAAATGCTTTATCATTCATCAGATCCTGTTCTGCACGCCAAGAGAGTTCTCAGGTTATAAGTGCATGTTATACATACATATTCTTGGAACATTGCCAAACTTCCCAAATGTGTACCTATTACCATAGCAAACTTTTCAATTGCTATGGAGTCCAGAAAAATAGGGGGTCCAGCTGTGTATGGCTACACTGTGATCTGTGTAGGTAGAAATAACATTGGGCAAAAAAATGTGATAAAGTAAAATATACCATATATCGTTTGGGAATCTTTGTACAAATGCTATTAAAGCATATAGAAAACTAAACCACTCTATAGCATCTGAAATAACTGCTACCAGGTGCAGATTCCCCAATACAGCACATCTAGCTTTACCCTTTCATCTAAAATCCCCACTCCCTCCCCTCCAAAAAAAATCCAGCACTAATCTGCATGCTCACCCCTCCCAGAATAAATCTTTGCCCCCCCCAGCACAAATCCTCTCTCCCCCTCCCAAAGAAAAGCTTCCCCCTGCTGCCAATCCCCATCCCAGAACAAATCTTCCTCCATCTTCCCCAGCACAGATCCTCCCTCACTTACAGGATTTAGCCCAGTTTCATGGGACATCAGGATTAAGTTCAAATCTCGGGATGGTCCCATCTAATCTGGGACAGTTGGGAGGTATGCTTATCCTACCTCACCCATGCTAACTATCCCCCCCTCCCTAACTATCTAACCCTACCTTACACAATCCTATTTATCAAACCCTACCCTACCCATCACAGCCAGACTTCGCCCACCCAAAGAACATCAGGACTCATCTGCAGTCCTGGCCAACAAAGAGATGCAGGGAGGTGCCCGCATTAGTATGGCCCTAATACGCAGATTTATGGAGCTAAGTGCTGGAATTGGTCCGGACACTGGGCTCCAGAATTTTTTTCCCCGGATTCGCAGGACACCGGTATTTAGTTCAAATCTCGGGACGGTCCCACCAAACCCGGGACGGTTGGGAGGTATTCTGAACTGAGAAGACTCTGCATCATCCAAGATGACCTACTGCTGGGAGAAGGATAAAAGAAGACTCATGTGTGCATCATGTGACTGGGCAGAAGACATAAAAAAGGTAAGTAAAAAATAAAAAAGCAGAAAAAAAAGCAGTGTGAAAGAGCATCAGGGGACAATAAGCCTTCTAAGTCTACGGGAGAAGATTCTTACTCTATGAGGACAAAAACAAAAGCAACAGAGAGAATGGGGAAGCAGGGAATGGCAACTAAGAAATGGCCTAACTATTACATAACAGGATGGGGGTAAATAATGGAATGTACCAAGGCACAAAACAGTAACAGATGACAATAAAGTGGGCTACTGTGCAGCACACATTTTAAGACAAAAAAAAGGAGTTTTGTAATTCAACAAAGTGTAACTTCACTTTTCAGAAACAATGAAAAGGTGAACTAACACTGTACACAAGTGGCGGCTTGTGGTTTCTTGTTTGGGGGGGGGGGTAGGCAATGCAATGCATGAATCTATCCATTAACCATATAGGGGGTGGCAAGGATAGATGGGGCGGCGCCCGTGCGCTCTTAAAGGAACGGGCCGCCCCTGCTGTAACACCCTCTCTACCCCTCACTGTACGTACCTCTGTGAGTGACGAGTTGTCAGTGCCCACGTAGCTGGTGCAAGGATTTGAAATCCCCACTCTTCTCTGCATTCTGCAACACTTCTGGGACAGACCAGAGTGATTCTGGTTGGTCAGCACCAGCACAGAGCATCACTCTGATCCATTCTGGAGGTACTGCAGAAACAATTGGAAGAGCAGTAATTTCAAATCCCTGGACCGCTGCACAGGGTGCGTGGGCACTGACAGCTCAACACCCACACAGATATGTACTGCGGGGACTAGAAGGGTGGGAAGGATGTATGGTATTCGTTCACCTTTTCATTTATTATTAAAAAGGTGAACAAACCCTTTAAAGTAAAGAAAAACAAAAAACTCTGACGTGGATCACGATCAATGAATGATTGGTGGCTATTCTCAGGGATAAGCTGACCTATTTAAAAAAAGACCTGGAATCCATGGATAAAATACCTTTCGGCCCCTCCCTGCACTGGTCGGAGGGACCTCTCTCTGCGCATAGCGGATGCATGCCTTGTACCTAGTCCTTTGCTTTACTAGACTATTCTTTCCCTCTTTTCTTCTCACTTACCATCTCTTCTTTTCAGACATTGGTAGTACTTCTAAGTAATTGTTGGTCTGGTGCAAACTCATCATCAGATAAATAGTGAGGGGTTTTGAGGAGGCCTACTGAGTCAAGGTCGATGTTTATCTTACAGTACAGTATGTTGATATATACATATATAGGGGGCTTAAATATGTCCCCCCTAAACATCTAAATAAGTTTGCTACGTTCATAGATGTACACAAATATGTGCGTAAATTAAACATACAAAGATATTTTATCTCCAATCCCACTAGACCTGCTTTACCTGAAACCAATTCACTTATGGTACATTCAGGATTCTCTAATCCCTCACTCTTCAATCCACCATGCCCTATAGCACCCTCAGTTCAGGTGTTTAGGGACCTAGTCTTGAAGGACTTGGAGGCGCTCCCTAAAAAACGTATTCACAATGACCCTAGGATAAAAACTGGCCTCAGATCCTTATGTGAAAGAAAGGATCTGACGATACGCCCTGCCGATAAGGGGGGCGGTATTGTTGTTCTGGATAAGACAGCCTATCACCTCGAAATGAATAAGATACTAAGCGATACCACAACTTATACTCGTTTGAATGGTAACCCCACTCAGAGCTATAAAATAGCTCTATTAGATCTTGTCGACACCGGATCACAATTGGGGATTCTTGACAAGAAGGAAAAAAGTTATTTAGTTCCTGTCGCCCCACGCATTCCTGTAATGTATTATCTGCCGAAGATACATAAGGATGCCAAACATCCTCCGGGTCGCCCAATTATTAGTGGAATCGATTCGATAACCTCACGGATAGGGAGGTATATAGACTTTCATCTACAACCTATTGTGAAATCAATTCCATCATATTTAAAGGACACCCGTCATGTTATCTCACTGTTGCAGCAGATTACTTACAGTAGGGACATCTTGCTCGTGACAGCAGACGTTGCCTCACTGTACACTAGCATCTCACATGAATTAGGCTTGTCAGCTGTTGGTCTGTTTTTGTCTAGAGTTAATGACCTTTCGGGCACGCAGAAAAGATATATTATGGATCTTTTACATTTTGCAACCCACCACAATTACTTTTGGCATAATGGTGATTTCTTTTTACAACAAAAGGGGGTTGCCATGGGCGCAAAATTTGCTCCCAGTTTGGCTAACATCTTTATGGCCAAATGGGAGGAGGATGTCATCTATGCTTACGATCGACCCAAGATTATCCTCTGGGTTCGATACATAGATGACATCCTCCTCCTGTGGAGGGGTGATGAGACCTCCTTAAACAAATTTATGTCCACTCTGAATAACAATGATGTGGGTATCAGCCTATCATATGAGGCCAGTTTCAAGTCTATACATTTTTTGGATCTCGAAATATTCCCTAATAATGGTAAGCTAGAAACTAGGACATTTTTTAAACCAACGGACCGGAATGGGTACATTCCGGTCGATAGTTGTCACCATTCAGCATGGTTAAAATCAGTGCCCCGAAGTCAGCTTTTAAGGATTAGACGTAATTGCTCAAACCTTTCTGACTTCCACTGTCAGGCTAGTATACTTAAGTCCAGATTTGTAGATAAGGGTTACCATCCCTCCGTTATAGAGGAGGAGATCAAACAAGTTGCTAGGATTGAGAGGGATTCTTTAGTTAGAGAACAAATTAAGCCTATCCAAGACTCGAAGTATAAATGGTCTTTCTACACAACATACTCTGTCCAACACAGACAAATAAGGGATATATTTCAGAAACACTGGAAAATTTTGAAAAATGACCAGATTCTAGGACCCACACTTCCTGAAAAAGCGGGCGTAACATATCGAGGGGCACCCTCACTGAGAAATCGCATTGCGCCCAACGTTTCTGATCCACCAATATTACCAGCCTTTTTTCCACACTTAAAGGCATATTATCCCTGCAGAAAATGCAAGGTTTGTCAAATTAACATTTGTGGAAAACGAAAAACGGACACTTTCAGGTCTACATCCACAGGGATTGATTATCAAATGAAAAGCTTTACAACATGTGCAACAAAATATATAGTATATTTACTTACCTGCCCATGCGGGAAACAATATGTAGGTCGCACTATTCGCACTTTTTCAATAAGAGTGGGGGAACATCTAACCAGCATAAAAAAGGGCAAAACAAATCACAGTGTCCCACGACATTATTTAGAATTCCATAATAAGAACCCCAAAGGTACTATGTTTCAAATCATAGACAAATTTGTCCCTAGTTGGAGGGGTGAATCCCGCCTGAGAGGGGTTTCTAAATTAGAAACATACTGGATATATCAGCTTAAGTGTTACAGGCCTTATGGCCTAAACGTTGATTGGGACATTAACGCTTTTATAAATAAGGCTTGACCCATTTTTGTATACACCTTTGTGGTTTATTCCTCTTCCCTTTTTTTTGTGTGCATTTTTTACTGTAATACATCTATGAACTGCCTCTCTACTTGATACCTATGCCATATTCATTATATATATAGGACATTTATGTTACATTGGATGCATGTCAAAGTGCATCTCTCTATAGTGGTTGCTATGTTACTATGAAGATGTTATTATTATAGTTTCTATAATCTGTTATACATCTTTATGGTTTATTCTATTTTATGTGCATTCTCATTTTAATACATCCATGAACCGTTTCCTTTGATACGTGGCATATGATGCCCATACCATATTGTTAATATATGACACTCAAGTTATATTGGATTTACGATTATTTACATTTATTGGAGCGGTTACTATGCCATTATGAAGGCTGTACAGGTGTAGTTCCTTATCCGGGACACCAAGCCCATTTTTTAATTAATATATTTTAATTTTTTATTTTATAATACCCATTAATCTCTGATGGTTGCCAACAATAGTGAACATTTTGATTTTTAGTTCAATTTCTGATTCCAAGACTGATTATAAAATCGATGTATGATAGAGGTTTGCGGTTCTCTCCCCCTCCCTTTTATAAGTATTGAGGGATAGAACAACCGTATCTATCTAACTACTTTACTATTATTAATTTCCTTCCGTTCTTACTTTAAACTACACTTCCCAACATGCCTCAGTGTGGAAGCTCGAGTAATCGAGACAGATGACGTACCAAAGATACACCTCCGCTGCGGCCGCCCTCTGTGCATATCACCATGACGACTGGAGCATTTGGATCTGTCCGTGAGCACATCTCGGCTTACGCTGCTTTAATGTCTGTTGCGAGATTGTGCACTCCAGTTCTATCATTGGTGGGAATGAAGGCATGGGGGTGGGGTCAATGCCGGATAATGCTGTGCGTGATTATGGCCTATGGCCCTCTCTGTGACTACATTTCCCAGACTACTATGCGGATGATGTATTGCAAGAGATAGTCACATGGTACTGATGTATCCCCGCACGCTGACAGCCAGGAGACTGAGAGTGGATGATGCGGCGGAGCTCTTCCATGGTACAAGTGACACTATTGGCTAATCCCACTAGGGGCTGGATTCACATTATTATCAGCTCTAGCAATAGGGTATGGTGATCCCGGAAGCGGGAAATACAATGGGTGATCAGCTGTGTCTAATTTTAAAACTACATTCCTTTCTCTATAAAAGCGTGGGGAACAGAGAGTTTCTGTATACCCCAGTAGAAGTCTTATTAGACGAAACCGGTCGGGACAAATACACTAGCTCTTGCTGTTCCTATCACGCTGCCTACTTATATTCTAGAGTGTGGATTTTTTGGATTTCTTTGTTATGCTTTGGAGTTTTGTTTTGGATGTTCATACTGTGTGAACTTTTTCTGGATTTTTTTTTATAATAAATCATTTTTGGATTTACACCATGTGGAGCAATTTTTTGTTTTCCATGGTTATGAATGGATAGGGTAGCTGCTACCCGCTTATCCGGATTTTTCCTGGTTGGATTGCCATTGATCCTGGGAGGAGGTGTCCTATAGATCCTGGTCGTCTCTACAAAGCCTGGCTGTCTGATCCGTCCACGAAGTGGACAAAGTCTTGAAGATCCACCGCCGTACGGTGTGTTGGATCCATCCCAGCTGGTAAGAGTACCTTATCTCTCCCCCATTGACACAAGGTGAAGGCACTCCCGGGTGTTACCACGTATATCCACATTGAACATCCATATCTACGTATTCTATAACAATCCCATATTGGACTTTGGTCTTTTTGGATGGTACTTTGTCTATTGTTAGACAACTACAGGGACATATACTCATCTGTGATGTCTGATAGAAATATAATTCCAATTTCACTGGTTTAGGATTATCACTCTATTGCTATTCATGTTTCACAACATAATATTTGCACTATAATTTTTGTTGTACATTAATATGTTGGTTAAATACTTGTAATCACAGAAGGATTACAGACACTTATTTATGCTATATATGTATTTCTATATTTTTCACTAATTTCGAAATATATACCAGCATGGGTTTTTGATTAAATTAGAATATTTTTCACACCCTACTATATTTAGGACTTTTATCCTAAATTCTCATTAGCGCCACACTTATTATATATTTATACATATAGACATGGGTTTTATTCTTATTGGGGGGGGGGGGGGGTTCTTTTCTTCAGTTTCCATGTTCCTTGAAGAACATGTTCAAATAGTTCACACCCTATCACAGATCCATGTAAATTATGGCTCAGCTATCTGACCTCATAATGAGTTACTTATGGGTTTTATGCTATTGATTGACAATATAACCAGTACTGTACGCTGCGATGTACCAAAGAAAATGAGTGTACTGCAGGGCCATCTTTTCCATTGGGCACACTGGGCAGTTGCCCGGGGGCCACACTTGCCTAGGGGGCCCCACCGGCTGCCCAGCGACCCCAGTAAAAAATGGTGGGAACCGGCGGGTCAGAACTGTGCATGCGCAGTTTGCAGAAATCGCTGAGAAGATCCGATCCTCCACGAGTGCTGCCTCTGTCTGTCCGCTGATGATGACGTTAGCCACACCTGCCAGACTTAAAAAAAAAAAGCAGGAGGAGCTGAGGGTGAATGGACAGAGTAGAGTGGTCAGAGCAGACAGCACAGCAGGCTTGAAGCAGAGTGTGGCGGAGTCGGACCCCTGTCGGCAGTGCCGGTTTTCGTGAGCCTGTAACCTGCACAGCCAGTACAAACACGGAGTGCCCTGGTCGGTGTCGTACGGTGAGTGGCTGTCTGGCTGACTGTGCAGCTTGCACAAAGAGATCGGGGGGTGGTCTGTTGCTCTGATGTAAGTGGGAACTCTGATGTAAAGAGAAAGCAGTGGACTCTGATATAAGGTGGTCTCTGGTCACCAGAGCCCCCCTTACATCAGAGTTCCCCCTTACATCATGATCTGCAGCGTTCCCCTTTACATAAGAGTTCCCTTTCACTGTAAGGGGGGATCCTGCAGACTCTGATGTAAGAGGAAACTCTGTGCTGGCTGGGTTATAGTAACCTAACCTTCATGTCAATGAAGAAATGATTTTTTTTTACTTTTGTTTAACTTAAACACATTGCTAATAGCACAATCTATATGTTTATAGTTTAAATACTGACATTTGCACTGTTTGGCACTGAAAACTGTAATTGTAGGTACGTTTTTGCAGTGTCAGTAAAAAATGTGGTTCTGCCAGTAAATGTCATGATTTTTGTCAGTAAAAAATTCTCGTGCGTGATTGTGTAGACAGGGCCCCAGTGCACCGTATTGCCCGGGGGCCTATAATGCTCTTAAGATGACACTGGTGTACTGTTTTTGTACTTACCTGTTCTTTTGAAAATTTCAATAAAAGTTATTGATAAGAAAAAAGAACTCCTTTAAAGGGGTAATCATGCAACCTAAATGGTTACACTTTTGGTTGAGGGGTTGTTTAACCACTTCAATACAGGGCATTTTCACCCCCTTCCTGTCCAGACCAATTTTTATATTTTTTTAGTTTTCAGCGCTGTCGCACTTTGAATGACAATTGCGCGGTCATGCAACACTGTACCCAAATGAAATCTTTATGTTTTTTTCCCCACAAATAGAGCTTTAGTTTGGTGGTATTTGATCACATCTGCGGTTTTAATTTTTTGCGCTATAAACAAAAGAAGAGCGTCAATTTTGAAAAAAACACAATATTTTTTACTTTTTGATTTAATAAATATCACAATTTAAAAAAACAAGACATTTTTTTTCCTCAATTTATGCTGATATGTATTCTTCTACATAATTTCAATAAGTGTATATTGATTGGTTTGCGCAAAAGTTATAGCATCTACAAAATAGGGGATAGATTTATGGCATTTTTATTTATTTAATTTTTTTACTAGTAATGGCGTGACATTGCGATGGACATATCGGACACTTTTGACACGTTTTTGGGACCATTCACATTTATACAGCGATCAGTGCTATAAAACTGCACTGATTACTGTGTAAATGTGACTGGCAGGAAAGGGGTTAACATCAGGGGGCGATCAAGGGGTTAAATATGTTCCCTAGGGAGTGATTCTAGCTGTAGGGGGAGGGCACTCACAAGGGGAGGAGACCGATCTGTGTTCCTCTGTACTGGGAACACACATAGGTCTCCTCACCTCTGACAGGACATGGATCTGTGTGTTTACACACACAGATCCACGGTCCTGCTGTGATCGGGGGCAATCGTGGGTGCCCGGCGGACATCGTGGCCGCCGGGCACGTGCACCGAGTCCCGAGCGATGCGACCGGGGGCGGGGGCGGGGTATAGGGGCAAGGATGATGAGATGAATATCGTCCTTCTATCATCACCCAATGGCTAAAATCAGAATAAATCGGAATCTATCCCCTCCCCTTGAACTATTCAAAGAGACAAGGCAGGGGTGACCCCTCTCTCCAATGCTGTTTGTAATTGCATTGGAACCCCTGTTAGCTGCAATCCGTAAAAATCTGGTCATTAAGGGGGGTAAGAGAAGGGGAAGGGGAATGTAGAGTAGCCGCCTATGCGGATGATCTGCTTTTCTATGTCTCTAAACACAGGATAACAATCCCAATTAAACTAGAGGAGCTGAGTCAATATGGAAAGCTGACCAATTTAAAGATAAATATGTCCAAATCCGTGATTCTAAATGTCACTATTTCAAAGGAGGAGCAGCGGGCAATTCAACCTAAATTCACATTTGTATGGTGTAAGGAGGGACTGGGGTACTTGGGAATAAAACTGATTGCATCTCTGGGGACTATGTTTGGGGCTAATTATATACCAGTTCTTAATAAGATCAAGGAACATATGAACAATATGAGAAATAAGGCCCTTTCATGGATAGGTAGAATCAATGCCCTAAAAATTAATATCTTACCAAGGATGATCTTTCAAATGATACCAATAACAGTACCTCAGGGTTACTTCAGGAAACTAAGATCAATAGCGCTAAAATATATATGGGCACATAGATGTTCCAGGATTGTATAAGCAACACTGGTGAAGGAAAAAAGGACAGGGGACTAGCTGTACCAGATTTTGAGAAATATTATCAGGTGATCTTTGTCTCCAGGATGGTAGAATAGATTCATAACAAAGAAGAGAAAAGCTGGGTAAATATAGAGATAACACAAAGTAAGGTTGATCTAGAAAGGATGGTCTGGATACCACGGCTGCACCGGGATTTAGCTACTAGCACAAATCCACTAACTAGAAATACCTTTAAGATTTGGGATGCGTTGGGGAGAGTGCACCATTGGGATTTGAACTCACCATTAATGTCTATATTGGGCACAAATTATTTTAAGCAAGGGAAAGAGGAAAACATATATTTCACTAGATGAGCAAAAAAAGAGGAAATATTATTGCAAGATGTAATGAAAGGTAATAGGATATGCACTTATGCTGAAATTACACATAAGTGGGGAAATAAGCCACTAGACAAATGGAGGTATACACAATTACAGCACTTTACACAGTCATTACCACAACCATTGTGGGGAAGAGGACACATGAGGTTAATAGAGAAATTACTTTGATCCCCTCTCAGTTTAAACCAAAGTATATCAAAAATCTATAAAATTTTGATTAAGGAAGTAGAACCTGAATTCCCTCCCTATCTGGGGAAATGCTTGTTTTTCCTCAGGAGATACAAAGACAGTGGAAATGTGCTATAAACTCTTGTCGAGATGGTATGTGACCCCTCAGAGGGTGCATAGGCCCGGGGCAGAAGGACCCCCAACTTGCTGGAGGGGCTGTGATGCCCTGGGGACTTTTGCGCATCTGTGGTGGGAAGATACAACCTTACTGGGAGGGAATTAAAGCAGCGATCCACCAAATAACGGGAGAATGGATCCAGAAGGACCCCTGGGAATGTTTATTTCATGATACGAGAAAAACGGTTCCCCAATATAGGAATACCTTAGTCCCATACCTTTTAAACGCAGCTAAAAGTCTGATCCCGAGTTTATGGAGAACCCAAGAAGTGCCGAACATGAAGGAGTGGGTAGTAAAGGTGGAAATGGTGAGAGCCATAGAAGAAACAATTCACACAGTAGAGGACTCATTAGAGACATATCGAAATATATGGGGAAAATGGACAGAGTTCAAAGAATCTGGAGGTTGGAGGAATTTGATGGAGGTTTAGGGGCTTAGGGGGAGGGAGAGGAGAGGAGAGGGGTTTTTCTTTTTGTTTTTTTTGGGAGGGTTTTTCTGGGGAGGGTTTGGGGATAGGGAGAATAAATATATAGATTTGATTTAATAGGGGATTTTGACATAGGAAAAGTGATTTTTTAATGTATATCTGTTTATACCTGTTTATATAATAAAAGAGAGAATAATAAAAAGAACAAAAAAACATTGTGTGATGTTTTGGGTAAATATTTGGGTCATTAGTAATATGGTGAGTGACCTCCTTCTCAAGTGTATAAAAGTCTGTATTCTTGTTCAAATAAACAGTTCTTATTCTGGTTTACTTTAAAACTAGTATTGCCTAGTTCTTGGGGTAACTATAGCCAGATTTACTGATCTTGTGTTCTGGAGCTTTGGGAAGCAGCTTATTGGTGGATTAGCTATTCAGCCTAACATCAATAGTAAAATATTGGTAGGAATGGTAATGGACAATATCCATGAATTTGCCAGTGAAAATTGTATCTTTAGTAGCAACCAAGATGGATTTATGAAGGACTGATCTTGTTTGGATAGAAGAAGGCCAGTAGATGTAGTTCACCTGAATATTGCTAAAGCATTCCATACAGTATCCCACAAACACCTAATTTACAAATTAAGGTCCATTAGCATTGAAGAAAGTGTATGCACGTGGATAGAAAACTGGTTACAGAACATGTCTAGACAGTAGTGATAAATTACTTTTCCTAAATGGTTTAGCGTTATGAGCGCTGTGCCCCAGGGCTCTGTCCTGGGAACAATTCTGTTTACCTTGTTTATAAAGGATATAGAGGTTGGAATAATCTGTTTATTCTTCGTGTTCACTGGTGATACCAAGCTTTTCAGAAAAAAAACGTTGCCATAGGATATAGCAGCTTTACAAAAAGACAGATGAGGTTTGTGTAGAAAAATATAATTTTATGCACTTGGGGTCTAAAGATATGTATGCACAATATTTATTAGGGAACGGTCCTGTGGGGGAATTGTGAGTGAAACAAAAATGCCAAGCTGCAGCTAGCAAGGTTACCCAAACACTATCATGCATTAAAAGGATACTTATCCCAAGAGGCAAAACTACAATTCTGCTAAAACTCCTAGTGCTTATACACTTTAGTTATGGTCTCTAATCCTCAGGAAGGATGTTCTTGAACTGTGGGGCACTGAAAGAGGGGAAACTAAATTATTAAGGGGGCTGGAGGACCTCAGTTATTAAACGTATTCTCCCTGGACAGGAGGTGCTTAAAAGGGTATATGAAGGCAATATACAAATCTATCAATGGTGGCTGTAGTAAGAGAAGACATTGTTTAATTTACTCCTAGCCACACAATGAAGTTAGACGAAAATTGAGTAAAAGGTTCTTTGCTAGTAGAGTGGTAAAGATGTGGAACTCCTTTCCACAGTTTGTGGTATCGAATGAGAGTGTAGATAATGTACAAATACTGTGTTTAACCGTAAACTCAGAATACAGAGATATCGGAATTCATAACAACAGACACACACATAAACACACATACACAGGTGGAACTGGATAGACCTGTGCCTTTATTTATCTTTACTATGTAACTATGAAAGTGGCTAGTTTAAAATTTCTTAGGAAGGGAACAAACAGTAGCAGTATAACTGAATAATTTACAAATATATCTCATTAAATCAACTGTGTAATAATGACTGATGGTTAAGAGCGATAAAGCTCAACAATGTTATCTGGCTGCTGTCAGGGGACTCCTCAAGGCGAATAGCCCCCGAAAGCAAAGGTAACCACACACAAATGACAAATAGCAGTTTGAACAATAACATAGGATAATCGCCAACCCCACTTAAAGTTGGGCTTTATGAGTCCAGGCAGGAGGAGGGCAGAGGAATGACCCTTTTCTATGTTAAACCTCTCCCTTCTGTCCCCTGATAACACAGTCCCAAGCCGCAAACACTCTAGCTAGTTTCGTTCAATAATGGATCTGTGGGAGGAAATGGCACACTGACCCGGAAAGGCAACACCTCTACCCTGGGTCCGGTCTTCTCCCCCGCCCCGTGGAATCTCCCTTCGCCCAGGCAGCCTTGTAGTTTCTCTCCCTGTTTGACCCACCTTGGCATGCTGGGGTGTGTAGTCCTGCCCCTCAGGGATCACAATGGGGCTGCTCGTGCTGGGAACTATATGTCTCATTATCCTTTGCTTCCCCTGCAGCTCTGGCTGGCGATTCGTTCTCTCCTCTTGCCAATGAGGAAGCGGGGGGAACAGACCAGTGAAGAGGAGAGGGAGGGGAAGAAATCCCCCAAAACTGCAGATCTGCCTGTGTGCCTCACAGAGCCTGTAAGTGCCTGTGTCCCGGCGGTGGGTGGCGGGAGGTGTGGGTTCGCGTGCAAGTTGAGCGGCACCCACTACACTAACTTCACAGAACCTGGCTCAAGCTGAACAAGGAGTATACAATGTCCAGAGTGCAATGGTCAGGAGTATGTTGTGTACAGCTCAGTTTAGAAAGTGTTGTGGTCAGGATTATGTAATGTACAGAGTGCAATTGCTGTAAGCATGTAACATACAACAGTAAGGGGTATGTGCCATACAGACCAGTGTACAGAGTATGGTGGTCAGAAGTATGTAGTGTACACTGTACATTATCCTGACCACTACAATCCGTATGCTGTGTCATATGTTGCATACTCCTGGCCATTACACTCTGTATGCTGGGCTATACTTCATATATTCCTGATTATCTTGCCCACTGCACTTTATATGCTAGGCTATATATATTACACATCCCTGACTACTGCACTTTGTATTCCACAGTACCCAGCCATGTGGCTCTTTGTACTTCCCCTCATTTCAGATCTTCCCCTGAGATCTACAGCGACTGCACTTCCAATTGCACTTCCAAGTGCACTTGCAGTGCAATTGTAGTGCAAAGTGGATTTGCATTTAGTAAATCAACCCCTATATCTGATAGAATAGAAATAAAAATAAAACTGATGAGAACAGAAAATAAAATATTATAGTGAATAAAGTCCATGTAGTCAATCAATGGGTGAAATCACAGGATGACATGCAAGCTGTTTAGTCCTGCTGTGATCGGGGGCAATCGCGGGTGCCCGGCGGACATCGTGGCCGCCGGGCACGTGCACCGAGTCCCGAGCGATTCGACCAGCGCGTGCGCGTGCCCCCTAGACGGCCGGGTAACCCAGGACGTCATATGACGTCCACCCGGAGGGAGAGAGGGTTCCTGCCGACGTCATTTTACAATGACTCGGTAAGGAAGTGGTTAAGCAACGTTTTAAAACTTTGCTCACCTTTATCTCTTACATGTCTTGTAATTATCTAGAGCTTTCCAAATAATTTTTGTACTCCCCAGAGACAACAGTGGCACATTTTCTGTTACAGTATGCACCTGATGGAGTACTAGATCAGCCTCTACAAGAAAGACCTGACAGATGCTGTTTTTCTGAGACAGTAGGCTATAGCTTTTTAGACTTTGTTATAAGTCACGCATGAGAACAGAGAAACAAAACCTGCAGTATAAAGGTGATAATAGAGTTTGTTTTCCAGATGTGGCTAATAATGCTCTGAGGTCTTGGAACAGGTACTGTAACTTGCCGCCTCTATCTCTGAGTGGCACAACTTTCACTAGACACTGTCTCAGGTGAAAATTTCCCAAACAGAATTCACTTTCTGGAATGAAAACAGTACAGCGCAAACACTTTTCACATTATCTGTTTGAAAAAAACTGTATAAACATAGCAGTGAGATAAAAAGAAAAACATTTTCCCTGCAAGTGGATGTTGTGCCTGTCTGTTATCAGATATGGTTTGTTCTTTTCCCTGCAGCTGTTGCAGGTTGTCCCATAGTGGCAATTTAAGAGAGAACTATTGTAAATAATGCATGTCATTGGAAATGTTATATATAGCCTGTTTTATAGCAGAAAGTAAAAAATATTGTTTTTTTTTTCAAAATTGTCAGTCTTTTTTTTGCATATAGCGCAAAAAATTAAAACCGCAGAGGTGATCAAATACCACCAAAAGAAAGCTCTATTTGTGGGAATTATTTTTTTTTTGGGGTACAGTGTTGCACGACCGTGCAAACCTTCACAGGGATCTAAGATTGGGATAGCAGACTTCGGTCACCCCAACAGAGATATGGATCTGGCTTTAGAGTTCCAGGGGCTGCTGCGGATCATCCTTTCAGCATACTTCAGGACTGTGTCTGTGGATGAATACCTGGAGCTCAGGCAGCAGATTCAAGTAGGGCTCTGGATTGGAGCCCTCCAGGCTGCTGTTATACAGCAGGGCAAGTGCTTTCCAACCCCAGAGCAACGGGCCAGTGACCAACGGGATTTGCGGATGCCATTTCTGGGAGAACGGCCCCAGGAGCAATGGGTGATTGAGTTGGACAGGCTGGTCCAGCAGGAGATAGAGCTGGACAATCGATATCGTGCTCTGTAATGGCACCCAGAGCAGGGATATTTAGGGGAGACAACCAAATTCTCTCTGGAGGGATATGCCTTTGGGGACCCTGGAGTGCTGTGGGAGAGCCTTACAAATGTTTTTGTATTTGGCGATGAAGGGGAACCTACCCTTGAGGACCTGCAAGAATACAGAGAGGCTATGCTTGGTCTTGTAGGGGTCTCAGAGCTTAAACCTGATCTGGAATATTTGCTAAGGAAATAACAGTATCTGGAAAGGGCAGAACTGCTAGAACACGTTCAGCAGCATGCCCCAGAATCGGCAGCGGCCGCCCCAATGCTGAAGTGTTGACAACAAGGCAGAGCTCTGCTAACCTCTGCCCAGTACCAGTAACATATTCTTCATTCTACGAACAGGAGATGGGGAACCTCTATCCCCAGACACCAGTTCCAGAGATTGGGGATTTATTAGACTTTTCCGCTGAGGAAGAACAACCTGGTCAGCCTTCAGCAAGAGCTTACATCAGGGCCAAACATCACTGAGCTCTGCCCAGCGCAAACAACCTATTCAGCCTTCCTGGTAGAAGAGGCAGTCAGCCTTTCTCCCACAACACTGACAGGGACATGGGATTTCCTGTTAGCAGCATCTGTGGAGTTACAAGAAACTTCTCCAGCTGAAGCGCTGGCAACCAGACAGAGGGTCCAAGACCTCAGCCCCACACATGTGGCAGCTCTGGAGGCCCAGGGTGAGAAGGAGATGGTCACTTCCCAGCAGCAGATCAGTATCCGGGGGGGAAGTGAGAGGAGGTTGTTTTCCTCCCCTCCCAACAGTCTTCCCTCCCCTGCCAGGATCCATGCACCTGGGAGACAGTGAGAGAGAAATGTCATCCCAGCAGCCAGATGAGGGAACGGACGAGGAAGCAGCCGGCTCACCTTCCCAATGGCAGCTACACAATTTGGGAGAGACGGAGGTCATCTTTCCTCCCCAGCAGCAGATCCATAGTCTGGGAGTGGAGGAAGCCGGCCTCCCTCCCCAATGGTTAGCCTAAGCAGATAATGTGGAGTCCCCAGCAAAAGTGCTGGCAACAGGGCAAAGTGCTACCAACCTATGCTCAGCACCAGCAACAACTGTGGAGTTCCAGGGAGCAATGGCAGTCGGCCCCTCTCTACAGCGACAAGCTGATGTAGGGAAGCTTCTACTCCCAGCTGAATCGCTACCAACAGGGCAGAGTGCCACTGGCCTCTGCCTAGAGCCTACAGTGCCTTCACAGCTTCAGGAAGTTGGGGCAATCGGCCCCTCTTCCGAGCATTAGACCGAGACCTGGAATGTTACAAACCACCCAGCTGAAGCACTGTAAGCTGTACAGAGAGTCAATGACCTCTGCCCCACACTTACTGACAACAACTAATCCTTGCACTATTCCTTGCAGCCAAGAATGGAGATCATGCAGACTGACTATATGAGTTCACTCAGCCTGACTAACGCATGCCCAGACAAGGTGGAGATCTGGGACCTTGTTAATCAACTTTTGATGGGGGAGAAATGTGATAGACTCACCTGAAACAGAGGCTTTTGGAGGGGACTGAATGCTAGCCTCTTGCCTACTGACTGTGGGCCCTGGCTTTTAAGGGAACACTACTCTTTGTGAGGAGTATGCCTGGGGACCCTTGGAGTGATGTCACTTTCGATTCAATCCATGTCTCCCCAAGACACACAGACTCTGAGATCCATGTTAAGGGCCTATATGCCACATTTCCAGGAAGGACTGCTCCACACTGTGGGACTCATTGCAGATGGCCATAATGTGTATTTTACTCAGGAGCACGTTGACGGCAAGTCTGACCTGGAATTAAATCTCTGAAGAGTAATAGACTTGGTGGGCTAATTAAAGATCCTCTGTGATATGATTAGCCATGAGTTAGCTCTACCTTGTTAGCTAAACCATTGTGTGATGCTGGGAGGAAGAAGAAGAGCCTTGACATGTAGTGGCTCACACTGGACGCCGGGACCCTGTCTCCGCCCGAAGCTTCCCGGCAATGCCGAAGGTGGGAGTGAGCCGTGTGAGAGGACTGTGATCCGAAGTGCTGGAGGAGGAAGCGCGAACACCCGCGGCATTCACTCTGGCACCTCGGCCCCCCCGACATCTAGCTTCGATCAAGTTCGCTGCCTCTGCCCCCTCTTTGCTGCCGATCGCTCTATCTCCCTGCTGCTGAGAGCCCAGGATCTATCCCGCTGTCCATACACCTGCTAAATACATCTGCTACTGCCTGTTCTTGGCTCTCCTCCCCGCCGGCTGTTCTGATGAGAACTTTAATGTACAAACCCGGGGGCTGCGGGCTAAACTGGACTCCCCACGTGGAAGAGCCAGCCCCTTTAGCCCCACCCGAACACAGAACGGAGGCTTCAGGACACTGACCTCCATACAGACTGTGGGGTTTGCCAAAAGGCTGTGTCCCGTTCGGGAG
Organism: Rana muscosa; assembly: GCA_029206835.1. NCBI lineage: Eukaryota > Metazoa > Chordata > Amphibia > Anura > Ranidae > Rana > Rana muscosa. Next base: position 138,548,760 of record CM055119.1, read on the forward strand.
GAGAGAGACCCACTGGAATGTGGTAGGAATTTATCATTAATATGCAAACAATTTATCTGCTTGTCCCACTTAAAAGGAACTGTTTATTGCATATCAATACAGCACTGAGAGCATTAAAGAGCTCTACATCCATCTAAATAGCTCCTATGTACCCCAAAGGAGAAAAGAGAAAAGCTTGCTGCTAACTATTGATGACTTTCGCAAACTTTTGAGAACTGTTGACAACTGCTATCACCTGCAGATAAATGCTGATAACTGCCACTGCCACTGCTTGCTGGTGTCTATCGGTACCTGCTGATGATTGCCTCTTTTTGTTTGCTGATTGCTCCCGCTGCCCTTTAGGGATGAGCTTCGAGTTCGAGTCGAACTCATGTTCGACTCGAACATTGCCTGTTCGCCCGTTCGCCGAACAGCGAACAAATTGGGGTGTTCGCGGCAAATTCGAAAAATCTATGGGAGAAATCTAAAGTGCTAATTATAAAGGCTTATATGCAAGTTATTGTCCTAAAAAGTGTTTGGGGGCTGGGGTCCTGCCCCAGGGGACATGTATCAATGCAAAAAAAAGTTTTAAAAACTGCCGTTTTTTCGGGAGCAGTGATTTTAATAATGCTTAAAATGAAAAAATAAAAGTGAAATATTCCTTTAAATTTCGTACCTGGGGGGTGTGTATGATATGCATGTGAAGTGGCGCATGTTTCCCGTGCTTAGAACTGTCCCTGCAAAAAATGTCATTTTTGAAAGAAAAAAATGCATTTAAAACTGACTCGCGGCTATTAATGAATTGTCGGCTCCCGGCAATACATACAAAAGTCATTGATAAAAAAAAAAAAAAAAGCGTGGGGGTTCCCCAGAATTCAATTACCAGGCCCTTCAGGTCTAGAATGGATATTAAGGGGAACCCCGCCGCAAATTAAAACAAAATTTGACGTGGGGTTCCCCCAAATATCCATTCCAGGCCCTTCAGATCTGGCATGGATTTTAAGGGGAACTCCACCCCAAATTTAAAAAAAAAATGGCGTGGAGTCCCCCTAAAAATCCATACCAAACCCCTTATCCGAGCACGCAACCTGGCCGGCCGCAGGGGAAAAGGGGGGGACGAGAGAGCGCCCCCCCCCTCCCTCCTGAACTGTACCAAGCCACATGCCCTCAACATGGGGAGGATGTCCCCATGTTGATGGGGACAAGGGCCTCATCCCCACAACCCTTGCCCGGTGGTTGTGGGGGACTGTGGGCGGGGGGCTTATCGGAATCTGGAAGACCCCTTTAACAAAGGGGACCCCCAGATCCCGGCCCCCCCCTATGTGAATTGGTAAGGGGTACATTGTACCCCTACCATTTCACGAAGAAAGCGTAAAAAAATGTTTAAAAAAACACACAAACACCTTGAAAAAGTCCTTTATTTAAAAAAAAAACAAAAAAAAAAACATTCCAGCGGTGAAATCCAGTGTCCCGCGGTGATCCCGATGTCCAGCGCTGTCATTCATTGGTTGTGCCTGAGCGGACCTGATGGGGAACTCCCTCTCAGTATTTTAAATGTATAGACCCGCCCCTTCTAAAGTTCCCCATCAGGTCCGCTCAGCAGACCAGATGCGGAACATGACAAGGGGCGGGTCTATACCTGTATTACCAAAGTGAGAGCAGTTCCCCATCAGGTCCGCCCCCTCGGTATGTCGGACCCGCCTACGTCATTGGCTTGAGCGGGGAACTTCCTTCACTGTGTAATTTAAATTTACATAGTGAAGGAAGTTCCCCGCTCAAGCCAATGACGTAGGCGGGTCCGACATACCGAGGGGGCGGACCTGATGGGGGACTGCTCTCACTTTGGTAATACATGTATAGACCCGCCCCTTTTCATGTTCCGCATCTGGTCTGCTGAGCGGACCTGATAGGGACTTTTAGAAGGGGCGGGTCTATACATTTAAAATACTGAGAGGGAGTTTCCCCATCAGGTCCGCTCAGGCACAACCAATGAAGGACAGCGCTGGACATCGGGATCGCCGCGGGACACTGGATTTCAGCGCTGGAATGTTTTTTTTTTGTTTTTGTTTTTTAAATAAAGGACTTTTTCAAGGTGTTTGTGTGTTTTTTTTTTTAAAAAAAATTTACGCTTTCTTCGTGAAATGGTAGGGGTACAATGTACCCCTTACCAATTCACATAGGGGGGGGCCGGGATCTGGGGGTTAAAGGGGTCTTCCAGATTCCGATAAGCCCCCCGCCCGCAGACCCCCACAACCACCGGGCAAGGGTTGTGGGGATGAGGCCCTTGTCCCCATCAACATGGGGACATCCTCCCCATGTTGAGGGCATGTGGCTTGGTACAGTTCAGGAGGGAGGGGGGGCCGCTCTCTCGTCCCCCCCTTTTCCCCTGCGGCCGGCCAGGTTGCATGCTCGGATAAGGGGTCTGGTATGGATTTTTAGGGGGACTCCACGCCATTTTTTTTTAAAATTTGGGGTGGAGTTCCCCTTAAAATCCATGCCAGATCTGAAGGGCCTGGAATGGATATTTGGGGGAACCCCACGTCAATTTTTTGTTTAATTTGCGGCGGGGTTCCCCTTAATATCCATTCCAGACCTGAAGGGCCTGGTAATTGATTTCTGGGGAACCCCCACGCTTTTTTTTTTTTTTTTATCAATGACTTTTGTATGTATTGCCGGGAGCCGACAATTCATTAATAGCCGCGAGTCAGTTTTAAATACATTTTTTTCTTTCAAAAATGACATTTTTTGCAGGGACAGTTCTAAGCATGGGAAACATGCGCCACTTTACATGCATATCATACACACCCCCCAGGTACGAAATTTAAAGGAATATTTCACTTTTATTTTTTCATTTTAAGCATTATTAAAATCACTGCTCCCGAAAAAACGGCCGTTTTTAAAACTTCTTTTTGCATGGATACATGTCCCCTGGGGCAGGACCCGGGTCCCCAAACACTTTTTAGGACTATAACTTGCATATTAGCCTTTATAATTAACACTTTAGATTTCGAACGTTCGAGTCCATTGTATTTAATAGGGTTCTAAAGTTTACACGAACATTTTGTCTGTTCGCAGGTTCTGGTGCGAACCGAACAGGGGGGTGTTCGGCTCATCCCTGCTGCCCTTTGATAATTGACGCTACTTGCTGACAGTCGCTGAAACCTGCGAAGCGATTGAGCCTTCTTCTATATGTTAACTAATGACATTGATATTTCTTTCTCCAACAGCAGTTGCTACTTGCTGATAATGGGTATTATTTACTGACAACTGTCTATGTTTTCTCTGGCCTGCTGCTAGCTGCAATTGCCTGCCATCACTTGCTGATAAACGTTGCTATTTGCTGATGACTGTTGCTACTTACTGATAAGTTTCGCTACTTGCTGATAACTGCCGCAACTTGTCAATAACTACTGTTACTTGCAGATAACTACCGCTACTTGCTGATAACTTCCACTACTCGCTGTTAACCACCACCACTTGGTGATAATTATTGATACTTACTGAAAACGGTTGCTATTTGCTGGAAACTGTTGCTACATGCTGAAAACTGTCGGTATTTACTAATAATTGCCGCTAATTCTTGACGAATGTTGCATTTTGCTGATAACTGCCTGCCGTTACTTGCTGATAATTCTCGATATTTGCAGATAATCACTGTTACCTGCAGATAATTGCTGCTGTTACTTGCTGATAACTGGCGCTACTTGCCGATAACTGACATCCACTGGCTGATAGCTGTTGCTACTTGCTGATAATTGTTGAAACCTCCAAAGTGGACTGAGATCCCTTCTAAAATACTATCTATATTATCTATACTACCAAATGATACTGAATGTTCCCGAAGGGCATCTAATTAATAGAATTTGCTGACTTATCAGGGGGGCTGGACATATTTATAGGTTGTTCATTGGTGTTTTTCCCCAAGGAGGAAGGAAAATCGAACGAACATATATGAATATCCTATAAAATCCATCTATTTTTCACGTGCCATTAATAATAGAATAAATAAATAAACATGAGAGGAAAGTCAGGTAAAGCCGGTAAAGGTGCTCCACCTGCTGTGAGCCCAGGAGGTATTCAGCATTATATGTCAGCAGAGACAAATATAATTGAAGATGGGCATGGTAGCCCTAGGCAGGTAGTCTCAGCACGTACAGGGGCTGGTAAACAAAAAATGACAGAGGAGGACATCAAAGTAGGAAAGGTGAATGATACATCTGTTACGTGACCAAGAAATGTTGGGAATATTTCCCAAGGAAGTTCTAGAGCACAAAGCGGAGATCAGAAGAAGAAAGGAGGTGCGGACACAGAGATAGAGGAGGATTTAAGGCCAGAGGAAGTTCAAGCAGGCATACCTCAAATTAATGAGATGCTGACAGAGATGTTGGCTAAGGTTGAAGCATCGTTGAAAACAGATATTGCGGCAGTTAGAGCGGACATTTGGCAAGTTTTGGGCAGAGTAGAAGAAATGGAAGAAAGAATGGATATGTATGATCATAGGTTGGAGGAAATGAGCGAACAGATGAAATCCCTTCAGAAAGTAAATAAATCGCTCTTATATAAAATAGAAGATCAAGAAAATCAAAGCCGACAAAAAAATTTATGGATAAGAGGACTATCAGAGAAGTATAAAAACAATGAATTAACAAAGGTGATGCAGAAATTGTTTAACCCCATGCTGGGGAAAGAAACAGCAGAAATACTGAAAAGGGACAGAGTACATAGGATCACAAAATGTCAAATTCAGGCGGATGATAATCCAAGAGATGTAATAGTGAGGTCTCATTACGCCGAAGAGAAATCTAAAATTATGGAGGGTATACGGAGATTTGCAGGTATCTTATATGAAGGAACTGAACTGCAAATATTTTCGGATTTGTCAGCAGAGACTCTTGCAAGAAGAAGACTTTTTTTTTTTTTTTTTACTTTCCTCTCCCTCCTCTCCTGCACCTCCTACAGTCCGTCCGGTGCTCCTTATGACAAACCATGGCCACAATAAAATTAGTCACTTATAATGTAAGAGGACTGAACATCCCAAGTAAAAAATATAAGGTAAATAAAGAAATGCACTTTCTTGGGGCGAATGTCTGTCTCCAGGAAACACATATTGCACATGCTTCTGGGTACAGACTATCTTCACACTTGTTTCTCTTGTGGTTCTACAGTGATTCAACATCTAGTCACTCGAGGGGTGTGGCCATAGGTTTGGCCATAGGTGGCCATAGGTTTTGATAGGACTACGGAATTTGTAGTAAAGGAGCAGCTGGCAGACCCTGAGGATAGGTTTCTCTTTATTAAAGGGAGATTTCTCACCATGGAATGTACACTGGCGAACATCTACTCCCCAAATAAGGAATCAGATATATTTTAAAGAAAAACTCTGAAAAAGTGGAGGTATTTAAAGAAGGTAAACTTATAATGGTGGAAGATTTAAACCTGAGTATAGACCCACGGGTAGATACGACAGGGGGTCCCTCTCTCTATACACCTGAAAGACAGAAGGTGGTAAAAAAAAAATGCTATTGGATCACCAGCTGGTAGACGCAGGGAGGATTAGGCACTCAGGGAAAATGGATTATACTTTTACTCCCCAGTCCATGGGACATATTCAAGGATTGATTATGCCCTTATAGAACATCAATTATTACCGTTCATTAAAAGCGCAAAGATTAAAGCAATTACTCTTTCTGATCACGCACCAGTAATGATTCAATTAGAAATACCACAAGGCTTTGCGATGGGAAGGAATTGGAGATTAAATAATTCTCTTATCCAGGATCTGGCGATAATTAAGAAGATCGAGCAAGAGCTGAAGAACTTCTTTGCTGTTAACGACACACCAGAAAACCCCCGGTCAATTTTGTGGGAACCGCATAAGGCTTTCATAAGCGGGATACTGATAGGGGCTGGAGCAGGGAAGAAGAGAGAGAGGGGAGAGAAACTCAGTACCTTATATAGAGAGATACAGGACCTAGAACAAAGGACAAGACCCCAAGGCATCCCAGAGACAAGAGTTAATAGCAAAAATTAAGCAATTGGCAGAATTGCTAGAACAGGAGAAAAAACGCGCCTTTCATATAGTAAACAAAGAGAGGTATCAATGGGGTAACAAATCCGGGAAATGGTTTACCAGAGCAGTAAAGGAAAACAAAAATCTATCCTTTATCCCTAAAATTAAGAACGATGAGGGAGAGATGGTGCATTCATCTCCTGAGATAGCAAATGTGTTCCATACATACTATAGTGCACTATATAATGTGAATCAGAGAGGGGAAGATAGAGAGAAACGAGATGTAGAAGTTCATGAGTACCTGCGGGGCCTAGACCTTCCCATGGTGCCTAAGGAGGAGCTTGAACAACTTGAAGCCCTGATTACCCAGGAAGAAGTAGGAAGAGCAATAAAGAATATGGCTCTGGGAAAAGAGCCCGGGTCCCGATGGGTACTCCGTTTTATACTATAAAAGATTTCAAAAGCTTTTGATACCTAAACTATGTGAATATCTGAACACCTTAGCAGAAGGAGAGACCTTGTGGGAGGAATCATTACTGGCCCATATAACTCTCATTCTAAAAGAGGGGAAGGATCCAGCAGTCCCAGCGAGTTACAGACCAATATCTCTGTTAAATACAGATATAAATATCTTTGCTAAAATAATTGCAGAGAGATTAAAACCGCTGTTACCAAGCTGGGTACATAATGACCAGGTAGGGTTTTGCGACGGGGAGAGAGGGAAGGGATAATTGCCTGAAGTCAATGTTTCTGATCCACGAAGTAAAAGGGGGGAGAACCCAGACACATTCCTGTCGATAGATACCGAAAAGGCCTTTGACATGGTGGACTGGGGTTTTATGCTCGGAACATTAAGATATCTGGGTATAGGGGCAAGGATGATGAGATGAATATCGTCCTTCTATCATCACCCAATGGCTAAAATCAGAATAAATGGGAATCTATCCCCTCCCCTTGAACTATTTAAAGAGACAAGGCAGGGGTGACCCCTCTCTCCAATGCTGTTTGTAATTGCATTGGAACCCCTGTTAGCTGCAATCCGTAAAAATCTGGTCATTAAGGGGGGTAAGAGAAGGGGAATGTAGAGTAGCTGCCTATGCGGATGATCTGCTTTTCTATGTCTCTAACCACAGGATAACAATCCCAATTAAACTAGAGGAGCTGAGTCAATATGGAAAGCTGACCAATTTAAAAATAAATATGTCCAAATCCGTGATTCTAAATGTCACTATTTCAAAGGAGGAACAGCGGGCAATTCAACCTAAATTCACATTTGTATGGTGTAAGGAGGGACTGGGGTACTTGGGAATAAAACTGATTGCATCTCTGGGGACTATGTTTGGGGCTAATTATATACCAGTTCTTAATAAGATCAAGGAACATATGAACAATATGAGAAATAAGGCCCTTTCATGGATAGGTAGAATCAATGCCCTAAAAATGAATATCTTACCAAGGATGATCTTTCAAATGATACCAATAACAGTACCTCAGGGTTACTTCAGGAAACTAAGATCAATAGCGCTAAAATATATATGGGCACATAAATGTCCCAGGATTGTATAAGCAACACTGATGAAGGAAAAAAGGACAGGGGGACTAGCTGTACCAGAATTTGAGAAATATTATCAGGCGATCTTTGTCTCCAGGATGGTAGAATAGATTCATAACAAAGAAGGGAAAAGCTGGGTAAATATAGAGATAACACAAAGTAAGGTTGATCTAGAAAGGATGGTCTGGATACCACGGCTGCACCGAGATTTAGCTACTAGCACAAATCCACTAACTAGAAATACCTTTAAGATTTGGGATGCATTGGGGAGAGTGCACCATTGGGATTTTAACTCACCATTAATGTCTATATTGGGCACAAATTATTTTAAGCAAGGGAAAGAGGAAAACATATATTTCACTAGATGAGCAAAAAAAGAGGAAATATTATTGCAAGATGTAATGAAAGGTAATAGGATATGCACTTATGCTGAAATTACACATAAGTGGGGAAATAAGCCACTAGACAAATGGAGGTATACACAATTACAGCACTTTACACAGTCATTACCACAACCATTGTGGGGAAGAGGACACATGAGGTTAATAGAGAAATTACTTTGATCCCCTCTCAGTTTAAACCAAAGTATATCAAAAATCTATAAAATTTTGATTAAGGAAGTAGAACCTGAATTCCCTCCCTATCTGGGGAAATGCTTGTTTTTCATCAGGAGATACAAAGACAGTGGAAATGTGCTATAAACTCTTGTCGAGATGGTATGTGACCCCTCAGAGGGTGCATAGGCTCGGGGCAGAAGGACCCCCAACTTGCTGGAGGGGCTGTGATGCCCTGGGGACTTTTGCGCATCTGTGGTGGGAAGATACAACCTTACTGGGAGGGAATTAAAGCAGCGATCCACCAAATAACGGGAGAATGGATCCAGAAGGACCCCTGGGGATGTTTATTTCATGATACGAGAAAAACGGTTCTCCAATATAGGAATACCTTAGTCCCATACCTTTTAAACGCAGCTAAAAGTCTGATCCCGAGTTTATGGAGAACCCAAGAAGTGCAGAACATGAAGGAGTGGGTAGTAAAGGTGGAAATGGTGAGAGCCATAGAAGAAACAATTAACACAGTAGAGGACTCATTAGAGACATATCGAAATATTTGGGGAAAATGGACAGAGTTCAAAGAATCTGATGGAGGTTTAGGGGCTTAGGGGGAGGGAGAGGAGAGGAGAGTGGTTTTTATTTTTGTTTTTTTTGGGGGGGGGTATCTGGGGAGGGTTTGGGGATAGGGAGAATAAATATATAGATTTGATTTAATAGGGGATTTTGACATAGGAAAAGTGATTTTTTTTAATGTATATCTGTTTATACCTGTTTATATAATAAAAGAGAGAATAATAAAAAGAACAAAAAACATTGTGTGATGTTTTGGGTAAATATTTGGGTCATTAGTAATATGGTGAGTGACCTCCTTCTCAAGTGTATAAAAGTCTGTATTCTTGTTCAAATAAACAGTTCTTATTCGGGTTTACTCTAAAACTAGTATTGCCTAGTTCTTGGGGTAACTATAGCCAGATTTACTGATCTTGTGTTCTGGAGCTTTGGGAAGCAGCTTATTGGTGGATTAGCTATTCAGCCTAACATCAATAGTAAAATATTGGTAGGAATGGTAATGGACAATATCCATGAATTTGCCAGTGAAAATTGTATCTTTAGTAGCAACCAAGATGGATTTATGAAGGACTGATCTTGTTTGGATAGAAGAAGGCCAGTAGATGTAGTTCACCTGAATATTGCTAAAGCATTCCATACAGTATCCCACAAACACCTAATTTACAAATTAAGGTCCATTAGCATTGAAGAAAGTGTATGCACGTGGATAGAAAACTGGTTACAGAACATGTCTAGACAGTAGTGATAAATTACTTTTCCTAAATGGTTTAGCGTTATGAGTGCTGTGCCCCAGGGCTCTGTCCTGGGAACCATTCTGTTTACCTTGTTTATAAAGGATATAGAGGTTGGAATAATCTGTTTATTCTTCGTGTTCACTGGTGATACCAAGCTTTGCAGAAAAAAAAGTTGCCATAGGATATAGCAGCTTTACAAAAAGACAGATGAGGTTTGTGTAGAAAAATATAATTTTATGCACTTGGGGGCTAAAGATATGTATGCACAATATTTATTAGGGAACGGTCCTGTGGGGGAATTGTGAGTGAAACAAAAATGCCAAGCTGCAGCTAGCAAGGTTACCCGAACACTATCATGCATTAAAAGGATACTTATCCCAAGAGGCAAAACTACAATTCTGCTAAAACTCCTAGTGCTTATACACTTTAGTTATGGTCTCTAATCCTCAGGAAGGATGTTCTTGAACTGTGGGGCACTGAAAGAGGGGAAACTAAATTATTAAGGGGGCTGGAGGACCTCAGTTATTAAATGTATTCTCCCTGGACAGGAGGTGCTTAAAAGGGTATATGAAGGCAATATACAAATCTATCAATGGTGGCTGTAGTAAGAGAAGAAATTGTTTAATTTACTCCTAGCCACACAATGAAGTTAGACGAAAATTGAGTAAAAGGTTCTTTGCTAGTAGAGTGGTAAAGATGTGGAACTCCTTTCCACAGTTTGTGGTATCGAATGAGAGTGTAGATAATGTACAAATACTGTGTTTAACCGTAAACTCAGAATACCGAGATATCGGAATTCATAACAACACACACACACATAAACACACATACACAGGTGGAACTGGATAGACCTGTGCCTTTATTTATCTTTACTATGTAACTATGAAAGTGGCTAGTTGAAAATTTCTTAGGAAGGGAACAAACAGTAGCAGTATAACTGAATAATTTACAAATATATCTCATTAAATCAACTGTGTAATAATGACTGATGGTTAAGAGCGATAAAGCTCAACAATGTTATCTGGCTGCTGTCAGGGGACTCCTCAAGGTGAATAGCCTCCGAAAGCAAAGGTAACCACACACAAATGACAAATAGCAGTTTGAACAATAACATAGGATAATCGCCAACCCCACTTAAGTTGGGCTTTATGAGTCCAGGCAGGAGGAGGGCAGAGGAATGACCCTTTTCTATGTTAAACCTCTCCCTTCTGTCCCCTGATAACACAGTCCCAAGCCGCAAACACTCTAGCTAGTTCCGTTCAATAATGGATCTGTGGGAGGAAACGGCACACTGACCCGGAAAGGCAACACCTCTACCCTGGGTCCGGTCTTCTCCCCCGCCCCGTGGAATCTCCCTTCGCCCAGGCAGCCTTGTAGTTTCTCTCCCTGTTTGACCCACCTTGGCATGCTGGGGTGTGTAGTCCTGCCCCTCAGGGATCACAATGGGGCCGCTCGAGCTGGGAACTATATGTCTCATTATCCTTTGCTTCCCCTGCAGCTCTGGCTGGCGATTCGTTCTCTCCTCTTGCCAATGAGGAAGCGGGGGGAACAGACCAGTGAAGAGGAGAGGGAGGGGAAGAAATCCCCCAAAACTGCAGCTCTGCCTGTGTGCCTCACAGAGCCTGTAAGTGCCTGTGTCCCGGCGGTGGGTGGCGGGAGGTGTGGGTTTGCGTGCAAGTTGAGCGGCACCCACTACACTAACTTCACAGAACCTGGCTCAAGCTGAACAAGGAGTATACAATGTCCAGAGTGCAATGGTCAGGAGTATGTTGTGTACAGCTCAGTTTAGAAAGTGTTGTGGTCAGGATTATGTAATGTACAGAGTGCAATTGCTATAAGCATGTAACATACAACAGTAAGGGGTATGTGCCATACAGACCAGTGTACAGAGTATGGTGGTCAGAAGTATGCAGTGTACACTGTACATTATCCTGACCACTACAATCCGTATGCTGTGTCATATGTTGCATACTCCTGACCATTACACTCTGTATGCTGGGCTATACTTCATATATTCCTGATTATCTTGCCCACTGCACTTTATATGCTAGGTTATATATTACACATCCCTGACTACTGCACTTTGTATTCCACAGTACCCAGCCATGTGGCTCTTTGTACTTCCCCTCATTTCAGATCTTCCCCTGAGATCTACAGCGACTGCACTTCCAATTGCACTTCCAAGTGCACTTGCAGTGCAATTGTAGTGCAAAGTGGATTTGCATTTAGTAAATCAACCCCTATATGTGATAGAATAGAAATAAAAATAAAACTGATGAGAACAGAAAATAAAATATTATAGTGAATCAAGTCCATGTAGTCAATCAATGGGTGAAATCACAGGATGACATGCAAGCTTTCTAGTTTGCTTATGCCGCTAGCCCAAGTTGTCATTTCTGCCGTGTCCAGACATTTCCAGCAGCCCTCCAGTCTACCCTGTCTACCATCTTGGTTTCTTGGTTTACCACGCGTGATACCATGGTACCTCTACATGCAGTTTGCCAGCTTTTTAGTTGTAAATGGATATTGGAATAAAGTGTTGTTGTTTTTAACCACACTGACCTGGCACCCTGTACTCTCTGGCACTAAGTTGCATCAAAAGTTATATCAAAGTAGCGCAGGCACCTTTTCAAAGTCGCTGCGACTTTAAGTTGCATCATTCTGAACGGCCACCATTGAAAACAATGGGCTGCGAGTTGTCTTGCAACTTTATGTGTCCAAAGGTGCATGACAATTCACACAAGTGTGAATAAAGCCTAAAGGAAACATGGATGCTACCATTGCTCGTTCAGCAACTGATACTTTTCTGGCTATCATGATGATTTGCTAGCTTTAAAAGTTTGTCACTTCCCTAGAACAAGCATGCAGATGAGGGCTCTCTTTTTCGGATCTACATAGTTATTTTTGGTTTCCTGATCTACATACTTATTTTTGGTTTATAACTCAGAAAGTACTAAAGCTTGGGGGCCAACACAATAGACAGGAAACTAGACTTAGGGCTCTTTCACACGGAGGTCCGTTCAGGTCCGCCTGTCAGTTTTTTAGACGGACCTGAAACGGATCCTCCATGCACCCCTATGGAAGCATGGATGTCAGCGGTGACATGTCCGCTGACATCCGCTCCGCTACGCTCTGAAAAAGTGTGACGGAGGAAAATCCTATTTTTCCTTCCGTCTGCGGAGCAGATCGGATGACAACGGACTCTACGGTCCGTCGTCATCCGATTCCCCATAGGGGAGAGCGGTGCTCTGACAGGGCGGTCCCTGCACAGTGTGCGGGGACCGCCCAGTCATCCGCCGGCTCAGCGGGGATCAACGGAGCGATCCCCGCTGAGCAAGCGGAGCTTCACGGGGCGGATCTTCACGGATCCGCCCTGTGTGAAAGAGGCCTTAGAGATTTAATTTACTAAAGGCAAATAGACTGTGCACTTTGCAAAGTGCAGTTGCAACATACAAGAGAAGTTTCTCCAGAGCTTAGTAAATGAGCAGAAGCTCTGCTGACTTCCATCATTCAATCATGTGCAAGCAAAAATTCTGTTTTTTATTCCTTGCATGTGATTGGATATTTTTTGCAGTGAAGGTTTACCTCATTTACTAAGCTCTGGAACAACTGCACTTTCTATTTGTCTTTAGTAAATCAACCCCTAAGACTCAACCACATGTCCATTTTTTCTCTTCTGAGCTAGATTGCATTACATTGGGGGTTATTTGCAAAAGGCAAGTCCACTTTGCACTACAAGTGCAAACTACGAGTGCAAAGTACACCTTGAAATTGCACTGATAGTGCACTTGGAAGTGCAGTCGCTGTAAATCTGAGGGGTAAATCTAAAATGAGGGGAAGCTCTGCTGATTTTATTATCCAATCATGCGCAAGCTAAAATGCTGTTTTTTTATTTTCCTTGCATGTCCCCCTCGGATCTACAGCGACTGCAATTCCAAGTGCACTTTCAGTGCAATTTCAGGTGCACTTTGCACTTGTAGTTTGCACTTGTAGTGCAAAGTGGATTTGCCTTTAGTAAATAACTCCCATTTTATAGACAAGCAGGATAAACATATCTGTGAAATGTAAAACGGTACTACAAATACGTTACAGCTTACAAAGGAAATCTAAGACTCATCTGAGTTGCGGTTTTTAGTAGATCTACTAAAATCACAAATTGTGAGTGACAAATGTCAAAATACAACAGCTTAAAGCTGTCTAGTTGTTTGCTGCTTCACTAACACAGCAGATCAGACTTTAACATCACTATAATACTTGTAGCTCTACTACTAGGTATAAGGCGCCAACCAGTGGCCTTCCTAATCATATCTCTCATAGAATCATTCATCACCCAGCCAAATCCCAGCATCAGATTCAGCATTGTGTGTGATGCGATTACATCTAATTAATATTTATAGGCTGTGCCTATTTGTTTTTCCTGGCCCTCTTCAAAATGAACATGAGTAAATAAATTCTTTTGGGAACGTCACAGGAAACATAAGTCCCACGTTAATTTTTTTTTATAGCCCGTCTCGATCCTGTCTGTTATAATAACCGCTCTGCTTATCACCATTCAGCTTTCAGGACAAAATACATGAGATACATGCATTTTCAATAAGATACTCACTCACATAATACATGTACAGCATAAATCTCCAGCTTTTATCTGTAGATCAGAAGATAAAAAGGTAGTAGAATCTACGGATGGCATAGTATAAGCATCAATCAATGAAAATATACATTTTAGTAAATCCTAACTAATACCACGATTGCCCCTTTAGACTTGTAAATGCATTTTAATGCCCGTTAAATGGAACTTAAAGATGAAATTGGGAAGTAAGAGTGCGCGCCGATCCTTCCTAAAATAAAGGAAGATAAAATCATTTTAAAGGATGACAGTCAGCTGAAGAGAGTTGACGATGGTAGCATCTGCTTAATCGTGTTGTTCTGGCTACGTGTGAGTCTTGGGAAATGAGGGGTTAAGGATGGAAAATCACATTTTGTTGCTATGCGAAACTAGAGAACAGCAGGTTTTAAGATGGGAAAAAAAGAGGAAGAAGCTGGTGTATCACCCCCTTAAAAAAGGTGAAAGGTAGACTGAGCCAAAACGCAATTGCTGACGTCTTACTTATCCCAAGAGAATCAATGTTTTTTTTTTTTTTGTGTGTGTGTGATCAATGTAATATTCCACTGCTAAATTTAGAGACTGTGCATCCTATGAAAATGGCACCTTACTATGACTAATTAACAATAAAAAATGTGATTGTCTACAAGTTTAATTATTTAATCTCCAGGGTTTTGATTAAATTAAAACTCTGCCTGAAGGCAGAGAGAGAGAGAGAGAGAGAGAGAGAACTGTCTCCATTGTTCCCTTTTCTTTCTTTTTTTTGTTTCTCATTCAGAATTTTTGCAACATTCTGAGATAAAACATAATGAGAATATCACTGCTCTTTTTGTATGATGGAGACACATTTGGGCTTATACTCAATGCAGAAGGCTGAGGAGCAATGATTATGGGTGAAGTGAAGATGCTCTGAGCAACCAATAGGACATTATTTTGCATTGATTAGATTAGTGTCAATTGAATTAGGTAAGTTTTCCTGGATTATTGCACAACTTCAGGCTGTGTCTACACAAATGTCAAAAAGGAGGGTGCTTGGTATTTGTTCTTGATCCCTACCACCCAAACTCAACAGCAGGATCTGAAAATGTGCACTGGGACAAACATTTTGCTTTCCGCCAGTCATGCCACTCTACTGACTTTCATTGATTTCCCAAACCTGGCATTTTCTCTGAGTGCAGGTAGAGTTTGACCTAAGCATGTGTGCTGGATCCTTTACATGAATCCCTTTGGGAGTTAAGGATTAATATGTAGGGCCTTGTCATAGTGGATATCTGTAACCCATAGTATCTTTGTGTGCCGCTTAGGCTCAGTAAATGTGGGGTATGTGTGTGAGTTCCTCTGCATCTGCTACTGAGAGCGCTGGCAGGAGATGGAGCCTGTCCTGGCTCCTACAAGGGCTCAAGGGAGGAAAAGGAGGTGATCTATAATGCCGCACATCCGTGTGGTCCTATGGAGGTGAACAGAGAGGCAACCTCAGCATGAACTCCAACCAGGACACGTCCCCATGACTATGATCCTGGGGGTGGATCAAAACAAGTTGCTGGCGTGGCCTGGTTGGAGTCTAGGCTGAGGTTGCCAGTCTGTTCACCTACATAGGACCACACGAATGTGGGGCATTAGGGATAACCTCCTTTGCCTCCCTTGAGTCATAGTGTATATCTGTCAGTCTGGTTTTATGTTTGTAGCGGGTATCAATATTTAGGGGGAGTATTTGGGCGGTAGCATGGCCCAAATGCAGCAATTACGAGGGTTTTATGGTTGTTTTTGTTTGTGGAAGATATCAATGGTGTCCAGTTCCCTGTGGCCCCTGGGTGGCGCTGTCGCCTTGGGCTGGGGTTGAACCACCATTGTAGGGCTGTGCCCTTTTTGTCCTCTCGCAGCGTCAGTACGGCGGGGCGGGGAACCCGCTGTGCTTGCTGGGAGAGGGTATAAAGGGGGCGGACATCTTGCGCACGAGGAGTCCGAGCACCAGGCACCTTCAGCCTGGGGCTGCTGTCCGTTCGTCCGTGTCCAGGTGCCCTTGGCCTGGGCATGTGGAGTCCATCCCAGGCACCTTAAGCCTGGGGTGAGGTACTTTGCAAGAAAGCCTGGGGCTCAGTACCTTCCACTGGATCCCGCGAGGGATGAGGTATTCCTAGGGTGCCCCCGAAGTTAGGTGCCCAAATGCAGGGTGTAAGGGACCAGAGATGTGACCCTCCCGAAGAGCTGGTACAGCATAATGCCGGTGACGGTGTGGGCCTCTGGAGACCGTCCGGATGGATGTCTTTCCCTGACAGGGGCCATTTATCCTAACGGAGGAATCCTATGTTCTTGTGGTCAGTGGCGGGGATCCAACTGAACCAGGTCGGTGGCAGAGACCTCTATTCAAGGCCTGTGGCAGAGGCCTCTATTTTCTTTTTTTTTTTTTTATAAATCTTTTTTATTGAATTTTTATAAAACATACACACAATTTGCCCACATCTAGGCACAACAGCTGCCCACGCAGGGGCCATTACCCCGTGTCGGCATCAGACCGTCACAGGGCGACAAATAACAAAAAAACTTAACTTAGTCTATACTACAACCCCAAGCTTGGGGAGAGGGTTCATTCAATATACATCATGCTTCAAAGTGTTATTGTTAGAGGAAGGTAGCCTGGAGACATTTTTTGGGTTAATAATCGATATTTCGAAGATACAATATAAGTCTAGACCGTGGTCACTGTATCACTTGCCGTGCTTCTGTCATCTAACCAACAGTTCCATACCTTTTCAAATTTGTGCGGACAACCTCTAGACAAGTACGTGGCTCTATATAGGGGCAAACTGGCATTAATTAAGTTTTTCCAAAATTTAACAGAGGGGGGAGATGATTTTTTCCAATTCATTGTAATGGCTTTGCGTGCATAATACAACAACAGGGATATGAGTGTTTTTCTGGCTCTGAGTATTGGCAGTTGGTCAACCAGTCCTAGCAAACAGTGTATGGGCTCGCATGGGACGCAAGTCCCGGTGGCTTTATTGATCACCCGTATCACTTCACTCCAATACTGTACAATTGCTGGGCAAGCCCAGAAAATATGGAAGAAACCCCCTGGCCGGTAGGAGCAGCGCCAGCACTCCAGAGAATGCTCCGGTGACATCTGGCCTGTGAGGTGTGTAGTGAGCCCTATGGACAATTTTATATTGGACTAATTTGTCCCGTGCTGAGATCAGAGGGGAGAAGGGATAATCCCAAACCTCCCTCCAGTCGTCCGCGTCCAGCCCCGGTATGTCCTCCACCCATTTCCTGCGGAGGGAAGACAGCTTGGGGATAGCAGCAACCAGCAGGGATCCATAAATCTGAGACGCGGGTTTTTCCAGGTCTTTCACCCGGATAGTAGATTCCAACTCAGAGTATGCCAGTTCGACCGGCCTGCCCAAAAATTGGCACCTGAAGGCATGTGCAATTTGGAGATATCTAAAGCGGGCTCGGTCAGGTACGTTGAATTTAGCACATAAAGTGTGAAAGGGAGTGAGATCTCCGTTGGTGATGATATGTTTGAGGGTCAGTATTTTATACTTGGCCCAGGCCTGCGGATCAGGGATAGTGTAGAATTGTGACAGGTTGGGATTCAGCCACAGGGGGGTGCGAGGAGACCAAGAGTTCGGCTGGGGTGCCCTTAGTGCCTTACCCGCCTTCCATGCCCGCATGGTGGTACGCATGGAAGGGGTGAGATTGTGGGGTGTTTTTTGCCCCCTGAATAGCAGTCCCTCCAGTGCCTCCAAGGACCCCACTATGGCTGCCTCCAGTACCGTCACGGAATTGGTCAGGTCCGGTCTCAGCCACCAGTGGGCGGTCACAAGCTGAGTGGCCAAATAGTACTTGTAACAATCAGGGAGAGCCAAGCCGCCACTGTCCACAGGCCTGGTCAAGGTGGAATATTTGAATCTAGGTGGCCTGCCCCCCCAAATAAAGGAGAGGAAGAGTTGCCTGAGGGAATTAAAGAAGACCTTAGTCAGCCAGTGAGGGGAATTCCGAAAAATATACGTGAGTTTAGGAAGAACTTTCATTTTAATCAGGTTAATACGCCCAATGAGAGAAAGGGGGAGGTTACTCCACGCCTTAAGTTTGGCTTTAATGGTCACCAGGACAGGGTCGAGATTTAGCCGCACAAAATCCCAAGTCTCCTTTGAGATAACAATTCCTAAGTAGGTGAACTGCTCAACCCACTGAAGCGGGAGAGAGGAGGGCGAGGAGGACCGGGCCCCCGCATCCACTGGGAACAATTGCGACTTGTGCCAGTTCACCTTCAGCCCCGTGAAGGCGGAGAAGGCATCCATGATACCAAGTGCGCCCCGCAGAGAGTCACCAGCGTCATTCAGAAACAGGAGCATATCGTCCGCGTATAAAGCCACTCTCTCCTCCAGCCAGCCCACCCGAAGACCACGGACCTCGGCCGAGGTCCTAAGGGCCTCAGCAATAGGTTCCACGGCCAGGGCGAACAGAGCCGGGGAGAGAGGGCATCCCTGTCTGGTGCCCCTCTGCAGGGAGAACGGAGGAGACAAGGAGCCATTCAGCTTAATGCGTGCCGTAGGACCAGTGTAAAGTGTGCGTATCCAGCCTATAAATTTTAACGGGAACCCCATTCGTCTAAGCACCTCCCACAGATAGACCCATTCCACTGTGTCGAATGCCTTCTCTATATCCAAGGTGGCAATGGTTCTAGTACCCTGGTTAGTATGGGGGGCATGAATATTAGTGAATAATCTGCGTATATTAATGTCCGTAGATCTACCGGGCATGAAGCCCGTTTGGTCGGGGTCAATCAGGGACTTTATCACTACGTTGAGTCTAGTGGCCAGTAACTTGGTCAAAATTTTAAGGTCACAGTTGAGAAGTGCAATTGGCCTGTATGAGGCGCAGAGCTTAGGGTCTCTATTAGGCTTAGGAATAAGTACCACATGGGCTTCTCTCATAGAGGGTGGCAAGGAGTCTAGTTTAGGGGCGAGCAATTCTGCGTGGGCCCTGTAGTACTCAATGGGCAGGCCGTCCGGCCCTGGGGTTTTACCTGCCGGAAAAGATTTAATGGCCAGTGTGACTTCTTCTGGGGTGATCTCTGAGACAAGGAGTTGCCTCTCCGTGTCAGAGAGCCACCCCAGGGCCAACGTATCCAGCATGGAAATCATAGGCGCAGGATCAAACCCGTCAGGAAGTGAAGAGACATAAAGAGAAGTGTAGAAAGTATTGAATGTAGACAGAATATCCTCCTGAGAGGTGGCTAAAGCGCCATCTGCCGTGAGGATCTCCGATATAACCGCTGAGGGCCTGTCCTGCTGCGCTAGCATCGCCAGCAGCTTGCTATTTTTGTCACCATGTTCAAAGTATGCCTGTCTGCTACCCTGTATACCAAGACTAGTGGCATCTGTAACATAGAGATGTAGTTCTCGCCTAAGCGATGACAGGTGTTCAAAATTGGACACCGTCGGCGAGGCTGAATACTGAGTCATCGCCTCGTCCACCCTACGCTGCAGGTCAGATACCCCATCTCCCAGTTCCGCCTTTACCGCCGCCACAGCCGAGATATACTGACCCCTGCTGTGAGCCTTGGAGGCGTCCCAGGTCGTCTCCAGAGAGGCCGACCCCGCATTGTGCACCCAATACTCCCCCAGGGGGGAAAGAACTCTGTCGTGGACAGCCTCGTTATTGATCCAATGGGGTTGCAACCTCCAAAGGGCATTGTTCCGCGACCTGGTGGTCCTAATGGTCAATTTAAGGGGGTGATGATCAGAGAGGCCAGAGGGGAGATAACATGCCTCCTGAACGTTAGCCAGCATGGTGGAATTAGCAAAAGCTAGATCAATGCGGGAGGAGGTTCTAAATGTGGCCGAAAAACAAGAATACGTTCTATCTTGGGGGTGAAGCCACCTCCATGCCTCCTGGAACTCCGTGGCCTGAGCCCACGTTCCGAGATCAGAGTTAAAATTGGATTGGGGGGAAGGCCTGTCCAGGTCACGGGACAGCGTAGCATTAAAGTCTCCCATGAACAGAACCTGCGCTGGGCAATGCGGAGCCAACCTCTCGTAGAGAGTATACAATGCCTGTACCTGACCAGGGGGAGGCAAATAAACTTTCACTATGACATACTTTTGGGTATATACACTCAGAACAACCATAACAAACTTTCCCTGGGGGTCCAGATGAACATCGTGTATCACACACGGTACACGTTTGCTAATCAGGATAGATACCCCACGAGAATATGAAGAGTAGGTCGCATGAAACGCCTTCTGTGCCCAGGGCTTCTTCAGAGCCATAACCTTGCTGCCGGTTAAATGTGTCTCCTGCAGTAGCACTATGTGGGGATTATGTATTTTCAAATATTGAAATAAGAGTGACCTCTTAAACTTCGAGTTGAGCCCCCGAACATTCCACGACAGAACGGTCAGGAGCTCAGCAAGCGGAGGAGCCATCAAGGAACACCAGGGGGAAATAGAAGCAGGATGAGACCATCAACCCAACACATATAAGTAAACACAGTAGTGGCACACTCATTCAATAGGGTCAGAGACCCACAAGGTAATTGAGCAATACAGTAATTATCTGGACCTTCATAACAATTGAACCCTTCTCCCCATAACATAAAACACCCTACCCAAACACCATACAAACCTAGCGTCAAGGGCCAAAAAAAAAGGGACCCAAGAGCCATAAAAACTGATGCAGGGTTTTGTCCCTTAACTGAGAGAAACATGTAATCTTTAGGTCACTGCGACCCTAAGAAGTCGGCCCCCAGGACCGCAGGTGAGGAATACGTTTCCGGGGAATTCCGCCTCAACTCTGGGTGGAAGCCCAAGGTGTGGAAAGGGGGAACAACTTGAGTCACCTTGGTTCATGAGCGAGGCAGTTCGTTAGTTGCCATTGGAGCTCCTTAGACAGGAGTGAGTGGAAGTTCAATCAGCCGAAGTGAACATTTGTGTATAAGGAACAAAGGTGAAAGCCAGCAGGGATAAGCAGGATTAGGGGCATAGAAGGGGGCAGTGCTGGGATTCTTCAAAAGACAGGAAAGATGTTCAGTGATGTGATAGTTGAAGCATATCTGTTCCCTGCCGGGTGAATCCCACCGTTGGTCCTCGGCTGCCTAAGGTTAACGGGCGTCTAGCCACGCCGCTGCCGCCTCCGGGGTATCAAAGAAATGAGTGTCGCTACCGTCAGTGACTCGCAGTCTGCTGGGATACAACAGGCCAAAGCGCAGACCCCTCTCCCGGAGCCGGCGTCTCACATCAGGGAAGGACTTGCGACGTTGCTGTACCTCCTGGGAGAAGTCCGGGAAGAAAAGTAGTCTGGTGTTTTCATACTTAATGTCTGGCATGGCTCGTGCCGCCGCAAGGATGCGGTCCCGGTCCCGGTAGTTCAGCATTCGTAGCAGGAAGGGGCGTGGAGGGGCCCCAGGTCTCGGAGGGAGCGGCGGAACCCTGTGGGCTCTTTCAACCACAAAGGTAGATGCCGGAGCACCCAGGTCAAACAGGGTGGTCAGTAATTGCTCAGTAAATTCAGCAGGCCTAGGGCCCTCGACCCTCTCGGGCAGTCCAATTATTCGGATGTTGTTCCGCCTGAGGCGGTTCTCGGTGTCTATCGCGCGCTCCTGCAGCGCTTTCACTTGAATTTGGAGGGCCCGTATCTCCCTGGAGTCTGACCGAACCGTATCCTCCACCACAGAGACCCTGTCCTCCACCTCTGCGATGCGAGAGTGAAATTTATCCATATCTTGACGGAGAAGACCGACATCCACTGTCAAAAAATCAATCTTAGATGTCAGAGTTTCTTTACAGGATGTGATGGCTGCCAGGATCTCCACTCCCGTGGGTGGCGCCGCCACCCCCGACTCCGCAGCCATCTGCGTATCGGCCGCTATCCCAGCCGAGGATCTCCGTGTAGACGGAACAGCTGCTGACGGAGGTATGTGAGGAGCCTTCGGGCCCTTATTTGTATAGCCGCGGGTCCTAGGGCGGCCCATCCAAGCCTAACCCCAAAATCAGGGAAAGTTCAGGGGGGGGAGAGGGGGGCTCGCGGGCAGAGGGGCCCAGTCCAAATGGGAGGGCGGGGGGGCACAGCAAAGACAGGATGGAGAGGTGCTGGAGTGGGGGTGTCCCCCCCGCAGTATTGTGGGTCAGTCTATCACCCAAAGGATCCCAGGAGGAGTGGAGGCGTACCTGCGTCCGATGGATGGGGCCGGTCAGGAGGCCGAGAGATGGCTGTGGGCTGCAAACGTGGATGCGTAGAAGCAGCTCCCCGAAAGTCGTCAGGCGCAGTGCCGACCCCCCCCGGCACGGATGGTAGCTCCGGAGGACGTGCCCGTCCGCCGCGTGTCCGGCGGCGCTCAGAAATTGAGGACGGAGGCTCCCGGAATCGCGGTAGGCCGCAAGATGTGCGTAGGCCGCAGGCCTGGGCAATCAACTTCCCAAGGCCCCCAGGCGGTCGCAGCGCCGGTCCGGAACACCCTCCCCACCACCGGTGCCCTCGGTGTGCGCGGACGAGGCACCTCCAGCCCCGCGAACCACGGCAATCAAGCCCAGAGGCTCCGAGAAGGACAGCAGGCCGCAAGATGGCGGCGGGACCCGGGAGTACAGAGCCAGCTGCAAGTCCCAGTGACGGCTCGATCGGGCGACCAGGGCCAAAAATACAGGATGTGGCCGAGGCAGAGGACCTTCAGGGACCCGCAAGGTAAATTTGAGGGCTCACCCGTGCAGAGGGAAGGCAGGATGGTAGTAGATTTTGTCAGGATGTATGGAGCTCCTCAGCAACACGTCTTCCCTGCTCTACATCCGGACACGCCCCCCAGAGGCCTCTATTTTCACCAGGGTTTGTGTCAGAAACCAAATTCACGGTCGGTGGCAGCGACTGTACGCCAAGCCTGTTTGCACTATACGGAACAGGAGAGAACTTTAATTCTTTGATTGTGCCTGGACCTTCTCCTTCCCACACCTGTCTGTTCTTTAAGTTCAACCAGCCTACTATTTGTTGCTCTAACAGAATAAATAAGTGTTGGACTTTATTTGGTGTGGAACTCAAGTTACTGGAAGCTAACAGGGGCAATCATCCTTCACAAGAGAAGCTGAAGCTCTGGACGTGAACACAGACCCGAAGGTAAAAGGTTTAGCTCACGCCTCTGTATAACACACATCAGAGGGCACGAGCTGGTGGTGCGTCCCCCCCCCCATTCTTCTCCCTGGTACCCCTAGACGAGTCAGCCAGCCGCAAAGAGAGAAAGCGGGAGAAGTGAGAAAAGGGGGTGCCACTACATGTTCATAAAATTAAAATGTAGGACCAATAAAGTACAGTACCATTGCATTCAATAGTACATTTTCTGGCTTATTTAGGCTGCAGTTTAGCAAAAGGCAGCCTAAAACTTTTTCCTACTGTTCTTGAAAAGATGCATGTTCGTTGTTGTCAATGACCCTGAATGCAAACCAGAAGCAAAATGTATACAAACTTGAAGCAAACTGGTGGAAAAATGCATGAAAATCTCATAAGATTTAAAACATAATCAATGGAAATGAGCCCTTTGAGTTTATACATGGCTTGAGAAAAAAAGTCATTTGTACCAGATTGAAAGTTCATGTAGTTAGGAATGAGTTTACCCAGTTAAAGGCTACTTTTGGAATTAGATATGTAGCACCCTTCTAGTAAAAGATACTAAGTAAATTAAGTAAATTAGCTTGTTCTGTAATCAGAGGAGCAGTGGTCATTAGCTTTGGTCTGCTCACAGTTTCTTAGGCCTCGTACACACGGCCGAGATTCTCGTTGAAAAAAAACATGTCGTTTTTTTCGACGAGATTCTTGGACAAGAAACTTGTCCCGGCCGAGTGTACACACGCTCGTTTCAAAGAACCCGCGGTTCTTTGAAAGGAGTGGACGCGGTGACGTCATTGACTACGTCGAGCATGCGCTCGTCACATTCGATGCCGTCGCCGCCATCTTGGTATACCCTACGTATGCCTAGGAAGCTACCGCGCATGCGTCAAATTCATTTCGAACATGCGCGGGCTTCCGGGCGGACAGGAAAGTGTACACACACTCACTTTTTCTCGTCGAGAAACATGCCGAGGAGAATCTCGACGAGAAAATAGAGAGCAGGTTCTCTATTTTCTCGTCGAGGTTTCTTGTCGGTTTTCTCGACGAGAAACCCGATAGCAGCGTACACACGACCGATTTACTCGGCAAGACCTCTCTGCCAGCAAGTTTCTTGCTGGTTCTTGCCGAGAAAATCGGTCGTGTGTACGAGGCCTCAGGCTGGGAATTTGATTGTTTCACATTGTCTCTTGGAGAAGCTTCTAGAGCTTAGGATGAGAAATACAAAAGACTAGCGTGAATATTTTCCATGCCCTGGCAAATCCCTGGGGAGGTACACCTAGCAGCTGGACTGGGAGGTTGTAAATTGCCTGAAGCCCTGGGCAGGTTATCTCTTTCCCATGAAGGATACATCTGGGAACTGCAGGGGGCTGCTTGCCCCAAAGCACCTCAGGGCTGAATACTGGACCTCTCTAGTAAGGGATCAAGTCTGAGGAACTGGCTTCGTTAGGACTTGTGAGTAGAGAACCTTGCTGACTCCCCTGTAGAGACATATCTCATGGTCCCCAGCTATGAGAAAATATGTTCTGTAAACTACATCATGGTTCACAACTGTGAGTGCTAGACTGTACTACTTTTAGTGTGTCTTCTGCCATTTGTTCTTAAGCATTTTGGAGTATCCTATACCCCCTCACCCCGCTTCTATTAAATGTATTCAGCAATAAAACTTAAAAAGACATTCCCTAAAGCTGTTTAACCGCTTGTCACCCGGCCGCCGTCGAATGACGGCGGCAGGAAGACACTGTTATTCTGAGTGGACGTCATATGATGTTGGACCTTTAAAAGCCGCTAGGAGGCGCGCGCACGCCGCGTCACTGCGGACCCGATGCGCATGGCTGCCGGGCACCCGCGATTGCCCAGTAACCAAGCAGGACCATGGATCTGTGTGTGCAAACACACAGATCCACGTCCTGTCAGGGAGAGGAGACCGATGGTGTGTCCCTTGTACATAGGGACAACCATCTGTCACCCCCCCAGTCAGTCCCCTACCCCCACAGTAAGAATCACTAATAGGGAACACATTTAACCACTTCCTCGCCCCCTAGTGTTAACCTCTTTCCTGCCAGTCATGTTTATACAGTAATCAATGCATTTGTATAGCACAGATTGCTGTATAAATGTGAATGGTCACAAAAATGTGTCAAAAGTGTCCGATGTGTCCGCCGCAATATCGCAGTCACGATAAAAATCGCCGATCGCCGTCATTACTAGTAAAAAAAATAAAAATTATAAAAATTCTATAAATCTATCCCCTATTTTGTAGACGCTATAACTTTTGCGCAAACCAATCAATATACGCTTATTGTGATTTTACCAAAAATATGTAGAATACATATCGGCCTAAACTGAGGAAAAAAAATAAAAAAATTATATTTATTATAGCAAAAAGTTAAAAATATTGTGTTTTTTTTTTCAAACTTGTCGCTCTTCTTTTGTTTATAGCGCAAAAAATAAAAACCGCAGAGGTGATCAAATACCACCAAAATAAATCTCTATTTGTGGGAAAAAAAGGACGCAAATTTTGCTTGGGTACAGCACCGCAAGACCGCACAATTGTCATTCAAAGTGTGACAGCGCTGAAAGCTGAAAAATGGCCTGGGTAGGAAGGGGGTGAAAGTGCCCAGTAGGCAAGTGGTTAATGGAACCAGAGTGAATTGACTGTTGTTTATATGACTGGCAGTCACTGCGGGAGAACCGGTCTAATTCTTAACAGCTCAGTAAGTGCACTGAGTGAGCCCCTGGGGAAGAACAATAATGAGGGGACAGATCCAGGGTCACCAAAATTTGGGCCTGAATCAGTGGAAGAGAAAGTCATTGAGTGGGGGTCCTCTGTCTCATCTCAGTCAGAGTGGGACTGGAGAGACTCAAAAGACTAGAGCTCACCCACCCTGGATGACAGAGCGCCAGAGCGTGAAGTTGATCTAGAAAGAGAGTCCACCCAACAATTGCTAAAGAGTGCTCAGTGATTATGCCTGGAGCAGTCTTATGGGGAATTCAAAGTTAACCTGCTCCTGACACATTCCTGAACGTACGCCCCAGCTCAAAATCTGGCTTATAAGGAGCTCATTAAACAGTCCCCTGAGTATTGTGTCCCTCCAGGAAAGGGTGATACCACAGAACTGCCACACTTTTCCTGCCTTTAGAGGGCGTTACAAATGAAGGTCACACTAGAATATTGGTATAAGCACCCATACATATCCAAGCAGGTAATGGGGGAAGTTGAAGAAAACAATCAACATTGGTGGGATGTAGGCCTATGACATGATGTCATCACGCATAGAACTGGAGGTAGTTGAACTGGAGCATCAGATGAGGCCATCCTCGTCATCTTGGGCTCTCCATTCAAGTACATGACAGTTTTGTTTGGGACCTTGATGGTGAAGTTGGACATTGTGATGCATGTGCAGGCATCTCCAGTCTCCATGGGGACTCGGACCTCTATATATGCATCGGGTGACATGGCAGCTCCAGCCCCGCTGACTATGTCCTGTTGGACGTAACGCGCACGGGAGGTGGAGCTGCTGCAACTGATATCACCCACCTCTAACTTAGGCTTGTGTGCGAGCTTGTGAGTTGTCTATTCGGATGTTCATGAGTCTTAATCTTCCTAGCGGTATTCCCGAGTCTGGCGCGGGGTAAATATTTCATACCAAAAGCGGTAACCCCAAGCCAGACTCGGGATTGCATTGCAGGATACAGGGAAAGTTACTTACCTTGTCCCCTGGATCCTGCGATGTCTCCCCGCTGTGTCTGCGAGCTGTCTCCTCGCTCGATTCACAGTGCCGAGTACCGAGCTCTGTTCCCGAACGTTGCGACACACAGGGAACGGAGTTCAGCGCCAAATTCAAAAAGTAAACACACAGTATAGATACAGTATACTGTAATCTTACAGATTACAGTACTGTATGACATAATTTCACATCCCCTTTGTCCCTAGTGGTTTGTCCAGTGTCCTGCATGCAGTTTTATATTATAAAAACTGTTCTTTCTGCCTGGAAACTGGAGATTGTCCATAGAGTGAGTGAGTGAGTGAAAAACTTGTATAGCGCTAACAAATGCAAACTAAATCGCCTCAAGGCGCTTAGCATCCAGTAGCTTCATGATCCATCAGAAGAGGTGGGTCTTAAGTTTTTTCCTAAAGGCCCGATGGTTTTCTTCCATACGGATATCCGTGGGTAGCGCGTTCCATAGCCGTGGTCCTTGGACTGCAAATCTTCATTCTCCCTTTGATTTGTAGCGAAATTTGGGGATGTGAAGGAGGTTTTGGTTTGTTGATCGGAGACTGCGTTTGGGGGTGTAATGCTTTATCTTCTCGCATAAATATTGCGGAGCGATTCCTTGTGTGCACTTGTGGGTGAGACAGAGGGTCTTGAATGTGACCCAATCCTTTACGGTTAACCAATGAAGGGTCCTCAGTGCAGGGGTGATGGATTCCCAGGGTTTTTTTTCCTGTTATCAGTCTGGCTGCCGTGTTCTGGACGACTTGTAGGCGTGACATTTGGTATTTGGGTAGTCCGAGGTAGAGGGAGTTTGCGTAGTCGAGTCGGGAGTTGATAATTGATCCAACTACTACTGCTGTGTCCTCTTCTGGGATAAAGGGAATGAGTCTACGCAGCAGGCGGAGGAGATAATGAGATCCGCTGATTACTGATCCTATTTGAGCGTCCATCGACATCTCCGAGTCAAAGATGACTCCGAGACTTTTGACTTTGGTGCTCGGGGTGATGGTCTGTCCGAGAATGGTGGGTGGTGTCCAAGAGGTTTTAGTTTTTGTCTTTCGGTTAGCGTGGAGGAGAAGCAGTTCTGTTTTGGATCCGTTGAGTTTAAGTGAACTCTCAGTCATCCAATCATCGATCAATGTGAGGCACTTTTCCAATCCGTGATATTGGTCTTTTTTTCCAGTGATACGAAAGTAGAGTTGGGTGTCGTCCGCATATGAGTGGTAGCATAAGTCCTGTTTGCTAATAATTTTTAGGAGTGGGCGGAGGTAGATGTTAAAGAGCAGGGGTGACAGTGGTGATCCTTGAGGGACTCTGCAAGAAATTGCGCGAGTTTCAGAGGTGAAGGCTCCTAATTTCACTGTCTGAGAACGATTCTCAAGAAAGGAAGCGAACCAAGGAAGGTCAGGGTCTGCGACTCCTGCTACTTCTTTAAGACGAATGAGTAGAGTTTTGTGGTCTACTGTGTCGAACGCTGCACTGAGGTCCAGCAGCACCAGGAGACATGATTCTCCGTCATCTGCGGCTTCGAGGACGTCATCCCATATTTTGAGAAGTGCTGTTTCTGTGCCATGGCCTGGGCGGAAGCCTGATTGTAGTGGATCCAAGAGTTTGTAAGTGTCCAAATGGCCTTGTAGCTGTTGTACTACTGCTTTCTCCATGATCTTGGAAATGGTGTTGAGGCTTGTTACCGGTCTGCGGTAATTTGGGTCCTTAGGGTCAAGATTGGGTTTCTTTAGGAGGGGTTTGATTATACCTTGCTTGAGGGAGTTCGGAACCATACCTTCTTTGAATGATAGATTTACGATGTGTGTAATGGTAGGAGCTAAAATGTCGGTACATTCTTTCAGGAGTTTTGTGGGAATTATGTCATTTGACGATGTAGTGTCTCTGAGGCTTCTGATGATGTTTTTGGTGGTGTCAATGCTGATCGGGACCAGCGAAAATTTTGCTAGTTGTATAATGTTCGTATTGATTTTCTCTGTTTGCTTTGGCTGTGTGGAGTTGGTTGTTTTTTTACTGTTGAATTATTTCCCGAATATTTTCGATTTTGTCGATAAAAAAATCCGATAGCTCATTGCAGAACTCTTGGGTTTTGTTTGCTGGAGGCTCTAGACAGGTAGGGTTCATGGTCCGAGTGACCAGTTTGAAGAGTTCACGAGGCCGGTTTAGGGTTTTTTTTTTATGGTGTTTGAGAAATGTTCCTTTTTTGCTTTAAAAATTGCTTTGTGATATTTCTTAGTGAGTGCTTTGTAGTTTGTGTGGTTTTCCTCCGTTGGGTTTCTTCTCCAGGCTCCTTCAGCTCTTCTGCGTTCTTGCTTCAGTAGCGTAAGAGTGTCACTAAACCAGCCCGAGTTGACGACTGGAGGGAGATTTGGGACTTTCCCTTCTCCCATCTAGTCTCAGCGCGGGATAAACTTGTACAATACAAAATTGTACACAGAGCTCATTATACGCCTCATAGACTGCACCAGATGTCACCGTCACATTCCTCGGAGTGCTGGCGCTGCTCACATCAGGTGGGGAATTTTTTCCACATCTTCTGGGACTGCTCGGCGGTAGCCCACTATTGGGCGGAAGTTCTCCGGGTAATTGCTAAGGTCCCAAAAACTCACGTTGCTTATGACCCTAGATACTGTCTGCTGGGACTGGTGGAACAACTGCCGGTGCTCCGATCAAAAAAGATACTCATCTCCCTGCTACTGTACTATGCTCGTAAAGCTATCACGATGCATTGGAAAAAGTCATCTCCCCCCTCTGTCGGGTTTTGGAAACACCTAGTTAATGCTAGTTTACCCCTCTATAAGGACACCTACTCCGGTAGGGGCTGCCCACAAAAGTTCGAGAAAATATGGACATGTTGGTTGGACGATGCTACCACGGCTAATGCTGCAGTGACGAGTGTCTAGGCCAGCAGTCACCAGCTGGCCTGTTGGGGTGTTGATCGATTTCCCCCCCCCCCAGGATGCTATTTCCTCCTGATACCACTTTGAGCACGGTTCACCCTGAACTAACCCCCCTCCCCGTATTGGGGTTGTAGGTTTAGTAGGTTGTGTATGTTTACTGTTGTCCCCTGCTACGACCTGTTCTTGTAGCGGGACTATGGCCCCTGTGTGGGCAACTGTCTGGCCCATATGCGGGCTAATTTTTTTCTTGTGTGTTGAAAACTTAATAAAAATGATTTTACAAAAAAAAAACAGCCCGAGTTGTTTTTACGGATGTGTGCTCTGCGTCTCGGAGCGACTGTGTCCGCTGTTTGTAGTAATATTTTGTTTAAGGAGTTGAGTGTTTGTTCCGTTGAGTGGTTATGCTTTAGCGTTCCTATTTTTTTTGATAGAGTGGTTTTGAAAAGTTTTGAGTGTAGTTTCTTCTGAGATCTTGTCCAGTATGTTTTTGTTGAATCTTCCGGTTTTTGGGAGATGGTGCTGGTGGTAAATTTGAATTTGATAGCGTGGTGGTCCGTCCATGGTAACGGCATGTTGTCCAGTATGTTGATGTCCATATTTTGTTTGAAGATGAGGTCAAGAATGTGACCCGATCCATGCGTGGGTGCATTTATCAGTTGCTGCAACCCTAGTTCTTCCAATTGGTTGATACAGGCGGTGGCGATGGGGTCCTGAGTGGCGTTAGCCCAGAGGTTAAAGTCCCCGAGTAGTAAAAACTTTTTGGTTTTTAAAGTGTATGTCGAGAAGAATTCGGTAAAGGGTGTGAGGAGATTTGTCTTCGGTCCTGGTGGTCTGTAGCATAGCAGTATGTGAATGGTGTCCTGGGGTGTTGTTTGGAGTTGCAGGGTGAGTGTTTCCATGAATGGCAATGAGTTCTGTAGGGTTGGTTTGGTAAGAGAGAGGTGCGATTTGAAGATAACTGCTAGGCCTCCTCCTCTTTGTCCTATTCTGTGCTCAGTTAGGATGCGGTAGTTCCCAGGTACTAGTTCCGTTAGGACGGTGTTACAATCCGGTGTTAGCCAGCTTTCCGTGATAAAGAGGCAATCTATGTCGTTTTGCGTGATGAAATCGTGAATTTCCTGTCTGTGCTTGACTGCCGATCTGGTGTTAATCAAGGCGCATGATAAATCTTGTAGATGAAGTGGTGTCTTTGTGGTTTTGATAGTCGATTGTCGATTGATCCTAAGCAGTTGTTCTTTTTGTAGGATTTTTTGGGTGGCGGTTGGAAGTGTTGGGGCGATATTCCTTAGCCTGCGGAGGGTGTCCGCTGAGTATTTAAAGATGCACATGATGGGAGGAAAAGGTGATGGGGATGATGGATGGGGCCCAATGACCTAAAACCGCCCTCCCGTTGGTCCAGAGGAAGGCAAAAACCACCAGCCGAGTCTGGCCAATTGCTGCAGCAGGGGAAAAATTCCTTCCTGACCCCCCGAGGGCCAATCGGGTAAACCCTGGATCAACTCGCTACTAGTTGGTGGTGCCCCGATGTACTTACCCGGTCGGCACACGCGGGCCTGCTGGAGAGAGACTCGGGGAGGGTGTAGAGTGATGGCCAGAGCTAGGCCACAGCTGCGGTCTGTCCTGCAGTTCTAACAGTCTAGAAATGGGCGCCCGGATGGCGGCAGGTGGCAGTCGGCGGCTGTGGGTGAAGCGATGGTGAGCTGGGGGATCTGAGCTTGGGGAGAGTGGGGGAGAGTGGGGTCCCGTGGAAGCCGCAGGTCGTCAGGTTAACGTTTGCTGGAGGAGCGAAACGCCAGAGTCCAAGGGGGTTCCTGTATGGCCAGAGCTCCTGCCACACACGTCCGTTACGCTTGACCGTATGTGTGGATTGCTCTGTGAAGCGATGAGGTCAGGGCTCCTGTCACACACGTCCGCTTCCCTGGGCCGTGTGTGCGGATTGCTCTGCGAAGTGGTGAGCCTCGGGGGCCTATCGCACACGTCCGTTATGCTTGGCCGTGTGTGTGGGTCTGGGGAGATCGCGTAGTGGCGGCGGTTGATGCTGTAGTTTGGGGCAGCCTGTGTACGTCAGGGGGGGGGGGCGATCAGTCATAAGTAGTAGAGTTATTGAAGAGTATTGTGAAGATAGTAATGGGGGTGGGGTGGGGAATTAGTAGGAATAGAGAGAAAAAATAAGTTTTTTTTTTTGTCAGTGTTGGGGGAAAGGCTCTGGGTGTATCAAGATGGCCGCTACTTACTGGGCTGAATATCCATTTCGTCCTCCCGGCTGCCTTTTGTGAGCGACCCAGTGGGAGCCACAGGCAAGTGACCCGTGAGTGGATGCGATCCGGTAGTTATCCCGGGTCAGAATATTCCAGGGGGCCGGGAGAGGAGTTTGAGGGCTGAGGCTGGGTGTCCCAAGATGGCCGCCGCGGCCGGGTCTAGGCCGAAGCGGCGGTCTATCCTGCTGGGCAGGTAGCAGCTAGTGCTGCTTCGGGGCCTGCTGACTCCTCTGGGGGGCTCCGCGAGTGGGTGAGTGCCGTAGGGTGGCTCCTTGGATGATCCGGATGCTGGAAGGGGGATCGAATGTGGCTAGGCCGCAGCCGTGGACTTTCCTGTCGGCGGCTGCGGGTGGAGGGGGGGTTCCGCCGGCGGTGGATGAATGGCCTCGGTGGCGGGTGGAGGGCTCGGATATAGCTCGGTGAGCTAGGCCAGGGGTGCAGCCGGTCTGTGAAGGAGGCGCCAGAGGGGGGGACCGTGGGATGAGTGATGTTAGGCCGCAGCCTCGGACTTGCCCGGCGGCGGCTGCGGGAGGAGGTGTCTGGCGGGGGGCTCGTATGGATTGGGGTCCCGCTGGATGGAGGGGGGGAAGAGAACCGGGGGGACAAGGGTGAGAGTAAGGGGGGACAAGGGTGAGAGCAGGGGAGAGAGCCAGGGGGAAAATAGTGGAGAGTACGGGGGAGAGTCCTGGGGAGAGAAGCAATGCAGCCCTGGAAGTCAGAAGCTAGGTACACATGTCCTCTCTGTCTGGCAACAATTGGAGGGAGCCGAGTCATGGACACACACAGAGCTGAAGCTCAGGAGCGGAGCGCAACCAAAAAGTGTCCGTTTACGTCAAAAGTGGTTTTAGACCAGCTAGAAAACAGCAATAATAAATTAAAATAACTTGCAGAATTGAGCGATAGCGATTTGTGGGGAAATTTGTCATCAAACACTGAAAGCAATTCTGCAACTGAGCAAATTTCAGTGTTTTTGACTTGATTACATTATTGAATAATTTTTATTATAATTACATTATTATTTGTTATAATTATTTATAGTTATTTGTTATATTATAATTTATGATTTTTATGATTTTGTGTTTCAAACTTTATCATACCCGGGATGTCTACTAGACTCTGGTTTGGACAGATTTAAGTGAGTTATTCCTAAGAATTACAGGCCTACAATATAAAACGCCAAATTTCCATGCAAAATAATTGTACCGCTTTCAGCACCAAAAATCTGAAATAATCATGCCACCAAGGAGGTTAATGACATGCTTTGTAACAAGAAGTTGTGAGTCTTTTATATATGTACAATAAAAATCTCAAAGATTCGCTACAACCAACACCCAACCACTCATGTTAAAATAGTTGGGTGTTGGTTGTATGATAACTTCAGTAGAGAAAAGCTTTACCTTTAGTACAGTTGTTCTTTAATTAATCCCCCACCCCCCAGAGTGAAGTATGCTTGGTATAATACTTACCTTCCTTCTTGTTCGAACAATCTTCACTCTGCAGCCCTTTCTGGGGCTGCACAACCTTTGCAGCATACAGATTACTGGGAGGGGCTGGGGAAGACCCAGCTGTCATGGTGCACGTTGGCACCAATGACAAAGTCAGAGGCAGATGGAGTGTCCTAAAGAACGATTTTAGGGACTTGGGAGCTAAATTGAGGAAAAGGACCTCCAAGGTAGTATTCTCGGAAATACTACCGGTACATCGAGCCACACCAGAAAGGCAGAGGGAGATTAGGGAAGTGAACAAGTGGCTGAAGAGCTGGTGTAATAAGGAGGGGTTTGGGTTCCTGGAGGACTGGGCCGACTTCTCAGTCGATAACCAGTACTATAGAAGGGACGGACTGCACCTAAATGAGGAGGGTGCAGATCAGCTGGGAATAAGGATGGCCAAAAAGTTAGAGGGGTTTTTAAACTAGGTGAAGGGGGGGAGGGTCCAGAGATAGTGAGAGTCAGCGGGGAACATATTCTAAAGGGTAGTATTAGGGGCATTAGTGGTAGGGTAACCAAAGCACATAAACCCAAGGTAAGTATAGTAGCAAGTCCTAGTTGCAATCTGGGAACACCCAAGAGGATAGTATGTGACCGGTCAAAATATATTAATGCATTAAAGTGTCTGTTCACCAACGCCAGAAGTCTGCCAAGCAAAATAGGTGAGTTGGAAGCTCTGGTGCATGAGGAGAGCTATGATGTAATTGGTATTGCTGAAACTTGGCTTCATTCCTCACATGACTGAGCTATTAATATTCCTGGCTATGCACTCTTTTGGAAAGACAGGGTAAAAAGGAAGGGTGGAGGGGTCTGTCTCTATGTGAGAAGTGATCTCAAAGCGAGTGTGAAAGAGGACCTGGTGGATGGAGAGTGTGATGAGTCTGAAGCATTATGGGTGGAACTGCATACAGATGTGCGTAGTTCAAAGCTAATCATTGGAGTTTGTTATAGACCACCCAATGTTAATGAGGAGTTAGAGACTCAGCTCCTTGCACAGATGGAAAGGGCTGCAAGGGCTGGGACGGTGATAATAATGGGGGATTTTAACTACCCAGAAATTGACTGGAGTAATGGAACTGCTGGGACAGTTAAAGGGCAAAAATTTATAAACCTATTGCAGGACAATTTTATGGTCCAGTTTATTGAGGCCCCAACTAGGAATGATGCTCTGTTGGACCTGGTAATCTCAAACCATGCAGAGCGTATTACTAATGTTCAGATAAAGGAACACCTGGGTAGCAGTGACCATAACATGATTTCATTTGATGTTAGTTGTAAGCAAAAATCGGAAGGAAAGATAAAAACACTTAATTTCAAAAGAGCAAATTTTCCAAGGATGAGCGCTGCTCTCCAGGACTTAGACTGGGAAGGAATATTGGCATCAATGGGCACAGAACAGAAATGGGAATTCTTCAAAAAGACTGTTTGTGAACTCACTGCAAAGTATATTCCCATGGGCAATAAGTTTAAAAGGCTAAAAATAAAACCTATGTGCCTCACGGCCAAAGTTAAAAAAGCTATAAACTACAAGAAAAGAGCTTTTAAAAAATATAAAAATGAGGGAACACTAGTGTCATTTAAATGTTACAAAGAATATAACAGGATATGTAAAAAGGAAATCAAGGATGCAAAAATTCAAAATCAACGACAGATTGCAAAAGATAGTAGGACAAACCCCCAAAAATTCTTCAAATATATTAATAGTAAAAAGGTCAAGTCTGAGCATGTAGGCCCTTTACAAAATAATCTAGAGTGGGTGACTGGGGACAAAGAGAAGGCTAATTTATTAAATACTTTCTTCAGTTCTGTGTATACAAAGGAGCATGGGGGAGCTCATGTCCAAAATGGGGGTGGTAGTGACACAGCCCCAAATCCACAATGGCTCAAAAGTGATATGGTCCAGAAATATTTAGATGGAATAAAGGTGGATAAAGCACCTGGACCAGATGGCATACACCCACGGATCCTAAAAGAATTGAGCTCTGTAATTTCAAAGCCATTGTATTTAATTTTTAGGGACTCATTAATGACAGGAATAGTACCACTGGATTGGCGCAGGGCCAATGTGGTGCCTATATTTAAAAAGGGAATTAAGTCTTTACCAAGTAACTATAGACCTGTTAGTTTAACTTCTATAGTTGGGAAAATACTGGAGAGATTAATAAAAGACCACATAGATGAGTTCTTGCTGGAAAAAAACTATTTAAGCAACAGACAGCATGGATTCATGAAAGACAGAAGTTGTCAGACAAACCTGATTTCTTTTTATGAAGAGGTAAGTAAGACCTTGGACAAAGGGGTGGCTGTGGACGTGGTATACTGGGATTTTGCAAAAGCGTTCGATACAGTTCCCCACACACGGCTCATGTGTAAGGTAAAGTCTACAGGATTGGAAATATCAGTTTGTAAAAGGATAGAAAACTGGCTAAAAGACAGAATTCAGAGATTAGTGGTTAATGATTCTTACTCTGAATGGTCCAAGGTTATCAGTGGTGTACCCCAAGGTTCAGTGCTGGGACCCTTACTTTTTAATATGTTTATAAATGATATTGGGTCTGAGATCAAAAGTAACATTTCTGTCTTTGCAGATGACACCAAGCTATGCAGTGGAATAATGTTCTTACAGGATGTCGCCAATTTACAAGCCGACCTCAATGCTCTGTCTAATTGGGCGACTATGTGGCAGATGAGGTTTAATGTTGATAAATGTAAAGTTATGCACTTGGGGGCTAAGAATATGAATGTATCATACATACTAGGGGGAGTACAACTGGGGGGATCCATAGTGGAGAAGGATCTGGGGGTTTTGGTAGATCATAAGCTCAATAATGGCATGCAATGCCAAGCTGCGGTTTCCAAAGCGAGCAAAGTCCTTTCTTGTATTAAGAGAGGTATGGACTCCAGAGAGAGAGAGATAATTTTGCCCCTGTTCAAATCATTAGTAAGACCTCATCTGGAATATGCAGTTCAGTTTTGGGCCCCAGTTCTCAAAAAGGATATTGGGGAACTGGAGAAAGTGCAGAGAAGGGCAACCAAACTGATAAGAGGCATGGAGGAGCTCAGCTATGAGGAGAGATTAGAGGAACTGAATTTATTCTCTCTTGAGAAGAGGAGATTAAGGGGGGATATGATCAACATGTACAAATATATAAGGGGTCCATATAGTGAACTTGGTGTTCAGTTATTCACTTTACGGTCAACACAAAGGACAAGGGGGCACTCTTTACGTCTAGAGGAAAAGAGATTTCACCTCCAAATACGGAAAGGTTTTTTCACAGTAAGAGCTGTGAAAATGTGGAATAGACTCCCTGCAGAGGTGGTTCTGGCCAGCTCAGTAGATTGCTTTAAGAAGGGCCTGGATTCTTTCCTAAATGTACATAATATAACTGGGTACTGACATTTATAGGTAAAGTTGATCTGGGGAATATCCGATTGCCTCTCGGGGGATCAGGAAGGAATTTTTTCCCCTGCTGTAGCAAATTGGATCATGCTCTTCTGTTTTTTTTTGCCTTCCTCTGGATCAACTGTGGGTATAGAATTGGGTATATGGGATTGTACGATATATTTCTTTCTCGTACATCACGGGACACAGAGCGACATAGTCATTACTAATGGGTTATATAGATACCGTCAGGTGCTGGCACTGGCAACTTCCAAAACCGGAAGTACCCTCCCCTATATAAGCCCCTCCCATCCGGGAGCACCTCAGTTTTTTGCCAGTGTCTAAGGTGTTGGCCAAGAAGAAACATGTGTTTTTCACTGAGCTTGCGTACAGGTTCTTTTGGGCCTCAGTAAGCTATTCCGGATCCGACCAAAAAAGCTTCATAGCTAAACGGTCGGTACCCGGGCCTTGCAGAGAAGAGCAAGGTTTTGCCTGTAATGCTTCTCTTAGGAGAGCTGGACCCTGGGATCCAGAGCTCTGGTCATACCCACGACCAAGATGTTTTCTGTGCAGGGTGCTATACAGGTCCAGGGGAGTGGAATCCTTGGGAACCCGGTCCCTGAAGGTTTGATTACAATGCCTGCCGTGATAGGTGAATTTTGGGCTTTTGTGGACCAAACAAAGTCCTGCGGCGGGGAACAGGTAAGTGGGGGCCCCCAGGAACTTGGTTCTATTGGGGGACCCCCAAGCCTAATTTGTCTTTCTGTCTGTTACCTAATGGTATTCCCGCAAAATTCTGTGCATGCCTGTAACTACTAAAAAAATGTAATAATTTTTAATGGTGGTCAAGAAAAAAAAAAATAATTATTTTTTATATATATATTTAATATATTAGACTGCGGTACCTGTGTTTGTCCACTAGAGGCCGCTGTGGAATGTTTTCTTGTCATGTGGACTAGCTTCTTCTCAGCAGAGCAAAGTCCAGGCAGATGGTGAGTTCTCTTATAGGAAACTGCTTCCTCTGCCATGTTGCAGTGCTCGTCCATCCCCCGGCCTGCGGCAAAGAGGGGCCCTGGCTCCTGTCCCTTGTTACCATATTTGAAATTAGCGCCGAAGGCGCACGTGCCCGCGCGCGTGCGCGTGCACGCGCCTCTATATATAGAGGTGAGCCGGGAAAGGGGGCGGAGCCTGGGGGATGACGCTCTGTGCGCGCCGCAGCGCTTCTGCGCATGTGCGGGCGTCCCAGCAGTTTTAAAAAAACCACAATATTGTAGTGAGCTGGCTATGAAGTACAGAGACAGAGCTGGCAACATTTAAAGGCATACAGCAAGCGGTTGATACAGGCATCCCCTAGAAAGGCACATTAGTAGACACCAACTGTGATATAGCAGCAATTGTGCTAGACTATTCTCAGTAAAAGTGGTGTATTACGGCTGGAATACCTCAGCTTTAGGCTTAGGAATATGCCGTCCAGAAGCTCCGGAACTGAATCTTCCAGGAAGCGAAGGGGGTCTCATCGGGCTCGGAGGATCTTGGGCATACTCCTGCTGCACCAGTCTCCCCTGAAGTTCAGAGGTAAGTGACCGTAGAGACCCCGCAGGGTACTTGGTACTGTGGCTGTCCTCAGTTCACCTGCTCCTGTGTATGTAACAGAGGAGGTTTTTTCCTCAGCTCTGGGAGGATTAGAGAGAGATTGTCAACATTTATCGCTGCCTCCCTGTCAGGGAAAGCACGCCCGATCTCCGTCTCCTCCTTCAGAGTACCTGTTAGCAGAGCAACAGTCCCATACAGGGATCGACCTGCCTGAAGGGGATCAGGATGAGGTTGATTCTGTTATAGAGGAATCAACAGTGGGGGAACCTTTTCTCAGCATCTTAAGCTGAAAGATTATGGGTTCAGTCTCTGACTAACATGGTCCGATCAGCATTTAAAAATGCACCTTGCGGAACCATCAACCACTACTGTATCCTCGTTGGGGTCGCTAGAAGCCCCCAGACTGTTTGTTCTTTTCCACTTCACCCTTTACTGAAAGGGCTCATTTACCAGGATTGGGAACGTCCTGAGAAAATATTTATTCCCCCAAGAGATTTCCGGTGGTCTATCCCATGGAGGATAAGTTCATCAAAAAAAAAAAAAAAAATGGAAGGTCCCTACAGTGGACGCAGCCATCTCTTGTATGTATAAATCACTGACATGTCCAGTGGATAATGTCCAAATGTTCAAGAACCCAATAGATAAAAGATTGGAGTCCTTATGAAAATCTGCTTGGTGATACAACCAGCAGTAGCAGCTATTGGGGTCTGCTAAGCAGTGAAGGATCAGTTGAAACAGGTCTTGAGGGACTTGACAGATCAGCAGGCTTTGCCCTAGCTGATCTACCTAGAGCCTTAGGCTTTGCGGTTGACGCCATAGAGGATTCAGTCCATCAGGCCTCCCGCCTTACGCTGTCTATAGTACATATGCGTAGGCTCCTATGGCTCAAAAACTGGTCTGCTGAAGCTCCCTGTAAAGAATGGCTGGTTAGCGTCCCATTTCATGGTGAACGCTTATTCAGGGAAAACCTGGACAAATATATCCAGAAAATTTCCAGTGGTAAAAATACGCTTTTGCCGGTTAAAAGCAGAGTTAGAGGTCCCTCTTTAAGAGGCCTGCTTATCCAGTCCCTGGGGCATCGGCTGTGTAACAGTTCCGACGGTCTCCTCGGTTAAATCCCGGGGGTAAAAAACAGGGACAGTAGCAGGGTAATGAGAAACCCTGGGTCAGGGGAGGTACAAAACCTCCCCCAAAGTTAAATTCATTGAAGCCCCCACTCAGTTGGGTGGGGGGAGGACTCCAGTTGTTCGCAAGAGACCTGGCGGGACACGATCAAGACAGATAGGTGCTCTCCGCAGTAGGTTTGGGATACAGTTTGGAGTTAAAAGACTCTCCTCCTTCCCATTTTGAGGTCAAACGTGCCAAGGGATCCCCGGAAGAGAGAGTCCCTCCTGTTGGCACTAGAACAACTATTGCTCCAAGGAGTAATTATGGAGGTTCCCCTGGAAGAATGAGGGTTCGGGTTTTACTCAAACCTCTTTACAGTCCCGAAGCAAACGCGGACGGGAGGCCCATATTAATTCTAAAAGGGCTATACAAATTCCTGTATATCAGGACTTTCCGATGGAGTCGATCCGATCGGTGGCCACTGCCCTACAAGGGGAGGATTGGTTAGCCACGATCGACATCAAAGATGCTTATTTGCACATTCCCATCTTTCCAGTCCACCAAAAATTTCTACGCTTTGCAGTAGAAGGGCGCCATTTTCAGAGCCTTACCCTTCGGTTTGGCCACAGCACCACGAGTGTTTACAAAAATTCTGGCCCTTTATTGGCCAATCTAAGAACACAAGGTGTAATGATAATGGCATATCTGGAGGACTTGTTGCTGATAGACCACTCAGTGAAAAAACTAGACGTGGTCGTTCACAAGACGATCAAGTATCTGGAATCTCACGGTTGGATTATCAACCGAGACAAGTCAGCCCTAAAAACCAGTCAAAAGTCTGGAATACTTGGGGCTAAGGTTGGATTCAGGCCAGAGAAAAATATTCTTGCCTCGAGGAAAGGTGTTGTCTTTGAAAGATTTGATCCACTTAGTGGGTACAAAAAAGACAGCCGTCCATACGCCTGTATATGAGGCTGCTGGGAAAAATGGTGGCATCATTCGAAGCAGTACCCTACGGTCAATTCCATTCAAGGAATTTGCAAGGGGCCATACTGTCAGCCTGGAACAAAAAAGTTCAGGCCCTAGACTTACAATGTCCTTGTCCCCTTCCGTTCGCAAGAGCCTCCGTTGGTGGTTGGTTCTCCAGAATCTGGAAAAAAGGAAATCCTTCAGTCCGATTTCTTGGAAGGTGGTCACTACAGATGCCAGC
Organism: Rana muscosa; assembly: GCA_029206835.1. NCBI lineage: Eukaryota > Metazoa > Chordata > Amphibia > Anura > Ranidae > Rana > Rana muscosa. The sequence goes on from CM055119.1 coordinate 138,589,514, forward strand.
CTTATAGGCTGGGGAGCAGTACTGGAGCAATAGTCTCTCCAGGGCAGATGGTCGGATGCAGAAAAGGCCCTGCCCATCAATCTCTTAGAGATACGAGCAGCCCGGTATGCCCTAGTAGCATGGACATCCAAACTCCAAGGGTCCCCTGTCAGAATTCAATCAGACAATGCCACAGCAGTGGCATATATCAATCATCAGGGGGGCACCAGGAGTCGTGCAGCCCAGAGGGAAGTAAATTACATCCTGAAATGGGCAGGAAAAATATGTCCCAGCCATATCTGCGGTATTCATTCCAGGAGTGGAGAATTGGAAGGCGGACTTTCTAAGTCGCCAGCAATTAGGCCCAGAGGAAGGGTCCCTTCACCCCGAGGTTTTCTGGACAATATGTCAGCGGTGGGGAACATCGGATGTAGATCTTCTAGCATCCAGATTCAATGCAAAGGGGGACAGGTTTGTCTCTCGGACAAGGGATCCCCTAGCTTGCGGCTCGGATGCCCTAGTGTTCCCTGGGGATCAGTTCAAGCTGATATATGCATTCACACCGCCACAATGGTTACCTCGATTACTCCGCAGAATCAGGGTAGAAAAGAAACCGGTGATTCCGGTGGCTCCAGCGTGGCCCCGAAGAGCGTGGTACGCGGAGATTGTAAAATTTCAGTGGGGAGTCCTTGGACTCTCCCACGTCGTCCGGCTTTCGCAAGGACCGATATACCACCCTTCCTTACCAGCCCTAGGTTTGACGGCCTGGCTATTGAAGCCCACATTCTAAAAAAGAGAGGGCTCTCTAATGCTGTGGTATCTACCATGATCAATGCCAGGAAGCCGGTATCCAGGCAGATCTACTATAGAATCTGGAAGGCGTACATCGCCTGGTGTGAGGCCAAGAAATGGCATCCACATAAGTACGTAATAGGTAGGATTCTGGACTTCCTACAGTGGGCTGTAGATAGGAAGCTTGCCTTGAGTACTATCAAGGGTCAGATTTCGGCCTTGTCAATATTTTTTCAAAGGCCCTTGGCTTCGCATTCACTAGTCAAAGCCTTTATACAAGGAGTGATGCGTATTAGTCCTCCGGTTAATATTCCCATATGTCCATGGGATCTAAACTTGGTTCTGTCGGTTCTACAGAAACAACCATTTGAACCATTACAGCATATTTCTTTGGTGCTTCTCACCAGGAAATTGATTTTTCTAGTAGCCATTTGTTCGGCTAAAAGAGTGTCGGAATTAGCAGCTATGTCCTGTAAGGAGCCATATCTGGTTATCCATAAGGATAGAGTAGTGTTACGTCCTCATCCAGCCTTTCTTCCTAGGGTGGTATCGAGGTTTCATTTGAACCAAGATGTGGTTCTTCCTTCTTTTTTCCCCAAACCTACTTCGGTAGAGGAAAAGTTATTGCATTCTTTGGATGTAGTAAGAGCAGTTAAAGCTTATCTAAAGGCCACTGCTCAGATTCGCAGAACGGATACTTTGTTTATTCTGCCGGAAGGCCCCAGAAAGGGTCAGGCAGCGTCAAAATCTACTTTAGCCAAGTGGATTCGACAGGTCATTATGCAAGCCTATGGCTTGAGAAGGAGACCGCCTCCGTTCAAAGTTAGAGCGCACTCCACGAGAGCAGTTGGAACTTCATGGGCAGTGCATCACCAGGCCTCCCTGGCTCAAATCTGTAAGGCCGCAACATGGTCTTCGGTACACACGTTTACTAGGTCCTACCAGGTGGACGTTAGAAGTCAGGAGGATGTCGCCTTTGGGCGCAGTGTGTTGCAGGCCGCAAAAGATCCTCATGTCTGATAGCGCTCAGCTTATATATGGTGTATCCCCCCCCCCTCATTTGGCATTGCTTTAGGACATCCCATTAGTAATGACTATGTCGCTCTGTGTCCCGTGATGTACGAGAAAGAAAATAGGATTTTTATAACAGCTTACCTGTAAAATCCTTTTCTTGGAGTACATCACGGGACACAGAGCTCCCGCCCCTCTTTAGGGACACTTATTGCTTTGCTACAAAACTGAGGTGCTCCCGGATGGGAGGGGCTTATATAGGGGAGGGTACTTCCGGTTTTGGAAGTTGCCAGTGCCAGCACCTGACGGTATCTATATAACCCATTAGTAATGACTATGTCGCTCTGTGTCCCGTGATGTACTCCAAGAAAAGGATTTTACAGGTAAGCTGTTATAAAAATCCTATTTTTTATTTTATTTTTATTTATTTTTTATTTTTATTTTATTTTTTATGGTTGAACTGGATGGTCTTGGGTCTTTTTTCAACCTGACTAACTATGTAACTATGTAACTATGTTCCAGCTAGATTCCCTTTTTAGTGTGCATGAATGCCATGATCCCATTAATGTGGTGTGTAAGCATTCGTATATTTCACTCTATCCTGCAGGTGGTATTTTGCCACTGTGCTGATGGAGTGGAGACTCAGAGGAGTATTTTTCCTCTGCAGCCTCAATAGGCATCATAGAGAGAGCAGCTGTCCGATCTGATGCTGCAGTCTTGGATGGGTCAGCCCTTATAAATAAGGAACCCTGCCAGGGTTTGACAAGCATTTGCAAGTGAGACAGAAGAGGGACAGGTACAGGTAGTCCCTGGGTTGCGAACAAGATAGGGACTGTATGTTTGTTTTTATGTCTAATTTGTTTGTAAGTTAGAACAGCACATTTCTAAGTGTAACTCCAGCCTGTGCAGTGATGTGGGATGTTCTGGGTGCTTCTGCGCATGCAGTCATGCTATTTGGGGCTCTTGTGGTCGTGTAGTACTGCAGTGTGGGATGTGTCTGGCACTGCAAGATGGTTGCTCGGAGGTATCCGGGACCAGTGTTTGCCATAAAAAAAAAATTGATTGCCCAAAAAGAGAAGACTCCCGATTGGCCACCGAGAAGGAGGGAGGAAATGGAAGCCAGAGTCTTTGCCGGTGGAGAGCAGGAGAATGGCAGAGCCGCCTCCGAGGGCCCGGGAGAAGAGCCGCATAGATGGGGTAAGTGCAACAGGCCCGTCCGCCGACGGACCGACCTACAGACCGACGGACGGACCAACGGGGGGGGTGGGGTTGGTGGTACTCTTTGTCGCCGTCCCCAAAGAAAATTACCACCGGCCGTTACTGGTCTCCAGTATATAGGCAGGACATCCAGGGAACTTCATGTCAGATTGGGGGAGCACGTGAATAACATCAAAAAAGTATTAATGCATAATGTCTCTAGGCATTTTAAACTCTTTCATAATCGGGACCCCAGGGGCTTGAAGTTATGAGGAATTGAGAAGGTTAAAAGACACTGGAGAGGAGGCAATTTCATTACACAGTTAAGCCACAGGGAATCCGATATTTGAAACCAAGGTGGGGATCCCTGCTGGCTTAAATGCTGATTTTGACTTCAATTGTTTTATTTCTGATTGTTAATTTTACATTTATATATTTTTATTTATTTTATTGTTATGTTATTGGATACATTTGAAAAAGATGGCCGCGGATGATGACTTTAATTTTATCTCTATTTTTGTCATAGTTTTTATACTTTTTGGATTATTAGATTATTATATTTTGGTCATATATTAAGCTTGGTGTCACACATTGCTTCAGTGGGGCTATATGCCATAAAAGGGGACAGCTGACTTTTAAGCCTCGTACACACGACCAAGTTTCTCGGCAAGAACCAGCAAGAAACTTGCTGGCAGAGATTTCTTGCCGAGAAATTTGTTCGTGTGTATGGTTTCTCGTCAAGAAAACCGACTAGAATATCGACGAGAAAATAGAGAACCTGCTCTCTATTTTCTCGTCGAGATTCTCGTCAGCCTGTTTCTCGACGAGAAAATTGTGTGTGTGTACACTTACCTGTCCTCCGGGAAGCCCGCGCATGCTCGAAATGACTTCGACGCATGCGCGGTAGCTTTCTAGGCATAGGATAGGGTGTACAAATATGGCGGCGACGGCATCGAATGTGACGAGCGCATGCTCATCGTATTCAATTACGTCACCGCGTTCGCTCCATTCAAAGAACCGCGGGTTCTTTGAAATGAGCGTGTGTACACTCGGCCAGGACAAGTTTCTTGTCCAAGGATCTCGTTGAAAAAAACGACGTGTTTTTTATGACGAGATTCTCGGCCGTGTGTACGAGGCTTCATTGGCAGTTTTTGGCAGCATATGGATCGCTGCTTCTACTTCCTGGTTCTCAGGCTGTAGTGTCTCCATGATAGAGGTGTTCCTCCCCTCTGTTGAATATTTATGAGTATTTAAGGCAGGTGTACGACGTGCCTCCGTATTCGCTGATGAAGTCCCGCCCCCTGGGATGTAACGCGTACAGAAGGAGAGGAGCTACGTTGACGTCATTCACGGCCGTCTCCCCATGAGTATTAGCGTTTGTTTCCTGGCACTTAATGAAGTGCTTCATTTGTAAGTGCGATTCCTTTTCTATTCCATTAAAATTTGATGGCAGAGAGCACTAGATGTTTCTTATTTATCTAGACATATTGGGATACCGGTGATTATCTGTTATCTATGTATAGCGCCCTACTCCTGTTGGGTAGAAAGAGAATATGGACTGGAATTCCCTTATGTTCCCCAGGAGATTATGCAGGAAGTTGAGTCTCGCAGGAAACAGTGGTACCATGAGGCTGTTTGGGACTATCTTGCAGTGCCAAAACAGTTCCGGAAGAGGGGCTATTCCCTTGCCATGGATGAATGTTTCAAAGGGTGTATGCAGCACTGGCATTATGGCAGGCATATTCATGGAGACAAAGTGGTCATTTGCCGACCAGGGAAAAACAATGTGGTTTACTTTGTTACAACCATTGACAAGCAGGGAAAATCCCTAACTTTGCCTGATCCACACTTTTACTGGTGAAAAAGTTACGGTGACTGTACTGGTTCTTTGTCTTGCACCTTGCTAAAAGAGAGGAAGATTTTCTTTCTAAAAGGACTGTGTGTATGTAGCTAAGTAGTGCTAGGGTACCGTAAGATGTTGGAGTCAAGATTTCGTCTATGAGTCCAGTACTTAAAACTGAGGACTGTGTTATGTGATATTTTTGCCACTAGGTCAGCATAACTGGACTATCATACTTTTCTTCCTTAACTACCTACACCTAGTAATGTATATATGTATATATGTAGAAAGAAAGGCTAATTTCTCCAGGAAGTGAGGCTTTGCTTCTCAGGAGATATTTAATATTATTGCATGTGTCTGTTTGTTTTGTTTTTCAGGCATTGAAATCTTCTATCAGGAACCACCGGAGAATGGGTGGGTTAGATAGAGAGAGAGATAGGAAGGCTGTATAATACTGTATATTTATATTTATGTGATCTCATTGTGTGTGTATGTTAAACACATATTTTCTTGTACTGTTTACTCCCCTCCCTTCCCGTCCAAGTTTTTGGGGTTTCAGGCACTGACCCTCAGGAGTGACGGTCATATTTTTTTCTCAACAATAAGAACATCGTATTTTTGCGTGGGGGAAATGTGTAGCGCCCTACTCCTGTTGGGTAGACACTATATGTTAAATTTAGTTATCTGAGCTGTAGTTCAGCTCAGAAATAATTATGTAAATTGTTGGCTCTGTTTCAGTCTAGCTGGGCTGCACGTTTTCCACCTGACAGTAGGTGTCACTGTCATCACAGGTCAGGGTTGGAAATGCAGAAAGCTAGGTGTATTGGGTATTCCTTTCCTAGAAGTGGCTCAGGGGGCGTGGTCAACCCGCTGTGCATTCTGGGAGAGGGTACTTAAGAGACAGAGGCCAGTCTTTTGGGGTTCGTTGCCGGGGGTCGTTGCCGGATCCTGACCTGAGGGCCCCCTGGCCTCAGGAATGTGCGAGCCATTTTCAGCCTCGGGGCGTGCTGGCCCGAGGCTCTGCAACTGAGAAGTAGGCCCAGGAGTTGCTGGGGCCTACTAGTCCAGGGATGGTCCTACGCGGTCTTGCCTGCAGGAAGAAGCGGAACAATTGGGGACTCAATTGGGGGACGCATTCTGGCCAGTTTGCCTCACGGTGCTGCCGGGCGGCTGAAAGATTCTGGCACCGTGAGCTATGTACTTTTGAAGGAACTTTTTGCAAAGTGTCAGTGTGGTTATACGATCTTGTGACGGAAGATTGTGGAACGACTGGACGGCACTCATCAAGTCTGTGGCAGAGACTTTGAGCGAGCTTCGCACCGGTTGCTAGGCCAGTGAGAGTAGGCCTATCTGGTGGTTGCTGAATCCAGCGTGGAACCGAGTGGTCCTCTGGATATAGGATTGTGCCCGTGATCCGCAAAGAAAAGTGCCTGAAACTCCCCTATCCCTCTATCCCTATGTTGGAACTGGTAAAATAAAGCATCTTGAAGAAAACGTATCCAGGTGTTGGTGTGAACATTTATACAGCTCTTCAAGGAGGATCCCTGACACGAGTGTGGTGAACAGAAAAGGTAACGGTAGGCCCAAAACTTTAAACCAGCAGCTCCTACGGGGGTAGTGCTACATATATGTTGATGGGATATTTGTGCATGAATCCATCTGGTGTTCCTATAAGGTCTACGCTGGGAAGATTTATGATACCACGCTTCTAGAATTTGACCCTCTATGGAAAAGCCTGTTTGATCCTTTGTTGATTCAGGGGTCCTGGTGTTTGCAAGTCTGACATGGAATTCATTGTTTACAAGGCACATCGTCACTTTTTTGGGAATTTTTCCTATATGGACTTTTTTTCTTTATGAACTTTTATTGGGCGCTGCACTATTTTTTATGTTATACTTATCTGGGGTTGTTATCTGGTTGTAAATGTTACCTGGAGTGTTCAGCTGCTGTTCTCATGTGTTTAGGTTATTTGCACTGATATATTACATCACTGGTTACCATTTCCTGCCCCTGTTTGCTATTTAAACTGCCTTGCTCATTCCCTCCATGCCTTCGTGTGGTGAGCATCTACATTGTGTTCCTGTTATTACTTGGCCTGGCTGATGTCTCTTCTGAATCTCGATCCTGATTTTTGGCTTCGGACAATGCAGACTTCTGGTTTCTGATCCCATCTTGTTTGATTACCTGCTCTGGCTTCCAAACCCTGGCTTTTGACTACGTTCCTGTTCTGTGCTATTTTTGCTATTACATTAAAGGTGTGATTTTAACTGCATTTTCTGTCTCTGCCTGGTTTATGGTTTCTGACATTACGTGAAGGCCATGACTCCATAAGATGCAGGCAATCTACCTAGTTGTATGAGCAGGACCACCGCAGAGATCAGTTTGCTATAGCGTTACAGACGATCCTGATTTGAACTGCTCATCTGGATCCTCCCACTCCGGCTGCTCCTGTACAACCAGTGTTGCAAGCCATCCCTGTTCCTGCTCCGATCTCAGTGCAGGCACCTGCTTGTATTAATACCTCTGTAAGAGGTATGACTGTTTCTGCTCTGCTTCCCGAACACTTTGGGGGCGATCCAGCTCTCTATATTTTGAGATGCTGCCCCAGGCAGTCCCTACAGACAGAAGCAAAGTAGGCTTCATTATTTCTTTGCTTTCTGATAGAGCCTTGACTTGGACAGACCTCTATGGGAGATGCAAAAACCCATTGTCCAGAATTACCCTGAGTTTTTTAGATCCTTTAAAAGGGTATTTGATATTGCCGCTCAATCTACTTCTGCTGTCAAAAGCCTCATGTTCATCAGAGTAAGAGAACTGTTGCGGACTACACTATTGAATTCCATACTCTGGCAGCAAAGGTTGGTTGGAACAAGGAGGTTCTTGTGGCTGCCTTTTCTCATGGTCTCTCAGATAACATTAAAGATGAGATTGCAGCCTGAGACATACCTAGGAATCTTGAGGAGTTGATCTTATTTGCCATTGATACCAGACTCAGAGAGAGGTGTTCCTTCAAGGAGCGCTTGCGGGAGCCACCTGTATGCTTGGTGCCGTACTTTGCATATCCTTCTTTTTTGAGGTTGATGCATCCGAGACTGGAGTAGGCACCCTCCTGTCTCAACATCCTACCTTTGAGAGCTCTATGCATCCCTGTGGCAACTTTTCTAAGAAATTGTCTCCTGCAGAATGCAATTATGAAATTGTGGACAGAGAATTGTTAATCATCATTTTAGCACTTAGGGAATGGAGGGCCCCTTTTCTGTCAAGCCTAATTACATAGTCTCATTCTTACCCGGTAAGAAGAATATAAGGGCTGAAGCATTGTTGTAGTAGTTTTCCTCCTCTTCCAGGATGAAGTCTTTTCCTACTCCTATTATACCTCCAGACAATATTTTATCCACTATTCATACTAGTCTCACTTCACCTTTGGGTAAAAGAATTTTGGCCTCTAAGATCCATTCTTCTCCTGAAAAACCTCATGACCGTTGACCGAGAATCTACGCACTTTTTTGCTATAGACCTACCATTCTTCTAAAGCACCTGGGCACCCAGGGAAGAATTAACTCATATGGTCCATGTCTCAACAATTCTGGGGGCTGAAGTAACCACCTTCGTAGCCAATTGTCCCGTGTGTGCTCAGAATAATACACCCTAACACCGTTCAGTGGACCTCCTGCAACCCATACCCAGTGGAGAGAGGCCTTGTTCCCACTTTATTGATTTTATTGTGGCTTAAACCAACTTCCAGGGCAACACAGTTATTCTTATGGTGGTTGACCGGTTTTCTAAATTGTCTCATTGTATTCCGCTAAAGAAGTTGCCTACGTCCAAAGAATTGGCATACATTTTTGCTCAGGAGGTCTTTTGGTTACATGGATTACATTAGGTTATCATCTCAGACAGGGGTAGGCAGTTTGTGTCCTGGTTTTGGCGAGCCTTTTGTGCACAGTTGTGAATTCAGCTTTCCTTCTCTTTGGCATATAATCCGCAGTCCAATGGGGCCGCAGAAGGGCCAACCAAGCCTTGCAGTATTTCCTACATTGCTATATTTCTGACCACCATAACAACTGCTCAAACCTTACCTTAGGTGGAGTTTGCTTACAATAGCGCCATCAATGCTGCTTCCTGATTGTCTCCATTTATGGAAAATTATGGGTTCCAGCCATCCATGTTGCCTGACACCAAAATTAATTCCTGCGTTAGAGGAACATCTTTGCGAACTCCATTCCACTTGGGTGCAGGTCCAAGAATCCTTACAATGCGCCAGAGAGAGGTACAGACACCATGCTGACCGATAACGCCTACCTGCACCCTCCTACCAAATTGGAGAGAGGGTCTGACTGTCTTGTCATAACCTCCGACTCCGTGTTCTCTCACTTTAACTGGCGCTGAGGTATAATGGGCTTTTCCATATTCTCCGTAAGATCAACTCAGAGGCCTACGCATTAGATCCTACTTCCAACATGTGTATTTCTAACATATTCCATGTCTCCTTATTAAAATACTTGTGCAACCGCTATACCACCTCGGTACCATGCCCTCACCAGGTTCAGGTTGACAACCATGAGGAATACAACCTATCATTGACTCCCATAGGTTTCGTGGGTGCATACAGTACCTTGTTCATTGGAGGGGTTACGATCCAGGGGATCCACATTCTTTGACTTACATGCTCCTGCCCTCCTCTGTGCTTTCCATTTCCTTTCAAGCCTGGTGCCCCTCCGAGGGGGAGAGGTTGTTGAGGAGGGGGTACTGTCAGGGCTGGGCTTTTGCTATTTACTAGCAGCTTTCTTCTCAGTGATTAAGGCTGCTCAGCTGTCGGTTAATTACCAGCCACTCTTTGTTTCCACAGTGACTCACCTGGTTACCATTGCCTGTCTCATTAGTCCAGCCAACAGCTAGACCATTTTTGTTATTTAAACTGGTCATTCCCTCAGTATCTTTGCATGGTCAACATCTGTTATGACTTGGCCTGGCTCATGTCTTCTGATTCCTGATCCTGATTTTTGGCTTTTCACAATGCTGACTTCTGGTTTCTGATCCCAGCTTGTCTGATTACCTGCTCTGGCTTCCAAACCCTGGCTTCTGTTTTTGACTACGTCCCTGTTCTGTGTTATTTTTGCTATTACATTAAAGGTGTGATTTTAACTGCTCTTTCTGTCTCTGCCTGGTTTATTGTTCCTGACAAGGTCAAATTGTCCCAAAAAAGCTGTGGTCAAATTATTCCAACTGAAAAAAAGTTTTTATTTATTTTAGTGTTACAGTTTCTTTATTTGCCTCCTTTGGGACAGCTTTGCTCCATCCAGGTCAAGCCAAAGGAACAGAATTAACCATGTTTCTTATGACTATAATGATCAATATTTTATGATATAAATAAAACAGTATTAACCTCTCTAACACAAGCAACACTTTCTTTACCTCTTCTGTTTGGCTTTCTTAACATCAACAGTACTGCTTACCACCCTCTGAAAAGCAATCATCAGTGGATTACTTTTCAGAGGGCAGCATAGCAGCAGCTGAAATGTACTTCTGGCCAAGGTGCTTCTGCTGCTTCCAGAACACCAGTTTTTTGGGGGTACTTTTATTTTTAAATTGCGGAATGGAAACTTTACATTGTGGAAGCGCCTCAACTGTGGCTGACTCATGGTTGTGGTGATGCCCTATTGAACTCAATGGGCAAGTTTGACAGGTGGTGCTGCCTGTCAAACTCTGCACCCCGATTTAAAAATGCAAAGCGCTGTGGCCGCGGCATGTGTACAGCCCTGTACGGCTGTATTATTACAATTTGGGTGTGTGGCCGAGGGGTAAAACCATGTCTCAGGTGCCTATTTTTTTACTGTCCCCCCCAGCCCCCTGCCGTTCACTGAGATAGATATTATTTATAATGACTCAGTAAAATGTAATATTTGCCAGGATCAGGTTAATGAATCTGAACCTTTAACAGAGCCAGATCTGGACATTTTCCATTAGAAGGCAGTAAGCTTTAAAAACAATCTGGTTTAGGGTGCAAACATTATGAAACAGATGCAAATATTTCAAATAGAGGACAACAAAACATGTAGAAAACAATTTGCAGTATTTGCTTATAGGTGTCGAACACCCAAAACTGATATTTCAGCATTAGGTGGTGGATGGAAAGTTGAAGTAGAACTATAGGCATAGCTCCCAACTGTCCCTGATTTCGAGGGACTGTCCCTGATTTGGAACAAAGTCCCTCTGTCCCTCTTTGCTCCTCTTTTGTCCCTCATTTTGGTCTGGTCTATAGAGTTGTATGTAAAATGCACCCTTTACCCTTCAAAAGGTGCTAAAAGTTCTAAATGGCTGCATTTGTAAATATCAAAAGCCAGTATAAAGGAATAGTAGTGGTAAATAAAGCACTTGTGGGTTTAACTAATAATTTTTTGTAGAATTCTCCTTTAAGGGGGCATAACAGGGGGTGTGTCCTATGTCTACATACTTTTGATGATAGGTGCCCCTCATTCCCATCTCAAAAAGTTGGGAGGTAGTCTATAGGCAACATTTTATTTTTTTTCATTTTGGATAGAGTAATGCCGCGTACACACGGTTGGAATTTCCAACAGAAAAAGTCCAACGTGAGCTTTTCGTTGGATATTCCCACCGTGTGTATGTCCCATCTGACTTTTTCTGTCGGAATTTCCGACGGACTTAGATAGAGAGCAGGTTCTCTATTTTTCCTACGGAAAATCCGTTTTTTTTTCCTATGGGAAAAAAAACACGCATGTTCGGAAACAATTCGACGCATGCTCGGAAGCACTGAACTTCTTTTTCTCGCCTCGTAATAGTGTTGTACTTCACCGCGTTCTTAACACTCGAAAGTTCAGCGAACTTTTGTGTGACCGTGTGTATGCAAGCCAAGCCAAACTTGAGCGGAATTCCGTCGGAAAAACCATTCAACTTTTTTCCAACGGAAATTCCGCACGTGTGTACGGGGCATTAGAGAAGGTTACAACCCCTGTCAGGTTTTTTTATCGCCATCTGTGTCCCATTGGGGAGATTTCCCTTCGCTTACTGTCCCATAGCCAAACAGGAAGTGAGAGGAAATCCCTGAAAATTAAGGGAATACCTTGGGGACCCTCAGGTCAACAGAACTAGTATCCTCATTGGAAGATGTCCCCTCTTACTTTTCTGGGCACAACCCAAAATTTTGGATTTTCTTTACTTTTACTTTCAATGATAATGGTAAACAGGACAAATGGAGAGGGTGAGTCACCTTTATGGGGCACAGAAAGCAATAAAAACTGACAGGGGTTCTAATCTCTAAAACTAAAAAACGTTTCTCCTAGTTATATTTTAATGCTATATTTAAATTAAATGCTGACAACTAGCATTCTGGCTCTGTGGTGTCTGTCAAAATTGATGCAGCTATTGTGACCAGAGATATGTAAATTATAATAAAAAATATAAAACAAAATACAATAAAAAGAAAATCCTGCTTCATCCGCAGGTCATCAAATCCACTCCTACATTCTGTTCAGTTTAGTTAGGAGAGACTTTTTTTTTTTATGTCTCAGTAGTTAAAGAGAAAGTAAATCCTGATGGGTTTTACTTCCTCTGTTGCTCACTGCAAACCCTGCGAATTAAAAGCATAATGGGCTAGAATGCATCGTATTCTAGCCCATTATGTGACACTTACCTGCAAACTAATTCAGCACTGTCCCCTTTGCAGGCTGCATCCATCTTCTCGCCCCTCTTCCTTCCAGGGCCGCGGACTCCGGCCCTGTGATTGGCTGGAGCCGCGTGACGTCACTCCCGCGCATTCGCGCGGGAGCCGTTAGTAGCGGCACATGCTAGGGAAGAAACGGCACGGAGGTCCGTTTCTTCCCAGCACATGCGCCGATTACATCATTGGCGCACTACAAGTGAAATATCTCCTAAACGGCGCACGTTTAGGAGATATTTTCACTACCTATAGGTAAGCCTTATTCTAGGCTTATTTTTTATGCAGAAAAAAAAATACACTGGAAGGCATCTGGTGTGAACTGTCCATAAAGATGCCCTGCAGATGTATCAGCTGGAGGGTGGAAACAAACCCGCACCTCCCGCCGGCTGCGCCGCGACTTACATGCTGACAGGCTCACAGAAGGTAGACAGAGCCTGTCAGAAAAACAAACAAGGCGCCTCTAAGTGCAGAAGTATAAAACTTTTAATATCCCCTAAAAGGGTTAAAAACACTTACAAGATAGTGGATGAAACAGGCATGTAGTAGGTAAGTGCGTCCAGGAGATGTTCCAGTGGCAGGGCAGTCCCAGTCTCTGATGTTAAAGCTTCCAGGAAAGTCCACGATAACAGCTGATTGTGCTGTGAATGTTCAGAGGACACAGTAACGCTGGAGGTCACTGGCTGAAGAAGGAACCAATGAGCTGTTCCGAAACGCGTCCCGCCTCCATGACACACTTCCTGTCCACTTCCTGTTCGTGTTCCATGCTGGTTTCTGTCTCGCTTCCTCTGACATCATCCCCAGGCTCCAGCGTTACTGTGTCCTCTGAACATTCACAGCACAATCAGCTGTTATCGTGGACTTTCCTGGAAGCTTTAACATCAGAGACTGGGACTGCCCTGCCACTGGAACATCTCCTGGACGCACTTACCTACTACATGCCTGTTTCATCCACTATCTTGTAAGTGTTTTTAACCCTTTTAGGGGATATTAAAAGTTTTATACTTCTGCACTTAGAGGCGCCTTGTTTGTTTTTCTGTTTCCATTAGAGATTGCTTGTCTCCCTGAGTGCTGCCTAAAGTGTGTGAAGATTTGCTACCCTCTCCAACACAGACCTTATCTGTCAGGATTCAAATGCTTGGAGCGCCCTGGATATACACATTTTTCTAGACAGAGCCTGTCAGCAGCTGCGGGGGATTTCTTCCCCTCCAGTGAGCCAGCGGCAATCACAGGGACTCGCCGCCCATTCTGCTCCCTCCCCTGCTTCCTCATTGGCAGGAGGAGAGAGTCTATCACTGGGCAGAGAGAGCTGCTGCAGCAAAGGATCCTGAGACATGTAGTCCCCAGGCCAGCACAGGAGGACCCATAGTAATCCTTGGGGAAAGACTAAACACCCTATCATGCCCTCAGGAGGAAGGGGGAAAGGACACCACAAGGCTGCCAGGGAGCTTGGGGGGAATACCATGAGGCAAGGGAAGAGACTGGACGCAGGAGAAGAGGTGTGGCCATCCAGGGTCAGTGAGCCATTTCCTGACACAGTTCTACGGCTGCTCGCAGACATCCCACTAGTGAGGGACCCTGAGTGCATCTTCAGGCGCATCCCTGAAGGCATGAGACGTTCAGGTTCTGGGGTAGCCAGTCAGGCAACCTGAAGAGTCTGCCTGTCAGGACATCTCCTTTTGGGCCTTGGTCATGGGATTGGTGAGCAGGCACTGACCCATGTTACGGATACAAACAAAAGACACTGCATGCAGGCAACTTTGCTTTCTTTTGCCTACACCTTTAGAACCTGTGTTACGCAAACCTTGCTGAGCAGTTGCAGTGTCCACGTTGCTTACCTGGATACTGCTAGCATACTGTACATTTACTCTGCCAACCAGGACGCCAAGTGCACCAACACAGAGCTAGCTGAAGATACTGGACATCTCCACTGTAAAGACTCCCATGCTTCTTCTTCATTTAGCAGTGACTCAGTGATCAGAATCATACTCACTAAGGAGGAACTTTAACTTTAAGCCTAAGGTTGATAGTTCATATCATTGCCTGTGGTATCACATATTTACCTTCTGGGCCTGTGATTTCAGGATTTTAGGGGAATGGACCTAAAATAGGTCATCCTTATTTCCCCTTATGCCTGAGCACATAGGTCACATTAGAGCCATTTAAGTCGGTTGAAATGTGCTATTTGAAATTTACATGTGACTTTGTGTTACATTGTTATATACCAGAGTTTCTACTACGTGGTTACCCTTTACCCTATTACAATTTGATGGTAATAAGTCTTCCAGTAAACAAACTTTCTGGTTTACCGCAGTTTGTGTCTATTTACTATTGTGTCTGCTGTTCCTGGGGTTGTAAGGCAGAGTACAGAACCAAATATACTCAAGCGGCTCCTTCGGGGGTAGTGCTACAAGTGCATCTGTTGATTGACTGTAGTGTAAACTTATTTTGTTTTACTATTTTCATTATTTTGCATCAATAAAATTTAACAAGTTGCTTCTGCTAAAAAAGACTTTATATAAAAAAATAAAAAAAAAGATCAGGAAAAAGAATCTAAAAAGATATCAAATGGGAATAATTTCAGGTAATTTTACCACTTTGAAAAGAGACCAAATAAAGATGAAAGTCATGAAATTATCTAAAGGGTTTAAAGGAGAAGTATGGGTTTTATTTTTATTTTATATTCATACTTACCTCGGTGGATGGAGCATCAGACCGATGCTCCATCTGTCCCCCGCCGTCTCTGCACTGAGAACCGAGCCACCGAACATCGCCGCTGGCTCGGTTCTCACAGATCCCCGAGAGGAAAGCTGCTGACTGTCAGTCAGCGTCTTTCCTCTCTGCTTCTTCATGCTCATTGGAGTGCCGAGCAGTGGAGGGGCGGGGAGAGGCTGTCTTAGTGGCTCGCTGAGACTGCCATCAATCAGTGCAGCTGGCGGATCCCGACTGGGGAAGTCGTGATGACGCGCTGCCCCGACTGATGGCAGTGACTTCAGCAGAGAGCGGACTTCAGACCGCTTTCTGCTGAAAACGCTCAGGCTGGACTTCTCCTTTAAACTTGGTTGTCCCCAATCCATTTGTTGTTTTTGCAATTCAAAGCTGGTTGAAAGTGGTTCAAAAAGAAAGTCTGCTTGGTTTACCCTTATAATGGAGTCCTGCGATTTATTGCCGTATTGGTTGTCATGCTTTTAATAATGGCCTATGTGTATGACTTAAGCATTAAGTCACATTCTGCTACAGAAAACTGCAAAAAAGTGATCTGCCAATCTGCGAGAGAGTAGACAGGAGTATGCATTACTGGGCAGGATAGGGCATGAATAAAGTGTAGTATGAATATTTGACATATAGCAGAGGTACAGTATCTCACAAAAGTGAGTACACCCCTCACATTTTTGTAAATATTTTATTATACCTTTTCATGTGACAACACTGAAGAAATTACACTTTGCTACAATGTAAAGTAGTGAGTGTACAGCTTGTATAACAGTGTACATTTGCTGTCC
Source organism: Rana muscosa (assembly GCA_029206835.1). Taxonomy (NCBI): domain Eukaryota; kingdom Metazoa; phylum Chordata; class Amphibia; order Anura; family Ranidae; genus Rana; species Rana muscosa. The sequence goes on from CM055119.1 coordinate 138,605,511, forward strand.
CCTCAAAATAACTCAACACACAGCCATTAATGTCTAAACCGCTGGCAACAAAAGTGAGTACACCCCTAAGTGAAAATGTTCAAATTGGGCCCATTTATCCATTTTCCCTTGTCAGTGTCATGTGATTTGTTAGTGTTACAAGGTCTCAGGTGTGAATGGGGAGCAAGTGTTTTAAATTTGGTGTTATCGCTCTCACTTTCTGATACTGGTCACTGGTGCGCCGCCGACTGAGTGACGTCACACGCGGCGGTGCCAATACACTGCACAATGGGGATACAAATAGGACCCATGATGGCGATGCAGCCATCACGGGATCTGTTCTGGGAGCCACGCCAGTCACACACAGCAAACAGGTACTTGTCGTTACAACAGCCTCAAGCTTGAGAACTTGCTTGTCTCCTTGACCATATAATTTATTTAGCCTGTTTGTTCATATAGATTGTACTTGTTCCGCGGCTATATACAGCCTTCCAGCTTACTTTAATCATGAGCATTTAAAGGCCTTCAACTTAACTCTAAGGTACCTATTTGTTAGAATGGGCTGCAGGGCTTCCTATACTGTCTTTAGACCTTGCAGCATTTTCATTCACAAATAATTGTATTTACTTTTTTTCTTCTATATCATTGACAGATATAGAGCATACACATTGGTTTCCCATGCACTGAATGTTTGCTGTTGAGTGATTCCAAGGCTCCTAGACCACGCAGCTACTGTTCTACTAGCATGTAAGCTCACATACCCATGCCATATATAGTCTCTGAGAGCAGTCTGCCATCGGTCTGTCTCTGACCATTTGTAATAGTTCAAAACTGTTTATTTCTTTAAGGCTAGAACATTAATAGTGCCAAGTTGGTTATCCCCATTTGAATCCGTTTGATGCCCCACACAGGCAGGACTGGACCTGGATGTGTGTCAACACAGATGCCTGGTTTTCTATAAAGTGCTCCCAGTTTATCTGATCTACACATTTTATTGCTTGGAGGGCTCCCATAGGTCTAGAGGTATTAGTTTATGTTTTTTCGGAAATGTATTTTGGAAAAAGCATTTAAACACCATTATTTCAAAACTTATGTGAAAAGTATGTATCTATAAACCATTTATATTCTTTCTTAGACAAAATAAAGTCCCTACTCGTCCCTGAAGAAGCCTAAGTTAGGCGAAACATGTGGAACTGCAAGTTCGGTGCCTTACAAGGAGAGAGTGCACTGCGCTGTATTCTCTTTCCTTTTTCATATTTTAATGCTATGTAATTCATGAATAAAATGTATATATTTTTATGTAATCTATCTATTTTCTCTTTGTTCAATACTGTAAAGCAATACCATTAAGCACCGTTAAAGTCCCACGCATCTCCCCGTTTTTGGGGTTTCTATACACTTTTTCCTATAGGGATGTAGGTGCTATATACTAATCTTTTTCAAGTGTTTGCTCTATAATTTCTTTATTTACTGGTCACTGGAAGTTCAACATGGCACCTCATGGCAAAAAACTCTCTAAGGATCTGAAAAAAAAGAATTGTTGCTCTATATGAGGGGTAGGCAACTTCGGCCCTCCAGCTGTGGTGAAACTACAAATCCCATCATGCCTCTGCCTCTAGGAGTCATGCCTGTGATTGTCAGGGTCTTGCAATGTCTCATGGGACTTGTAGTTTCAAAACAGCTGTAGGGCAGAGGTTACCTACCCCTGCTCTATATAAAGATGGCCTAGGCTATAAGAAGATTGCCAAGACCCTGAAACTGAGCTGCAGCGCGGTGGCCAAGACCATATAACGGTTTAACAGGACAGGGTCAACTCAGAACAGGCCTCACTATGGTCGACCAAAGAAGTTGAGTGCACATGCTCAACGTCATATCCAGAGGTTGTCTTCGGGAAATAGATGTATGCGTGCTACCAGCATTGCTGCAGAGGTTGGAGGGGTGGGGGTTCAGCCTGTCAGTGTTCAGACCATACGCGGCACACTGCATAAAATTGGTCTGCATGTCTGTCGTTCCAGAAGGCAGCCTCTTCTAAAGATGATGCACAAGAAAGCCTGCAAACAGTTTGCTGAAGACAAGCAGACTAAGAACATGGTTTACTGGAACCATGTCCTGTAGTCTGATGAGACCAAGATAAACCTATATAGTTCTGATGGTGTCAAGCGTGTGTGGCGGTAACCAGGTGAGGAGTACAAAGACAGGTGTGTTTTGCCTACAGTCAAGTATGGTGGTGGGAGTGTCAGGGTCTGGGGCTGCATGAGTGCTGCCGGCACTGGGGAGCTACAGTTCATTGAGGGAACCATAAATGCCAACATGAACTGTGACATACTGAAGCAGAGCATGATCCCCTCCCTTCAGAGACTGGGCCGCAGGGCAGTATTCCAACATGATAACGACCCCAAACACACCTCCAAGACAACCACTGCCTTGCTAAAGAATCTGAGGGTAAAGGTGATGGACTGGCCAAGCATGTCTCCAGACCGAAACCATATTGAGCATCTGTGGGGCATCCTCAACGGAAGGTGGAGGAGTGTAAGGTCTCTAACATCAAGCAGCTCCGTGATGTTGTCATGGAAAAGAGGACTCCAGTGGCAACCTGTGAAGATCTGGTGAACTCCATGCCCAAGAGGGTTAGGGCAGTGCTGGAAAATAATGGTGGTCACACAAAATATTGTCACTTTGGGCCCAATTTGGACATTTTCACTTAGGGACGTACTCACTTTTGTTGCCAGCGGTTTAGACATTAATGGCTGTGTTGAGTTATTTTGAGGGGGCAGCAAATTGACACTGTTATACAAGCTGTACACTCACTACTTTACATTGTAGCAAAGTGTCATTTCTTTAGTGTTGTCACATGAAAAGATATAATAAAATATTTACAAAAATGTGAGGGGTGTACTCACTTTTGTGAGATATGGTATATGGTGATAATGTTAGGACATAAGACAACAAACATATCTGGATGGGACTTTTTAGAAATCAATGCATCCACACATACATTATGCATCAATAAAAAAATCATATTTATTAAAAAACGCTTTAAAATTGATGGCACATGTAAGGGTTAAAAATCTCAAAGGGCTGACAATGCAGATATATGATCATGATTATTGTGTACAGCTCTCTTTGCTCCTGACACGTTTCAAAATGTCTTTCTTCTGCAGGGGAGGAGAGAGTTCATTCAAACATGCCTGTGCACATACAGGTATGTGTACACCAGCTTATAAAAACAGCCCTTATATTAAACAGTTCTGGTGTAGCCCCTGTTGTGGAGATTTTTATGGAGATGTATTTAATATGTATTGTCATAGTGTCACCCAGTGTTAGTACTTCCGCAACCCGCTCTAAAAGAGCTGATTGGGGTAGTCTGAGGCTGGTTGAATCTGATAGGGGAAAACGTCTTGAGGTTGGAGTGTGATGTTTGCAGGGTGTGGATATGTCCACCAACGGGGGCCCTCTGTGCATTAGTATGGACAATCGTTAAGGAGGGGATATGCTCGCTCTGCAATGACATCATTGGTTATAGGCGGATGCGCGCTCTTGTCTCTGCTGTGTCTGATCAACATTGGTTGGAATTCGTAGCGTGCGTCTGCAGATAGCCTCCCTCCCCCATTCAATAATAGTATAATCTTAATATGCGTTATTCTATGGAATAGCGCAGAATAAGAATTCCTATCAACGGTAACTTTAGCCATCCTACGTTATTGTATTCATGTATGACATCTCCTGTTGGAAGGAATGTCCAGGTATTGCCATTTTCCTGTGAGAAAGGGACATCCTGTGAGGTCCCTGCCCATGGGGGAGGGGATTGGTTGCTGCAGCCAATCACCTCCTGTGTGAGATCTTTTGAGTTTAATAAAAGCCTATGATTAGGCGTCGGCTAGTCAGTCTATGCTGGGATGGCCTGACGATAAGATCTATGTGTGAGCCTTGCTTCTTGGATGAATGATGGAATGAGCGGTGAGTGGATTTTAGCAAACTTAAAGATAGCATTATTGCAAAAAGATGAAATCTGATGTGTGCTTAGATAGCACAGGAATTATAGGCTGTGTGCTCTACAAACAGCCTAGGAATTCCACAACAGAATGGCGACTCACGGTTAGGACCAATTGCGGCCTCTTTGAGCATCAGATCAGCAGAGGAGGAGAGTGGACCTGCGATGTGATTGATGCGTGAAGAGGCTGTACTTTGAAACGAACAAAAAAAATTTGTCTTTTTGAAATAATGCTTTAAGTTTGCAGTGTGTGTGTATGCCTGTGAATCCAATCGTATGCTTGTGAATTTGATTGTGTATGCCTGTGTGGGTATGTCTGTGTGTGCCTGTGTGTGATTAGATTGTTTGTGTGAGAGAAGCTGAAAATGGCTGCCCCCATGAGGTTTAGCGGGGGAGGGGCAGGCAACATGGCTATCACTGCCAACATGTTTGAAAGTTGTGTATCTATTGACTTTCCAATTTTCATTACAAAGTTGTGTGTAGTGTTTGTGCCTGTGTGAATGCTGATGGAAACTGTATATTGTGTATGAAATGAAGGTATAGATGTGGGATTATTCAGTCTGCAATGTGTGTGTTTGGGTGAGCTTTTTGTATTTCTCAGAGGCTTGTTTGTGAACCATGTGCTTGAATGGGGGAAGGGCTTGCCCACTGTTTTGTGTTGCAGGGGCTTTGCCCTGAGGGAAAGACACTCTAAGCAGACATACAAGCAACATTGTACTGTATGTGTGTAGTGTTTGTGATTTCTATGAAAAATAGAAATGGATAAATTGTGATTTTTGCCTTTATAGGGGACAAAGACACATGTCTCAATAAGTGTAAAAATATTTTAACAAAAGTGTTTGGTTTTTGAGTTGAAAGTTCCCGCCGCATATCCAAGTGGCCAGGCATTGCTAGAAGGCAGACATAGTATGTCTCTGCAATGGCTTGTTATGGAAGCTGAGGCCACTGTGTGTGAACTTTAGGTAGAGAAAAGTGGTGAATATCTCAGAGTATATGGACTTAGAGAAATGAATATGTTTTTAATATTGTCATGTAACTAACATTTATTGAATGTGCTGTTTAGTTGGCAAAAGGGAGGCTAAGTTTGTAAGTGTACATGTGGTCCTTGTAGAGTGTAGCTGACACCTTTTTCAGTGGATTTTGTTGATCATTTAGAAAAATCTCAATTGTGTAGTCTGTCTTTTTGGAGAAAAACATTTTTGATTTTCTTCTAAAGAGATGCTGGTTTTGGCGGGAAAAAGTAATGGCGCCATTCTTGGTTTTTGTTAGCCTTGCAGGTTTGTCTGCCATTTTGAGGCACAGTTTTTCCTTAGCCTGTGGGTATCCTATAAGGGAAGGTGCAGCCACCTTTCTTTTGGGCACTATACCATGTGGCATTCGTCTGCTATTTCGCTGGTGGAATTTCTCAGCCTTTGGGGCAGATTTTGATGTTTGGTGCGAATATAGTGCGATCTTTTCTGCGTTGGAACCTGGTAGAGGCCATTTGTGTTTTTCTTTGTGTAGGGGAACCAATGTGGTGTTCATTGTGACGCCCCATGCTGGTTTTGGCGGGAAAAATTGCATGCGTTAATGGCGCCATTGTTGTCCATGAGGTGTGCGGTTTTCATCCACCATTTTGCTGTCCTGGCTTGTCGGCCATTTTGAGAGACGTTTACAGTTTGAGATAGGAATTTCCAGTTTAGCAAACACGGCTCCTGAATATGCTGTATTGGCATTTGTTGATCGGCGCAGTTTTCTTATGTTTTATGCGTTTACAGTTTGACCTGTGCACTGCTGGGAAGAGTAGTGAGACACCAGGGTGACATACTGAGAGACTGGTTTTTGTTTAATGAATTCGCTGGTTTAAATTGTTTTTCTAAGCATCGCCTTTTGAGTTGAGTAGAGTGGTATCTTGAAATAGCGCGGTCTTACCCCGAGGGGCCACAACGTGCTTGCGGACACACGCACATGCTGGGGCCTATTTATGGATGGGATCTGGCTGACCTACCAGCAGTTGGAGTGTGGGAGGAGGCCAACGCAGAGACAGGGACAACATGCAAACTCCATGCAGATGGTGTTAGGAGGAAGGTTTCTCTGTTTTCATTTAAGTGAATGTAAGCTATTGCAGGGTCAGCTGACTTTGCAGTATATGCGCGGCGGTTTTTTTGCATTGGATTTTGGTTTTAAGAAAAACTGCACTTTACACTGAATTTTAATAGATTGTAAGACTAACAGAGTTTTTGTACAATGAAGTGTTTTTATGTTTAAATATTTGGGAGTTTCCCAGAGAGCAATTCATTTTTTGGAACTTGTACTGTATAGCCATCTTTTTGCAGGAGTTTGTATTTTGAGTCCCAACTTATGGTCTGACTTCCAGGGAATGTGGGTCAGGGGGGATTCCCTCCCATTTGCAAAGGGGGGTTTACTCCATCATTTCCTTGACAAGGTTTTAAATGGTTGAAATATATATGATGTGTAGCCATGGATTTTTTTTGAAGTCTTGATAGACAAGGCGATTATGGCTAACGCCTCCCCTCCCCCTCCCTCTTCCTGAACAATTGATATGTAAATAAACCAGTTTGTTTTTTTTAAGAGCTGAGCATAACCGGAAGTTTCTTTTCAGCATTTATATATCAGCAGAAAGTTAGTGGGAGGAGCTTGGGGTTTTTAAAGGTGAGCAATGAGATTTGTGTCTGGAAGGAAAATGGAAAGCATTTTGGCGTTTAAAAGTGTTTTATATTTTGTTCTAGTTTTGTGAAGTTTTGTACTGCAATACAGCTTTGAGTAGAGAGCAAACAGGGGGTATCACCATTATTTTATCTTCTAGATACAGAGAGAAGCCACATTGTTCTGCAGGTGGTAAACTGGCGTAAGTGTTCTGTGTGGTTTAGTCTGACAACGCAGTGTATGGGTGTATAGCGGAAAATGCTTGTGTATGCATGCACTGTGAGGGGTAGAGGCCTAATTCGGGGGTTGATCTGTGGTTGTTGCTGTAGTTCCAAAAGTGTTGGGACAACAAGCCATAGAGTTGATGCCTCGGTTAGGGTTTCTAGTTGGAGGACTTGACCATATAGTGGTTGTAGTTCTTCAATTCACCGTATAAGAAGACACCAGGCGGTGATCTCCGAAAATGGGTGCAATGGTTTAACCTGGACGCAGGTTTAAGACGATAAGCCGATTCGAATCGCCATGGACACAAGGAGGTCTGTGCAAAGGGAAGGAATGGAGGCTTCCCATAGTCAGACGGTCACACAGTGCACAAAGCCTAGTTTTGGGGCAAATGCCTTTGAACCCCAAAAAGATTAACATAGGTGGTCCAAGGATACTATTTTGGGTATCCCTCTGGAATGGATGTAGTTGAGCTGCGGCTTCAGAAATCTGTAATGATGAGGAACGGTGGCTCATGCCCGTTTGTTTGAACTTTGTATGGCTGGTCCATGCAAGCTTCTCGAGCTGCTCTCATATTCCCATTGTATTTTTTCCTATTGCTGAAAGAGTGAAGGTAGAATTCTGGCTGTTTTTGTTTTTTTCATTTGTGGTTTTGGAAACTGGGAAGTATTTCCCCCACGTTTGTATCGGAATGTTTGTATGTAGTAACGTGAATATGTTCGAACTTACCGCGGTGATCCTTCGATGCGTCGCGGCTGTTGTATTTTTGTAGGAACGGGAAAAGTAAGGGTTACAGAGGGTTTTGTTTGAATCGGTTTTGAAAGAATGTCATTGACAATTTACCATTCTTTGCAGGTTAAATATGAAGGATAGAGTAATGATTTTGCTTATAAGTATTTTTCAGGTCCAAGGAGTTTGTACACAGAGACCCTCACTGACGAAGTCCCGCTGGACGTAACGCCGCGTACGGGGGGAGGAGCTCACGCACGGACGTCACCCGCTGCCATCTCCATGCTGGACGGATGTCCACAGCGTTCATTCATATTGTCAGTTCCGGCTGTGTACCGGCTTTTTATCTAGGCGCAGAGCGCCAATGTTGTTTTATTTACATTGACTTTCAATAAATTTTTGCGGAGTGCACTTAGGCTGTCTCCCTTCTTCCTTTTTTTGGGACCATTGGATACTATATCATTGCATCCAGCACCATTCTTAGGAGGATTTTATATACCACCTTCTGGCCACATATTCCGGCTATCTGTGGAAGGATCTGCGCTGCAGTCACTCAATTCCATTATCCCAGGGTGGATACATGCCTGTATGACCTTCTCTTAGCGGAGAGGTCCATCGTATCTGCACCATTCTTAGGAGGATTTTATATACCACCTTCTGGCCACATATTCCGGCTATCTGTGGAAGGATCTGCGCTGCAGTCACTCGATTCCATTATCCCAGGGTGGATACATGCCTGTATGACCTTCTCTTAGCAGAGAGGTCCATCGTATCTGGTAAGCTCAATATATTTACGGTGGAGGATTGTATCAGCACATTTTGGGCAGAAGATTGCATCCCCCTCCTTTCATCACATGAGGAATCTCATCCCTTTTTCCTGCTATACCATTCTGGGAACTTAAGAGGACTTTTCTCTCTCAGTGATAGAACTGTATTAGATCTGATATTGCTGACCACTCATTTGATGGTGTTTTAATTATTTTGTTTTTCCTATGCGCTGCACATACCCCCGTTTTTGCTAACAGGTGTATGTAGACAGCGGTACATATGGATAAATACATGAGTCTAAGGGAGGTAAAAGTATCATAGGTTATTTCATTGTTTCTTTTTTTCCTGCACCACACATTTCTTCCTTCAGTCTGTAATGAGGAAGAAAAGGGGGGAGAAGTGATAAATGTAAGAGTGACAGTTTTTTTTTCAAACTAATAATAACCTCTGTAATTCTAACCAAGTTTGTGCCAAGACTGTCTTTCTTTGATAGAATTTGAATCGGCAAGCAGCAGTCTGGTGAAGTAGGTTCCCATCCCAGAGGCTAAGAACCTTTTGTCAGTGGTTCCAGGTATTGTAAGCCACGCACAGGTTATGCAGTGACCACAGTCCCGATGTCTGGGTTATTGTCATATGAGGGTTGTTTGGAGGTCAATCAAAACCAGAGTCGTACTTTCCTCATTAGCTGTCACTTATATTCTCGGCTGATGGGGTGGGTGCGATCGTTGTGACATGAACTTCAAAATGTCCACCAAAAGGTTTTCACGAGTCCCTCCTGGACCCTGATTTAATAATCAGTTTACATTCTTTCCAACCAGGTGACTGGGTCATTGTAAAGAAGCTTGAGGGATGAGACCACGCCAGCCACTGCAAGAAGCGGCTCAACCACACCAAAGAATGAGGAGTATCTTTGTTTATTTATATTTTTGTTGTTTAGTAAATTTTAGCGAGGGTAACGATGAAAAGCATCCCAAGTTATTATTTAAAGTGTATTTCCTGACTAGCTCAGAAAGCGAACTGGACCGATGGTCTGTTCTGAGTCTTCACCGAGTTTTAGTCCCCAGCGACGACAGCGGTACATGCCATTTATGATGTTATTATGGGTATGAGGAGTTTTGACATACTAGTGAAGACTTCAAACAGATACTTGTCAATGGAATCTAACGATGCATTTTTAGAGGGTAAAATTGGTTTTAGTTTTAATGGCTCTGTCTCTTGTCGGTTTGGGTATCTAGGCAGCCCACAAGAGTGTTTGAACTTTAGTTTGGTGTTTATGCGGATCTGCAGCTTATAAAGGTAATTCCCCCAAAGCAAGAGGTTCATGCGTGATGGTGAAGCTGTCCCAGCATCTTAGGTCGCGGCCGATCGCGAGGATCTGATGGCGCAGGAAATTAAGAATGGCAGGGACAGCTAGAAGGGATTTGTTCACCAACCCCGACCAGGTCTGGGCATGGGGTCCTGGATGTACAAGGTGGGGGGGGGCTCGGGCTTGAGATACGATTGAACAATTCTCATCCGTTAAGGATAGGGTTCTTCATGTAATTGTTGAAGCCAGAGCTGTAGCTAAGTGAAGGTTGGGAGTCTATTTTAAGGGTCTGGAAATCTTTGGGGATCTAATTTTTATTTTACAGCGGATCGTGGTTAAAGGAAGTGGGAATATATATACTCATGTCGTTCTATTTCTATTCTTTCTATGTCGTGACGAGGTGCTCCTGTTGCCTGATTTGACGCGTGACCAGAGTTTCCTTGATGAGACGCCCAGAAGCCGGACCCACATACAAGACACAGAGGATCACGGACGGATCGGCGATTACTACAGCTCACCATGTCGTGTCCTCCTTTATAAGTCATGCCCCTGAAGAGTAGAGTCTACATGTCAAGCCGTGTTTTCCTTTTTATGGACTAAGGACTGATTCATTTACAGGTGTAAGAAGCAGATCAACTCTCATCGAGGGACACATGGGGTGCATATGACAAAAAAGGGAGGACTGTTGTGGAGATTTTTATGGAGATGTATTTAATATGTATTGTCATAGTGTCACCCAGTGTAAGTACTTCCGCAACCCGCTCTAAAAGAGCTGATTGGGGTAGTCTGAGGCTGGTTGAATCCCGTCTGATAGGGGAAAACGTCTTGAGGTTGGAGTGTGATGTTTGCAGGGTGCGGATATGTCCACCAACGGGGGCCCTCTGTGCATTAGCATGGACGATCGTTAAGGAGGGGATATGCTCGCTCTGCAATGACATAATTGGTTATAGGCGGATGCGCGCTCTTGTCTCTGCTGTGTCTGATCAACATTGGTTGGAATTCGTAGCGTGCGTCTGCAGATAGCCTCCCTCCCCATTCAATAATAGTATAATCTTAATATGCGTTATTCTATGGAATAGCGCAGAATAAGAATTCCTATCAACGGTAACTTTAGCCATCCTACGTTATTGTATTCATGTATGACATCTCCTGTTGGAAGGAATGTCCAGGTATTGCCATTTTCCTGTGAGAAAGGGACATCCTGTGAGGTCCCCGCCCATGGGGGAGGGGATTGGTTGCTGCAGCCAATCACCTCCTGTGTGAGATCTTTTGAGTTTAATAAAAGCCTATGATTAGGCGTTGGCTAGTCAGTCTATGCTGGGATGGCCTGACGATAAGATCTATGTGTGAGCCTTGCTTCTTGGATGAATGATGGAATGAACGGTGAGTGGATTTTAGCAAACTTAAAGATAGCATTATTGCAAAAAGATGAATCTAAAGTGTGTGCTTATATAGCACAGGAATTATAGGCTGTGTGCTCTGCAAACAGCCTAGGAATTCCACAACACCCCTCAGCAAGCCCCAGACTTCCCTTTACTGCAAGAACCTCAATTAAAATAGGTCTTGCCCTTAGTTGTCTCCCATTTGAATGGTGCAGATCTCATTGTGGAATGTCTCTTGATTCTCAATTCTCAAGCATTTGCTCTAATGCCGCGTACACACGATCGTGATTCACGGCGGTGAAAACACCGCCGTGAATCACGACAGGAAAAACGAGGGAACGGCTTGTTCCCCCACACACGGCCGTTTTTCCCGTCATTTTTTCTCTTGACGAGAAAAACGACCGTGTGTAGGCTCCGCGGCAGTGTTTCCCTATGGGAAAACTGCCGCGGAAAAAAATGACAGGAATCACGACGAGAAAAATTAGAGCATGTTCTAATTTTTCTCGTCGTGATTAATGCCATTTTTCCCGTCTGGAAAAACGGCAAAAAGCCCACAGACAATCGTTTTTCTCGTCCAAAAGGAAAAAATGAAATTTTTCCAGACGGGAAAAATGATCGTGTGTACGCGGCATTAGAGAAAAAAAAATATTTTCTTTGAGAAAGACTTATGCGTGGGATGTGTCCAGGACCATATCCACATATTCCAGGTAAAGGAAAGGCTGAGGAGAAGATATGTGGAAATGTATCACACAGTCAAATGCCTGGAGCATCTGAATTGTCCTTTTTGCATTTTGTGATAGTTGGCAGGCAGATGAGTCCTTCAGATAACATTCATCTAGATAGCCTGTGACTTGAATGTCCTGAGAAAGGCAAGTAGAGGTGCAAAGACATTTGTGAACAATGAACATTCTGGGAGGAAAGGATAGGCCAGAGGGCAGTGTGACAAACTGTAATGCCTCGTACCCGGTTTTCCTGATGCCCCCGGTTTTCCTGACATGCCAAAACCCAACATTTTTCCCGACGTGATTCCTCTCAAGCCTGCCTTGCATACACACGTTTATTAAAAAAAAACCGCTTGACCGAAGCGCGGTGACGTCCAACACGTACGATGGCACTATAAAGGGGACGTTCCATTCAAATGGCACCACCCTATGGGCTTGCTTTTGCTGATCTTGTGTTAGAAAAAGTTTGGTGAGAGACGATTCACGCTTTTCAGCCTCGTGCTTTTCAGTCCGTTACAGCGTGACGAATGTGCTATCTCCATTCCGAATGCTAGTTTTACCAGAACGAGCGCTCCCGTCTCATACTTGATTCTGAGCATGCGCGTTTTTTTTTCGCCTCGGAAAAGCATACACACGACCGGTTTTCGTGACGAGAATAAGACTGATGGGAAACACGACGGAAATAATAGAGCAGGTTCTAAATTTTTGGCGGGCAGTTTTCTCGTCGGGAAAACTGCTATGGAGCATACACATGACCGGTTTTCCCGACCAATATAAAAAATGGCAGTTTTCTCGTCGGGAAAACCAGTCGTGTGTACGGGCATAAGTGTTTGTATGCTACAACGAAGCACATAAAGCACTCATTAGGTGGGTAAATTGGACAATGCAGATAGGCATCCTGGATTACTGACCTTGCTAATTTCATGTGAAATTTTAGAATTTGAAGGAATCTGTTGAGGGACAGAAAGGACAAATACCTCTGAGCTTTGTTACCCTAAGCAGGCTTGAATCTTTTGAACCTGTCTTGTAGTGGTACTGTCACAAGGAATCCCTGGGACAAGAGATGGATCTGGTCATTCTGCAAATCTAGCTGCCCTTGGCCTTGGACAGTTTTTTGGTTTAATTGAAAGATAAAAGTGGTGATGGGGTAGAGTTTTAAATTCTATTTTGTACTCTTTTGAATCACTGATTGAACTCACAGGTCTGGGATGTCTGTGACCCAGAGGAAGCAAACTGTTACAGGCCCCCCTCCCCCACTCTTAGGAGTGCAAATGCTCCTTCATTATGAAGAGTTTTTGGGGAAGGCTTGGTGGCCTCTATGGGTCAAGCTGTGCACTGAACAGATAGGCTGAACCTAGGTTTGGAATTTCAAGCCTTATTAGAGTAGACAGGTACTCTATATTTAAAGCGGAGGTCCGCCAAATTTTTTTTTTTTAAGTCAGCAGCTACAAATACTGCAGCTGCTGACTTTTAAAATATGGACACTTACCTGTCCAGGGCGCCCGCGATGTTGGCACCCGAGGCCAACCCGTCGCTCAGTCCTTGGATGCTGCCGCTGCCATCTTTGGTAAGGGAATCAGGACATGAAGCCTTGTGGCTTCACTTCCTGATTCCCTACTGCGCATTTGCACGAGTCGCGCTGCGCAATCCGAATGGCCCCCGCTGTCTTCTGGGACCCGTGTGTCTCCCAGAAGACAGCGGGGGGATAGGAAGTGGTGTAACTCCCGCAGGGGTCTATGCCCGGAAGTGGGTGTATTATACAGGTATCTGCACCCCCTCCCCCCTGAAAGGTGCCAAATGTGACACCGGAGGGGGGGGGAGGGTTCCGAAAAGCAGAGGTTCCATTTTTGTGTGGACCTTCCCTCTTGTGACCTCTTTGATGAATTGGTCCAGTGACTCACCAAACAGATGTATTTATTGAAATGGCATACGTTTGAGACTGCCCAAACTTTTAGCCATAAGATTTGATACATGTGAATGGAGATTAGAGTCATACTTGAAATTTGTCTCATGAAATGTTGTAAGGCATCCACACAAAAAAAAGCATATCAGAAGGTAATTACTGTATTTGTTTTGTAACAAACAGTATACTAAAATAAAGGTGAAAATAGCAAAAAATAGCTGGTTGCAGGGCTGGGCCTGCAAAAGAAGACAGAGCCTTTAGGAGCGTCTCCAATGTTATATCTGCAGAATCTTTCAAAAAAGGAACATCTTCAATAGGTACAGTGAGATTTTTTTTAGCGCAGAGGTGGCAGAATCAACTATAGGAATAGCCCATTTCTTTGCATGGGCGTCCGCAGGTAGGGGCAAGGGGGGTCAAGTGCCCCCGCCCCCCGGCAGGGCTGGTGCTACTTATAGGCAAGTGTGCACAATCAGTCGGGGGCACCGCGCTGCATGTCCCAGGGCCGGGAGTCACATACACAACATGGAATGTCAGGGAGTGATGGTGTTTCCAGCCCCTGAGCTGAGGGGAAGCAGCACGGCCAGAGGCAGGAAATACCTTTCACCTGCTGCCTGGACAGCTTCTGCTAATGCTCAGCCCGACCAGATCACTGATGATTTCTCTCCCCTCCTCTCCTCCTCCTCGGCTTGGACTGCCGGCTGTGTGTGCTCTGCCTGGACATGTGTGAGAGGCCCAGCGCTCCCTTCTAGATAGGGACCCCAAGAACACCCACCACATGGGGCCCCAGCCAGCCTCATCTGAGCTGCTTGGCATGTACAGCTGTTGTTGGAGCCTTCTATCTGCCTTTTCTGGGGTTAGTAATCCATTTAATTTTCTCTAATGTTATCTGAAGCTTGCAATATAGAAATTGATTGGGGGGGAGTTCTCCATACTAATGATTGTGTGTAATGTATAGGGGATGCAATGTATCCAGGTGTAATCTGTGTGTATGGGGGTGTAATATATCTGTGTGTATGGGGGTGTAATGTATCTGGGTGTATGGGGGTGTAATGTACCTGGGTGTAATGTATCTGGGTGTATGGGGGTGTAATGTATCTGGGTGTATCTGTAATATGTCCGCAGTCTCTGACCATGATAATCACATTGTCGAAAAGGGGCGGAGCATGGGTGACCTTAAAATGATGCCCCCCCCCTAAAAAAAGTTCTGCAGACGCTCATGTTTCTTTGATAACTTTGCTAACTAGGGAGGGAGTCCCCCCCCATAGTAATGGACTGCAGCTCTGGACCTGTATAGCACCCTGTGGTTAACTCAACACAATACACCAAGTGCCATATGGTGACCACACATCCATGATCCAGTGCCCAAAGCAACATTACATGCTGTCCTCACAATGTGGGGTCTTCATATGGCTCCTAAGGTTTTACGAAGGTTGTGCAGGATACATTGCTTCTGCGTTGGCAGTAGATGACAAGGATGGGTGGACTGAAGAATTCAAAGCTAAAATAATTAAGAAAAAATAACATACTAAGCTAAGGGTGATTTTCTCCTGCAAAGTAGAAAAGGGTCCATCACCTCCAGACACTAGCACAAAACTGAGGACTTAAAAAGCAGAGTAGGGTTATAGATAGGCTCTCAGGAGGCCTGTTCTTTAAAGATTTGTCAGTGTTCAATCACTTGAAGGTACAAATCTATAACCCTACAACCCATGGTGTATAAATACTGTGTACATGTGTCCTGTACTGTATGATTAAGATATATATTTATTTATTTTTATGATGTAAGAGTGTACTGTTAAAACACATCTGCTTGTTCACAAATGTATTACAAAATAGAACAAATGCAACCCAAAAGTTGTCAGAGTGGCCAGCCCCCACTTAGCTCTATTATACAAGGTACCAACTTTCACTAGACTGTTGGAATTTGGCCCTGCCTTATCCCATCTGCTAGACCTCATGACTGGTCATTGAAGCTGCCTGCCATTTTGATATGCCAACTATGGGGATCAGAATATGATGGGGTCGATAAAGTATACTTTAGTTCAATTCACTATTTTAATACTATGCTATTGTAGCGCTACCCCCGCAGGAGCCGCTGGTGAATGTTGGTATCTCCCATCCTGCACAGCCAGGCACACTAAATTTTCCACCACACGCTGGAGAAAAGAATCAGTCCTTGCAGTTTTGTTTTTGTATTTTTTGGGGGGAATTGAACTTGGATAGGGTTGAGGGTATTATGGGATGCCCACTTGATCAAACTCAGAACTCTTCAGGGAAACAACCTATATACAGCCTGTATATAAACTTCTCCTTCTACCTCCAGCACAATATTGCTTGTAGAACAACAACCAACAGGACCAGCTTGCACTGTAAGGATGGTCTGGCAAGAGCGCAATCAGACCATAGCGGTTGTGCACCCCCTCTGGCGGTGGACGTCTCACTGACGCCTATGCGTCACCGCCCGTACGTGATGCTGGGGGCGGAGCCTTCTGACCCTTGTGGGCATATCTGGCCGTTCAGCACGGCTGGGACTTTGATTCACAACTTGATGGTTGGATAGAGCGGTCACGTCTTTAAGAACAAACTGAGATATTTTCTAGACATGATTTTAAGGGGCTAAGTGGAGACTGCAGTGAGGAATACCCCTATCCAGACCATGCTGATCCTCCGGATGTTCCCCTGTTGTGGCTTTTGTTTGCTCCGTCTCCTCAGCTCCCAAGCTGGATGCACTACACGGCCGCCATCTTGATATCCAGCGTTTGGCAATTCATTTCAGCCCGTTGATACAACATTCATGCATCCACCCCTGAAGAAACGAGCAGAGTCTTGCGAAACTAGTAGGGCTTTATTGATGCTTGTTTTAAGCCTGTACATGCTGGGTATTATTGATGTCTGCATTATGTCTACATATTTCCCTGTGTACATGTATGCACATTTTATTTTCTTATTGTATATGTGTATCCACTGGCCCAGCAACTTTCAAGTTTTATTGTTGCTCATTGATGTACAACATTTGTAATAAATCTTTATATATTTACTTTCATCTGTGCTGTGTACATTGGCTATTATGCCGGGTAACTCACAATCATTGTTTATGCCGCTTCGTTACATAACACTTTGAAACAAATAAATTGTTTTTGTCTCATTGTTCGCTGTGAACATTGGCTAATCCTCTCTCACCTCATTTAAAGTCCCAGGGCTACCTCTTTTGTCAGACCATAGCAAATGCCCTTTACAGTCAGGGACCACTGGCCCCTTTGGTAGTGTAGCAAAAAGAAGTCCCAATTCATAGCTGTCCTACTCTTGTGGTTACTGATCACAGCACCACCACTTCAGGCACTGCCAGCCCGCCTGTCTGCAGCTGCCCCTTTCACTAGCCCTTCTGGCTACTTTCTCCACAGTCCTCCCAGACTGACTCTGCATCTATCCCAGACTGCTTCCACCCAGTCCTCTCAGGTATGCCTCTCAGTCCTCTGACTGTACACTCACCAGCCTTCTTGGCTGGCTTCCTTCCTGGAGATTTGCCCGGCAGTGTTCTCCTGCTGTCCTTAACCTTACTCCAATGCATCCTGGTCAGGACACTTCTGTGTTTTATGAAGAGGGTCTCTTCTGCACCCTATGTCACACCCCCCCCAGACTAGGGGGCACCTACAAGGGCCATCAACAGCCCAACACTCCATATCCATCTTCCACCCAAACTCCTCTGCCCCTAGCTGGGCTGACCCTGAGTATTTGAGGGGGCCTGCCCCCTGCTAACCCATCTGTTGGGGATTGGTCAGGGCCCTCAAGAACACTCCAGACAGCTCCTCCTCATCTTCACTAGGGATGAGCCGAACACCCCCCCAGTTCAGTTCGCACCAGAACCTGCGAACGGACCGAAAGTTTGCACGAATGTTAGAACCCTATTAAATACAATGGACGCGAACGTTCGAAATCTAAAGTTCTAATTATAACGGCTAATATGCATGTTATTGTCCTAAAAAGGGTTTGGGGACCCGGGTTCTGCCCCAGGGGACACGTATCAATGCAAAAAGAAGTTTTAAAAATGGCCGTTTTTTCGGGAGCAGTCATTTTAATGATGCATAAAGTGAAAAAAAAAGTGAAATATTCCTTTAACCACTTCCCTACCCAGCCATAGTCAAATGACGTCCACAGATGGGATCTCCCATCCTGGGTGGATGTCATATGACGTCCTCGGCTTTGTAGGGGGATATCTGAATGATGCCTGCAGCTAGAGGCATCATTCAGATATCCTTTTGACGTGCCAGCGATTCTGTGCAACATAAGAACGATCATAGCGGCGGTTCCGCCACTTGATCGTTCTTATAGGCGGCATGAGGGGACATCCCTCCTCCCGCCACCATCCGGTGCTTCTCCGTTCTCTCCCGTGCGATCGGGGACCCGGAGCGAATCTTCCGGCGCCGGTGGTGGGTCACGTGACGAGCATAGAGATGACTGGTGACCAGATGGTCACCAGTCATCTCTATGATCGTTCTTAGGCCCGGGCGCGATGTGATGACGTCACGCCCGGGTCCTCAAATGTAAACAAAGCCGCCATTGCGGCTAGTAAGTATGAGATCTGTGAAAAAAAATTCACTGATCTCATGCTTTCCAGCCTGGAGGAGAGATGTGGGGTCTTATTGACCCCGCATCTCTCAATAAAGAGGACCTGTCACACACATTCCTATTACAAGGGATGTTTACATTCCTTGTAATAGGAATAAAAGTGATAAAAAAAAAAAAGAAAGTAAAATAAGTGTAAAAAAAAAAAAAAATAAGTAAAAAAAAAAATATATATTAAAACGCCCCTGTCCCCGGTAGCTCGCGATCAGAAGCGAATGCACACGTAAGTCGCCCACATATGTAAACGCCGTTCAAACCACATATGTGAGGTATCGCCGCGTGCGTTAGAGCGCGTGTAACAATTATAGCACTAGACCTCCTCTGTAATTCTAACCTGGTAACCTGTAAAAAAATTAAAGCGTCGCCTATGGAGATTTTTAAGTACAGAAGTTTGGCGCCATTCCATAAGTGTGCGCAATTTTAAAGCGTGACATGTTAGGTATCTATTTACTCGCGTAACATCATCTTTCATATTTTCCCAAAAAATTGGGCTAACTTTACAGTTTTGTTACCTTTTAATTCATGAAACCATTTTTTTAAAAAGAAAAAGGCATTTGAAAAATTATTGCGCAAATACCGTGCAAGAAAAAAAAGTTGCAATGACCGTCATTTTATTCCCTAGCGTGTCTGCTAAAAAAACATATATAATGTTTCAGGGTTCTGAGTAATTTTCTAGCAAAAGAATTAGGGTTGTCCCGATACCACTTTTTTAAGACCGAGTACAAGTACCGATACTTTTTTTCAAGTACTCGCCGATACCGAATACCGATACTTTTTTTTATGTGTCAGTATTTTTTTCTTTTTATTTTTACAATTTTTTTTTTTTTTTACTATTTTTTGCCATGTTTTTTTACAATGCTTTGTTGGGGTGGGGATGATCTCAGTGTATTTATTTTTTATTTTTTACAATTTATTTTGTATTATTTATTGCAATTTATTTTTTTATTTCTAGCCCTGTTGGGGGGCTTTGGTGAGATATCAGGGGTCTTAACAGACCTCTGACATCTCCCCTTTGAGACAGAGAAAGGGACTAGGGAAACAGATTCCCCAGTCCCTTTCTCAGCTGCACTGAAAATGAATGGAGAGGAAACAACGGCTCCTCTCCATTCATAAACTGAAGCATCGTAAACACACAGGTTACGATGTTTCAGTTATATGAATGGACAGAGTCAGTCACTGACTCTGTACATTCGGAAAAGGTAGGAGCCGGGTTTAGCGGCTCCTACCTCCGCTCTCCATCCTGACAGAGGGAAGCGGAGGAGGATATGGAGGGTGGCACAGAGCTGAGGACAGCAGCAGCGAGGAGGGGGGGACACGGAGCGCGGGGGGGGAAGAGCAGAAAGATGAAGGACATCAGCAGCATGGAGGGGACATGGAGCGCACGGGGGAGCGCGGAATAACGGAAGACATCAGCAGCATGGAGGGGGGGGACACGGAGCGCACGGGGGGAGAGCAGCATGGATGGGGGAACTGGAGGAGGATACAGGGACAGTCAGCGGTGATCGGTGCGGCTTTGGGGGGAGTTACAAGCACCGATCACCGCTGTATAGATTTCACTAAAACAGCTGAAAAGAAGGGGGGGGGTCGGGAGAAGCTGTCGGGCTGTATTGAAATCTATACAGCGGTGATCGGTGCTTGTAACTCCCCCGCCGCACCGATCATCACTGACTGCCCAAGTATCGGCTGAAGCATCGGAGCATTTTCCCCGAGTACAAATGCCTGGTATCGGTACCGATACCGATACTAGTATCGGTATCGGGACATCCCTAAAAATAATGATTATTTGTACATGTAGGAGAGAAGTGCTAGAATAGCCCCGGTATGGAAGTGGTATAAAAAGCCCTGTATTGAAGTGGTTAAATATCATACCTGGGGGGTGTCTAAAGTATGCCTGTAAAGTGGCATGTGTTTCCCGTGCTTAGAACTGTCCCTGCACAAAATGGCAAAATTTCTAAAGGAAAAAAAGCCATTTAAAACTGTTTGCGGCTTTAATGTCATGTCTTGTCCTGGCAATATGGATGAAAATCTTTGAGAAAAATGGCATGGCTACCCCATCACCCCCCCCCTACCCCAGCCCATTATCAGCCCCTTTGGGTCTTGTATAGAAATTAAGGGGAACCCCACACCCAAAATAAAAAAAGGCCCTATATACTCTGAACAGCAGTATACAGGCGATGCAAACAAGACAGGGACTGTAGGTTTGTTCTTAAGTAGAATCTGTTTGTAATTTTGAACAGGTACATTGTTTAAGTGTAGCTCCAGCCAAAAAATATATTTTTAAGCTTTTTGGAAAACATAGGGAAGGGTTATCACCCCTGTAACATTTGTTTTGCTGTCTGTGCACCTGTTCAGAACATTTCACCTTCCCAATGACAAATGTTTTTGGAAAAGTGGGGTTTTTATTGAAACAAGGATTGGTGATAAAGCATCAGTAGAGAGGAGACACCTTTTTCTCATATTAACTCTTACAGGAGAGAATTTCCCTTCCTAGGGGTAGATTTCCTCTCACCTCCTGTTGTCTCCTTCCGTTTGCAAGTAGGAGTCGTTTGTAAGTTGGATGTTTGAAAGTAGGGGCCTGCCGTATATACTCTGCTGAAATTTGCCCCTTAGATGTTGGTGTTGCCACAACACTGTGAGCCCTCACAGTTACTCTTGGTGGGCGCTGGAACGCCCTGCTGTGAACTATTATATCAGGAATTGTAATTACATGCCATTGTTGAACAGTGGTAGGAAAAATTGGGCCTTTGGTGGTGGTGCTGGTGCTACAACACTGTCAGCCCTCACAGTTACTCTTGGTGGGCGCATGAATGGGCCCTACTGTGAATTAATAGATCAAGAATTGTAATTGCATGCCCCTGTTGAAGAGGGGCAGAAAAATTGGGCCTTTGGTGGTGGTGGTGGTGGCGGTGGTGTTGCCACAACACTGTAAGCCCTCACAGTTACTCTTGGTGGGCACAGGAATGGGCCCTGCTGTGAATTATTAGATCAAGAATTGTAATTACATGCCCCTGTTGAACAGGCACAGAAAAATTGGGCCTTAGGCACTGGTGCCACAACACTGCAACCCCTCACAGATACTGTACTTGGAGCACAGCAATGAGCCCTGTTGCAAAGTATTGCATCAAAAATTTTAATTACACGCCCCTGTTAAACAGGGGCTGAAAAATTGGGCCTTAGGCACTGGTGCCACAACACTGCAACCCCTCACAGATACTGTACTTGGAGCACAGCAATGAGCCCTGTTGCAAAGTATTGCATCAAAAATTTTAATTGCACGCCCCTGTTAAACAGGGGCTGAAAAATTAGGCCTTAGGCACTGGTGCCACAACACTGCAACCCCTCACAGATACTGTACTTGGAGCACAGCAATGAGCCCTGTTACAAAGTATTGCATCAAAAATGTAAATTACACGCCCCTGTTAAACAGGAGCTGAAAAATTGCGCCTTATGCCGCATACACACGATCGATTTTTTTGACGGTGAAAACACCGTCGAGAAAATCGACGTTAAAAACGAGGAACAGCTTGTTCCCCCCACACACGGCCGTTTTAAATGTCATTTTTTTTTTGGTCGAAAAAAAACGACCGTGTGTGGGCTCCGCGGCAGTGTTTCCCTATGGGAAACACTGCCGCGGAAAACATGTCGAAAAAAACGACGAGAAAAATTAGAACATGTTCTAATTTTTCTCGTCGTTTTTAATGCCGTTTTTCTCGTCAAAAAAAACGACAGAAAGCCCACAGACTATAGTTTTTCTCGTCGAATGGGAAAAATTTCGTTTTTCTCGACGAGAAAAACGGCCGTGTGTACGCGGCATAAGGCACTGGTGCTGGTGCCACGACACTGCAACCTCTCCCAGATACTCTAGTTGGAGTGCAGGAATGAGCCCTGCTGCAAAGCATTGCATAAAAAAAAATTATTACATGCCCCTGTAAAACAGGGGCTGAAAAATTGGGCCTTAGCCACTGGTGGCGGCACCCAGAAACAAAAATGTTCTTCCAAGCTATCATCAGGAATCGGATCATTGAGGAGGAGGAGGATAGTCAGTCAACATAACAGGACAGTCACTCAGCATCAGCATAGGCAGTCTTGAAGGGATGTGACATTTAAAAATAAATTATTCTGTTACATCAGCTTCAGGTGCTTGGTAGCTGGTGGTGATCCAAGACTGGTTCATCTTTATGAAGGTCAGTCGATCAACCGAGTCGGTCACAGGCGCACCCTGTGATCCGTGACAAAGCCTCCAGCAGCACAGAATGTGCGTTCCGAAAGAACGCTGGATGCAGGACAGGCCAGTAGCTCAATTGCATACTGTGCAAGCTCTGGCCAGTGATCCATCCTCAAGACCCAGTTAGCCAGAGGATTTTCGGCGGGAAAGGTGTCCAAGTCTGACCTTCCTCATAGGTATTCCTGCACCATGTATATCAGACGCTGGCGATGGTTGCTTGAACCGATCATACCTTGGGGCTGCGGACTAAAAAATTGTCTGAACGCATCGATCAGACAGCCACCTTCTCCACCGCTCCTTCTGCTACTGACCGAAGCCTCAGCAACTCGTTGTCCAGGACCAGGAGTTTGTAGCCTCCCAGTCTCTGGGACCGCGTTGCACAGACCTTTCTGCAAGGCCTCCCGGAGATGTCTCATCCTCTGCTCCCTCTGCGACGGCAAGATAGCGTAGGTTAGCTGAGGCATTCGGTCCGGAGTCCTCTGGGTCACTAAGGACGATATGATCTGCAGCCACCTCCTCCCAGCCACGTACAAGTCCACGGGTTTCTTGGGACTGTAAATCATCCCTAAAAGACTGCTGCTGTTGATGCTGAGTGCCAGGCTCCACCTCCATGCTGACACAATCCTCCTCCTCCTTGTCCTCTTCCTGTGCGATGGGTGGGACAGAAGGAACACTGTCTGGGTAAAAGGGGCCTTGAGAGGCAAGGAAGTCCTCCTCTTCCTGCCTCTGTTCTGCCTCAAGTGCCCTGTCCATTATTCCCAGCAGCGTATGCTCCAACAGGTGGACAAGAGGTACAGTGTCACTGATGCATGCACTGTCACTGCTCACCATCCTCGTGGCCTCCTCAAATGGTGCCAGGACAGTGCATGCATCCCTGATCATGCCCCACTGGCGTGGTGAAAAAATCCGAGCTCCCCTGACCCTGTCCTGGTGCCGTAGTCGCACAGGTACTCATTGATGGCCCTCTGCTGCGTGTGCAGCCGCTGCAGCATGGCCAACGTTGAGTTCCACCTGGTGGGCATGTCACATATAAGGCGGTTCTTGGGCAGGTTCAACTGCTTTTGCAGCTCAGCCAGCCGAGCACTGGCATTATATGATCTGCGGAAATGCACACAGACTTCCCTGGCCTGCCTCAGGACATCCTGTAAGCCCGGGTACCTGCCCAAGAACCACTGCACCACCAGGTTAAGGATGTGAGCCACACAGGGCACATGGGTCAGTTGTCCCTGTCGGAGGGCGGAGAGGAGGTTGGTGCCATTGTCGCAAACCACCATTCCTGGCTTAAGCTGGCGTGGCGTCAACCACCTCTCGGCCTGCCCCTGAAGAGCTGACAGAACCTCTGCCCCAGTGTGGCTTCTGTCCCCCAAACACACCAGCGCAAGCACGGCATGGCATCTTTTTGCCTGCGTACTTGCGTAGCCCCTTGAACGCCTACGGAGCACCGCTGGTTCCGAGGACAAAGCACAGGAAGAGGCCATGGAGGAAGAAGCAGAGGAGGGGGTGGAGGAGAGAGGTGTGTCACAACCAGTAGTAGCATTTTGGAGGCATGGCGGCGGAACAACCTCCAACACTACTGCACCTTGTCCTGCATCCTTCCCAGCTGCCAAAAGAGTGACCCAATGGGCCGTGAAAGAAAGGTAACATCCCTGTCCATGCCTGCTGGACCATGAGTCAGCGGTAATATGCACCTTACCGCTGACCGCCCTGTCCAGCGAGGCATGGACATTGCCTTCCACATGCCGGCAGAGAGCCGGAATCGCCTTCCGTGAGAAAAAGTGGCATTTGGGAACCTGCCACTGAGGAACCACACATTGCACAAACTCACGGAAGGGGGCCGAGTCTACCAACTGAAAAGGCAGCAGTTGAAGTGCTAGCAATTTAGCCAAGCTAGCATTCAACCGCTGGGCATGTGGATGGCTGGGAGTGAACTTCTTTTAACGGTCCAGCAGCTGGGGCACGGAAATTTGCCTGCTACAATCGGACGTTGGTGTACTGCTAGCAGAGTGCCCGCAAGTACTTGGCTGTGACACACCTAATTCTACACCTTCATTCCACTCAGTGCAGGTTTCAGAGAGGACTGAAGGTATAGTGGGGTTGGAGATTCCAGCTGATGAGGAGCAAGGAGAGGTCCGCTTTGTTCTTTGGTGTGGGTCTTTAAAGTACGCTTGCCAACGAGCTGCATGGCAGGTCAACATATGTCTGGTCAAGCATATGGTGCCCAAGCGGCTGATGTTTTGGCGACGCGAGATACGCTTGAGACATATGTTGCAAATAGCAGCAGTGCGATCTGATGCTCTCGACTCAAAAAAGGCCCACACCAAAGAACTTTTGGAATAACGGGCAGAGGCAGCACCCTGCACAGGCGGAGCTCTGCGGTGTGATTCAGTCGGTGTGCTGCCCTTACGCTGGCCCCCGGAGGGCATCCTGCCTCGTTGGAGATGTGCCTCCTCCTCATCCTCCTCCTCCTCCTCTCTCCTATCAGGCACCCACGTGGAGTCAGTGACCTCATCATCCCCTCCCTCCTCATCACTGGAGCCAATCTGGCAGTATGCTGCAGCTGCTGGAACATGACTGCCAGATTGCTGTCCTTCTTGAGCATCCCCTCTCTCTGCGCTCACTCTACTGCCTTCCTCTAGCTGAGTACCATCATCAGACCCTTCAAATCACTGGGCATCCTCCTGGAGCATGTACCCAACACTGTGCTCAAATAGTTCGGGGGACTCCTCAGGAGGACATGGTGGGTCTAGGGAAGGAGTGACTGATGATG
This sequence comes from Rana muscosa, assembly GCA_029206835.1. Classification (NCBI taxonomy): domain Eukaryota; kingdom Metazoa; phylum Chordata; class Amphibia; order Anura; family Ranidae; genus Rana; species Rana muscosa. The sequence continues at coordinate 138,630,771 of CM055119.1, forward strand.
ACATTAATACGGGGGAGGAGGATGCTTTGGCAGCTGCTTTGCCAGTACCCTGAGCCTGGGTGAGAGAGGATGAGGAGGATGAGGAGGGCTTGGTCATCCACTCTACCAAGTCTTCGGCATGATGCGGCTCAACACGTCCAGCTGCCAAAAATAAGGACAAGCGTGTTCCATGGCCACGTGCTGATGACTATGCACCGCGTCCACGACCAGCACTGTTGTCTCTAGACACAGAGCCTGCTTGCCCTCTTTTATTGGCTCGTGACTGTCTGCCTCTCCTTGTTGGCCTTCCAGACATAGTAATGGCCTGCAGGGAGATGGGAAAACCAGCAATTGGATAGTGTATATTGTGCTGGAGGCACACAACACCCACTAACTCATGCAGATGGCTGTATTAGAGAACACCAGCACTAAAGGGTAGATCCCGGTGTATACTGTGCTGTGCTGGAGGCACACAACACCCACTAACTCCTGCAGATGCCTTTATTAGAGAACACCAGCAAAAAAGGGTAGATACAGCTGTATACTGTGCTGTGCTGGAGGCACACAACACCCACTAACTCCTGCAGATGCCTTTATTAGAGAACACCAGCAAAAAATGGTAGATACAGGTGTATACTGTGCTGGAGGCACACAAAACCCACTAACTCCTGCAGATGCCTGTATTGGAGAACAGCAAAAAAGTGTATATAAAGGTGTATACTGTGTTGGGGCATACAACACCCACTAACTCCTGCAGATGCCTGTATTAGAGAACAGCAATAAAGTGTAGATACAGGTGTATACTGTGCTGGAGACACACAACACCCACTAACTCCTGCAGATGCCTTTATTAGAGAACAGCAAAAAAGTGTATATAAAGGTGTATACTGTGCTGGGGCACACAACACCCACTAACTCCTGCAGATGCCTGTATTAGAGAACAGCAATAAAGTGTAGATACAGGTGTATACTGTGCTGGAGGCACACAACACCCACTAACTCCTGCAGATGCCTGTATTAGAGAACAGCAATAAAGTGTAGATACAGGTGTATAGTGTGCTGGAGGCACACAACACCCACTAACTCCTGCAGATGCCTTTATTAGAGAACAGCAAATAAGTGTATGTAAAGGTGTATACTGTGCTGGGGCACACAACACCCACTAACTCCTGCAGATGCCTGTATTAGAGAACAGCAATAAAGTGTATATACAGGTGTATACTGTGCTGGGGCACACAACACCCACTAACTCCTGCAGATGCCTGTATTAGAGAACAGCAATAAATTGTAGATACAGGTGTATGCTGTGCTGGGGCACACAACACCCACTAACGCCTGCAGATGCCTGTATTAGAGAACAGCAAAAAAGTGTATATACAGGTGTATACTGTGCTGGGGCACACAACACCCACTAACGCCTGCAGATGCCTGTATTAGAGAACAGCAAAAAAGTGTATATACAGGTGTATACTGTGCTGGGGCACACAACACCCACTAACTCCTGCAGATGCCTGTATTAGAGAACAGCAAAAACGTGTATATACAGGTGTATACTGTGCTAGGGCACACAACACCCACTAACTCCTGCAGATGCCTGTATTAGAGAACAGCAAAAAAGTGTATATACAGGTGTATACTGTGCTGGGGCACACAACACCCACTAACTCCTGCAGATGCCTGTATTAGAGAACAGCAATAAATTGTAGATACAGGTGTATGCTGTGCTGGGGCACACAACACCCACTAACTCCTGCAGATGCCTGTATTAGAGAACAGCAAAAAAGTGTATATACAGGTGTATACTGTGCTGGGGCACACAACACCCACTAACTCCTGCAGATGCCTGTATTAGAGAACAGCAAAAAAGTGTATATACAGGTGTATACTGTGCTGGGGCACACAACACCCACTAACTCCTGCAGATGCCTGTATTAGAGAACAGCAATAAAGTGTGGATACAGGTGTATACTGTGCTGGGGCACACAACATCCACTAACTCCTGCAGATGCCTGTATTAGAGAACAGCAAAAAAGTGTATATACAGGCGTATACTGTGCTGGGGCACACAACACCCACTAACTCCTGCAGATGCCTGTATTAGAGAACAGCAATAAAGTGTAGATACAGGTGTATACTGTGTTGGGGCACACAACACCCACTAACTCCTGCAGATGCCTGTATTAGAGAACAGCAATAAAGTGTAGATACAGGTGTATACTGTGCGGGGGCACACAACACCCACTAACTCCTGCAGATGCCTGTATTAGAGAACAGCAATAAAGTGTAGATACAGGTGTATACTGTGCTGGGGCACACAACACCCACTAACTCCTGCAGATGCCTGTATTAGAGAACAGCAATAACGGGTATATTCAGGTATATACTGTGCTTGGGCACACAACACCCACTAACTCCTGCAGATGCCTGAGAAAAGAACACACTGTCCCTGCCTATCTAGCTTAGAGAACAGCAATAAAGGGTAGATACAGGTGTATACTGTGCTCGAGGCACACAACACCCACTAACTCCTGCAGATGCCTGAGAAAAGAACACACTGTCCCTGCCTATCTAGCTTAGAGAACAGCAATAAAGGGTAGATACAGGTGTATACTGTGCTGGAGGCACACAACACCCATTAACTCCTGCAGATGCCTGAGAAAAGAACACACTGTAGAACACACTGTCCCTGCCTATCAAGCTCTTTCCCTTCACGCCGGAACACACTACACAAGGCCGCCACGCTGGCAGCCTTTTATAGTGTGGGGCGTGTACTAAACCCCCCTGAGCTATAATTGGCAACAGGCATCCTGCCTGTGGCCAATTATGTCTCTCCTCGCTGCCGGCGTTGTGATTGGCCAAGCATGCGGGGTCACAGTGCATGCTTGGCCAATCACAGCGCCGGCAATGCAGTGCGATGGCGCAGTGCATTGTGGGCTGTTCGCGTCACACGAATTTGGCACGAACAGTCCACAAAGTTCTGGTTTCGCCGAACAGACGATGTTCGACTCGAACATGCGTTTGACTCGAACACGAGCTCATCCCTAATCTCCACTCCCATTCTTCTAGAATCTTCTACAAGTTTCTAGAAGTAGGGAGAGGTCTGAGAGATGCTGCCTGTGAGTCATACCAGCCTCCCTGAGTAACTCCCCTGACCCAGATAAAACAACACAGGCTTGGCTGCCAGCCAAGCATGACCTTTTACCTACTCTGTACAAAAAAAAAACTATTTACACTTCTAGCACACTAGAGGGTGCTACATTATTATGGCTTGAAATGTGTCCCTCTTTTACATCCCAAATATTTCAGAGTTAGAGAACAAAAAAATCTGAATATCAAAGTACGGCATAACATCTTGCTCATATTCTGACTTGTCAGTACTACGTCAACAAGCTCTGGTTACCGTAGATCTCTTGCTTGTGTTTGTGCGTATATGTGTGCGTATGAGGTTATGCGATTATCTGGGCACTGTAGAAAAGGAAAACGTAATCTGTATCTCTTAACACCTCTCTATAGCTCACACATTATAGCTGAAAGTATTTATTTCATTTATTTCGTTATTGCATCTCACCTGTATTACTTGATTCCTAACCTAGAGCAATTCTTCCTACAGTTATCTTTAATTTTAATCTCTTTAAATTGTTTTCTTGCAGTTTATTACTTCCATGACCTAGGAGAAAACGACACAGTGTTTTTCCTCTCATGCAGTATGCCCTGAGACTGCAGTGTGTATTGCCATTTCTGGGGTTCTTTTGTATAGAGTTGTAAAAATGTTTCAATTGCCCCTCATTTACATGACTTTACTGTTTCATTTCCTTTGATTTAGACACCAAAAAATATGTAATTTTTCAAGAGGAGCTGTGGATATATTTACAGCGCCTTCTATATAAAGAATATTTACATCCAGATATAGTTTGTCTGAATATAGAAAAACATTTTGCATGAGCCACTCATTAATTAAGGATTTCATTACGTACTTAGGCATGCCATGGGTGAAAAAGAGGACAGGAGTTTTTTCATTATAAATGGAACAGCAAGTGAGTCATTGGGATGATATGTCTACGTGACATGCCTGGCTTGCATTAAATTACTAAATTACTAAAAATTATATAAAAAAAAATATGATCATCTTCTGCTGATTTTATATCCAGGCCTGCTGTTCCTTATTTACCTGGTATGTGTTTAATTACCAAACTACAAAACATTATATTAAAATATAGACTTTCCAGTTACCTTCCTTCCTTTCTTGGCTTGTGTTTACAGTTGACCTTCTACTTCAGTGGCAACCCCCCTTGCCCTAAAATGCTGCACAAAAATACTGTTGAAAGGAAAAATAGTTAGATTATATAGTCACTTTTCTACTACTGTAGCTCAGCGGATGACATTCTCCTCCCAACAAAATACTGAGAATGCTGAGTAGCCCAAATCTTGCAAGAGGAGGCTACATTACAGTGTAGAATTGCGTTCTCACAAGGTTTGTCCTACTCAACTTTCCCTAACTGCTGTCTGGAAGAGGTATGATGTCACTCTTAAGCCTCATACACACGATCGGATTTTTAGACGGGAATTGTGTGATACCAGGTGTTTGTCGGAAAATCTGACCGTTTGTATGCTCCATCGGACAATTGTTGTCGGATTTTCCGACAACAAATGTTGGATAGCATGCTTTAAATTTCTCCGACAACAAATGTGTGTTGTCGGATTATCCGATCGTTTGTACAGAAGTCCTCTGGAAAAAAAGTACAAACACGCATGCTCAAAAGCAATGCTAACGTAGACTCCTTAGACAAAAATAGAATAGTAAACAGCAGTACAGAAAAAGAGTCTTTAACCACCTCGCGCCCGCCGTACGAGAATATACGGCCGCAAGGTGGTTGTCAAATGCCGGGAGGCCGTTAATATACGGCCTCCGCTATTTGGCCACTGGGGAGCGCGCGAGCGCCGCCGGCGGCACCCGCGCGCGCCCGGCGCATCACTGAGATGCCGATGCGCGTGCCTGGCGGCCGCGATGTCCGCCAGGCACCCGCGATCGGCGGTTACAGAGACAAGGACATGGATCTGTGTGTGTAAACACACAGATCCATGTCCTGTCAGGGAGAGGGGACCGATGCTGTGTCCCTTGTACATAGGGACACAGATCGGTCACCTCCCCCAGTCAGTCCCCTCCCCCCACAGTAACAATCACACATAGGGAACACATTTAACCCCTTCCTCGCCCCCTAGTGTTAACCCCTTCCCTGCCAGTCACATTTATACAGTAATCAGTGCATATTTATAGCACTGTTCGCTGTATAAATGTGAATGGTCCCAAATTAGTGTCAAAAGTGTCCAATGTGTCCGCCATAATGTCGCAGTCACGAAAAAAATCACTGATCGCCGCCATTACTAATAAAAAAAAAATATAAATAAAAATGCCATAAAACTACCCCCTATTTTGTAAACGCTATAACTTTTGCGCAAACCAATCAATAAACGCTGATTGCGATTTTTTTTACCAAAAATATGTAGAAGAATACGTATCGGCCTAAACTGAGGAAAAAAATATATATAAAAAAAAAAATAATTGGGATATTTATTATAGCAAAAATCAAAAAATATTGCTTTTTTTTCAAAATTGTCGCTCTATTTTTGTTTATAGCGCAAAAAATAAAAACCGCCGAGGTGATCAAATACCACCAAAAGAAAGCTCTATTTGTGCGAAAAAAAGGACGTCAATTTTGTTTGGGAGCCACGTCGCACGACCGCGCAATTGTCATTCAAAGCGTGACAGTGCTGAAAGCTGAAATTTCGCCTGGGCAGGAAGGGGGTATATGTGCCCAGTAAGGAAGGGGTTAAGCTGTAACCAGCAATCTGTACTTTTGTAGCTGTGTCCTATAGAAAACGAAAAGAGAACCTCAAAAGAAGGTGCAGAAATTCTCTGGATGATTCCCAGGCTCTTCATGGTTCCCCGATCTATGCAAGAGTAACATTTGGTACTTAATCTCAGGTCTCCATCCTTTCCCTATACCCTCAAGTAAGAAGCAGGGCTTCAGGCCTACCCAGAAGCACCTGTTCCTCACTCATCTACTCCAGACCACAGTCTGGGTGGGAGGACTCTGATCTCTTGACCGCCCCAAAATTGTATACTATTTCCCAGCATGCTCAGCGGCCAGAGAAACATCTTACTGATTGGCTGAGAGAAGTATGCATATTCATAACTTCACTGTAGCTCATCATACTAATGCCAAAGGTAACAGTGCCACCTACTGACAAAATTGAGGAACCACAGTTAAACCAGACGAAAACCCAAATAATCTCAAAAACTACAAATCAGCTAGGTTAACTACAACCTAGCAACACTAAATTTACTAGTAGCTCTGTTTGAGACAAAGGTGCTACACATGTATTTATTCACCTTACTTGTCCCTATTCGCTAAAGGGACCAGTGATTTCTTGTTCTGGGTCCCAATCCATGCCTCACCATTTGCTCTGTGTTGCACCAAATGAACGAAATGATCGAGTTCTAATGTGATAAAAGACTGCATGGTAATCTCCTGAAGAGCAAAAGCGGTGCTAAAATATAACATGTGTTGTTTGCCGTAGTAATCACTATTTTCAAAGAAGTGCAAAACATAAGAATCGCAATGCTGAAAATAATGATCTTTATGATGAAAAACACATACGGGTTAGTCAAATGAGCCTGTTGTCAGTAAGACAACTAATAAATACAAATCCAAACATTTACGGTTTATGGGAAAGCTATGTGTATTTACTTGGACACCGCAGCCAGGCCGGTTCTGAAGCCAGTAACACAATCAGGCTACCTCTTGACGTCAGTTGTTTTTCATCTGGAGCAAGCTAGACTAATGTGCAAGTGCTGAGCATTGATTAAACAGCAGGGGTGTTTCCTATGACCCTTCTTTAGGTCTTATTACTGTAAATAGCATTTTTATTGAAATCATTTGGCTTCCTCTGGTAGATATGTGGTCATCTTATATCGAAAAGGGTATGCACATTAAGATTTAGAGTACATGTGTTCTATTTAAGTTGTGTTTAAGATTGTGATATGGTAAATTATTGATCCATGAAACACTCAAGGGGAGGAAGCTACCCTGCTTACATTGAATCCCAAAAGGGCTTAGGTTTTCTTTTTTTTTTTTTTCCATGGTAAACTTTCCACTATCAGCAGGAAAACTACGGTTCTCAGTCTCTAGACATCCGCTGTGTACTGCTGTCTGATTCTGCAGTCTGCAGCCCTGAATATTGCATGATTCATTAAAGAGGTTATGTAGGACAAAAATAAAAAAATTAAGAAAAAAAAAAACTCAGTAGATTGCCTTGGATCAACAATATTGTCACAGATCTGTACGTTAATCAAATATGGCTGTAAAAATCTGCGTAAATAGTGTAAAAACGAACTTAAAAAATTAGTTTGACATCCTTAAACTGATGTTAAAGGGACATTGTCACACTTTGTACCTCCCCCCAGTACAAAAAAAAGGCAACTGTACTCACCTATAACTGGCCTTTGCAGCAAGGAGCACATGGAAGGACAATGCATGCAAAACAAAAGCAAAGAAATTCCCAGCTCAACTTACCGACCAGTCTAACAGTATGCGGTAAAAACAGGAGTTTAGTTTGCACACATTTGCAAATACATGCGTAAGCTAAAGGGGCCCATTAAGGCCCCCCCCCAGTATCTGTAGTCTGGATAGGCAGAGGGCAGGTGAGCCTGGAAGGAGTCCACCCCTCCTTAAAGGCCCAGGGGGTGGCACACTGAACACCCAGCATATGGCAGCAAAGAAGTCCAGTACGCCCCCATACCAATATATCAACAGTACAAACAAATGTCTAATTAAATATTGGTGAGGGGACCTACTGACACCTTTGCTGCCATGGTGCTATATGCTGGGTGTCCAGTGCGCCCCTGTGTCTTTAAGGAGGGATGGGCTCCCTCCAGGCTCACCTGCCCTTTGTCTATCCATTATAATGAATGTGCTTCCATTGTGGAGGCTCTCAAAATTTAGAGTTGGGACTACAGAACACCGGGGGTTCTGTAGCTTACACATGTATTTGCAAATGTGAGCAAATAAAACCCCTGTTTTTAACGCATACTGGTTAGCAGGCTGGTCGGTAAGTTGAGCCATTAATTTCTTTGATTTTGTTCTACCTCCCCCCCAACCTGACCCATACTCTCCTCAAATACTGCACAAACAATACATGGATATATATGAGCATGTGACCTCCTCCCATGATGCACCTAGAGACCAGTAACGCTAGGCCACGACAATGTCACATGACAGATCTCTTTACTGCAATCACTAACACTGACCTAACCTGCCCTCCTGAAACTGTTTCAAGCAATAAATGGCAGTGTATTTTTATTTGGTGTCTGCTTACCTGAGTCAGTTTTAGCACAATCAAAATTATTAAGCTCTAATGAATCAGGAGTGTGTTTGGCTACCAAAACGTGTTGGCTTAAGCCCTCATTCACATTGGAGTGACTTGTCATGCGATTTGACAGGTCAAATCGCATGACAAGTCGCAGCCTATTGCTGCCAATGACACAGTTCCAATCGGTGCGATGCCGCACCGTTTTGCAAAAGTAGTTCCTGCACTACTTTTGGTAATTTCGGGTGTAATTTCAATAGAAACCTGTGCATGAAGCTGCACAGATGTCTTTCAAGTCGCACCCGAAGTCACACTGACATGCGGCTTTGAAATTGTGCGATTTCAGATGAAGTTGCACAATTTAAAAGCCGCGTTCAATATGAAAAAGGGATTATCCTGCTATGAATCAATTTCATCATTAAATTACCTATAACAAAGGGGACCCCCAGATTCCGCCCCCCCCATGTGAATTGGTAACGGGGTACATTGTACCCCTACCATTTCACAAAGAAAGTGTAAAAAAACACACAGACACAGTTGGGATAAGTCCTTTATTAAAAATAAAAAAATCATAAAGCCATTCCAGCGATTTAATCCAGTCTGTCCAGCGTTGTTCTCTATGTCCCGCGGTGATCCGATGTCCAGCGATGCTGCAGTCTTGGTCTCCACTCCACACGAAACCACATGACGTAAGAGGGGCGCAGTCACCCGTCATAGGGTAAGTCCCAGCTTTCCCCGGCAAGCGGAAAATACCCAATGATGTGACGTCATGGGACGGGGACACCCGCCGACGTCATAAGGTATTCCCCGGCAAGCGGAGAAAGCCAGACACCTGGGCTTACCCTATGATGTGGACGGGTGACCCCGCCCCCTCTTACGTCATGGGGGTTTTGTGTGGAGTACAGACTGAGACTGCAGCATCGCTGGACATCGGATCACCGTAGGACATAGAGAACAACGCTGGACAGACTGGATTACATCGCTGGAATTGTTTTCTGATTTTTTATTTTTTTATTTTTAATAAAGGACTTATCCCAACTGTGTCTGTTTATTTTTGATTTTTTTACACTTTCTTTGTGAAATGGTAGAGGTACAATGTACCCTGTTACCAGGCAAGGGTTGTGGGGATGAGGCCCTTGTCCTCATCAACATGGGGACATCCCCCCCATGTTGAGGGCATTTGGCCTGGTACGGTTCAGGAGGGGGGGCGCTCTCTCGTCCCCCTCTTTTCCTGCGGCCTGCCAGGTTGCGTGCTCGGATAAGGGTCTGGTATTTTATTTTATTTTGGTGTGTGGGGTTCCCCTTAAAATCCATACTAGAACTGAAGGGTCTGGTATGGATTTTTGGGGGGGGCCCCACGTCATTTTTTTTTTATTTTGGTGCGGGGTTCCCCTTAATATCCATACCAGACCTGAAGGGCCTGATATGGAATTTGGGGGGGACCCCCACGCTTTTTTTTTTTGGTTCGGGGTTCCCCTTAATATTCATACCAGACCCAAAGGGCCTGGTAATGGACTGTGGGGGGGGACCCCTGCCGTTTTTTTCAATGACTTTGATCTGTATTGCTTAGGAGCCGACATTTCATTATAGCCGCGAGTGGTATTAAATTACTTTTTTTCCTTCAGAAATTACATTTTGTGCAGGGACAATTCTAAACACGGGAAACATGCGCGAGTTTCCAGGCATACTTTAGACACCCCCCAGGTACGAAATTTAAAGGAATATTTCACTTTTATTGTTTCACTTTAAGTATTATTAAAATCACTGCTCCCGAAAAAACTTCAGTTTTTAAAACTTTTCTTTGCATTGATACATGTCCCCTGGGGCAGGACCCAGGTCCCCAAACACTTTTTATAACAATAACTTGCATATTAACCTTTAAAATTAGCACTTTAGATTTCTCCTATAGACTTTTAAAGGGTGTTCCGCGGCTTTTCGAATTTGCCGCCAACACCCCAAATTGTTCGCTGTTCGCCAAACGGGCGAACAGCCAATGTTCGAGTCGAACTCATGATTGACTGGAACATAAAGCTCATCCCTAGTCTTAGACCAATTCCGCCAATGGGAGGTGTAGCAGGGGTCCAGGGGTATAGCTGCTACCTTTCCCTCTTCACTCCTCAGTAAGGATGAGGGTGAGAGGTCATTGGCCCCGGGACTTTAAAGGTGTCAAGTGGGTAACAACCAGAATTACTGATCAACCAAGATGCAAGTTAGAAAAAACTTATTACAAAAAATTCATTAAAAACATGAGATCAAAACAAATCATATATAAATTGTTCCTTTGGAATAGCATTTGAACAGACAATACCACTTTTCTCTACATGTTTCGCTCGGAAGAGCTTCTTCAGGAGATTAAATCATGGCGTCTATTATGCTAAAGGCAAGCAAGGAAAAGAAATGAATACTCATGTTGAACATTAAAATTCAATAATGTTACACGTTGGCATAAACAGAATGAGAATGCAATTTGAGTCAGATAAATATACAATACAATCAATATAACAGGACATAGAAACATAGTTTTCAAATTTTGGAGTAATGATGTGATAGAGAACTTACTAAACACTGCGCAAAATTGTAAACAATTGAAAAATGAATTTTCTAAAAGCACTTGTAGCGGGGTGCTATATTTAAGGGAAGTATCTGAGTGGTAAAAAGGCTCAGATACACCAATTGTTAGGGTTCATGGACCATTTCTGTCCCTGGGAGATAGTATTAATGTACAGTTCCCTGGGGCCTATAGGTGGCGCTGTTGCCATGGGCCTGGGTTGAACCACAGTACAGGGTTGTGCCTTTTCTTATCCCCTCTTGACAGCAGTGCGGCGGGGCGGGGAACCTGCTGTGCCTGTCGGGAGAGGGTATAAAAGGGGGCGGCCATCTTTCAGAAGGGGTTCGGTTCGGGTAGGAGTTCGGGGTCGTGTCCAGGCACCTTAGGCCTGGGTGTGTGTGTCGCCTCCGGGTGCCCTAGGCCCGGAGGCGGAGTTGCTGTTCCATCCCAGACACCTTCAGTCTGGGGTGAGGTACTAAATAGGAGGCCCGGGGCCCAGCAACCTTCGGCTGGGGTCCTCTAAGGATCGAGAGCTCTCATGGTACCGCCTTGTGAGGGGACCCGTATCTTGGATCGTGGAGGCCAGGGTGGTGACCCTTTCTGAAGACCCAGCGCAGAGTCATGGTGACAGTAAGGGCCTCTGGTAACTCTCCGGAGGGACGTTTTTCTCTTTGACATGGGCCAAGTTCTCCAAGAAGGCAGTGCATGTTCTGTAGGTCATAGTGGCAGTGACTCTACGCACACCAAGTCAGTGGCAGTGACCAAAAAAGGCAAGGCCCTATTCACACGGTCAGTGGCAGTGACCATCCTCAACAAGTCAGTGGCAGTGACTTTCATATTCATTGGGTCTGTGACAAAGATCGTACGCCAAACCTGTTCGTGCATATCAGAACAGTAAGAGAACCAAGATTAAGCTTGTGCCTGGACCTCCCTCCCACCTTATCTGACCTGTGTCTCATCTCAACCTGTCTGCTCTTAAAGGGACTATTTATTATCCATGTGAAATAAATACAGAAGTTGGACTTTCAGTTGGTGTGGACAGTTACTTTACTGGGGAGAATTAAGGACTTGTTTCTGGCCAAGGCAGAAGTGAGGTCATCTCGGGAGGATTCTAACACCAGCCGCAGGCAGGCCCGAGAAAACTAACACCGCTCAACCTCCCCATCCAGGAGGGTACGGGCTTGTAGTGCGGTGTGCCTCAGTCTTTCCTGCGGAGGAGCCAAACTAAGAAAAGCAGGTAAAGTCTGGGGTGGGTGCGCTATACGTGGGGGCTCGAGTCCAGGATGTGTCTGCGGTTGAAGGTGTGAAAACCCCCCCAGAAGTTTGAGTTTATTCCCCAGTGAAGTTCCGTGGAGGTCGGCCATATTGTGAACTGCGCCACGAGGAGAACCCTGACTGTGTAGTTCGTGGGCGTGCCTATACAGAAAGGCCGCGAATGATGCAGGAGATGGGAGGAGTCTGGCCATGTGTGGAGTAGCACGTGGGGACTTTGGTGCAAAAAGGTCAGTGCGCAATGGAGCAGCGGATGGATAACATGGCGTCTCATGCCTCATGGGTTCCGGCTACTACTACCATGAAGATGACTTAATTCGCTGCTACTTTGACGGATACAGGGATTCGGCTCAAGCCCCGGGGAAGATTTGCCCTCTACGTTTGCAAAGATGTGGAGGCCCTCGGAGTGATTTGTCCCGGCTGCTCGGGACTGGTGGTTCATCTAAAGCCATTCGGGCGATGTGAGAACTGTAAGGAATTTCTATTTGAGGTCGAGCAACCTACGGAAAAGCCTGGGGCCTTCCACCTCAATTGCCTTACAGGTGCCACCACTCTGGAAGAAGGAATCAGAGCTTATACAGCCACCCCTGCGCACACTGACGGGACTTCGGAGGAAGTCACAAAGGAGCTCGTTGTAGCGAGTGAGAGACCGCAGGATGCTCCTTCGGTTAGTACGGAGTCATTTCTCCCACCGCCCAAGAGGAAGATCGGGTTCGTGAAAGCTTCCCGCGGCCGTGGTGGAGCAACGCCCCAGCGCTTACCTGGAACGGATCTGTTCGTGCATATCAGAACAGTAAGAGAACCAAGATTAAGTTTGTGCCTGGACCTCCCTCCCACCTTATCTGACCTGTGTCTCGTCTCAACCTGTCTGCTCTTAAAGGGACTATTTATTATCCATGTGAAATAAATACAGAAGTTGGACTTTCAGTTGGTGTGGACAGTTACTTTACTGGGGAGAATTAAGGACTTGTTTCTGGCCAAGGCAGAAGCGAGGTAATCTCGGGAGGATTCTAACACCAGCCGCAGGCAGGTCCGAGAAAACTAACACCGCTCAACCTCCCCATCCAGGAGGGTACGGGCTTGTAGTGCGGTGTGCCTCAGTCTTTCCTGTGGAGGAGCCAAACAGGTAAAATCTGGGGTGGGTGCGCTATACACTCATTTGGCAAGTGCAGAGTGATGCAGTTCCAACCCAGGTTTTTTTTTCTTTTAATATAGAGGTAGATGAAAAAGGTTATATAGGCATGGCTTAAATAAGCCAAAGCATAATATACCTGTCCATTGGCATATGGATATAGAATCAATAGCAATCAATAAAAATATCTCTGGTGGTGAAAGGCAAAAGTCTTTGGGATTCTCCAGGATTCATTCAAAAAACCGGGGTAGGACAGCAAAATAGTGTCTCATTCCCAGCCAGGGCAAATCCAATTTGGAAACCCTGCATAGAAATGAATATAAACAAAACAAGGGGTTCAGTAGGTAGAAATGGATCAAGATACCGCTCTGATTTAAAAGCACCCAGAGCGGAAGTCACAAAGTTCTGAATGGTTCTTACCTTAGAATGTGGATGGTAGGAATAATCCATGACGATCAGAGGCAGAGATGTGTACCCTACCCTGACCTCCGTGGGAATGACAGAGGATAGCGGCAAGTCACGCCGTTTAAGTCCCTGACCAGCGCGGCAGCCTCTGATGTCACTGCCACGCCGTGGACGCAATGAGGGATGTCAATGCGCATGCGCCACCCCAGATAACAGCAACGCGCAATGACAAGATCATCTTGTCAGCGGCAGCAGCCATATTGGAAGCTCCCTTTGCCAGTAACTGGGATGGTCAGCACTGGAAAGAAAGGATGACACACGTCACCCAAAAACAAATAGGGCTGGGAGAAGATGAAAAAGGGGCTGAATTGACCAAGGGAAAGCATTGTGAAAGCAAACCCAAAAATGAGGCAGATCAGATGTGGGCACATTGATTAGGAACCCAAAAATGTCTGCCCTGGGTGTCCATACAAGCAAAGATCAAGAGGAGACACTGACGCCTAGGTGTGGACAGAATACATCTCAATGCATATATAATGAGCCAAGATCCATTAAATGATTAATAGTAGAACTATATTGTAAATCAATAAATAAGGAGCAAAAAAGCTGGTTTTAACAATTCAAATAAAATATGCAGTAATAATAAAGGTAAGCTCAATATTTCCATCTGCAATACTCCAAAATGCTACAGTGAATACAGCACATTGTGAAGATATGCATATATAGGTGTGTAATGTTTAAAATACATTGCCAAATAATCTCATGTGAAACATTACAATATACAGTATCTCTTTAACTGATAAATATACAGCTACTGATAAGGAAGAGAAATAAAGCTAGAAAAGAGGGAAAAAACAGAACAAAAATAAAATAAAATAAAATAAAACAAAACAAAACAAAAAGAATGAAAACAAAATTATTAAGGAATAAATAATAAAAAATAATAATTAATAAATGTAATAGGTAAAAGTAAAAATGAAAACAGACAACAATATTATCATAGAGTAGGTGAAGGGGCAGAAAGTTCTATGAAAAATTCCTATAAAAAGGGTTTGAAGCTTAGGGCTTCATTTAGTCCAGGGTACTGCAAGGCACCCAAATTTTAAATCCATTTGGCCTCCCGTTGCAAGAGGATTTTATCAAAATCACTGCCTCTTTCTGTGGGAGGAACATGCTCAAGGGCAAAGAAATGCATTAGGGAATCGTTAAAATTGTGACGAAGACCCATGTGCCGACTGATGGGTGTTTCCATTTTTTTCTAAGTACTAAGGAGACATGATCCCTGATCCAGTTACAGAAAGGGCATTTTGTTTTTCCAATGTAATAGGCTTGACAATCGCATATGATGATGTATACGATTCCGACAGATTGACATGTAACCAAAAAATTTGGCTTAAACATGCGACCATTGGGAAGAATCAGACTGCATGATGCATAGATATAACGACAAAAGCCACATTTATGGCAAGGTCTGGTCCCCTTAGCCTTTGTAAGGTCACTGGGAATGGAAGTGTAGTGACTGTGAACCATGCAGTCCCCAAGGGATTTGGTCATTTTGGGGTATTCTTTGAGGTGTTTGGAAACACTGTCATCTCCCATAAGGAGATGCCAGTGTTTCTGTAATAGGTCACGCATCTGTTGGGGATGACCCTTGGGGATGCCTGTTTCACGGGATTAAAATACCAACCAAGATATATATAAATTCTTTAGTTCCCCAGCTACTAAATGCCGCTAAAAGTTTGATACTGAGATGGTGGCAAGACCCAGAGAGGCCCATAATGATGAGTTGGTGCAACAGAATAGATGAAATCTATAATTCAGAATTCCTACGGTTTAGTGGAGAGGAAGGAATGGAGGGGTTCGAAGAGAAGTAGAGAGACTGGATAAAATTCAAATATTCAGTAAGATTCACTGAACTACTAGGAATATAAATTGCAGGGAATAGATCACAGTCGAGTGCTGGAAGAGAAAGTAACAAATTAAGCACCATAGAGGAGGGGTTAGTTTTTTTGGGGGTGGGTGGGGGAGGAAGTTTATAAAATTATTTAATGTATTAGCCGTTTGTGATCTATGGAAAAAAAAGATGACTGGCTTTTAGTGTAACCTTATACTTTTAACCACTTGACCACTGGGCACTTAAACCCCCTTAATAACCAGACCAATTTTCAGCTTTCGGTGCTCTCACATTTTGAATGACAATTACTCAGTCATACAACACTGTACCCATATGAAATTTTTGTCCTTTTTTTCACACAAATAGAGCTTTCTTTTGGTGGTATTTAATCACTGTTGGGTTTTTTATTTTTTGCGCTATAAGAGAAAAAAGACTGAAAATTTTGTAAAAAAATGATTTTTTTTTCGTTTCTGTTATAAAATTTTGCAAATTACTATTTTTTCTTCATAAATTTTGGCCAAAATTTATACTGCTACATATCTTTGGTAAAAATAAGTACAAATTGGTGTATATTATTTGGTCTTTGTGAAAGTTATAGAGTCCACAAGCTATGGTGCCAATATCTGAAAATTGATCACACCTGAAGTACTGACGGCCTATCTCAATTCTTGAGACCCTAACATGCCAGAAAAGTACAAATACCCCCCAAATGACCCCTTTTTGGAAAGAAGACATTCCAAGGTATTCAGAAAGAGGCATTGTGAGTTTTTTGAAGTTGTCATTTTTTCCCACAATTCTTTGCAAAATCAAGATTTTTTTTTTCTCTTTTTCTTTTTTCACAAAATTGTCATATTAGCAGGTTATTTCTCACACACAGCATATGCATTCCACAAATTACACCCCAAAACACATTCTGCTATTACTCCCGAGTATGGCGATACCACATGTGCGAGACTTTTACACAGCGTGGCCACATACAGAGGCCCGACATGCAGGGAGCACCTTCAGGCGTTCTGGAGCACCCAGGCCAATTCTGACATTTCTCTCCTACATGTAAAAATCATCATTTGTTTGCTAGAAAATTACATAGAACCCCAAAACATTATATATGTTTTTTTAGCAAAGACCTTAGAGAATATAATGGTGGTTGTTGCAACTTTTTATCTCGCACGATATTTGCGCAGCAATTTTTTTAACGCGTTTTTTACGGAAAAAAAATGTTTTGTGCTTAAAAAAAAAAAAACAGTAAAGTTAGCCCAATGTTTTTGCATAATGTGAAAGATGAAGTTACGCTGAGTAAATAGATACCTAACATGTCGCCCTTAAAAATTGCACACACTCGTGGAATGGCGCCAAACTTCGCTACTTAAAAAATCCCCATAGGCGACGCTTTAAATATTTTTACTGGTTACATGTTTTGAGTTACAGAGGAGGTCTAGGGCCAAAATGATTGCTCTCGCTCTAACGTTCGCAGAGATACCTCACATGTGTGGTTTGAAAACCGTTTTCATATGTGGGCGGGACTTACGTATGCGTTCGCTTCTGTATGCGAGCTCACGGGGACAGGGGCGCTTTAAAAAAAAAAAAAAATTTGTTCTTCATTTTACTTTATTTATTTTAGTTTGACATGTTTTTCCGCCCCAAACATTTTTTTGATCACTTTTATACCTATTACAAGGAACGTAAACATCCCTTGTAATAGGAATATGGCATGACAGGTCCTCTTTACAGTGAGATATGAGGTCAATAAGACCCCACATCTCACCTCTAGGCTGGGAAGCCTGAAAAAAAAAAAAAAAAAAAAAACAACAATCCTGGCTTTGATCGTAGCGGTGAGTCGGTAGAAGCACCCGAGGGCGGCGGGGGGGGGGGGACATCCCCTCTCGCCTCCCGTAAGAATGATCAAGCGGCGGAACAGCCGCTATGATTGTTCTTATGGTGTAGGGAATCGCCGGCTGAAAAAGCTAATATCTGAATGATGCCTGTAGCTGCTCCCATCATTCAGATATCCCCGCACAAAGTCAAGGACGTCATATGACGGCCGGAGGGCGGGAAGTGGTTATTGCAGAGTATTGCCGGGCATTGCGGAGTATTGCCGGGCATTGCGGAGTATTGCTGGGCATTGCGGAGTATTGCGGACTATGGCAGGGTATTGCGGTGTATGCAGAGTATTTTGCAGAATATTGCGCAGGGTATTGCAGAGTATTGCGCAGGGTATTGCAGAGTATTGCGCAGGGTATTGCAGAGTATTGCGCAGGGTATTGCAGAGTATTGCACCAGAGTATTGCAGAGTATTGCACCAGAGTATTGCAGAGTATTGCACCTGGGTATTGCAGAGTATTTTGCAGGGTATTGCGCAGGGTATTGCAGAGTATTTTGCAGGGTATTGTGCAGGGTATTGCAGAGTATTGCACAGGGTATTGCAGAGTATTGCGCAGGGTATTGCAGAGTATTTTGCAGGGTATTGCAGAGTATTTTGCAGGGTATTGCAGAGTATTGCGCAGGGTATTGCAGAGTATTGCACCAGGGTATTGCAGAGTATTGCACCAGGGTATTGCAGAGTATTGCACCAGGGTATTGGCAGGGTATTTTGCAGAGTATTGGCAGGGTATTTTGCAGAGTATTGGCAGGGTGTATTGCAGAGTATTGGCAGGGTATAGCACAGGGATGGCTGAGCAGGGATGGATGGATGGCTGGATCTGTGACTGCAATTGTCACAGATCCAGCCCACAGCGCTGCTGCCTTGATCTGCACCCTCCCCTCTCCTCTCACACTGTACCGATCGGTACAGAGAGGGGAGGGAGGAACCAGCGTCATCAAATGACGCCGGTCTGTTTACAAGTGATTGCTCCGTCATTTGACGGAGCGATCACGTGGTAAACGGCCGCTATCAGCGGCGATTTACCGCGATTCGTGATCCGCCGGGTCCTCTGGACCCGGCGGTCACGGAGTTTCCCGTGTGCGCGCCCCAGGGGGCGCGCGGGAGCGCGATTCTGGGAGGACGTTATATAACGTCCTCCCAGAGTTAAGCAACCACCTTGTCGACGTTATTTGTCGGCAGGTGGTTGTTAAGTGGTTAAAGAAAATTAATAAAGAAATTGAAATAAAGGTCACGCATCTGTTGATGTTGCCCCGAAAAGTGGGTAATTAGTCTTAATCCCTCATTGGATTTCAATTTCTTGGGACCATGGATCAAGGAGGACCGTTCTAGATTCTTAGCCTTGGAGTAGGCCTTTTTGAGGCACTTTTTACTGAAGCCTCGTTGTAAAAGTCGACTTTGTAAGGCCTTCGCCTCTGTTTCAAAGTGTACATTTTCACTGCAGTTACATCTAAGCCTTAAATATTGCCCAAAGGGCACACTGGCTGTTAGGGGAGCCGGATGTGGTTACATGCCAATCTGTCAGAATCGTGTACATCATGATATGCGACTGTCAAGTCTATTACATTGGAAAAACAAAACGCCCTTTCTTTAACCGGATCAGGGATCATGTCTCCTTAGTAGAGTTGAGCGGACACCTGGATGTTCGGGTTCGACGGGTTCGGCCGAACTTCGGAACAAAGTTTGAGTTCGGGACCGAACTTGACCCGAACTTTACCCCGAACCCGAACCCCATTGAAGTCAATGGGGACCCGAACTTCTGAGGACTAAAAAGGCTCTAAAAAAGTAATGGAAAGGGCTAGAGGGTTGCAAATGGCAGCAAAATATTGTTAAGAGCATGGGAAGTGCTCTGCAAACAAATGTGGATAGGGAAATAACTTAAAAGCAGAAGAGGTACAGGAAGTCATTAAGAACCTCAGAAACTCAACGTCACAATGCCACACATATGGTGGAAATGCCCCAGAATACGCCCTTTCTGGAAAACATTATTCAATTTAATGGATAAGCTAGTGGGGAAATAAAATACTTTGAAATAAAAATGTAGCGGGGTGCTAAATTTAAGGGAAGTGTTTGAGTGGTAAATAGGCTCAAAAACCCTAATTCTGTAGGATTCATGGACCATTTTGTCCTCGGTGGACAGTACTGGTGTGCAGTTCCCTGCGGCCTACAGGTGGCGCTGCCATGGTAGGCTAGGGTTGAACCGCCGATACAGTGCTGTGCTTTTTGTGTCCCCTCTTGGCAGTAGTACAGCGGGGCGGGGAACCTGCTGTGCATGCCGGGAGAGGATATAAAAGGGGCAGACGCCTCCTGATCTGGGTCCGAGCCCCAGGCACCTTTGGCCTGGGGGCTGATGTCCAGTGGGGTCCGCGCCCAGGTGCCTTCAGCCTGGGTGCACGTGTTCCTGTTCCATCTCGGGCACCTTTAGCCCTGGGTGAGGTACTATCCTGGAGTTCCTGCTGCCCTGGGTATGGAGGCCTAGGGGCGGGAGTAAATCCTGGGGTCCAGAGCCTTCGTATGGAGGCCGCTAAGGGTCGAGGAGTCTTTGGGTGCCACCTCATGTAGGGGACCCTGTTCCAGGGAAGGGAGGAACCTTCCGATGGCCCGATGCTGGAGGCACAGTGAAGGAAGGGTCTGTTGACTCCCTGGAGAGAAGTCTTCCCCTTGATATGGGCTAGTTCTTAGAAGGAGAAGCTCAAGGTCATCCTGACTGTATCGGAGGCCTTATTCACCCTGCCCCTGGCAGGGATCTTATACACCCTGGTCTGTGGCAGAGACCAAAGTTCTCCAGGTCCGTGGCAGGGGCCTTGTACACCCGGTCTGTGGCATAGACCAACCTCACGGTCTGTGGCAGAGACCGTGCGCCTAAAACTGTTTGAGAAACCTAAGCAGTGAAGTGAATGTGCTACGTTTGTGCCTGGACCTCCTCCACACCTTAAGCTGTCCTGTTTCTTTGCTCTAACCTTTTCTATCCGAGTACAGTTTATTTTGCCATGGGAGAATAAACTCAGAGTTGTAGTTTCAGCTGGTGTGGACATTGACTTTACTGGGAATTCAAGGACTTGCCTCTACCTACAGTAGAGGTGAGAATCATCATCTGGAGGAGTTTTGACTACGGCTGTGGACACGGCCCGTCAAATACACCGCTCAACCTCTTTATACAGGAGGGTATGGGCTGGTAGTGCGGTGCGCCTTTCTCCCTCCTGGTGAGGAGCCAACAACATAAAGGCAGGTAAGGGGGAAAGGATCTGTGCGCTACAAAAAAATAAAATAAAAATTATAATCTTGACCTAGGAGGACGAGGTCCATATGGAGTAGGAGGTTGAGGTGGCGGTGGATGTGGCTGTGTAGGTGGAATCGGCGGTGGAGGAGGACGAGGTAGCCAACACTGGTTCAAAAATAAAACAATGGCTGGGTAAGGCCGGTGATGTGTCGAATTCTGTCCCCCGTCGGATAGTGTCCGCCCTGTACTGCGCTTGCTCAGTACGTAGGACAAGGGGATTTCGAAAATCTCACAAAATGAACGGCGCCTGCGTGGTGAGTCCAGGTTCAAGCCACACCATCCGAGGTTCAAGCCGAGCCAAGCAAGGCCGTGCCCAAAGCGTGGCGATCGAAGCGAGCCCGTGAGGGGCCCTGTTACTATGTGCTACCGTATGTCCACTTGGATGGTGGGGCTTGAACCTGCACTCACGGCGCAGGCGCCGCTCATCTTCGGAGATTTTGTGAATCTCCTTGTCCCCCCTACTGCGCAAGCGCTGTGCCTGTGCAGTACGGGCCAGACACAATCCGATGGCCGGACAGTTTTTGTCAGAACACCGGTATACATGTCTATTCTGCACAAGGTATGGACAAGTCCTGTGGGATCCATGCCTGGTTCATTTTAATGAACGTGAGCTTGTCCACCTTGTCCGTTGAAGGGGGCAGACACGTCATCCAGTACGTGTAGGCCTGTGCACACATACTGCTCAACCATGTTGGTGAAATGCTGGCTCCTGCTAAGATGTTCCATCTCAGCTGGTGGTGCTGGTTGTTGTGGCGTGCTGACAAAGCTTTTCCACATTTCGGCCATGCTAACCCTGCCTTCTGAGGTGCTGGCGGTCCCCCGGCTGCGTTGGCGACCTCTTCCTCCTCCTCTGCCTTCGCCTTGTGCTTCCTCCGTATGCCCGCTGTCAGGTGGGAATGCCACCAGCAGCGCGTCTACCAGCATGTGCTTGTACTCACGCATCTTACGATCCCGCTCCAGTGAGGGAATTAAGGACGGTACGTTGTCCTTGTAACGGGGATCCAGCAGGGTGGCCACCCAGTAATCAGCACCAGTTAAAATGTGGGCAACTTGGCGGTCGTTGCGGAAACACTGCAGCATGTAATCGCTCATGTGTGCCAGGCTGCCCAGAGGCAAAGAAAAGCTGTCCTCTGTGGGAGGTGTATCGTCTGTGTCCTCTGTATCCCCCCAGCCACGCACCAGTGATGGCCATGAGCTGGTCTGGGTGCCACCCTGCTGTGAACATGGTTCCTCCTCCTCCTCCTCCATCTCCTCCTCCTCATCCTCCACCTCGTCATCCTCCAGAACTGTGCCCTTGCTGCCGGACAATTGTGTACCTGGCGTTTGTTGGTTCAGGAACCCACCCTCATAGCCAGTTGTGAAAGACTGCCCTGAAAGCCTTTGAAATGATCCCTCCTCCTCCTGTGCTACATCCTCTTCCATCATCGCCCGAAGCGTTTTTTCAAGGAGGCATAGAACTGGGATAGTAATGCTGAGAACGGCGTCATTGGCACTGGCCATGTTAGTGGAGTACTCGAAACAGCGCAACAAGGCACACAGGTCTCACATGGAGGCCCAGTTATTGGTGGTGAAGTGGTGCTGTTCTGCAGAGTGACTCACGCGTGATTGCTGAAGCTGAAACTCCACTATCGCCTGCTGCTGCTCGCACAGTCTGGCTAGCATGTGCAAGGTGGAGTTCCACCTTGTGGGCACGTCACATATGAGGCGATAAGCAGGAAGGCCGAAGTTACGCTGCAGCGCTGACAGGCGAGCAGCAGCAGGGTGAGAACGCCGAAAGTGCGCACAGACGGCCCGCACTTTCTGCAGCAGCTCTGGCATATTGGGGTAATTTTTCAGGAACCTCTGGACCACCAAGTTCAGCACATGCGCCAGGCAAGGGATGTGCGTCAAAATGTTTTTGTCCTACAATTATTTTTTTAGGATAGCACAGTAGAAGAAAAATATATACATTTTTTATTTCACACAGCTCCAGATATGCAGAAAACACAGCAAAATATTTTTTGTGGCCCTAAATGGGTGTTTTTGGAAGAGCACAACACACCCACAGTACGTAAATGCTGTATCTAACTGCTACAGAACTGCAGAAAATGCTATTCAATTTATTTTTTATTTTTTTAGGATAGCATAGTAGAAGAAAAATATATAGAAATTGTTTAGTTCACACAGCTCCAGATATGCAGAAAACACTGCAAAATATTTTTTTTTGCCCTAAATGGGTCTTTTTGCAAGAGCACAATACACCCACGGTATGGAAACTGTGTATCTCACACCAACAGCAATACAGAAAATGCTATTAAAAAAAAGAATTTTGCCCTAAAAAAAGTTTTGGGAATAGCACAATACAAGAAAAATATATAAATTTGTAAATCTCACACTTGCATATATGCAGTAAACACTGCAATTTTTTTTGTTGCCCTAAATGGGTCTTTTTGCGAGAGCACAATACACCCACAGTATGGAAACGGTGTATCTCACACCTACAGCAATACAGAAAATGCTATTAAAAAAAAAAGTTTTGGCCCCAAAAATTTTTTTGGGGAATAGCACAATACAAGAAAAATATATAAATTTGTAAATCTCACACTTGCATATATGCAGAAAACACTGCAATTTTTTTTTGTTTGCCCTAAATGGGTCTTTTTGCAAGAGCACAATACACCCACAGTATGGAAACAGTGTATCTCACACCTACAGCAATACAGAAAATGCTATTAAAAAAAAAGTTTTTGCCCCAAAATTTTTTGGGGGAATAGCACAATACAAGAAAAATATAAAATTTGTAAATCTCACACTTGCAAAAATGCAGAAAACACTGCAATTTTTTTTGTTGCCCTAAATGGGTCTTTTTGCAAGAGCACAATACACCCACAGTATGTACAGGGTGTATCTCTCAAAGTAACATATGCAGTGCTGGTGCACTGAGCTTGCAGATAAAAGTTAGATTTTCTCTGACACTGGGCTCATGGCAGTGTAAAAAGACTGTGTACTGCAACACAAACAGGTAAACCTATGCAGATTGCTGAGTTATTAGATCTCTGAATCTGGACTTCTAATACATCTCTCTCCCTGAAAGCACCATCAGGAACCTTCCCCTACACGGTCTCTCTAACTTTTCTCTCAGATTGCAGAATCAGGACTAACTCATGTATTTCAATCTCTCCCTAATAAGCATCAGCAGCCAGGATCCTCTCCCTATCCTGTCTAAAGCAGAGTGACGTGCTGTGCTGTGTGCCTCTAGCTTATATAGAAGCTGGGTCACATGCTGCACTGAGCTGGGTCACATGCTGCACTGGCCAAACACAGCCATGCCATTAGTAGGCATGGCTATGATGGCTTCTAAGGGCACACCAGCTAAACAAAAGGTGATTGAAGCTTTTCTAAATGCGCCATTACATCACCGAACACCGGACCCGAACCCGAACATACACGCAATTGTTCGGGTTCGGGTCTGGTGCCCAAAAACTCGAATGTTCGGTACGGACCCGAACTTTACAGTCCGGGTCCGCTCAATCCTACTCCTTAGTACTTAGCAAAAAAATGGAGACACACATCAGTCAGCACATGAGTCTTCGTCACAATTTTAACGATTCCCTAATGCATTTCTTTGCCCTTGAGCATGTTCCTCCCACAGAAAGAGGCAGTGATTTTGATAAAGTCCTCTTGCAACGGGAGGCCAAATGGATTTAAAATTTGATTGCCTTGCAGTACCCTGGACTAAATGAAGCCCTAAGCTTCAAACCCTTTTTATAGGAATTTTTCATAGAACTTTCTGCCCCTTCACCTACTCTATGATAATGTTGTCTGTTTTCATTTTTACTTTTACCTATTACATTTATTATTATTTTTTATTATTAATTCCTTAATAATTTTGTTTTCATTCATTCTTTCTGTTTTGTTTTGTTTTATTTTATTTTATTCTATTTTATGTTTGTTCTGTTTTTTCCCACTTTTCTAGCTTTATTTCTTTTCTTTTCAGTAGCCATATATTTATCAGTTTAAGAGATACTGTATATTGTAATGTTTCACATGCCATTATTTGGCAAGGTATTTTAAACATTACACACTAGGGATGAGCCGAATACCCCCGGGTTCGGTTCGCACCAGAACCCGCAAACGGACTGAAAGTTCGCACGAACATTAGAACCCTATTAAATACAATGGATGCGAACGTTCGAAATCTAAAGTGCTAATTATAACGACTAATATGCATGTTATTGTCCTAAAAAGGGTTTGGGAACCCGGGTTCTGCACCAGGGGACATGTATCAATGCAAAAAGAAGTTTTAAAAATGTCCGTTTTTTGGGAGCAGTCATTTTAATGATGCATAAAGTGAAAAAAAAAGAAGTAAAATATTCCTTTAAATATCGTACCTGGGGGGTGTCTAAAGTATGCCTGTGAAGTGCCACGTGTTTCCCGTGTTTAGAACTGTCCCTGCACAAAATGACATTTCTAAAGGAAAAAAAAAGCCATTTAAATCTGCTTGCGGCTTTAATGTAATGTCTGGTCCAGGTAATATGGATGAAAATCTTTGAGAAAAATGGCATAGCTACCCCATCACCCCCCCCCCCCCTCTACCCCAGCCCATTACCAGCCCCTTTGGGTCTTGTATGGATATTAAGGGGAACCCCGCACACAAAATAAAAAAGGCCCTATATACTCTGAACAGCCATATACAGGCGGTGCATACAAGACAGGGACTGTAGGTTTGTTCTTATGTAGAATCTGTTTGTAATTTTGAACAGGTACATTGTTTAAGTGTACCTCCAGCCAAAAAATCTATTTTTAAGCTTTTTGGAAAACATAGGGAAGGGTTATCACCCCTGTAACATTAGTTTTGCTGTCTGTGCCCCTGTTCAGAACATTTCACCTCACTTTCCGTCCCAATGACAAATGTTTTTGAAAAGTGGGGTTTTTATTGAAACAAGGATTGGTGATAAAGCATCAGTAGAGAGGAGACACCTTTTTCCCATATTAACTCTTACAGGAGAGAATTTCCCTTCCTAGGGGTAGATTTCCTCTCACTTCCTGTTGTCTCCTTCTGTTTGCAAGTAGGAGTCATTTGTAAGTTGGATGTTGGAAAGTAGGGGCCTGCCATATATACTCTGCTGAAATTTGCCCCTTATATGTTGGTGTTGCCACAACACTGTAAGCCCTCACAGTTACTCTTGGTGGGCGCATGAATGGGCCCTGCTGTGAATTATTAGATCAAGAATTGTAATTGCATGCCCCTGTTGAACAGGGGCTGAAAAATTGGGCCTTTGGTGGTGGTGGTGATGGTGTTGACACAACACTGTAAGCCCTCATAGTTACTCTTGGTGGGCGCATGAATGGGCCCTGCTGTGAATTATTAGATCAAGAATTGTAATTACATGCCCCTGTTAAACAGGGGCAGAAAAATTGGGCCTTAGGCACTGGTGCCACAACACTGCAACCCCTCACAGATACTGTACTTGGAGCACAGCAATGAGCCCTGTTGCAAAGTATTGCATCAAAAATTGTAATTCCACTCCCCTGTTAAACAGGGGCTGAAAAATTGGGCCTTAGGCACTGGTGGAGGCTATGATCATCAATCGGATCATTGAGGAGGATAGTCAGTCAACATAACAGGACAGTCACTCAGCATCAGCATCAGTCTTGAAGGGATGTGACATTTGAAAATAAATTAGTCTGTTATATCAGCTTCAGGTGTTTGGTAGCTGGTGGTGATCCAAGACTGGTTCATCTTTATGAAGGTCAGTCGATCAACCGAGTCGGTGGACAGGCGCACCCTGTGATCCGTGACAAATCCTCCAGCAGCACTGAATGTGCGTTCTGAAAGAACGCTGGATGCAGGACAGGCCAGTAGCTCAATTGCATACTGTGCAAGCTCTGGCCAGTGATCCATCCTCAAGACCCAGTAAGCCAGAGGATTTTTGGTGGGGAAGGTGTCCAAGTCTGACCTTGCCCCTAGGTATTCCTGCACTATGTATATCAGACGCTGGCGATGGTTTCTGGAACCAATCATACCTTGGGGCTGCGGACGAAAGAATTGTCTGAACGCATCGGTCAGACGGCCACCTTCCCCACCGCTCCTTCTTTGACTGACCGAAGCCTCAGCAACTCGTTGTCCAGGACCAGGAGTTTGTAACCTCCCAGTCTCTGGGAACGCATTGCACAGACCTTTCTGCAAGGCCTCCCGGAGTTGTCTCATCCTCTGCTCCCTCTGCGACGGTAAGATAAGGTCCGCAACCTTACCCTTGTACCGTGGATCAAGGAGAGTGGACAGCCAGTAATGGTCCCTCTCCTTGATCCAAAGAATACGAGGATCCTTCCGCAGACTTTGCAGGATCAGGGAGGCCATGCAGCGTAGGTTAGCTGAGGCATTCGGTCCGGAGTCCTCTGGGTCACTAAGGACGACATGATCCGCAGCCACCTCCTCCCAGCCACGTACAAGTCCACGGGTTTCTTGGGACTGTAAATCATCCCTAAAAGACTGCTGCTGATGATGCTGAGTGCCAGGCTCCACCTCCATGCTGACACAATCCTCCTCCTCCTCTTCCTGTGCGATGGGTGGGACAGAAGGAACACTGTCTGGGTAAAGGGGGCCTTGAGAGGCAAGGAAGTCCTCCTCTTCCTGCCTCTGTTCTATCTCAAGTGCCCTGTCCATTATTCCACGCAGCGTATTTTCCAACAGGTGGACAAGAGGTACAGTGTCACTGATGCATGCACTGTCACTGCTCACCATCCTCGTGGCCTCCTCAAATGGTGCCAGGACAGTGCATGCATCCCTGATCATGCCCCACTGGTGTGGTGAAAAAAACCCGAGCTCCCCTGACCCTGTCCTGGTGCCGTAGTCGCACAGGTACTCATTGATGGCCCTCTGCTGCGTGTGCAGCCGCTGCAGCATGGCCAACGTTGAGTTCCACCTGGTGGGCATGTCACATATAAGGCGGTTCTTGGGAAGGTTCAACTCCTTTTGCAGCTCAGCCAGGCAAGCACTGGCATTATAAGATCTGCGGAAATGCACACAGACTTGCCTGGCCTGCCTAGGGACATCCTGTAAGCCCGGGTACCTGCCCAAGAACCGCTGCACCACCAGGTTAAGGATGTGAGCCACACAGGGCACATGGGTCAGTTGTCCCTGTCGGAGGGCAGAGAGGAGGTTGGTGCCATTGTCACAAACCACCATTCCTGGCTTAAGCTGGCGTGGCATCAACAACCTCTCGGCCTGCCCCTGCAGAGCAGACAGAACCTCTGCCCCAGTGTGGCTCCTGTCCCCCAAACACACCAGCGCAAGCACGGCATGGCATCTTTTTGCCTGCGTACTTGCATAGCCCCTTGAACGCCTACGGAGCACCGCTGGTTCCGAGGACAAAGCACAGGAAGAGGCCATGGAGGAAGAAGAATAGGAAGGGGTGGAGGAGAGAGGTGTGTCACAACCAGTAGTAGTATTTTGGAGGCGTGGCGGCGGAACAACCTCCAACACTACTGCACCTTGTCCTGCATCCTTCCCAGCTGCCAAAAGAGTGACCCAATGGGCCGTGAAAGAAAGGTAACGTCGCTGTCCATGCCTGATGGACCATGAGTCAGCGGTAATATGCACCTTACCGCTGACCACCCTGTCCAGCGAGGCCAAGACATTGCCTTCCACATGCCGGTAGAGAGCCGGAATCGCAATCCGTGAGAAAAAGTGGCGTTTGGGAACCTGCCACTGAGGAACCGCACATTGAGTGAGTGAGTGAGTGAGTGAGTAACTTGTATAGCGCTGC
This sequence comes from Rana muscosa, assembly GCA_029206835.1. Taxonomy (NCBI): domain Eukaryota; kingdom Metazoa; phylum Chordata; class Amphibia; order Anura; family Ranidae; genus Rana; species Rana muscosa. The sequence goes on from CM055119.1 coordinate 138,659,275, forward strand.
AATTGCGAACTAAATCGCCTCAAGGCGCTTTGCATCCAGTGTCGTTGAGATCGTTAGAAGAGATGGGTCTTTAGTATTTTCCGGAAGGCCCGATGGTTTTCTTCCATGCGGATATTCATGGGTAGCGCATTCCATAGCCTTGGTCCTTGGAAAGCAAACCTTCGTTCTCCCTTGGCTTTGTAGCGGGTCTTGGGGATGTGGAGGAGGTTTTGGTTAGTTGATCGAAGGTCACGAGTAGTGGTGTAGTGTTTTATTTTCTCGCATAAGTATTCAGGAGCGTTTCCTTGTGCGCATTTGCGTTTCCTTGCACAAACTCACGGAAGGGGCCGAGTCTACCAACTGAAAAGGCAGCAGTTGAAGCGCTAGCAATTTAGCCAAGCTAGCATTCAACCGCTGGGCATGTGGATGGCTGGGAGTGAACTTCTTTTGACGGTCCAGCAGCTGGGGCAGGGAAATTTGCCTGCTAGAATCAGACGTCGGTTTACTGCTAGCAGAGTGCCCGCAAGTACTTGGCTGTGAAACACTTAATTCTACACCTTTATTCCTCTCAGTGCAGGTTTCAGAGAGGACTGAAGGTATAGTGGGGTTGGAGATCCCAGCTGATGCGGTGCAAGGAGAGGTCCGCTTTGTTCTTTGGTGTGGGTCTTTAAGGTAGGCTTGCCAACGAGCTGCATGGCAGATCAACATATGTCTGGTCAAGCATGTGGTGCCCAAGCGGCTGATGTTTTGGCCACGCGATATACGCTTGAGACATATGTTGCAAACAGCAGCTGTGCGATCTGATGCACTCGACTCAAAAAAGGCCCACACCAAAGAACTTTTTGAATAACGCGCAGAGGCAGCGCCCTGCACAGGCGGAGCTCTGCGGTGTGATTCAGTCGGTGTGCTGCCCTTACGCTGGCCCCCCGAGGGTATCCTGCCTCGTTGGAGATGTGCCTCCTCCTCATCCTCCTCCTCCTCCTCTCTCCTATTAGGCACCCACGTGGAGTCAGTGACCTCATCATCCCCTCCCTCCTCATCACTGGAGCCAATCTGGCAGTATGCTGCAGCTGCTGGAACATGACTGCCAGATTGGTGTCCTTCTTGAGCATCCCCTCTCTCTGCTCTCACGCTACTGCCTTCCTCTAGCTGGGTATCATCATCAGACCCTTCGAAACGCTGGGCATCCTCCTGGAGCATGTACCCAACACTGTGCTCAAACAGTTCGGGGGACTCCTCAGGAGGACATGGTGGGTCTAGGGAAGGAGTGACTGATGATGACATTGATACCAGGGAAGAGGACGCTTTGGCAGCTGCTTTGCCAGTACCCTGAGTCTGGGTGAGAGAGGATGAGGAGGATGAGGAGGGCTTGGTCATCCACTCTACCAAGTCTTCGGCATGATGCGGCTCAACACGTCCAGCTGCCGAAAAGAAGGACAAGCGTGTCCTATGGCCATGTGCTGATGACAATGCACCGCGTCCACGACCAGCACTGTTGTTCCCAGACACAGAGCCTGCTTGCCCTCTTTTATTGGCCCGTGACTGTCTGCCTCTCTTTGTTGGCCTTCCAGACATAGCAATGGCCTGCAGGGAGATGGGAAAACCAGCAATAAGGGGTAGCTTCAGGTGTATATTTTGCAGGAAGCACACAACGCCCGCTGTAAGTGCTGCAGATGACTGCCTGTGTTACACAACAGGAAAAAACAGCAATAAGGGCTAGCTTCAGGTGTTTATTTTGCAGGAAGCACACTCCGCCCGCTGTAAGTGCTGCAAATGCCTGTTAGTGTAACACAAAAGAAAAAAAGCTTGAGCAATAAGGTGTATAATGTGCAGGAAATAGTTTAGCCCGCTGTAAGTGCTGCAAATGCCTGTTAGTGTAACACACCAGGAAAACACAGCAATACGGGCTAGCTTCAGGTGTATATTTAGCAGGAAGCACACTCCGCCCGCTGTAAGTGCTGCAAATGCCTGTTAGTGTAACACACCAGGAAAACACAGCAATACGGGCTAGCTTAAAGGTGTATATTTAGCAGGAAGCACACTCCACCTGCTGTAAGTGCTGCAAATGCCTGTTTGTGTAACACACCAGGAAAACACAGCAATACGGGCTAGGTTCAGGTGTATAATGTGCAGGAGGCACACTCCGCCCGCTGTAAGTGCTGCAAATGCCTGTTAGTGTAACACACCAGGAAAACACAGCAATACGGGCTAGCTTCAGGTGTATATTTAGCAGAAAGCACACTCCGCCCGCTGTAAGTGCTGCAAATGCCTGTTAGTGTAACACACCAGGAAAACACAGCAATAAGGGCTAGCTTCAGGTGTATACTGTGCAGGAGGCTTAGCAACAATGACACTGACACTGTCCCCTGCCTATCCTTCTCTCTCCCTGCACACAAGGTTTATCAAAGAATATGACACTGACACTCTCCCTGCCTATCCTTCTCTCTCCCTGCACACAAGGTTTAGCAAAGAATATGACACTGACACTGTACCCTGCCTATCCTTCTCTCTCCCTGCACACAAGGTTTAGCAAAGAATATGACACTGACACTCTCCCTGCCTATCCTTCTCTCTCCCTGCACACAAGGTTTAGCAAAGAATATGACACTGACACTGTCCCCTGCCTATTCTTCTCTCTCCCTGCACACAAGGTTTAGCAAAGAATATGACACTGACACTCTCCCTGCCTAGCCTTCTCTCTCCCTACACACAAGAATAGCACAAAGAATAGCACAATGACACTGTCCCTGCCTATCCTTCTCTTTCCCTGCGCCGGAACACACTACACAAGGCCGCCGCGCTGGCGGCCTTTTATAGTGTGGGGCGTGTGCTAAACCCCCTGAGCTATAATTGGCCACAGGCAACCTGCCTGTGGCCAATTATGGCTCTCCTAGCTGCCAGCGCTGTGATTGGCCAAGCATGCGGGGTCACAGTGCATGCTTGGCCAATCACAGCGCCGGGATTGCACTGCGATGGCGTCACTCGAATTTGGCGTGAATGGCCCAAATAGTTCGATCTTCATTGAACGATCGAACAGCCGATGTTCGAGTCGAACGTATGTTCGAGTCGAACACCGAGCTCATCCCTATTACACACCTATATATGCATATCTTCACAATGTACTCACTGTAGCATTTTGGAGTATTGCGGATGGAAATATTGAGCTTACCTTTATTTTTACTGCTGTGAGGGGGTTAACTCAGCAGCGGGTGTGTGTGACCCCCTGGACGGGTTTACCACACAAAAACAGGCACAGCAGACAGTGGTAGGAGAAAACAAAAGGGTGTGGTTCTATTTGAACTATATACAGACCAAAAAAAAAATACAGCAAAAACAAAAGAAACAGGAAAAGAAATCCTGGTCAACTTGACCGCTCACTACACACGTTGGTGTCCCTAACTAACAACTGGGTACAGCCTTGTGCTGTCCCAGTCCCTAGCTCCCTGCTTTTAGAAGTTCTTAGCACTAACCACACAGGCTTTGGCTCACCGCACAGAGTTCAAACTCCCCAGACTATCCACACAGATCTGGTTCCAGGTTGGAGCATCTCCCTTAGCATGCTGGGAGTTCTTGTAGAGGCCCTAATGAGCCCACTTACTTCAGCTGGGCTCATTAACTCTTCCCCTGCAAGACTCCCAGCACTCCCCCTAGTGGTATAAATCGGCATAAAGCCTGAATCTAGGACATATATACCTTCCATCCTGGATTCAACCTGGTGATTTTACCTGCCTGCTGTCACATACCCCCCCCCCCCTCTTGCTTTAACCTTGGGGTTGGAACACAAGCAATCAGGGATGCATGTACTCGAGACAAAGCATCCACATTCCCCATTTGAACGCCAGGGCGATGTTTTACCGTAAAGTTGAATTCTTGTAGGGCCAGGAACCACCTATTTACTCTCCTATTTGTCTCTTTGTTTTGAGCCATCCACTTTAAAGGAGCGTGATCAGTAATTAGGTCAAAGTGCCTCCCTAGCAGATAGTACCGAAGGGAATCTAGAGCCCACTTCACCGCTAAACACTCCTTCTCAATCGTGGCGTAATTTACCTCATGGAACTTCAATTTCCTGCTGAGGTAAATGACTGGGTGCTCTTCCCCGTTCCAGACCTGGGACAATACTGCTCCTAACCCAACGTCTGATGCATCACTTTGTACGACAAAGTCCCTAGAGAAGTCTGGTGAGTACAACACTGGCTGGCCACATAAGGCTTTTTTTAATAATTGGAATCCTGCCTCAGCCTCTGGGGTCCATTTAACCATGACAGACTCTTTCCCTTTTGTCAGGTTGGTTAGGGGCACAGCCTGAGAGGCAAAGTGGGGAATGAATCGCCGATAGTAACCAGCGATTCCCAGAAAGGCTCGTACCTGCTTCTTGCTGTTGGGACGTGGGCAATTCTGTATGGCCTCAACTTTATTGACTTGGGGTTTTATTACTCCTCTCCCAATGGTGTACCCAAGATATTTGGCCTCCTCCTGTCCAATGGTACACTTCTTGGGGTTGGCCGTAAACCCAGCTTCCCGGATAGAGTCTAGGACTGCTTGCACTTTTGGCAGATGTGAGGCCCAATCTGTGCTATAGACAATTACATCATCTAGGTAAGCCGCAGCATACTTCTGATGGGGCCTCAGTATCTGGTCCATTTTCCGCTGGAATGTTGCCGGTGCGTTCTGTAAACCAAACAGCATTCTTTTATATTGGAACGCCCCGTCTGGGGTTACAAATGCGGTTTTCTCCTTGGCCGACTTGGCCAGGGGAATTTGCCAATACCCTTTGGTGAGATCAAGAGTTGTCATGTATCGGGCTGTTCCCAACCGGTCGACCAACTCATCTATACGTGGCATGGGGTAGGTGTCAAATTTTGTAACTTTGTTCAGTTGTCGGAAGTCGTTACAAAATCGCCAGCTCCCATCCGGTTTAGGCACTAACACTATGGGACTTGACCAATCACTTTGGGATTCCTCTATCACCCCTAACTTAAGCATTTTCTGTACTTCCTCACGTATTGCCTCCCGTTGGGCCTCCGGGATCTGATAGGGTTTTAGCTTCACCCTTTCACTGGGCGGGGTAATAATATCATGCTATACCCCAGACGTTTGTCCTGGCAGTTCAGAGAAAACCTCCTTGTTGCGAAGCACAAACTCCTTAACCTCCTGTTGTTGGGGGTTTGACAAGGTGACTGCTATTCCAACCTCAGGAATCACGCAATCAGACTGAGCTGGTGACAAAGTTTCTGCGACTAGGGATTCCCTATCCCTCTAGGCTTTCAACAGATTAATGTGATAGATCTGTTCGGGCTTTCGCCTTCCTTGTAATTCACTTTGGTCACTTTTTCCATTATCTCGTAGGGGCCTTGCCATTTAGCAAGGAATTTGCTTTCAACCGTAGGGACAAGTACCAATACCTTATCCCCTGGGGAAAAGGTACGGGTCTTGGCCCCACGGTTGTACACTCTCTGCTGTGCCAACTGCGCTTGGGCCAAATGTTTCTTTATGATATGCATTACCTGTGCAATTCTATCTTGCATCAGGGTGACATGCTCAATCACACTCCTGTGGGGAGAACTCTCACTTTCCCAAGTTTCTTTGGCGATATCCAACAGCCCTCTTGGGTGTCTCCCATAGAGTAACTCAAAGGGTGAGAAACCCGTAGAGGATTGGGGTACCTCCCTAATGGCAAACATTAAATAGGGAATTAGACAGTCCCAATCCTTTCCATCTTTATCCACCACCTTCTTTAACATTTGTTTTAGAGTTTTGTTGAATCTTTCAACCAACCCATCTGTTTGGGGGTGATACACAGATGTATGCAATTGTGTCACTTTGAACAACTTGCACAGCTCTTTCATAACCCGGGACATAAAGGGTGTACCTTGGTCTGTAAGCAGTTCCTTACAAATACCCACACGGCTAAAAACAAGAGATAGCTCTTTGGCTATGGTTTTGGCCGAGGTATTTCGGAGAGGAATCGCTTCCGGATAACGGGTGGCATAGTCCGAAATAACCAAAATGTACTGATGCCCTCTAGCGGACTTCATTATCGGACCTACCAAATCCATTGCGATCCTCTCAAAGGGAACCTCAATGATGGGAAGAGGAACCAGCGGGTTACGGAAGTGTGGCATCAGTGCCGACCTCTGACACACAGGGCAGGAGGAACAATAATTTTCTGTTTCCTTCATAACCCCAGGCCAATAGAATCTCTGCAATACTCTGTCTCAGGTTTTCTCTGTCCCAAGATGACCTCCAAGAATGTGCCCATGGGCCAAATCTAACACCAACTTCCTGTAAGGTTTGGGCACCACAAGCTGCTCAATGGTTTCTTCTGCCTTTTTAGCCACCCGATACAGTAGGTCCTTTTCCACGATGAAGTATGGGTAAGTGTAGGTCTCATCTGGATTCACTAACTCGCCATCTATTTCCACTACGTTTTCCTGTGCCTTTATTAGGGTGGGGTCTTTTAACTGTTCTGTGGCAAAATTTTCCTTGTGAACCTCGAGATCAGAAAACTCCACAGACGGCATGTTTTCGTCTGAGGATGTTGGCTCCTCCCCAGTTTCTCGAGTCTCCCCGGCCAATACCGACAAGGGGAATTCTGGAGAGTCCTCACCACTCTCAGAGGAATTCTGGCTATCACATTCCTGGTATATAGGGGCACCAGTGGGGGGCTCAGGATAATCCCATAGTTCCCAGAACTTTGGAAAATCCCTTCCCACAATGGCATCATGAGGTAAGTGAGACACTAACCCCACCTGATGAGAGAGGGTACCTTTGGGGGTCTCAAAACACACTGTAGTCACCGGATATTCTCGGGTGTCCCCATGCACACAAATAACAGCTACCTTGTTATTCCCAGAGACCTCTGTAGTAACTAATTCAGCCTTTATCAGTGTCACCAGGCTACCTGAATCCAGCAACACAACAACATTTCTACGATTAATACACATTTTGCATATATGTTTCTCAGTTCCCCGAATGGCAGTGCATGCGACTGTCGCAAACAGCGACTGACGTCTGTCCCTTAGAAAGTCACATTGCATGGGTTCATCCACAACCGGGAAATTTGCGGCAATATGTCCCTCTTGTCGGCAGCGGTAGCAAACAATCCTTTTTGCTGCCTCTTAAGCCCCTGACTTCCCAGGATGTTCTCGCCAGACCTTAGGTAGAACTCCCACCCTCTCACTCTCTCCACCCTCACCCCTTGAAATCATCTTACCCACCACTGGGGATGGTCTGGTCTTAGGGTGGAAAGTCCGTGAGTCTCTGGAAGAGGCAGTCAGGTTCTCTGTCGCCAAGTACTTCTCTACACGATCCACAAGATTATCGGTTGTTTCTGGGTCTCCATGGCTTACCCATTTTTGGATGGCAGTAGGAAGAGCTCTCAAGAAACGATCCATCACTACACGTTCCACAATCTTTGGTGCGGACAAAGTCTCTGGCTGTAGCCACTTCCTGCTCAGGTGAATGAGATCATACATTTGAGACCTGGGGGGTTTTCCAAGCCGGAAAGTCCAGTTATGCACACGCTGAGCCCGGACAGCCAGGGTGACACCCAGCCGTGCCAATATTTCAGTTTTTAGCATCACATAGTCTTTTGCTTGGTCAGGCTCTAGGTCATAGTATGCTTTCTGTGATTCACCAGTTAACAGAGGAGCCACAAGTCCAGCCCACTGCTCCTTAGGCCACTTTTCTCTTTCAGCAGTCCTTTCAAATGTGGTCAAAAACACCTCTGGATCATCCTCTCCAGTCATTTTTGTCAATAAACGACTCACCCCAAAGGACGCAGTATTAGTGGAACTACTTGCCTCACTGGTCTGCGGACGTTGCTGCATTACTTTTTCCAATTGTTGTTGTAGTCTCTGTTCTTGCTTCTGCAACAGGTCTATGAAGCGGGCCTCAGATTGCTGCTGGGCTTGTTGCTGAGCTTCCAGACTCTGTTGCAAAGTTGCATTTGTCTGCTGCTGGGCTGCAAGGCTCTGTTGATGAGCTTGCTGCTGGGATGGAAAGCTCTGTTGTTGAGCTACAAGGCTCTTTTGCAAACCTGCATTTGTCTGCTGCTGATTGGCATTTGCTAGAGCCAGCTGTTTCAGTATTTCCTCCATGCTGGCCTTTAAAAAAAAACTGCCACTGGTTCTCCACCAACTGTGAGGGGGTTAACTCAGCAGCGGGTGTGTGTGACCCCCTGGACGGGTTCACCACACAAAAACAGGCACAGCAGACAGTGGTAGGAGAAAACAAAAGGGTGTGGTTTTATTTGAACTATATACAGACAAAAAAAAATACAGCAAAAACAAAAGAAACAGGAAAAAAAATCCAACTTGACCGCTCACTACACACGTTGGTGTCCCTAACTAACAACTGGGTACAGCCTTGTGCTGTCCCAGTCCCTAGCTCCCTGCTTTTAGAAGTTCTTAGCACTAACCACACAGGCTTTGGCTCACCGCACAGAGATCACACTCCCCAGACTATCCACACAGATCTGGTTCCAGGTTGGAGCATCTCCCTTAGCATGCTGGGAGTTCTTGTAGAGGCCCTAATGAGCCCACTTACTTCAGCTGGGCTCATTAACTCTTCCCCTGCAGGACTCCCAGCACTTCCCCATGTGGTATAAATCGGCATAAAGCCTGAATCTAGGACATATATACCTTCCATCCTGGATGCAACCTGGTGATTTTACCTGTCTGCTGTCACACTGCATATTTTATTTCAATTGTCAAAACAAGCTTTTTGCTCCTTATTTAATAATTTACATTATAGTTCTACTATTAATCATTTCATGGATCTTGGCTCATTATATATGCATTGAGATGTATTCTGTCCACACCTAGGCGTCAGTGTCTCCTCTTGATCTTTGCTTGTATGGACGCCCAGGGCAGACATTTTTGGGTTCCTAATCAATGTGTCCACATCTGATCTGCCTAATTTTTGGGTTTTCTTTCACAATGCTTTCCCTTGGTCAATTCAGCCCCCTTTTCATCTTCTCCCAGCCCTATTTGTTTTTGGGTGACGTGTGGGAGTTCTCTCCCACACGTCATGTCGGCTCCACCTTGTCATCCTTCCAAAACTTGTTTGAGCTTCAAGCGTCTTGGAGTGGAGATGTAAACCATCTCCATAAAGAATAATAGATATTTTCCCCTCCAGCATTTTGTAGTTTCAGGCTTCAAGCTACAAAACACTCAGGTGTGAATGGGCCCTTAGTGTTTACATCCACTTTAAATACTGTTGTAACTTGTGACTGCTGATAAAATATTTTGCTAGGAACACTGAATGTTGTCTTTTTTTAAAAAACGTAATTTTATTGGATGTCTTTTCCAAAGGATAACATAACAGGAAACAGTGGATGTTTTATTGCTGGCATCAAACTTTAATTATAGCACAAGGCTGTATTATACAATATAGTGTATATTCTTGAGTCATACTGTACTACGTAGTAATTCATTTTGCATTTCCATGAATGTGTTGTTACGTATGTAACCTCATACAAAGTACGGTACTTTATATTGTATTTCCTATCACTCTGTAAATGTTCACTGTGTCATTGCATTGGTAAATCGGAATTGCATGCAAGCTTTTCAATCCTCCGTACAAATAAATAAAATACACCACTATTGTTACTGTGGCTGCTTTCTGTCCTTGTATGTTTTAGGTTTTCCAGTGATAAAAATGTATTCTTGATGAAGGTAACATCCCATATATGCATCATTATCACAGCCCTCCATACCTTTCCTATACCCCTCCTACATCGGTTATAATTCCTTTTGTGAACACCAAGTCCTGACTTTATCCAGGTGCTGCGGTCATTGATGCCTATCCCTCATTTAATGGCATAAACATATTATTGCTATACTAATTCTCTCACCCTGAAGTCTTTATCCATTAAAGACTAAATCTCAAGGGATTGCGCAGGGAAACCTGTTATCTGCGTACATGTTCACACAATGACGTCTTAGGCATAACAGCGTCCTGCAGTAAGATTTAGTGCAAATTAATTAACAGAGTAGCACTGAGATTACTCATTATGCACAGAGATAAATTTTACAGCTTTAATGTGAAAAAAATACACTTTATTCCCACAATAGAGGATAACAGGCAGTAAATCTGAGATCCTTTTTTTCTTGAAGCCGGGTTATTCTTAAGAACTTCAATAGCTGTATTTAGAAGTGCATTAAAGTGTGTCTAAATCCACAACTTTTTGCGCTGACTGTTGATTGGTTAGAACTAGGCTTGTGCAATTCGTTTCGTAACGAATCGAAATTTGTCCGAATTTAGCAACTTTCGGACATTCGGAAGCATTCGAATTTCCGAACAGAGCAATTACGAATAAAACCGAATCCGAAATAAATTATACCGCAAAATAGCGAATGCCCGAAGGTCTTCGGCATAATTCGTTATGAAAAAAGTTACGAATGTACGAATCCATTCGAAGCACAATAACACTCACTCTGCTCTCTGCTTCTCCCCCACCATGCTGAACTCCCTCTCAAAATGGTGTACGGGGGGCGGAGGCTATAGCCGCATAAAAAAACGAAAGTCAAATACGAGATTTCGAATCCATTCGAAGCACAATAACACTCATTCTGCTTTGCTCTCTGCTTCTCCCTCACCGTGCTGAACCCTCTCAAAATGGTGTACAGGGGCGGAGCCTATAGCTGCATGTAAAAAACGAAAGTAAAATACGAGATTTCGAATCGTTACAAATAACCGCTATGTATTTAGAAAAGTACAAATCCATTCGAAGCACATTAGGCATAATAGGCAGTGTCGTTGTGAGAGAGACACGGAAAATTACGAATCAACGAACCCAAAAAAAGTTACGAAAGTAGGAGTTGTGTCCAGAATCAACGAAAAACAACGTACTCTACCGAAAGTACGAATTATAAAGCAACAAAAAATTCAACGAAAAATGTCGCTTGCAAAAATACGAATGAGTCTGAACACGAAAAATCCCGTCTAGCAAAATTACGAATGATTACGAATCAACAGGACCGGAAAGAAACGAACCGAAACGGAACGAATTTTTCCGTTGTGCACAAGTCTAGTTAGAACCCCTTTTAGGTTTTTATTGCTTTCTTTGTCATGGTGACAAAAGTTTGTATTGCTCTGAACATTGTCAACAGAACTGAAATGAGGAAAAATTGAAAATTTAGAGTTATCGCCAGATCAGGAATAGAAGGGACATCTTCCAACTGGGTCACGTGTTTCATTGACAACTGTGAACTGCCTAAAAGGAGATTTCCTTCACTTTGTAAAGATTTCCTTTACTTCCAGTGATGTCTTAGGACAGGAAAAGAAAGGAAATCTTGACAGTGGGACAAAGACAAGCAAAACAATTTGTACATGGTTTTAAAGCTGAATTTCAGTAATCTAGGACAAAACAGAAGGCGCTTCTAAGTGCAGGCATCACAAGACTATTAATTGCCTCAGATAAAAACACACTTACTAGACATAAGGAAAGAAAAGGCTCGTCATATCGGTGAAGCAGGAAGAGATGTAAAGTCCAGCAGGAGGCAGTCCTGAAGGGGGTCTTTGTGCAGCTAGTTGTCACGAATCCCAGCCGACCAGCAGGGGGAAGCTGCAAGTAGAACCCACCAGGAAGTGTGGCTGCGTTGCCGGGACCAACATGGAATGCAGGACCTGGAAGTGACATAAGCAGTAAGTGGCCGGGGCCAGCGTGGACCGCAGGTGTCCGGAAATGATGTAGAAGGGGCGGGACATATTTCGGAGCATTCAATTGGCTCCTTCTTCGTGCCAATTAGCATGAGACTTTTCTTTCCTTACATCTAGTAAGTGTGTTTTTATCTTTGGCAATAAATAGTCTTGTGATTACTGCACTTAAAAGTGCATTCTGTTTTGTCCTTCATTGCTAGAGAATTGCTTCACTTCCTGGAATGCTACTCAAGTGCCATCTGCGTTAAACACCAGGAGTCTGTATTTAAGGTGTTGACCCAGTGGTATCATACGCCGGTGAAGAACCATAAGATGTTCCCTCTGTGCTCAGACCTATGCTGGAGAAGGAACCTGGTTCTCTTCTTCACATGTTCTGGTCCTGCCGCCTCCTGCAGTCCTATTGGACAGAGAAACAAAAGAAAAGAATGAGACTTTAAATGAGGCTTGTTGCTGCAAAAATGAGTGTATGGAGTAAATATATGATAAAATCTTTATTATATCAAAAGCAATTCCATGGTCTAGAAATGCATGATAATGTTTTCAAGACATAAACATAACCATATACAAAGGCTGACATAGTGGTACCATGAACACATACACTGTATAAAATGATGATGCATAATTATACATATACATAACTGAGTACATGCTGTATAAAAGCCGAACTGTCTTGGCATCACATGAATAGAAAAACTCTACGCGTTTCGTGAATCACGTTCACTCATCAGGAGTATGGATGCAAAAATGTATTCACTATAAGTACAGAAAAATCAGATATATAAATATAATAAACCCTTCATAAAAATGAGGGAGAGAAAACGTTCTGAACGATACAAAAAAGTTCCTTTGGGGATTATTTAGATATACTAATACTTACAGATCAGCCCAGGAAAACCCGCATCCAATTTGCAATAGTGTGAACCCAGCCTAAAAGTTTGAGGTTGAGCTGCTACCCAACTGTTCCCCTTAAAGCAGAGTTCCACCCAAAAGTGGAGGTTCTGCTTTAAGGCCTCCTCCCCGGCTCCTGTTTGTGAAACTGAGCTTTTGGGGAGATGGGGGGGGGGACAACAGGTTCCTTCTCCCACTTCCGTTCCGGTCGCCTAGCAGAAACTCTCCCTTACGAAGTCTTCTGGGACATATGGCAGGTCCTAGAATACTTTGGGGCCAGTCAAAAAGCGCAGTGTGGCTTGCACGTGCGCAGTGGGCATCCGGCTATGAAGCACCAAGCTGTCACAGCCAGGGTGCCCATAGTAGAGATGTCGGCACCGCCAAGGAAGGACACAGGGAGAACACGGCTGTGGTGAATACACCGCTGGATCGTGGGACAGGTGAGTGGCTGTTTATTAAAAGTCAGCAGCTACACTTTTTGTAGCTGCTGGCTTTTAATAAACAAACAAATGACTGATGCCACATACACACGATCGTTTTTAATGTCATTTTCCAAAACAAAGTTTTTCTCGACGTGATTTTTCTTGTTTCCTCTCAAGCCTGTCTTGCATACACACGTTCATTAAAAAAAATGCTTGAGCAAAGTGCAGTGACGTAGAACACGTACGATGGCACTATAAAGGGGAAGTTCTGTTTGAATGGCACCACCCTTCATGTTAGTAAAGTTTGTTGAGCGACGATTCGCGCTTTTCAGCCTCATGCTTTTCAGTCCGTTACAGCGTGACGAATGTGCTATCTCCATTACGAACGCTAGTTTTACCAGAACGAGCGCTCCCGTCTCATACTTGATTCTGAGCATGCGCGGTTTTTTTTCCCCTCGTAAAAGCATACACACTACCGCTTTTCACGACGGGAAAATAAACAACGTGAAAAAATAGAGCAGGTTCTAAATTTTTTTAGGCCGTTTTTCACGTCGTTAAAAATGCTCTAGAGTCTACACACGATCGTTTTTAATGCCCAAGTTAAAAAATGGCATTTTTAACTACGTGAAAAATGATCGTGTGTATGCGGCATGATACTCCAGTTTAAGCTGAAAAGGCAGCAGAGGGGGATGTACATATGCCACAGCCAAAATGCTTTGCATCACAGTGCGGCAAAAATTGTCCGCAATGTTGGGTTCAGTGAGCAGTAATGCTTGCCGAACGAGGCTCATCCAAGTCAATCAGGGGCTTCCCGCATCCGTGTGCAATGCATTCAGGTTTTTTTTTTTTCTTTAACTTTATTGTCTTAGTAAACTTTAGATCTATGTCTGTCCCGAGCATGTTTGAAGCCATTTACTGTTGACTGTCTCACTACCTCTGCTTGAAGTTTATTGTAACCTTATTGTAATAAACAAATAGTTGATGCTCGGAACAGACTTTCAGCAGAAAGTATCAGGTAGTGAGTCACTCAAGAGTTATGCTTTGTACACACGAATGCGATTCCCGAAGGGAAAAGTGCGATGTGAGCGAATTCTGACCGTGTGTATGCTCCATCGCACTTTTTCTGTCAGAATTCCGGCCAAGAAAAGATTGTGAGCAGGATCTCAATTTCCGTGACAGGAAAAATTACTATCGCAAATCGCGTTTGTCTGTATGCAATTACGACGCGCAAAAAACTGCGTATGCTCAGAATCAAGCAGAAGAGCCGAACTGCCTATTGAACTTCATTGATCTCGGCTCGTCGTATGTGTTGTACGTCACCGCGTTCTTAACGGTCGGAATTTCAGCCAAGATTAGTGTGACTGTGTGTATGCAAGACAAATTTCAGCCGTTTTCCTGCTGAAAAAAAACCCCCTCAGTTTTCTTGTCGGAAATTCACGTTCGTGTGTATGAGGCATAAGTGTATTTAGATATGCTTGGAATAAAGATTTATACTCAGACAAAAAGGTTTAAAATATATAAAAATAAAAAAGGTCTGGCTCTAGGGACCACTTTGTCTTTTTCTGCATTCTCTCTTCCTTGTTTCTTTGTTTTTATGTAACACTTTACACTGATAACTACTTTAGCTCCTTTATCTCATATACAAGATTTGCCTGCAGTGGATGATATAAAAGTAATCAATTCACAGTACACTTTTTTTTAGATTAGGTAATAATTAGAAACCCCAGTTGTTCATTCTGGATTGCATTATTTATCTAGCATTGACAATGATCTTATAGTCAACATACAAGGGAGATGATTATAGCTCTGTCTGGGCCTAAAACCTATTTGTCATTCCACTTCAATCATCCTCACTCATTTTGCACCCCTGTGTGTGGTACTGTGCAGTGAAGAAACTGGCTGTTAAATGATATCCCTATTGCCTTCCATTGATTAACACTGGCCCTCGTTCCCCACTCTTGGTGATCTTTTATACCTAGCAACATCCACTCGATGATAAGATATAAAAATAACTTCACCTGTCAATAATCCAATAGGTTCATTTTGCTATAAGCATGAAGACTTTAACTATTTTCGTACTGGATTAAAATTTGAGTAATGCCGCGTACACACGGACGTTTTTAATGTCATTGAAAAAAACAATGTTTTTCTCGACGTGATTTTTCGTGTTTCATCTCAAGCCTGCCTTGCATACACACGTTCATGAAAAAAAAATGCTTGAGCAAAGCACGGTGACGTACAACACGTATGACAACACGTACGACGGCACTATAAAGGGGAAAGTTCCGTTCGAATGGCGCCACCCTTTGGGCAGCTTTTGCTAATTTTGTGTTACCGCGTGTTAGTAAAAGTTTGCTGAGAGACGGTCCGTGCTTTTCAGTCTTCGTGCTTTTAAGATCGTTTTCTGGAGTTCAGTTTGTGCTTGTGGGTTCGTATCTGTCTTTCAGTGCTTGTAGTCAGTTTGTATCTGTTTATTCAGTGCGTTCTTGTCCGCTCGTTACTGTTTTTCAGGTCGTTCTTCATAGGCCTTGCTGTTCTATTCTTTGATGTTTGCTGTGGGGTCCAAATGATGCACAAATTTGAGCAGGGTCTCCAGTGCTGCCTTCCCCTTTAATTTGTTATGTGCCAGAATAAATGTTTTTTTGATTTACAGTAAATACTTGACCATGTGTTTTTATTAGAAAATGAGAGTTTGCTAGTGAGTAGGCAGGGACATTTAAAAAATACATTTTAAAATTAACCTGGTGACCTGGAATCTAGAGTTCCGGGTCCCTGTCATTAGTATGGGGCCTGGTGTTCTCCGTGCATCGCTTTTCTAGCACAAAGGGAAATACACAAATGTGCGGGCACTGGGGAAATAAAAATCCTGTCTAGTGGGGCCGCAAATTTGCATACGGTCGGCGTGAAAGGGTTAAAGGTGTGAATGGGCCCTAAAATCTATACAGTCCATTGTGGTGTTTAAGTGAAAGCATTATGAATGGGCTGCCAACGCTTCAGTTAATAATCATGAAAACTTTTTGCAATGTTCAGAATGCGTGTTGTGGTGCACTGTGGTGCATTATGTATTTGCAGTTCCTGTACAGTGTGTTGGGTTGCCATTGACAATTACTGGTCCTGCAAAATAATGCTCATAAAGCCATATATTTGGGTAACACCCAGTAAATGTGTATTTTAATATACCATTATTGCAAACACATAAATAGAGTGCAGCGGATGCCATCTCAATTTGTTGGTATACAACAAATATATTTTTCTATTTTTGAAGATCAAGTGGAATGTATCTAGATTTTTTTTATTTTTTTTTATATATTGCCATTTTTTTCTTCATAGGTTGTAGATTATTTGTGTCCTTTTTATGTACTCTTTACTGACATATATGTTTTGCTCTGTTAATCATTTATTTAAATGGAAATAGCCGTATCTCGTAATAGTTTGCAATGACTCTATATTTGTCCCCTACCTTTTTGTCTACGTGCTATTCCCTTTATCTTCCTCACCTTTCAATCTCTCTTTCCAAACTTCTACTGCTGTGATCTTCGTGAGGTGTGAATAGTACTATCAACACTATTCATAACTATAATTTTGCACAGTTCCCATGTTAAATGTTGATGCCAGCAGGGTTTTGTGAAAGGGAAAAATAACTAAAAATCCACAGGGGGTTAAATTACACTGAGGTCATTTTTCTGTTACAGGCTCAACGTGCATAGATGTTTCACCCATTCCTCGATTCACCATCCTAGACAACGTAGGACAGTTGATAGTTGAAAACATTCATTTAGCTAAACATTTATCCATAGTATTGACAAAACCTATATACTTAGCTAGTTTGGCCTATGGACTAATACTCTTAGTATGAGCATCATTCCGTGCATTCTGCAGGGGAATTGATTATCACATTTCACAATAAGATTTTTGCACTCAATAATGAGGGCATTGTCAATACACATTAGTATACCATTACCTGGATTCTCACTGAACATTCCTGTTTTATTTCAAACCCTGCTTGATGGCTAACCTTTTTTTAACAAGAGACTTGATGGCTAACCTTAAAGGAGTTGTAAAGGCAGAAGGTTTTTTTTTTTAAAATCTTAATGCTATCTATGCATTAAAATAAAAAAACCTTCTGTGTGTAGCAGCCCCCCCCCACAGCACCCCCTAATTACCTACCTGAGCCCCTTCTCTCTCCAGCGATGTCCACAATCCCCTCAGCCATCCAAGACACTCTTTCTGATTGGCTGAGACAGAGCAGCAGTGTCATTGGCTCCCGCGGCTGTCAATTAAAGTCAGTCAGCCAATCAGGGGAGAGAGAGGGTGGGGCCAGGTCGGGGCTCCATGTCTGAATGGATACACAGAGCTCTGACACAGCTTGGGTTCCCCCTGTAGCAAGCTTCTGGCTGGGGGGCACTCAAAGGAGGGAGGGGCTAGGAGCAGCAAAGAGGGACCAGAGAAGAGGAGGACCGGGGACACTCTGTGCAAAACCACTGCACAGAGGAGGTAAGTATAACATGTTTTTTTTTTTTCAAGACAAGCCTTTACAATCACTTTAATGTGGGACTTCTATCATTAAGGAAAAAAGCAGAATTAGATCCATAAGAAGATATAGACAAAGCACTCAATTGGTTTATTTGCCTTTTCTGAAGTGCTTTGACACCACTTTTCTGTAAACCTGAATGTAGGGATAAAATTCACATTTTGGTCAATGTACAGTTCAACCCAAACTATCCATGTCCACATTTTGCCAAATGGGTGAACTAAATGGGCAGATATAGAATATTGGGTGGGGGTACCTGTACATACAATTCTGGCACAATCCCCTATAAATACATATTGGAATGGGAAATATTCCAGTGAATCTCCTAAAACAAGAGGGTTCATGGGAGATAGGGATTTATTTATTTTTAATTGTATATTTATTGAAAAAAAATTCATAACAAAAAAAATACAGAATTCAAAAGTACAAAGAGAACAGAAAGTGCATTTTGAACATAATGGTCGCCATATAAAACACTTGAGTCGTACACAGACGACCACAAAATAAACTTATAAGAACATCAATATAAGAGATGATATAATTTTGTAAAACAGATCAAAAAAGGGGGGGGTAAGAGAAAGGGGAGGATGGACCTGGAGAGAAGCTTAACAAACAGGGAACATTATATCTCACCAACAATAATTTTTACCCTCCAGTTCCTCGAACAGCAAAATTCCCAGGGTGTCCGAACTGAGGGACTAGGGCACCCTGGGGCGACTAGACTGAACCTAAGAAGAAAATAGGGGGGGGACACCACGGAGGGAAGATTATAACAGTATACATTTTATGAAAACTAGAACAACAAAGGTCATATAGCTAGGCATTGGTCATGGGGGAATTACTGGCATGGCACCTGGGTTAAGTTCAGAGTGATTCCATAAATCCCAAAATAACGGAAATTTAGGAAGGGTGTCATGAATCATTGCAGTAAGATTTTCCATTCTACGGATCTGCTCTAAGATTTGTAAAACCTGTGAGAGTGTGGGTGGGGAGGTAGATAGCCACCGTAAGGGGATAGCCCTTTTAGCCGCCAAGAGGATGAAGGTGGTTAGTTTTTGAGCATATTGGGGATACCCGGGAATGGCAAACCCAGAAGGAAGTGTATCGGGTCTAGGGGTAGGTTAATCCTAAGTAAGCCTTGTAGGTGTGCCTGGACATCAGACCAGAACGGCTGGACAATGGGGCAGTCCCAGAATATAGAAAAGAGGGAGCCAACATCGCCTTGGCACCTCCAGCAAATTTGAGGGGTCTTGGGGTCATATCTATGTAAAACCTTGGGGGTCCTATACCAGAAAAATAAAATGTTATAAGCCGTCTCTCTTTGCTCAACACACCTTGAGGATTTTTAAACCGCCTCCTAGATCCTCTGCCATTGAGGGAGAGAAATAGGTCGTTGTAGGATCTGGGACCACTTCTGCATATATAAATGATGTGTATTAGTCAATGGGGAGGCTCAAATGGAGTGGGTTTGTCTAGGGTTAGAGTTTGGGACCAAGAGTGGAAATAATGTTTTAATTGGAGATATGAGTAAAAGAGATGTTTGGGGATCTGGTATTTCCGTTGCAGCTCAATGAAAGGTAGTATAGTGCGGGCGATAGGGTGGGGAGATAGGGATTTTTAAAGTGCCCAGATAGTGATAATTATTTAAAAAAAATCCTCTAAAGTCAATAATTTTTTTTGATACAAACGTTAAAAACAATAAAAGTACAAATCCTTTGAAAAGCATATTTTGTTATACATGTTCACATACAGTACATAGATTCCATTTGGGGAATCCCAGGAGTTGTATGGATCCAAGCGTTTCACCAAAGTTGAGGGCTTCTTCGGGATCCATTTTTCGAATATATTTTATAAACAAGCAGAGACAGCTGGTAAACAATATGAATAAGAAATCAGTACAAAAAATCTGTGTATATATATATATATATATATATATATATATATATATATATATATTGTGACAGCAGGAAGGTAAAGTCACCTGGTTGCATCCAGGGGGGTAGATATATTTCGCCCAGATTCAGGCTTTACGCCGACTTATACAACTAGGTGGAGAGTTGTATAAGCCCAGCTGAGGCTAGTGGGCTCATGGATGACTCATACCTCTAGGGAGAGTGTGGGGCGTCGTGCAGACAGGGAGTTGATGAGACCAGCTGAAGCTTGTCAGCTCATTTAGGCCTCTATAAGAACTCCCAGCTTCATTAGCTGTTTGCTCATGCCTGGACCCAGACCTGTGTGGACTGTCTAGGGAGAGTGAACCCCTGTGCGGTGAGACAAAGCCTGTGTGGCTATTTGCTTGGACATTTAAAACCAGGGACTTAGGGACTAGGACAGCATTAGGCTGATCCCAGTTGTTAGTTAGGAAACCTGTATGTTTAGTCAGAGGTCAAGTTGACCAGGATTTATTTTGTTTATGTTTCTTTTGCTTTGCTGTGTTTTGTCACTGTAAATAGAAAATAAACCGCACCTTTTTGATTTTGAAAACCACAACCTCCGTTTGCTGGGCCTGTTTTTGTGTGGGGAGCCCATCCCGGGGGTCACACACACCCGCTGCCGAGCTAACCCCCTCACAGTTGGTGGAGAACCAGTGGCAGTTTTTTTTAAGCCAGCATGTAGGAGATACTGAAACAGCTGGCTCTAGCAAATGCCAATCAACAGCAGACAAATGCAGGTTTGCAAAAGAGCCTTGCAGCTCATCAACAGAGCCTTGCAGCTCAACAACAGAACTTCGCAGCCCAGCAGCAAGCTCATCAACAGAGCCTTGCAGCCCAGCAGCAAGCTCATCAACAGAGCCTTGCAGCCCAGCAGCAGACAAACGCAACTTTGCAACAGAGTCTGGAGGCTCAGCAACAAGCCCAGCAGCAATCTGAGGCCCGCTTCATAGACCTGTTGCAGAAGCAAGAGCAGAGACTACAACAACAGATGGAAGCAGTAATGCAGCAACGTCCGCAGACCAGTGAGGAAAGCCGTCCCACTAATACCGCGTCCTTTGGGGTGAGTCGTTTATTGACAAAAATGACTGGAGAGGATGATCCAGAGGTATTTTTGACCACATTTGAAAGGACCGCTGAAAGAGAAAAGTGGCCTGAGGAGCAGTGGGCTGGACTGGTGGCTCCTCTGTTAACTGGTGAATCGCAGAAAGCTTACTATGACCTAGAGCCTAACCAAGCAAAAGACTATGTGATGCTAAAAGCTGAAATATTGGCAAGGCTGGGTGTCACCCTGGCTGTCCGGGCTCAGCGTGTGCATAACTGGACTTTCCAGCTTGGAAAACCCCCCAGGTCTCAAATGTATGATCTCATTCACCTGAGCAGAAAGTGGCTACAGCCAGAGACTTTGTCCGCACCAAAGATTGTGGAACGTCTTGTAATGGATCAGTTTTTGAGAGCTCTTCCTACTACCATCCAAAAGTGGGTAAGCCATGGAGACCCAGAGACGGCCGATGGTCTTGTGGATCGTGTGGAGAAATACTTGGCTACAGAGAACCTGACGGCCTCTTCCAGAGACACTCGGACTTTCCACCCTAAGACCAGACCATCCCCAGGGGCGGATAAGAGGATTCCAAGGGGTGAGGGTGGAGAGAGTGAGAGGGTGGGAGCTCTACCCCAAGTTTGGTGAGAACAGCCTGGGAAATCAGCGGCTCAAGAGGCGGCAAGAAGGATCGTTTGCTACCGCTGCCGGCAAGCGGGACATATTGCAGCCAATTGCCCGGTTGTGGAGGAACCCATGCAGTGTGACTTTCTGACGGGCAGATGTCAGTCGCTGTGTGCGACAGTCGCATGCACTGCCATTCGAGGAACTGAGAAACATTTATGCAAAATGTGTGTTAATGGTAGAAATGTTGTGGTATTGCTGGATTCAGGTAGCCTTGTGACCCTGATAAAGGCTGAGTTAGTTAAAACAGAGGTCTCTGGGAATAGCAAGGTAGCTGTTATTTGTGTGCATGGGGACACCCGAGAGTATCCAGTGACTACAGTGTGTTTCGAGACCCCCAAAGGTACCCTCTCTCATCCAGTGGGCTTAGTATCTCAGTTACCGCATGACGCCATTGTGGGAAGGGATTTTCCGAAGTTCTGGGAACTGTGGGATGATCCTGAGCCCCCCACTGGTGCCCCTATGTACCAGGAATGTGATAGCCAGAACTCCCCTGAGAGTGGTGAGGACTCTCCGGAATTTCCCTTATCAGTATTGGCAGGGGAGACTCAAGAAACTGGAGAGGAGCCCACCTCCTCAGACGAAAACCTACCGTCTGTGGAGTTTTCTGATCTTGAGGTTCACAGGGAAAACTTTGCCACAGAACAGTTGAAAGACCCCGCCCTAATAAAGGCACGGGAAAACGTAGTGAAAATAGATGGCGAGTTAGTGAACCCAGATAATACCTGCACTTAC
This sequence comes from Rana muscosa, assembly GCA_029206835.1. Classification (NCBI taxonomy): domain Eukaryota; kingdom Metazoa; phylum Chordata; class Amphibia; order Anura; family Ranidae; genus Rana; species Rana muscosa. The sequence goes on from CM055119.1 coordinate 138,681,148, forward strand.
CCATACTTCAGCGTAGAGAAGGACCTACTGTATCGGGTGGCAAAAAGGGCAGAAGAAACCGTTGAGCAGCTTGTGGTGCCCAAACCTTACAGGAAGTTGGTGTTGGAGTTGGCCCATGGGCACATTCTTGGAGGTCATCTGGGGACAGAGAAAACTCGAGAGAGGGTATTACAGAGATTCTATTGGCCGGGGGTGATGAAGGACATAGAAAATTATTGTTCCTCCTGCCCTGTGTGTCAGAGGTCGGCCCCGATGCCACATTTCCGTAGCCCGCTGGTCCCTCTACCCATCATTGAGGTCCCGTTTGAGAGGATCGCCATGGATTTGGTAGGTCCTATAATCAAGTCCGCTAGGGGGCACCAGTACATATTAGTTATAATGGACTATGCCACCCGTTATCCAGAAGCGATCCCTCTCCGAAATACCTCGGCCAAAACCATAGCCAAAGAGCTATCTCTTGTGTTTAGCCGGGTGGGTATTTGTAAAGAACTGCTTACGGACCAAGGTACACCCTTTATGTCCCGGGTTATGAAGGAGCTGTGTAAATTGTTCAAAGTGATGCAATTACGTACATCTGTGTATCACCCCCAAACCGATGGGCTGGTTGAAAGATTCAACAAAACCCTAAAACAAATGTTGAAGAAAGTGGTGGATAGGGATGGAAAGGATTGGGACTGTCTACTTCCTTATCTGATGTTTGCTATTAGGGAGGTGCCCCAATCCTCTACGGGATTCTCCCCCTTTGAGTTACTGTATGGGAGACACCCAAGAGGGCTGTTGGATATTGCCAAGGAAACTTGGGAAAGTGAGAGTTCTCCCCACAGGAGTGTGATTGAGCATGTCGCCCTGATGCAAGACCGAATTGCACAGGTAATGCCCATCGTGAAGGAACATTTGGCCCAAGCGCAGTTAGCACAGCAGAGAGTGTACAACCGTGGAGCCAAGACCCGTACCTTTTCCCCGGGGGATAGGATACTGGTACTTGTCCCTACGGTTGAAAGTAAATTCCTTGCCAAATGGCAAGGCCCCTACGAGATAATGGAAAAAGTGAGCGAAGTGAATTACAAGGTCAGACAACCAGGAAGGCGAAAGCCCGAACAGATCTATCACGTTAATCTGTTGAAAGCCTGGAGGGATAGAGAGTCCCTAGTCGCAGACACTTGGTCACCAGCTCAAACTGGTTGCGTGATTCCTGAGGTTGGAATAGCAGCCACCTTGTCACAACCCCAACAACAGGAGGTTAAGGAGTTTGTGCTTCGCAACAAGGAGGTATTCTCTGAGCTGCCGGGACAAACATCTGGGGTAGAGCATGACATCATTACCCCGCCCGGTGAAAGGGTGAAGTTAAAACCCTATCGGATCCCAGAGGCCCGACGGGAGGCAATACGGGAGGAAGTACAGAAAATGCTGAACTTAGGGGTGATAGAGGAGTCCCAAAGTGATTGGTCTAGTCCCATTGTGTTGGTGCCTAAACCGGATGGGAGCTGGCGATTTTGTAACGATTTTCGTCAGTTGAACAAAGTTACAAAATTTGACACCTACCCCATGCCACGTATAGATGAGTTGATCGACCGGCTGGGAACAGCCCGATACATGACGACTCTTGACCTCACAAAAGGGTATTGGCAAATCCCCCTGGCCAAGTCGGCCAAAGAGAAAACCGCATTTGTAACCCCAGACGGGGCGTTCCAATATAAAAGAATGCCGTTCGGGTTACAGAATGCGCCGGCCACATTCCAGCGGAAAATGGACCAGATGCTGAGGCCCCATCGGAAGTATGCTGCGGCTTACCTGGATGACGTAATTGTCCATAGCACAGATTGGGCCTCACATCTGCCAAAAGTGCAAGCAGTCCTGGACTCTGTTCGGGAAGCGGGGTTTACGGCTAACCCCAAGAAGTGTACCATTGGGCAGGAGGAGGCCAAATATCTTGGGTACACCATTGGGAGGGGAGTAATAAAACCCCAACTCAACAAAGTCGAGGCCATCCAGAGTTGGCCACGTCCCAACAGCAAGAAGCAGGTACGAGCCTTTCTGGGAATCGCTGGGTATTATCGGCGATTCATTCCCCACTTTGCTTCTAAGGCTGTGCCCCTAACCAACCTGACGAAGGGGAAAGGGTCGGTCATGATTAAATGGACCCCCGAGGCTGAGGCAGCATTCCAATTCTTGAAACAAGCCTTATGTAGCCAGCCAGTGTTGTACTCACCCGACTTCTCTAAAGACTTTGTCGTACAAAGTGATGCGTCAGAGGTGGGGTTAGGAGCAGTATTGTCCCAGGTCTGGAACGGGGAAGAGCACCCAGTCATTTACCTCAGCAGGAAGTTGAAGTCCCATGAGGTAAATTACGCCACCGTTGAAAAGGAGTGTTTAGCGGTGAAGTGGGCTCTAGATTCCCTTCGGTACTACCTTTAACGCTCCGTTAAAGTGGATGGCTCAAAACAAGGAAACAAATAGAAGAGTGAATAGGTGGTTCCTGGCCCTCCAGGAATTCAACTTCACAGTAAAGCATCGCCCTGGCGTTCAAATGGGGAATGTGGATGCTTTGTCTCGAGTACATGAATGCCTGATTGCTGGTGTTCCAACCCCAAGGTTAAAACAAGAGGGGGGGTATGTGACAGCAGGAAGGTAAAGTCACCTGGTTGCATCCAGGGGGGTAGATATATTTCGCCCAGATTCAGGCTTTACGCCGACTTATACAACTAGGTGGAGAGTTGTATAAGCCCAGCTGAGGCTAGTGGGCTCATGGATGACTCATACCTCTAGGGAGAGTGTGGGGCGTCGTGCAGACAGGGAGTTGATGAGACCAGCTGAAGCTTGTCAGCTCATTTAGGCCTCTATAAGAACTCCCAGCTTCATTAGCTGTTTGCTCATGCCTGGACCCAGACCTGTGTGGACTGTCTAGGGAGAGTGAACCCCTGTGCGGTGAGACAAAGCCTGTGTGGCTATTTGCTTGGACATTTAAAACCAGGGACTTAGGGACTAGGACAGCACTAGGCTGATCCGAGTTGTTAGTTAGGAAACCTGTATGTTTAGTCAGAGGTCAAGTTGACCAGGATTTATTTTGTTTATGTTTCTTTTGCTTTGCTGTGTTTTGTCACTGTAAATAGAAAATAAACCGCACCTTTTTGATTTTGAAAACCACAACCTCCGTTTGCTGGGCCTGTTTTTGTGTGGGGAGCCCATCCCGGGGGTCACACACACCCGCTGCCGAGCTAACCCCCTCACAATATATATATACAGGTCCTTCTCAAAAAATTAGCATATTGTGATAAAGTTCATTATTTTCTGTAATGTACTGATAAACATTAGACTTTCATATATTTTAGATTCATTACACACAACTGAAGTAGTTCAAGCCTTTTCTTGTTTTAATATTGATGATTTTGGCATACAGCTCATGAAAACCCAAAAATCCTATCTCAAAAAATTAGCATATTTCATCCGACCAATAAAAGAAAAGTGTTTTTAATACAAAAAAAGTCAACCTTCAAATAATTATGTTCAGTTATGCACTCAATACTTGGTCGGGAATCCTTTTGCAGAAATGACTGCTTCAATGCGGCGTGGCATGGAGGCAACCAGCCTGTGGCACTGCTGAGGTGTTATGGAGGCCCAGGATGCTTCGATAGCGGCCTTAAGCTCATCCAGAGTGTTGGGTCTTGCGTCTCTCAACTTTCTCTTCCCAATATCCCACAGATTCTCTATGGGGTTCAGGTCAGGAGAGTTGGCAGGCCAATTGAGCACAGTAATACCATGGTCAGTAAACCATTTACCAGTGGTTTTGGCAATGTGAGCAGGTGCCAGGTCGTGCTGAAAAATGAAATCTTCATCTCCATAAAGCTTTTCAGCAGATGGAAGCATGAAGTGCTCCAAAATCTCCTGATAGCTAGCTGCATTGACCCTGCCCTTGATAAAACACAGTGGACCAACACCAGCAGCTGACATGGCACCCCAGACCATCACTGACTGTGGGTACTTGACACTGGACTTCAGGCATTTTGGCATTTCCCTCTCCCCAGTCTTCCTCCAGACTCTGGCACCTTGATTTCCGAATGACATGCAAAATTTGCTTTCATCCGAAAAAAGTACTTTGGACCACTGAGCAACAGTCCAGTGCTGCTTCTCTGTAGCCCAGGTCAGGCGCTTCTGCCGCTGTTTCTGGTTCAAAAGTGGCTTGACCTGGGGAATGCGGCACCTGTAGCCCATTTCCTGCACACGCCTGTTCACGGTGGCTCTGGATGTTTCTACTCCAGACTCAGTCCACTGCTTCCGCAGGTCCTCCAAGGTCTGGAATCGGTCCTTCTCCACAATCTTCTTCAGGGTCCGGTCACCTCTTCTCGTTGTGCAGCGTTTTCTGCCACACTTTTTCCTTCCCACAGACTTCCCACTGAGGTGCCTTGATACAGCACTCTGGGAACAGCCTATTCGTTCAGAAATTTCTTTCTGTGTCTTTCCCTCTTGCTTGAGGGTGTCAATGATGGCCTTCTGGACAGCAGTCAGGTCGGCAGTCTTACCCATGATTGCGGTTTTGAGTAATGAACCAGGCTGGGAGTTTTTAAAAGCCTCAGGAATCTTTTGCAGGTGTTTAGAGTTAATTAGTTGATTCAGATGATTAGGTTAATAGCTCGTTTAGAGAACCTTTTCATGATATGCTAATTTTTTGAGATAGGATTTTTGGGTTTTCATGAGCTGTATGCCAAAATCATCAATATTAAAACAAGAAAAGGCTTGAACTACTTCAGTTGTGTGTAATGAATCTAGAATATATGAAAGTCTAATGTTTATCAGTACATTACAGAAAATAATGAACTTTATCACAATATGCTAATTTTTTGAGAAGGACCTGTATATATATATATATATATATATATATACTGGAAATATAGTAGCATATCGTTTTCTATATACAAAATGAGGAACGAAGAGGGAAAACACAGCACAAAGTGTATTGTATTGTTGAAAAAAAGAGAGGGGGGGAGGGAAGGAAAAAAAAATATTGACAATTGAAAATGATAGTGTATAACTGAGAGTGTGGAGGACTGCTCTGAAACAACCCATTGGGGGGACAAAAAGGCAAACCAAAGTGGGGGGGTTATAATGCTGGAAATAAACCTGTCACGTACCTGGTTGGAAGACGAAATGCCGAGAGGGCTCCCCTTGTGGCTGAGTGCAGTACACCCCTGAGGTTGGGTACAGAGGGTGTAGTGCCCAGAGAAGCACAGGTTGCCAGATGGGTCCAGGAGAGCAGGGCTGGTGGGATCCTGAAGAACACTGGTGGATGCAGGACACCGCTCAAGGAGTAGTAGTGGCAGCCAGGCTGAGGGTCAAACCCAGTAGATCCAGCAATAGGAGGAGGCAGGTTGCAGGAACGGAGACAAGCCAATGGTCTGGTAATAGGAAGCAGGCAGGAACAGATGACTGAGGTAAGTCCGTGGAACAAGCTGGGATCAGGTGGAGGAGAAGGCAACAAATCGGTAAAGCAAGCCAAAGGGTCAAACCAGGAGAGCAGATCAGACAGGTCAGGAGCAAGCCGGGTCACAACAGGAATCCAAACAGCGGTTTAACAGAGTCTCAGGAACACAGGAAGGCTGAAGACTATCAAGCAATGAGAGGGGGTCAGTGGCCGTCTTATATAGGCCAGCAAGTGGCTGCATCTGTTGCGTGCGCCGATTGACGCTCCCGCGCATGCGCACGCGCCCGTTTGTTCCATTGCGCATGTGTGTGCACCTATTCGCGCCGCTTGCCTCAGTGCGCACAGGGATGTGCTGGAAGCGGCCATTACTAGTACTGGCACGATTGCCAGTTCTCCTACAGCCGTTTCCCTGACAAAACCTAACCTGGGTGAAACGCATTGATCCATATACTTCCTGGGATTCCCCAAATAAAATCTATGTGTTGTATGTGAACATGTATAACATGATATGCTTTTCAGAGGATTTGTACTTTTATTGTTTTTAAAGTTTATATAAATCAAATTTATTGATTTTAGATGAATTTTTTCTTTGAATAATTATCACTATCTGGGCACTTTAAAAATCCCCATCTCCCATGAACCCCCTTGTTTTAGGAGATTCATAGGTAATATTTCCCCTTCCTAAATGGCAAAATATGGGCTCAGCATGTAATGTAGGGATTGGTGTGCCACAAGTTCCTTCTACTATAAGGGCTGACAGGAGTAGTGACAGTGGCATCACTACTTCTGTCACCCCAGCGCTAGAAGCAGCAAGGAGAAAGCTGGGAGGAGGTGCGAGCTGTGCTTCTCTCTCCCTCTCCTCCACATAAGCTTGCACATAATTGCTATGTGTACAGGCTATGTGTACATGAAGCCTAAAGGGGCACCATTTTAAGTGCAGGATTAAAGTGATTGTAAAGTCTCATTTATTTTCCCCTATAAAAATAACAAACATGTCATACTTACCCACTCTGTTGCAGTGGATTAGCACAGAGCAGCATGGATCCTCCTCTTCTCTGGTCCCTCTTCTGTGATCCTGGCCCCTCCCTCCTGTTCAGTTCCCCCAGAGCAAGCAGCTTGCTCTGGGGGCACCCGAGCAGAGTCAAAGCTCCCTGTGTCCATTCAGACACGGAGCCGTGACCTGGCCACGCCACCTCTCTCCCCTGATTGGCTAGCTGACTTTGATTAACAGCAGCGGCAGCCAATGGCGCCATTGCTGTGTCTCAGCCAATCAGGAGAGAGAATCTTGGATGGTTGAGACACTAGTGGACATTGCTGGACAGAGAGGGACCTCAGATAAGTGTTAGGGGGGCTGAGGGGAGCTGCTGCACGCAGAAGTCTTCTGCCTTTACAACCACGTTAAGGCATCTGCCAAGCATGTTACTTAAGGCAATTGTGTAATTTTGTCCTTTAGGACTTATTAAAAAACTTGCTCCACACTGAACAGTATTTTTTTAAGGAATATGTAAACCCAACATTTCATATTCCTGATATGTACTTGCTTTACCATGTACTTGTATGAAAAAGTATCCTGTTATCTTTGTATTGCTTCCTGTGTGAAATACCTGGTGATGCTGCCAGTCCTCTGCTTTCATATTAAAAACAGACCACACTAGGCAGGAGAGTACATCATGGTCAGTTTTCTGGCAGCACTGAAAGCTACTCCAGTGATCAGGCTTGTGCTGACACCCCCGCCCCCCACCTGCATAACCATTCACTGGAAAGATCAGTGTCCTACTGTTTTTTCTCCCCCAGCTCTTATGCAGCTGAGAACAGAGGTTTTGTGATCACTTATAAAAAAAAGATTAAAAAAAAGGGGTTTATAATGTTTTGCCTTTCATTTCTAGTTTAAACTGAATTGGGTGTTTTAAGAGGTGAGGGTTTACATATACTTTAACATTTTTTTTTAATTAGTACATTTAACCCCCTGGCAGTGGCCTACTACCCATGCCATTTTTCACAAATCTTGAAAACTTGGTAAAGGCCAGAAATAAATAGCATAATTCAGTTCCATGGGGTACACAGATTTCAGGCTGGGTACAGCAATCAAACCACTAATTCAACCCAGGCCATACTTATTAACAGTTAAAAAAAAAAGTACTTTCCATACCTCTGTTGTTAGCAAAGCTCCCACTTTGAAGTTCAGTTGGGCTCTTACAATCAAATTGCAAAGCACAATACAAAAACCAAAACAAAAAAACAAAAAAAACAAAGCCAAAAACAAAAAAAAACAATGAATAAGAATAAAAAAAAAAAAAATCTCCTGCACTCAAAGGTGATGTGATCACGGTGGATGTTGCCCAGGATCTCTATGACTCCAGGTAACTGCACAGGCCCAGGGTCGGGGAGAACCCAATAGAAACAATGTGGAAAAAACGAAAAGAGGGCGCACCAACCTTGCGCATTACCCAAGTAATGTTTATTTGTATAAAAAGAAAGGAGATCTACTCACAGACAAGTCAATCATAAAAGCATTTCCCCTCTATCTCAGAGCTAATCTCTAAGGTAGAGGGGATCTCCCCTCAAAACGCATCAGCCACCTGGAAGGTCATCAGGAGTGCTGGACACGATTTTGGTGACATGGTTGCTTTGCATCCATTGAGGATTCAGAAAATCTTTTATGATTGACTTGTTTTATGAGTATATCTCTTTTCTTTTTATACTAATAAACATTACAGTACTTGGGTAATGCACAAGGTTTGTGAGCCCTCTTTTCGTTTTTTCCACAGTGTAACTTCCGACCAAGCAAGGGCAAAGTTTCAAACATTTTACTTAAGGAATACCTTAACATAATGACATCAACAATCAACAGTTCAAGATAAAGTGCATACCTTTTCAAAACATCCCTAATCCCTAACTACAGGTTTATGGCAGCCCCAGCATACCTGTTGAAGCAAAAGTCCAATATTGATTGTGTCAATGTCTGGAATCTAGCTCCTGCTTCGGCAGGATACAGACCATCCAGACTCCGGTAATGGCATCAGGCAAAACATCTCTCTCTGAGTGTGTGGAATTGCCCCCCCCCCCCCTCCCTGGATCCGAGCCCCAGTCTCTTTTATAGCACACTGGACCAGATGCTATGATGAAGGCTTAGGCAAAAACACGTCAGTATTTGGATGATATTACTGCTTTGATGCTATAATAAGGTTTTCTATGAAGAAGCTGTTGAGTTGCCGGCTTGTACTTGTTAAGGATCTATTGCGAATTTAATTAGCCAGAGCACCGACCACTCTGCACATTAACTTGCACTATATAGCGGTAGAGCTTGGGTGAGTTTTTGTTACCAGATGGTTTAACCCAAGAACCCCCCCCCCCCAAGAGAAACCTGGGAATCACAGCTAACCCCTGACTTTCCCCTGGGAAAGCAATAACCTCTACCTGTCTGCAGACCAGCTGGAAAGTCACTCAATGTTAGGACCATTTTTCTACACACAGACTTGTGAACATCTTGAAGTTTTAACCTTTAGGGAACATTTGGACGTGTTAATTGTACCTATTCAGTACCATGAAATAATTTTTTTTGTCTCAAATTCCTCCTTACAATATCAATGCACTTGCCAGATTTGGAGTAAGATGTGTTGCTGTTCAGTGTTCTATCCCTGAGAAATTGGAAGGATCTCCTTGCATTTATTTAAGTAATTCTGTGGATCTGTGCTTTCTAGACCTCTCCTGCTGCTCACCAATCATCAGATCCCCATTTATCAGGGGGCAGCTCTGACATTCGAAAGCAAAGACCTGCTTTTATACAAAAGTGGTTGTCTCCAGACAGAAACATAGTGTAGAAAAACATGTAATACCGGTGACTGGTTATTTGCCCTCTAATTGCCTTTTGTGGGCCCAGCCTCCACAATACTTTTCTACTCTATAAAATATGCCTGCAATTGAAGACTTTTGTTTTAGAACGAATACCAAACTGACAATTAATCAAGATGTTTTTCTTTTTTTTTATTATTGCATGGCCAAGACTTCAAACTTGTTAGTAAGACCCTCAAAGACTTGTGTTCAGTTCCCTAAGAGCTAAGCCTATTTTCATGGCACGCTTTCATACCAGACCCAGTAGTGGTTTTACTTTTAAGTAAAAACAGTTGTGCATTGATTATCTTGCCAATCTAAGATATCTCTCATGACTACAAATAAGCCAAATATTCATGAAATAAAATACTGTGAATGTGAATTTCTGTTCCCTGGGAAACATTCTGCAGAGGTTAAACAGTCAAGGTCATTGCTTCTGACTAGATGCGTTACTGAATTAACATGAAATATCTACGTATAGAAGTAAGGAGCATGCATATTGTTGCCAACAGCATTGTTGTGGTCACATTCATAGGAGCACGAAGAAAAGCTCTCAAGGTTGGCCATGCAAATTTGCATTGTTTATCAGATATAAATGACTGTATAAGATGAGTAAAAAACATAAAAAAAATCAAACCTTCCTGCATCGAACGTGCGTACATGAACCTACTTCATCTACATTCTAAAGAAAATTGCATCTAGGATTTATTTGCATCTCATACACTTTTTTCTCTCTCTTATTTACTTATTTTAAATCTGCATTTATAATCTCCCCATCAATTTATTTATGTTGTTGTTCAACTGGAACAACCTTTGTCTCGGGGTGAAGCAATGATAAAAACTTCATTATATCATCATGATGTGTTTAATATTAAACACAGATTGTAGAAAAGATCTTGGTGAATAAAGAATATACTACATACAGGGCTAAATACAATATATTTATTTTTGTGAGTGAGCCTGCAATTGCTGGACTTTTTTTATAGGACCAAAAAAATTATTTTGAAGGATTTGGGCTCCATATTTACCTCCAAAGGACCCCCCCCCCCCTTACATCTCCACTAGTACGTTATGCCTGTTTTTTTTTCTTACTGTTTTTGCTCTCTTCACTTTTTATTCCTCCTCTTTGGTTTTTGTTCTGGCGGTGGTCAATCCTGAATAATGCAGATCCTTCTGGGCCTTTGCAGGATTGGTGGAAGTGTGAGTCTTAAAAAAGGTGGACATGCAGAGTCTAAGCAGCTGCCTGGTATTTACCAGTGCACCCTGCAAACCTGCAAAGGGTGATAGGCTTTGCTGTGGCATGGCTCCCAATTTGTGGCTCCTGGAAATAGCCATGCAGAGGGCAGCTAACCAGGGAAATAACCAGAATGAAGTACCAAACTAATATCAATCTTGGGAAAGGGGGCAGGCCAAAGGTCAAGGCAGGCAATAATGAAGCGTGGGCAGATACAGGGCTGAGGTTGATAATTGAATAGACAGAAACTCAGAGACACTGGACTTTAAGACACTGGGAGACATAGAAGCCACTGGAGGCACAGAGTGGAGGGGTTACTGGAGACATTGGGATAGAGGTACAGAGGTCAATGGGAGAACTGACATTCTAGGTTCAAAGGAACACTGGAGTGAGGGTCTCTTGCAGCACTGAGATGCACATAACATAGCAATAAGGGAATATCAGTTTCACTGGGTGTACTGAAATTCAGGGATTTCTGGAGGCACTGGGATCACAGGAATACTTGGTGACATAGAAACTGGACCTTGGGGTCACTCAGAAGTCAAAGTCTCTCAAAAACACTGAACAGAACACAACCTGCTGCTCAGGCACCTGATGGCAGTAAGGTGGACTGGGAGACTGGACAGGAAGTGTCCATGCGGCAAGCTATATTAATCATTATATGTATAATACAACACAGCACATTACAGTGTACACCAAAGCAAATACAAATTATTACAAATTAATGTATGAATTTTATGGCCATAATAGGCTACACATATGGAGTCCTTTTAGTGTCCAAAAAAGTTCATGCCGTGGTAGACCTTCTTCCTTAAAAAGTGTTTTGTACATTATTCAAATAGTGCCCAAGTGTGCGTAAAAACTTAATCAAGTGGAGTGTGACCCACACTCCTCTTGTATCCTTACTCACCAGATAAAATGGACCCCCAGCTGTTAGGCTTGAGAGTCAACATATATGCTTGTGCCTGAAAATCTCATTGGTAGAGGTGCCAATCCCAATAGATCATTTACAAATAAATACAACCATGGGGAGGGACTTTGAGGCCCCAATGACAATCAACAAATATGTATAAAATTACAAAGACTTTTTTAAAGCATGAAAAAACATCAGAAAAAATTGGACATAACATGTGCAAAATAGAAGAGACACAGAACAATTGTTACTCTAGGTCTGCCACAGGGGCTGCGGGACCCAATAGTGACACCTACGCATTTCAACTCATAGACTCTTCTTTAAGGGGTTCTGGTGGACAGAGATAGTCATAAATTAAAAAGTCAGCAAAAGGTTAAGCATCCTATAGCATCGCCGGAGGACATCCAAATGCACATGTATCAACAGATAGCACAAGGGATAGAAGCCTAATAATATAGAAGGTATCATAAATTAAATGGAAAAATTAAGGTGAGGTACAAAACCAAATCAGAGGGTTACGCCAGAGCACCACTGGTACTTACTCAATCATAGATCAAATTGGGACCAAAAAAGAATGGGCAGTAGATATTGGAGTGGTTTAGTCGCACACAGCTCAACAGAAGCAAATATACTTCTTTTTTTTCTTAAACAAAAATGTTTTTATTGAGCATAAGAAATATAACATACATGTTCCAGATCAAAATAGGCACACAAAATCTGCAGATAGTAACATACAAGTAATTAATGCAATGTACACCAAATTTCACTTAGTGATATACCTCTACCCTATACGTTCAACTACAACAGTACTAGACATCCTAAGGTACAACCATACAATCACCATCGGATTCATAAATTATATTATAGTCATTCTACCAATTGTTAGAATATATAGTCAAAAAGTAAGCCCAGTACATCTAGCCAGGGGGACTACAATTTTTCAAACTTGCCTCTTTTACCCCCTATGTTGATAAATAAGCTTCTCATGTTGGATGGTCTCACCCATTTGAGTAATCCATTCTTGCACTGTGGGATGTTCTGTGGATTTCCAGTGTCTTATGCCGCGTACACACGATCGGAAATTCCAACAACAAATGTTCGATGTGAGCTTTTTGTCGGAAATTCCGACCGTGTGTAGGCTCCATCGGACATTTCCTGTTGGAATTTCCAACAAAAAAAATTGAGAGCTGGTTCTCAAACTTTCTGACAAGAAAAGTTCTTGTTGGAAATTCCGAACGTCTGTATGCAATTCCGACGCACAAAAAAACACGCATGCTCAGAATCAAGCAGAAGACCTGAACTGCCTATTGAACTTCATTGATCGTCGTATGTCTTGAAGGGCACCGCGTTCTTGACATTCGGAATTTCCGACAAGATTTGTGTGACCGTGTGTATGCAACACAGGTTTAAGCCAACATTCCGTCTAAAAAAAAATCCACGGTTTTGTTGTCGGAATTTCCGATCGTGTGTACGGGGCAGTAGAATAATTTTACGGGCCTAAAAGAGAGCCCTAGCAATTGCTTTTCTAGGAATGTCTTCTATTGGAAGAATGTCTAGAATACCCAGTAAGCAATGTTTAAAAGGGAGTATGTTTCAAAAAAAGTATTGTATATCATCAAAGCCAAGGCTTAAATATGTGCAAGAAATAGGCTTGAGAGTCTAACACACTTGTTCTGGTGAGTGGGTGATTTTTTTCTCCTGGATATCCGTGGACTGATGTAGTGAGATATGGAGCTAGCAGATAGTGATGTCGCTTGTAATCAACCAGGATCAATAGAGGAAAAAAGCTCTCATATTGTAGTAATTTTGTTTATTGTACATACTAACTATACTAAAATACACGTATCCGCTTTAAGAGGCACAAGGTGCTGAACTGGCAGTGGTTAGTGGACACCTTCTGGGACCTTGGGGTCACTCAGAAGTCAAGGTCTCTCAGAAACACTGGGACAGGGCCGCCATGGGGCTAGGAACACCACGTGCTGCTCAGGCACACAATGGCAGTAAGGTGGATTGGGAGGCTGGACAGAAAGTGGCCATGAGGCAAGCTATATTAATTAGCAGGTGAGATGCGGTTTCCAATCCTGTGCAGCAAGGACCAGACCATATGTTTGTAGAATTATGTTTGTGGAAATACAAGTGACAGAATAGCCTTGCTCCTAATTTGTTGAACCACAAGTTTCACCCCCTTCCTGCACAGGGCAATTTTAAGTTTGCAGCATTGTCACATTTTGAATGCCAATTACGCAGTCATGCAAGACTGTACCGAGATTACATTTTTATAATTTTTTGTTGAGACAGATAAAGCTGTAAGGCAGGGCATGCCATTAGACAAAATAGCTCCTCTAGACAAACTTCTGCGCACAGGCTAATACATGTTACCATACCTTTCATGCTTGCAGAAATTGGGTACTTGCATACCAGTGCGCGCAACTGTGTGAGGGCACATATCTGTGCGCACTGACACTCACGTGTACTAGTGGCAGATGTTGGCGCCAAATGGCATTTTTAAACTGGGCCATTGCTCACGATCAGTCCTACTTTGTCTTCAGCCTCCTGTGTATCCTGTGAACCTGTGATTCTGTATCCTGATTCCAGTTGCTGATCCGACTTGTCTTGTCTACTCTCTGAACTCCACCTGCACTGACCTCGGCTTGTCCCCTGACCTCTGCTTCTGTCTGCTCCCTTGGCTCTTGCTTTACTGATCGGTTCCAGACCCAGCTTGTTTCCTGACCATGCTCCTGCCTGTGCTCTGTACCGATCCATCCTGTCTGTATATGACCCAGCCTGCCAGACTCTGCTTGCTGTCACTGGTACCCGCCTACAACTCTGCTGTTTCGGCTGACCTGCAGTCTGCTACCAGCAACCATCTCAGCTGCCTGTTGGGGCCAGTACCAGCCTGCCTCCGTTTACTGCCTCTCGGCTACCTACCAGCTTGCCTGCTTACCGGAACCTTCTGATGAATTCACCTGCCCAGCCTGGACACCTGCCCCGGCTGCTAGCAAGACTTACAGGCACTCGTGCCTCTCTGTACTCCTGTGCATCCTGTTTACACTATCAGAGGCCCCAAGTCAGAGGTGTGAGAGGCCTTCCTCATAATTTCAGGCTCTGCTACCAGGTACGCGATAAGAGCTTTCTTCTGGTGATAATAAATCACTGCTTTTGTTTGTTTTTTCCAAATAAACAAAGAAGAATGGTCAAACATTCTAATAGATACATTCGGACTAAGACTGGGATGCCATTAAAGTTCATGTGCATGTAAGGGCAGGCATCCCAATACTTCTGGTAATATAGTGTGTGTATATATATATATATATATATATATATATATATATATATACACACACACACACACAGTATCTCACAAAAGTGAGTACACCCCTCATATTTTTGAAAATATTTTATTATATCTTTTCATGTGACAACACTGAAGAAATGACACTTTGCTACAATGTAAAGTAGTAAGTGTACAGCTTGTATAACAGTGTAAATTTGCTGTCCCCTCAAAATAACTCAACACACTAATGTCCAAACCGCTGGCAACAAAAGTGAGCACACCCCTAAGTGAAAATATCCAAATTGGGCCTAATTAGCCATTTTCCCTCCCTGGTGTCATGTGATTCATTAGTGTTACAAGGTCTCAGGTGTGAATGGGGAGTAGGTGTGTTAATTTGGTGTTATCGCTCTCACTCTCTCATACTGGTCACTGGAAGTTCAACATGGCACCTCATGGCAAAGAACTCTCTGAGACCTGAAAAAAAGAATTGTTGCTCTACATAAAGATCGCCTAGGCTATAAGAAGATTGCCAAGACCCTGAAACTGAGCTGCAGCATGGTGGTTAAGACCATACAGCGGTTTAACAGGACCGGTTCCACATAGACCAGGCCTCGCCATGGTCGCAGTGGCGTCTCCAGCTTTCATATTTAGGGGGGGCACATGGGGGGACAGGGACAACTATAAAATGCAATTATATATATATACATATATATATTGTGAGGGGGTTAGCTCGGCAGCGGGTGTGTGTGACCCCCGGGATGGGCTCCCCACCCAAAAACAGGCCCAGCAGACGGAGGTTGTGGTTTTCAAAATCAAAAAGGTGCGGTTTATTTTCTATTTACAGTGACAAAAACACAGCAAGGCAAAAAAAAACATAAACAAAATAAATCCTGGTCAACTTGACCTCTGACTAAACATACAGGTTTCCTAACTAACAACTGGGATCAGCCTAGTGCTGTCCTAGTCCCTAAGTCCCTGGTTTTAAATGTCCAAGCAAATATATAGCCACACAGGCTTTCTCTCACCGCACAGGGGTTCACTCTCCCTAGACAGTCCACACAGGTCTGCTTCCGGGCATGAGCTAACATCTAATGAATCTGGGAGTTTCTTATAGAGGCCTAAATGAGCTGACAAGGTTCAGCTGGTCTCATCAACTCCCTGTCTGCACGACGCCCAGCCCTCTCCCTAGAGGTATGAGTCATCAATGAGCCCACTAGCCTTATACAACTCTCCACCTAGTTGTATAAATCGGCGTAAAGCCTGAATCTGGGCGAAATATATCTACCCCCCTGGATGCAACCAGGTGACTTTACCTTCCTGCTGTCACATACCCCCCCCTCTTGTTTTAACCTCGGGGTTGGAACACCAGCAATCAGGCATTCATGTACTCGAGACAAAGCATCCACATTCCCCATTTGAACGCCAGGGCGATGCTTTACTGTGAAGTTGAATTCCTGGAGGGCCAGGAACCACCTATTCACTCTTCTATTTGTTTCCTTGTTTTGAGCCATCCACTTTAACGGAGCGTGATCCGTAATCATGTCAAAGTGCCTACCTAGCAGGTAGTACCGAAGGGAATCTAGAGCCCACTTCACCGCTAAACACTCCTTTTCAACGGTGGCGTAATTTACCTCATGGGACTTCAACTTCCTGCTGAGGTAAATGACTGGGTGCTCTTCCCCGTTCCAGACCTGGGACAATACTGCTCCTAACCCCACATCTGACGCATCACTTTGTACGACAAAGTCTCTAGAGAAGTCGGGTGAGTACAACACTGGCTGGCTACATAAGGCTTGTTTCAAGAACTGGAATGCTGCCTCAGCCTCGGGGGTCCATTTAATCATGACCGACCCTTTCCCCTTCGTCAGGTTGGTTAGGGGCACAGCCTTAGAAGCAAAGTGGGGAATGAATCGCCGATAATACCCAGCGATTCCCAGAAAGGCTCGTACCTGCTTCTTGCTGTTGGGACGTGGCCAACTCTGGATGGCCTCGACTTTGTTGAGTTGGGGTTTTATTACTCCCCTCCCAATGGTGTACCCAAGATATTTGGCCTCCTCCTGCCCAATGGTACACTTCTTGGGGTTAGCCGTAAACCCTGCTTCCCGAACAGAGTCCAGGACTGCTTGCACTTTTGGCAGATGTGAGGCCCAATCTGTGCTATGGACAATTATGTCATCCAGGTAAGCCGCAGCATACTTCCGATGGGGCCTCAGCATCTGGTCCATTTTCCGCTGGAATGTGGCCGGCGCATTCTGTAACCCGAACGGCATTCTTTTATATTGGAACGCCCCGTCTGGGGTTACAAATGCGGTTTTCTCTTTGGCCGACTTGGCCAGGGGGATTTGCCAATACCCTTTTGTGAGGTCAAGAGTCGTCATGTATCGGGCTGTTCCCAGCCGGTCGATCAACTCATCTATACGTGGCATGGGGTAGGTGTCGAATTTTGTAACTTTGTTCAACTGACGAAAATCGTTACAAAATCGCCAGCTCCCATCCGGTTTAGGCACCAACACAATGGGACTAGACCAATCACTTTGGGACTCCTCTATCACCCCTAAGTTCAGCATTTTCTGTACTTCCTCCCGTATTGCCTCCCGTCGGGCCTCTGGGATCCGATAGGGTTTTAACTTCACCCTTTCACCGGGCGGGGTAATAATGTCATGCTCTACCCCAGATGTTTGTCCCGGCAGCTCAGAGAATACCTCCTTGTTGCGAAGCACAAACTCCTTAACCTCCTGTTGTTGGGGTTGTGACAAGGTGGCTGCGATTCCAACCTCAGGAATCACGCAACCAGTTTGAGCTGGTGACCAAGTGTCTGCGACTAGGGACTCTCTATCCCTCCAGGCTTTCAACAGATTAACGTGATAGATCTGTTCGGGCTTTCGCCTTCCTGGTTGTCTGACCTTGTAATTCACTTCGCTCACTTTTTCCATTATCTCGTAGGGGCCTTGCCATTTGGCAAGGAATTTACTTTCAACCGTAGGGACAAGTACCAATATCCTATCCCCCGGGGAAAAGGTACGGGTCTTGGCTCCACGGTTGTACACTCTCTGCTGTGCCAACTGCGCTTGGGCCAAATGTTCCTTCACGATGGGCATTACCTGTGCAATTCGATCTTGCATCAGGGCGACATGCTCAATCACACTCCTGTGGGGAGAACTCTCACTTTCCCAAGTTTCCTTGGCAATATCCAACAGCCCTCTTGGGTGTCTCCCATACAGTAACTCAAAGGGGGAGAATCCCGTAGAGGATTGGGGCACCTCCCTAATAGCAAACATCAAATAAGGAAGTAAACAGTCCCAATCCCTTCCATCTCTATCCACCACTTTCTTCAACATTTGTTTTAGGGTTTTGTTGAATCTTTCAACCAGCCCATCGGTTTGGGGGTGATACACAGATGTACGCAATTGCGTCACTTTGAACAATTTACACAGCTCTTTCATAACCCGGGACATAAAGGGTGTACCTTGGTCCGTAAGCAGTTCTTTACAAATACCCACCCGGCTAAAAACAAGAGATAGCTCTTTGGCTATGGTTTTGGCCGAGGTATTTCTGAGAGGGATCGCTTCTGGATAACGGGTGGCATAGTCCATTATAACCAATATGTACTGGTGCCCCCTAGCGGACTTGATTATAGGACCTACCAAATCCATTGCGATTCTCTCAAACGGGACCTCAATGATGGGTAGAGGGACCAGCGGGCTATGGAAATGTGGCATCGGGGCCGACCTCTGACACACAGGGCAGGAGGAACAATAATTTTCTATGTCCTTCATCACCCCAGGCCAATAGAATCTCTGTAATACCCTCTCTCGGGTTTTCTCTGTCCCCAGATGACCTCCAAGAATGTGCCCATGGGCCAACTCCAACACCAACTTCCTGTAAGGTTTGGGCACCACAAGCTGCTCAACGGTTTCTTCTGCCCTTTTTGCCACCCGATACAGTAGGTCCTTCTCTACGCTGAAGTATGGGTAAGTGCCGGTATTATCTGGGTTCACTAACTCGCCATCTATTTTCACTACGTTTTCCCGTGCCTTTATTAGGGCGGGGTCTTTCAACTGTTCTGTGGCAAAGTTTTCCCTGTGAACCTCAAGATCAGAAAACTCCACAGACGGTAGGTTTTCGTCTGAGGAGGTGGGCTCCTCTCCAGTTTCTTGAGTCTCCCCTGCCAATACTGACAAGGGAAATTCCGGAGAGTCCTCACCACTCTCAGGGGAGTTCTGGCTATCACATTCCTGGTACATAGGGGCACCAGTGGGGGGCTCAGGATCATCCCACAGTTCCCAGAACTTCGGAAAATCCCTTCCCACAATGGCGTCATGCGGTAACTGAGATACTAAGCCCACTGGATGAGAGAGGGTACCTTTGGGGGTCTCGAAACACACTGTAGTCACTGGATACTCTCGGGTGTCCCCATGCACACAAATAACGGCTACCTTGCTATTCCCAGAGACCTCTGTTTTAACTAACTCAGCCTTTATCAGGGTCACAAGGCTACCTGAATCCAGCAATACCACAACATTTCTACCATTAATACACATTTTGCATAAATGTTTCTCAGTTCCCCGAATGGCAGTGCATGCGACTGTCGCACACAGCGACTGACGTCTGCCCGTCAGAAAGTCACACTGCATGGGTTCCTCCAAAACCGGGCAATTTGCTGCAATATGTCCCGCTTGCCGGCAGCGGTAGCAAACGATCCTTCTTGCCGCCTCTTGAGCCGCTGATTTCCCAGGCTGTTCTCGCCAAACTTGGGGTAGAGCTCCCACCCTCTCACTCTCTCCACCCTTACCCCTTGGAATCATCTTATCCGCCCCTGGGGATGGTCTGGTCTTAGGGTGGAAAGTCCGAGTGTCTCTGGAAGAGGCCGTCAGGTTCTCTGTAGCCAAGTATTTCTCCACACGATCCACAAGACCATCGGCCGTCTCTGGGTCTCCATGGCTTACCCACTTTTGGATGGCAGTAGGAAGAGCTCTCAAAAACCGATCCATTACAACACGTTCCACAATCTTTGGTGCGGACAAAGTCTCTGGCTGTAGCCACTTTCTGCTCAGGTGAATGAGATCATACATTTGAGACCTGGGGGGTTTTCCAAGCTGGAAAGTCCAGTTATGCACACGCTGAGCCCGGACAGCCAGGGTGACACCCAGCCTTGCCAATATTTCAGCTTTTAGCATCACATAGTCTTTTGCTTGGTTAGGCTCTAGGTCATAGTAAGCTTTCTGCGATTCACCAGTTAACAGAGGAGCCACTAGTCCAGCCCACTGCTCCTCAGGCCACTTTTCTCTTTCAGCGGTCCTTTCAAATGTGGTCAAAAATACCTCTGGATCATCCTCTCCAGTCATTTTTGTCAATAAACGACTCACCCCAAAGGACACGGTATTAGTGGGACGGCTTTCCTCACTGGTCTGCGGACGTTGCTGCATTACTGCTTCCATCTGTTGTTGTAGTCTCTGCTCTTGCTTCTGCAACAGGTCTATGAAGCGGGCCTCAGATTGCTGTTGGGCTTGTTGCTGAGCCTCCAGACTCTGTTGTAAAGTTGCAAGGCTCTGTTGATGAGCTTGCTGCTGGGCTGCAAGGCTCCTTTGCAAACCTGCATTTGTCTGCTGTTGATTGGCATTTGCTAGAGCCAGCTGTTTCAGTATCTCCTCCATGCTGGCTTAAAAAAAAACTGCCACTGGTTCTCCACCAACTGTGAGGGGGTTAGCTCGGCAGCGGGTGTGTGTGACCCCCGGGATGGGCTCCCCACCCAAAAACAGGCCCAGCAGACGGAGGTTGTGGTTTTCAAAATCAAAAAGGTGCGGTTTATTTTCTATTTACAGTGACAAAAACACAGCAAGGCAAAAAAAAACATAAACAAAATAAATCCTGGTCAACTTGACCTCTGACTAAACATACAGGTTTCCTAACTAACAACTGGGATCAGCCTAGTGCTGTCCTAGTCCCTAAGTCCCTGGTTTTAAATGTCCAAGCAAATATATAGCCACACAGGCTTTCTCTCACCGCACAGGGGTTCACTCTCCCTAGACAGTCCACACAGGTCTGCTTCCGGGCATGAGCTAACATCTAATGAATCTGGGAGTTTCTTATAGAGGCCTAAATGAGCTGACAAGGTTCAGCTGGTCTCATCAACTCCCTGTCTGCACGACGCCCAGCCCTCTCCCTAGAGGTATGAGTCATCAATGAGCCCACTAGCCTTATACAACTCTCCACCTAGTTGTATAAATCGGCGTAAAGCCTGAATCTGGGCGAAATATATCTACCCCCCTGGATGCAACCAGGTGACTTTACCTTCCTGCTGTCACAATATATATATAAATATATATATATATATATATGTGTAGTGGGGTATTGCTTTAAGGCCTCAGAGACTACCGTACCCAGAATGCCACGAGACACCCAAGGTGCATTGCCCCGCGCAAAGACTGCTGGGGTGGGCTATTTAACTGGGGGGCGGGACTGAGTTCGGCCTCTTTGGACACCGCCCGCCCAGCAAGTGGAACTCTGTATCGAGTCTGCTGTGTTACAAGGCCTGAAGCCGGGGCTTTTCTCCAAAGAGCCTTCCGTTTCCACCGAGGAGCTTGCGGGACATCATCCGACTGCTGCTGTACTGTTGCCAGGAGGACCGAAGACCCGGGTGTCGTGGAATCTGTGTGTCGAGACACAGCAACGGAAGATACGGACACGGACTGGTCCAGTTGGGTGAGAGAGCACCTGCTCAGAGACAAACACAGGATCTCTTAGGCCAGATAACTGTTGTTCGGAACTAACTTTAGTGCTTGTAGTCGCACGCCGTAGGGACAGTGCCTTGAGTATCTAGGAGTCTCTAAGACTTATCCTGTGTTCACCAAGTTCAAGACCCTTTTCCTCTTTGTGGATTATAACTTGTTTTCTTCAAAAAGTGCACCACCATTTGCTAGCAAAGATCTTTCTCTGCAGAACTTCTACATAGTACAGTCAGGCCTGACTTAGTAGCGTAGACATTTCTGGGTGCCATTTTTGCCCACGAGGTAGGATAGCTGCAGCGGGGACCGTTAGATTTTTTTTGTTATATCTGTCTGTTTGCAAAAGTACCCCTGTCATTGCAGGGCTCTGCATGTGTTCATGTATACTGTTTCTATGCTTAAAGCGGTTGTATAGTCTTTTTTTTTACTTTTACCTACAGGTAAGCCTATACTAAGGCTCACCTGTAGGTAAAAGAAATATCTCCTAAACCTACACGGTTTAGGAGATATTTGCAAAAAAAGACATGCACCGATGTCTACGGCGCATGCGCGCCGTAGACAACGGTGCATTCACAGGGTTAATCCCATTCAGAATTCCGGCGCTGCCGGAATAGAAAGCTCCAGCGCGCAAGCGCGGAGTGACGTCTTCGCTGCTCCGGCCAATCACAGCGCCGGAGCGGCGCTGTGATTGGCTGGAGCGGCAATACCCGGAAGTAACGTTCCGGGTATCTGAGGAGCGATGGCTGCGGACGGAGCGGGGGACGAGGATGGCTTCGGGGGTCCCGATCTAAGGTAAGTGATTCATAATGAGCTAGTATGCTAGTCATACTAGCTCATTATGGCTTTTTCTTGCAGGTGATTTGAAAAAAAAAAATTTCGTCTGGGTTTACAACCGCTTTAACCAATATTCTCAGTAAAAGTGCCAGGGTTAAGTACACCTGTGTTTGTGTCATTTACTGTGCAGAAGAGACGGTTATTGATAGCTATACCATATTGCTGTGTTTATTGCAGGATTGTGCCTCCGAGAGTTACAGTTTACACAATCCTATCATCCCCTACTGACTGTGCCAGGAGAGGTTAGAGCCAATTGCTGGGGGTTGACAGCAGTGCATTACAGGCCTGCATTACAGGCCCAAAAAATCATTTCAGCGGCCCTCTTAGCGGGGGGTATCGCTACATATATATATATATATTGTGACAGCAGGCAGGTAAAATCACCAGGTTGCATCCAGGATGGAAGGTATATATGTCCTAGATTCAGGCTTTATGCCGATTTATACCACTAGGGGGAGTGCTGGGAGTCTTGCAGGGGAAGAGTTAATGAGCCCAGCTGAGGTAAGTGGGCTCATTAGGGCCTCTACAAGAACTCCCAGCATGCTAAGGGAGATGCTCCAACCTGGAACCAGATCTGTGTGGATAGTCTGGGGAGTGTGATCTCTGTGCGGTGAGCCAAAGCCTGTGTGGTTATTGCTAAGAACTTCTAAAAGCAGGGAGCTAGGGACTGGGACAGCACAAGGCTGTACCCAGTTGTTAGTTAGGGACACCAACGTGTGTAGTGAGCAGTCAAGTTGACCAGGATTTCTTTTCCTGTTTCTTTTGTTTTTGCTGTATTTTTTTTGTCTGTATATAGTTCAAATAAAACCACACCCTTTTGTTTTCTCCTACCACTGTCTGCTGTGCCTGTTTTTGTGTGGTGAACCCAACCAGGGGGTCACACACACCCGCTGCTGAGTTAACCCCCTCACAGTATATATATATATATATATATCCTGGGGCCCTTTACTACGATCCCACAACGGGCCCTTTCACATGTTCTGCAGTGAGCTCCCTTCCTACTATATTGGGGCCCCCAGGGTGCCAGCACACCAAGAAAATATAAGGGTCCAAAGCAGTGGGTGAACTATCAGTGTTGCAAAGGTTGTCTTGCCACCGGGCCCTGGTGTTCTGCCACTGTGGGGTTCCCCAGCTGTCCTGTCCCTGCTATTGACAGCGCTGGTCTGGCATCTGTCTCCTTGGCAGTGGCGGCAGTCTATTAGGACCTAATGCTGGTGACATTATGGGTGCATGCAGGGGAAGGCTGGCACTATTGGTATAGAGAGCCAAGCTCCCAGCTGGTCACCTAGCAGCAGTAATGCTGTATAACCTTCTCTGTTGACATGCTGATCGGGATGTGATCCAGGTGATTGTCACTCAGTGGGACGAATAGGCACACAGCTAGACGTAAGCAGACGAGCT
Source organism: Rana muscosa (assembly GCA_029206835.1). Lineage (NCBI taxonomy): Eukaryota > Metazoa > Chordata > Amphibia > Anura > Ranidae > Rana > Rana muscosa. The sequence continues at coordinate 138,704,776 of CM055119.1, forward strand.
TGCTGCTCATAGGAGATAAGTGTTGTGTTTATATGTATTATGTGAGTACCCTTAACTGTTGATATAATAAATACCGCTGTTGATTTTAAACATACTGTACTACACTATTTGGGACCCCATTTCTTTTTTAAATCCTTGCTGCCACTGAGTGACAAAGACTAAAACCCAAGACCCACATCTGGTCCAGGATCAAAAGGGAGGAGCAGCCACCCCTGTGATATATATATACACATATATGCGGTTGTCCTTTTACCGCAAGGTAAGAGGCCACTCTCACTGGTGTGTCCTTTGCACGAAGAGGAGACGGTTACACCTCTCCAGCACTTTTGCACATGGAATCTGTTTGCACACTGAAGAAAGAATATCAGATTGCTATGCTCACAATTTGATTGTGATTTTGCACATAGTTTTTGGACTTTGCACTATTTATTACAGATTGGACATTTTTATATTTTGCTTTGCACAGTTGCACCTAGTGTTTGTTTTGCACTTTGCACAGGATTACATATTGGACTTTGCACATTTATTTAGCTATTTTGCACAGCCCCTATGGATATTTATGTATATTCCAGATTCTGAGTTTCATATGCACGCTGCACTTTGTTATTGTTTTTTGGATTTATGTTTATGCGTTTAGCATTCATGCGTTTAGCAATCTGTTGCACTCCCATTCTGGTGATATCAGTTATCTAATTTTACTATTTGATTCTATCACTAGTAACAGCGCAACTTTGGTTGTTCCAGCACTGGTCCACACTGGGAACATTCCCCCATCCACCTATAATGTGTATGTAGCACTTACCCCCATTTAAGGGACCGGATGGTTTTGTTGGGTCTGCAAACTACCTCCAAGGCTTCCGTTGTCAGGGTGTGAGAAAAGTCTTTAGAAAGGTCAATGTCCACACAATGTAAAACCCAAACAGTCAGGCTTTATTTTACTTTGCTGAATTAGAAAACTTTAGAGGAAAGTAGGAAACGAGAGAAACACAAGGAAGGTTCAGGCACGCAACACTAAAGTCCCAATCGTCACCACTCAAGCCTGAGTGGGTATTGCTTACCCTGATAGTCCCGTTTTAGTAGTCCTAGCAGCCGGGATGAAGCACAAATCAATATTTCTAGGGATACGATCAGTAATCCTCTGCCACAGGATTGTTAAAAGTCCCGAACCTCCCAGCCAAGCAATAGTGAAGAACCTTTAAGCCGGATTGGCGTATTGCAGGGCTTGTAATGATGAATCCCTCCTTAGGTGAGCTCCAGGCCTCCTCCCAAGACTGCAGTACTGTCGCTAGTCTCCTCCGGGGCAGATCCTCCCCTGGTCTCCTTTCCTAAGAGTGGCTTCCCTCAAGTGGGCAGCTGAGGATCCTTTTTCTTAAGTATAGGCCTTAGCCAGCAGAGCTGGGCCTATCATGCAGCGATGTAGCCTCGGGCTAAAGGTGCCCGGGGCCAGAACACACACATGCACCCCATGCCATGAGGGCCACGAGGGCTACAAGGTGCACACCAACGGGTGGGCTCCCAGGGCGAAACCCCAGAACAGGACCCCAATTAATGGCGTCTGCCCCTTATGTATCTTCTCCCAGCATGCACAGCGGGTAGACCACGCACACTGTACGGCTGCCGAGAAAGGACATCCAAGGTGTTGTGATACCCCCTGTGATTCAACCTATGTCGGTGATGACAGTGCCACCTAAAGGCAGACAGGGAACACTACTGCCAAGCAGTATCACACCCAGAGCAGAAGCAAATCCAGAACAATTAATTGGTCTGAGCCCAATTACTGGCTCAGACTACCCTTAAATTTACACATAGTGCCCCCAAATATTGGGGGGGGGCGCTACATGTAGATGGGGGAATTGGATCATTTCTTTTTTTTTCATTTAACCTAATAGTTAAATGACAAAAAGTGATCAATGTATGGGCTGCCTAAGAGCTAAGACCAGCCATAGACAGTTTAAATCTCAGCTGGTTCAGCAGGAACTGGCTGAGATTTGAACCATTAATGAGCAGATTCTCTTATGATTATCACTAGTGGTTGCTATAGCCACTAGTGATAATCACTATTTGTCGGGAGAATACAATTGCTGGGCAGGAGGGATATTCCCCTGTCACCACTGTCTGTGTTGATGGGGGAATTATGCAAGTTTCTTTCCTGCAATCTGTGGACACAGGAAAGAAATTTGCACCGTATATTACCTGCCTAACTGAAAGTGAAAGTAAATTGTGAATGTCTTGAAAGAACAGGAGAGGGGAAGGGAGACAGATGGGGGAGAGAAGGGATGGAGATAATGCAGTTCAGTGATTATAGTGTACTGCATTCTGCAGTGCACACACTTACCCACGGTCCAGGCTAGAATCTCAGGCGTCATTCACACACAGCCAGGAATGTTGCTGATTTTCATATTTCCCACCCACACATCCCCTCTCTTCAGATACAGCACGCCGGGATAGTGTGGGCGGGGCTGGAAGGAGGAGGAGGAGCTGTATTCCTCCCTGCTCGTATGTGAGGAGAGTGAGGGGGGGGCTGGACTCGCTGGGCTGTGAAAGAGTGTCGTAGACTGACACTCGGCTCAGCTTGCAGTCACCACTCTCAGAATTTACAGGCTGGTTCTTCTGTCCTAAGGACGGGAAAAATCTGTCTGTTTTTTCAGTAACTGAGATGAAGGCTTGGGCCCCCTTCCCCCCCCCCCCCCACAGTGCTCGTGGAGTCCTTCCTGCAACTTGCTCTTCTCCGTGCCAATGAGGATGCAGGGGAAGGAGCAGATCGGGCGGCTGTGGTTGTGTGAGCGCTTGCATGTAGTGTCAGCGAGCAGAGGGAGGGGGGAGGAATCCCCTGCAGGAGCTGACTGGGGATGTCTTCACCCCAGGAGAGACTGTGTTACTCCAGCGGCGGCCCGAGCAAAATACAAAATTTTTTTTAAAAAAATTTGGGGGGGGGGGCACATGGTGGGGCACAGCATAATGTTGGGAAGGCCAGGGCCCCATCTGCCCCCCCACAAGGGACGCCATTGCATGGTCGACCAAAGAAGTTGAGTGCACATGCTCAGCGTCATATCCAGTGGTTGTCTTCGGGAAATAGACGTATGAATGCTGACAGCATTGCTGCAGAGGTTGAAGGGGTGGGGGGTCAGCCTGTCAGTGCTCAGACCATATGCCGCACACTGCATCAAATTGGTCTGCATGGCTGTCGCCCCAGAAGGAAGCCTCTTCTTAAGATATTGCACAAGAAAGCCCAAAACTGTTTGTGAGGGGTGTACTCACTTTTGTGAGATACTGTATATATACACACACACACACACACAAATATATATATATATATATATATATATATATATCCAAAACAGGTGAGGTGAACAGCACATCAGTAACTCTCAAAGTGCACTGCAATCAGATCGCAGGTCACATATAAAAAAAAGTTTACGGGATTGCTGCACAAACATTTAGTTGTACAGAAAAAAACATACAAAACTTTATGAATAGTATACCATAGTTACAGTTTCAGGCTATTTTAGACTCATCTAAAACAGGGGAACACATCGTAGTATGACAAACATTAAATGATCATATATATATATATATATATATATATATATATATATATATATATATATATATATATATATATATTATATATATATATATATATATATATATATACAGTATATATGGCATGGACACTTGGAATAAATTCAATTAATTCGTTAATCATATATATCAATATTTTTTTCTAATTTTCTACATTTGTTTTTAACATACTGTCACCAGAGCAGTGCAGTGTCACCATAGTGATACTATACAGCTCTGGGGAGGTGTGTAGGGTTTTGTTTTTTTGTTTTTTTTTACACTATGATTGCTTATTACAGTGATGATCACTGTAAAAGCAACCATTTTGACTTTGTGAATGACATCCATTCATGTGCCATTTACTTTGTGAATGGCATCCATTCATGTGGCATTGCGTACCATTGTGATTGCTGTGATTGGTCACAGCTATCACATGGTACAACAGGTCTGTTGTGGTTGGCTCTGTACTATGTGATCACTGTGACCAATCAGAGAAATCACAGTAGTACCCAATGGCTGTGAATGACAAGCCATTGTTTGTTTACAACTACATGATTACTGTGATTGGTAACAGCAATCACATGGTACCAGGGCCATGCACAGAGGCCTGTTACACTTGATCTGTCTATCAGTGGTAACCAAATTCCAACTGCAGCAAAATAAGCTCAGTTCAAATAAAGGATATCCAAAGGGAATCTCACCACTGATGCTGTAGGTGTGTTCAGGTCAGCAGTTGAATCCCTCAAGGCCAGGCAAGAGGTCATGCCAAACTCTGGGGCTCCACTCTTATGCCTGGCTCAGCACAGCAGCCCTCTCTAAACACTGCACAGTCCCTGGCTCTCGATCCCGGAACCTCAGCACAACACAGTCTCTACAGGCTTTCTCTATTGTGTCTACTATAAAACTATTTTTTTTCCTTTTTTTTTTTTTTTTTTTTTTTTACAAGAGCAGGATTTCTCCATTCATAAATTGTGATGTCGCGAACATAAAATTTTCCGTTCGCGAACGGCGAACGCGAACTGCCGCAAATGTTCGCGAACGGGCGAACCCGGCGAACCGCCATAGACTTCAATAGGCAGGCGAATTTTAAAACCCACAGGGACTCTTTCTGGCCACAATAGTGATGGAAAAGTTGTTTCAAGGGGACTAACACCTGGACTGTGGCATGCCGAAGGGGGATCCATGGCAAAACTCCCATGGAAAATTACGTAGTTGACGCAGAGTCGGGTTTTAATCCATAAAGGGCATAAATCACCTAACATTCCTAATGTGTTTGGAATAACGTGCTTTAAAACATCAGGTATGATGTTGTATCGATCAGGTAGTGTAAGGGTTACGCCCGCTTCACAGTGACAGACGAAACTCGGACAGACCAAACTCCCCGTTTAACGCACCGCAAACAACTGCAAACAGTCCATTTGCACAACCGCAAGGCTTTAATGATCACCTTAGATGATCACAAAGAAAATTTATGTTTTTTCTATGCAAAATTATCAAGCCGATCGCTTTTGGTCTGTTCACAATGAAGCAACGACCTTACCATCTGGGGTGTGCCAACAACGCCATTGCCAACACACTCATAGAGGTGGTCGCTTCATTGTGATACGCAAGCCCCTTCACCACAACAAGGTAACGATCACGAAGGGGAATTGACACAGGTATGTGTTTTTTTGTTTGTTTTTTTTGCAGCCACAGTGCAGCACCAGAGGCCAGAAAAATTAGGCATGTACACATGCCTGTAAAATTAGGTATTGTTGCAGCCGCTGCTGTAGCAGCGGCCAGAAAAAATTATGTTTTTCAGGCAGAAAGTGCCCTAAAACATTGCGGCTTGTGGACCATTTTTAGCCCAAGGCAGCTCATCTCATCAGGCCTTTTTTAGTCAAATGTATCGCCCACTGTCAGTCCCTTCGGGATCCATGCCTCATTCATCTTAATAAAGGTGAGGTAATCTAGACTTTTTTGACCTAGGCGACTTCTCTTCTCAGTGACAATACCTCCTGCTGCACTGAAGGTCCTTTCTGAAAGGACACTTGAAGCGGGGCAGGCCAGAAGTTCTATCGCAAATTGGGATAGCTCAGGCCACAGGTCAAGCCTGCACACCCTGTAGTCAAGGGGTTCATCGCTCCTCAGAGTGTCGATATCTGCAGTTAAGGCAAGGTAGTCTGCTACCTGTCGGTCGAGTCGTTCTCTGAGGGTGGACCCCGAAGGGCTGTGGCGATGCGTAGGACTTAAAAAGCTCCGCATGTCCTCCATCAACAATACGTCTGTAAAGCGTCCTGTCCTTGCCGGCATGGTCGTGGTAGGAGGAGGATTACTTTCACCTCTTCCCCTGTTAGATTCCCGTTGTGCTGTGACATCACCCTTATACGCTGTGGAAAGCATACTTTTTAATTTATTTTGGAACTGCTGCATCCTTTCCGTCTTCCTGTAATTCGGTAACATTTCTGGCACTTTCTGCTTATACCGGGGGTCTAGTAGCGTGGCCACCCAATACAGGTCATTCTCCTTCAGCCTTTTTATACGAGGGTCCCTCAACAGGCACGACAGCATGAAAGACCCCATTTGCACAAGGTTGGATGCCGAGCTACTCATGTCCTGTTCCTCGTCCTCACTGATCTCACTGAAGGTCTGTTCTTCCCCCCAGCCACGTACAACACCACGGGTACCAGATAGGTGACAACGAGCACCCTGGGATGCCTGCTGTGGTTGGTCTTCCTCCTCCTCCTCAAAGCCACATTCCTCCTCTGACTCCTCTTCCTCAGACTCCTCTTCCAGCGTTGCCGCAGGTCCAGCAAGCGATGCTGATAAGGCTGTTTCTGGTGGTGGTGATGGTGACCACAACTCTTCCTCTTCCTCTTCACGCTCATCTACGGCCTGATCCAGCACTCTTCGCAGGGCACGCTCCAGGAAGAAAACAAATGGGATGATGTCGCTGATGGTGCCTTCAGTGCGACTGACTAGGTTTGTCACCTCCTCAAAAGGACGCATGAGCCTACAGGCATTTCGCATGAGCGTCCAGTAACGTGGCAAAAAAATTCCCAGCTGCGCAGAGGCTGTCCTAGCACCCCGGTCATACAAATACTCGTTGACGGCTTTTTCTTGTTGGAGCAGGCGGTCGAACATTAGGAGTGTTGAATTCCAACGTGTCGGGCTGTCGCAAATCAAGCGCCTCACTGGCATGTTGTTTCGCCGCTGGATATCTGAAAAGTGCGCCATGGCTGTGTAGGAACGCCTGAAATGGCCACACACCTTCCTGGCCTGCTTGAGGACATCCTGTAAGTCTGGGTACTTATGCACAAAGCGTTGTACAATCAGATTTAACACATGTGCCATGCACGGCACATGTGTCAACTTGCCCAAATTCAATGCCGCCAACAAATTGCTTCCGTTGTCACACACCACTTTGCCGATCTCCAGTTGGTGCAGAGTCAGCCACTGATCCACCTGTGCGTTCAGGGCGGACAGGAGTGCTGGTCCGGTGTGACTCTCTGCTTTCAGGCAAGTCAACCCCAAGACAGCGTGACACTGTCGTATACGGGATGTGGAATAGCCCCTGGGGAGCTGGGGGGGTGCTGTTGATGTGGAGCAAGACGCAGCAGCAGAAGAGGACTCAGCCGAGGAGGTTATCGAAGAGGATGGAGTAGGAGGAGTAGAGGAGGTGACAGCAGGCCTGCCTGCAAGTCGTGGTGGTGTCACCACCAACTCCTCTGCAGAGCCACGCATTACATGCTTGGCAGCCGTCAGCAGGTTTACCCAATGAGCAGTGTAGGTGATATACCTGCCCTGACCGTGCTTTGCAGACCAGGTATCAGTGGTCAGATGGACCCTTGCCCCAACACTGTGTGCCAGACATGCCATGACTTCCTTTTGCACAATAGAGTACAGGTTGGGGATTGCCTTTTGTGAAAATAAATTTCGGCCGGGTACCTTCCACTGCGGTGTCCCAATAGCTACAAATTTTTTGAAGGCCTCAGACTTCACCAGCTTGTATGGTAAAAGCTGGCGGGCTAAGAGTTCCGACAAGCCAGCTGTCAGACGCCGGGCAAGGGGGTGACTCTGTGACATTGGCTTCTTACGCTCAAACATGTCCTTGACAGACACCTGACTGTGGGCAGATGAGCAGGAACTGCTCAAGGCGAGAGACGTAGTGTCAGATGGTTGAGAGGGGGCAAGGAGGACAGCAGTGGTTGACGTGGCTGAAGATGCTGGACCAGGAGGAGGATGGTGGCTTTGAGCTTGTGTGCTGCTTGTACTCGTCATCATGTGTTGATCCCATAGGCGTTTGTGATGTGAGATCATGTGCCTTCGCAAAGCAGTTGTACCTAGGTGGGTGTTGGATTTCCCACGACTCAGTTTCTTTTGGCACAGGTTGCAAATGGCATCGCTGTTATCAGAGGCAGACACACAAAAAAAATGCCACACTGCTGAGCTTTGCAATGGCGGCATTCTGGTGGTGGCAACAGCATGCGTTGATTGGCGTGCTGTCTGGCTGACCCTGGGTGCCGATACATGCTGTCTGACTGTGCCACTAGCTCCTTGCGACGACCTACCCCTCCTTCCAACTCGTCTCCTCCTCCTCTCTGTCTCCCCATGTGAACTTTCCCCCTGTTCTTCTTCTCTTCGAGCGGGCACCCACGTGACATCCACATCGTCATCATCAACCGCTTCACTTGTATCTGACAACTCAGCAAAGGAAGCAGCAGCGGGTACAACATCATCATCATCACACCGTACATCCATGTGTGTAATGCTGCCTGACTGAGACATATCCCTTTTATCTACATCCTCTGGCAATAATGTTTGCGCATCACTCATTTCTTCCAACTCATGTGTAAATAACTCCTCTGACAGATCAAGTGAAGCAACTGTGGTGCTAGTGTTGGTGGTGGCGGCAGGCGGGCGAGTGGGAACTTGAGAGGTGCCCAAAGCTGAGCTGGAGAAGGATGGTGCGTCAAGGTTCCGAGCGGAAGCTGTAGAAGATTGGCTGTCCTGTGTTAGCCAGTCAACTATGTCCTCAGAACTTTTCGAGTTCAGGGTACGTGGCCCCTGAACACTGGGCATTATTCTAGGGCCAAAGGGAATCACAGCACCACGACCACGACAGCCCCTGCGGGGTGGCCTGCCTCTGCCTGTCATTTTTTTTAGATTAGTTTAGTTGTACTATGCGTGCAAGCTACTGTGACACCAGATATGAGTGGCACTGTGCACTGGCAGAAGTTGGCACAGTAGACACTGTAGGTCTGACACACACGCTGGCAGGCAACTGACTGCTCATCTACTGCAGTCAAAACTGTTGTGTTTTTTTTTTATGTAAGCTACTGTGCCGGGGAAAAAAAACAAGCAGACTGGTGTTTTACCAGCCCTAAAAAGGGCTTTTTGGGGTGCTGTCAGGACGCTGTGCTTACAGCAGAGATCAGATGAGTCTTTCAGGAGTGGAGTGAACACTGAATACACTGGCCTAGCCTAGCTTTCCCTATAAAATCAGCAGCAGCTAAACTGTCCCTCCTCTGGCTAACACTGTAGCTTAAGTTCAGACTGAATCTAAAATAGATGCTGTCCAGGAAAAAACAAAAAAGCAGACTGGTGTTTTACCAGCCCTAAAAAGGGCTTTTTGGGGTGCTGTCAGGACGCTGTGCTTACAGCAGAGATCAGATGAGTCTTTCAGGAGTGGAGTGAACACTGAATACACTTGCCTATAGCTTTCCCTATAAAATCAGCAGCAGCTAAACTGTCCCTCCTCTGGCTAACACTGTAGCTTAAGTTCAGACTGAATCTAAAATAGATGCTGTCCAGAAAAAAAAAAACAAGCAGACTGGTGTTTTACCAGCCCTAAAAAGGGCTTTTTGGGGTGCTGTCAGGACGCTGTGCTTACAGTAGAGATCAGATGAGTCTTTCAGGAGTGGAGTGAACACTGAATACACTGGCCTAGCCTAGCTTTCCCTATAAAATCAGCAGCAGCTAAACTGTCCCTCCTCTGGCTAACACTGCAGCTTAAGTACAGACTGAATCTAAAATAGATGCTGTCCAGGAAAAAACAAAAAAGCAGACTGGTGTTTTACCAGCCCTAAAAAGGGCTTTTTGGGGTGCTGTCAGGACGCTGTGCTTACAGCAGAGATCAGATGAGTCTTTCAGGAGTGGAGTGAACACTGAATACACTGGCCTAGCCTAGCTTTCCCTATAAAATCAGCAGCAGCTAAACTGTCCCTCCTCTGGCTAACACTGTAGCTTAAGTTCAGACTGAATCTAAAATAGATGCTGTCCAGGAAAAAACAAAAAAGCAGACTGGTGTTTTACCAGCCCTAAAAAGGGCTTTTTGGGGTGCTGTCAGGACGCTGTGCTTACAGCAGAGATCAGATGAGTCTTTCAGGAGTGGAGTGAATACTGAATACACTTGCCTATAGCTTTCCCTATAAAATCAGCAGCAGCTAAACTGTCCCTCCTCTGGCTAACACTGCAGCTTAAGTACAGACTGAATCTAAAATAGATGCTGTCCAGGAAAAAAAAAAAGCAGACTGGTGTTTTACCAGCCCTAAAAAGGGCTTTTTGGGGTGCTGTCAGGAAGCTGTGCTTACAGCAGAGATCAGATGAGTCTTTCAGGAGTGGAGTGAACACTGAATACACTTGCCTATAGCTTTCCCTATAAAATCAGCAGCAGCTAAACTGTCCCTCCTCTGGCTAACACTGCAGCTTAAGTACAGACTGAATCTAAAATAGATGCTGTCCAGGAAAAACAAAAAAGCAGACTGGTGTTTTACCAGCCCTAAAAAGGGCTTTTTGGGGTGCTGTCAGGACGCTGTGCTTACAGCAGAGATCAGATGAGTCTTTCAGGAGTGGAGTGAACACTGAATACACTGGCCTAGCCTAGCTTTCCCTATAAAATCAGCAGCAGCTAAACTGTCCCTCCTCTGGCTAACACTGTAGCTTAAGTTCAGACTGAATCTAAAATAGATGCTGTCCAGAAAAAAAAAAAACAAGCAGACTGGTGTTTTACCAGCCCTAAAAAGGGCTTTTTGGGGTGCTGTCAGGACGCTGTGCTTAAAGCAGAGATCAGATGAGTCTTTCAGGAGTGGAGTGAACACTGAATACACTGGCCTAGCCTAGCTTTCCCTATAAAATCAGCAGCAGCTAAACTGTCCCTCCTCTGGCTAACACTGCAGCTTAAGTACAGACTGAATCTAAAATAGATGCTGTCCAGGAAAAAACAAAAAAGCAGACTGGTGTTTTACCAGCCCTAAAAAGGGCTTTTTGGGGTGCTGTCAGGACGCTGTGCTTACAGCAGAGATCAGATGAGTCTTTCAGGAGTGGAGTGAACACTGAATACACTGGCCTAGCCTAGCTTTCCCTATAAAATCAGCAGCAGCTAAACTGTCCCTCCTCTGGCTAACACTGTAGCTTAAGTTCAGACTGAATCTAAAATAGATGCTGTCCAGGAAAAAACAAAAAAGCAGACTGGTGTTTTACCAGCCCTAAAAAGGGCTTTTTGGGGTGCTGTCAGGACGCTGTGCTTACAGCAGAGATCAGATGAGTCTTTCAGGAGTGGAGTGAACACTGAATACACTTGCCTATAGCTTTCCCTATAAAATCAGCAGCAGCTAAACTGTCCCTCCTCTGGCTAACACTGCAGCTTAAGTACAGACTGAATCTAAAATAGATGCTGTCCAGGAAAAACAAAAAAGCAGACTGGTGTTTTACCAGCCCTAAAAAGGGCTTTTTGGGGTGCTGTCAGGACGCTGTGCTTACAGCAGAGATCAGATGAGTCTTTCAGGAGTGGAGTGAACACTGAATACACTGGCCTAGCCTAGCTTTCCCTATAAAATCAGCAGCAGCTAAACTGTCCCTCCTCTGGCTAACACTGTAGCTTAAGTTCAGACTGAATCTAAAATAGATGCTGTCCAGGAAAAAACAAAAAAGCAGACTGGTGTTTTACCAGCCCTAAAAAGGGCTTTTTGGGGTGCTGTCAGGACGCTGTGCTTACAGCAGAGATCAGATGAGTCTTTCAGGAGTGGAGTGAACACTGAATACACTGGCCTAGCCTAGCTTTCCCTATAAAATCAGCAGCAGCTAAACTGTCCCTCCTCTGGCTAACACTGCAGCTTAAGTACAGACTGAATCTAAAATAGATGCTGTCCAGGAAAAAACAAAAAAGCAGACTGGTGTTTTACCAGCCCTAAAAAGGGCTTTTTGGGGTGCTGTCAGGACGCTGTGCTTACAGCAGAGATCAGATGAGTCTTTCAGGAGTGGAGTGAACACTGAATACACTGGCCTAGCCTAGCTTTCCCTATAAAATCAGCAGCAGCTAAACTGTCCCTCCTCTGGCTAACACTGCAGCTTAAGTACAGACTGAATCTAAAATAGATGCTGTCCAGGAAAAAACAAAAAAGCAGACTGGTGTTTTACCAGCCCTAAAAAGGGCTTTTTGGGGTGCTGTCAGGACGCTGTGCTTACAGCAGAGATCAGATGAGTCTTTCAGGAGTGGAGTGAACACTGAATACACTTGCCTATAGCTTTCCCTATAAAATCAGCAGCAGCTAAACTGTCCCTCCTCTGGCTAACACTGCAGCTTAAGTACAGACTGAATCTAAAATAGATGCTGTTCAGGAAAAAAAAAAAGCAGACTGGTGTTTTACCAGCCCTAAAAAGGGCTTTTTGGGGTGCTGTCAGGACGCTGTGCTTACAGCAGAGATCAGATGAGTCTTTCAGGAGTGGAGTGAACACTGAATACACTTGCCTAGCCTAGCTTTCCCTATAAAATAAGCAGCAGCTAAACTGTCCCTCCTCTCGCTAAGACTGCAGCTTGAGAATGAATCTAAAATGGATGCTGTCCAGGAGGTGGGAGGGTCTGGGAGGGAGGGTATGCTGCTGATTGGCTGGAATGTGTCTGCTGACTGTGAGGTACAGGGTCAAAGTTTGCTCAATGATAATGAATAGGGGGCGGACCGAACATCGCATATGTTCGCCGGCCGCGGCGAACGCGAACAAGCTATGTTCGCCGGGAACTGTTCGCCGGCGAATAGTTCTGTACATCTCTATTCATGAATACAATTTATGTGATCCTGCATTTTGTTTTAATAATGCAGGTTCCAAAACAATCATCTATATTACAAACAATGTAAAAATGATTAGGGCCTTTTTTCATGTGCGCTATGCAAGTAGGTTACCAGCATATTTATATACAAACATTTCAAACAGGATAATTGTGGAATTCATTCTCCTAAAGTAGTGTTTAGCATCTATGAGGCCTGCATGTGTTCCCGGATAATGTCAACACTGTTCATTCTGTTATGTTACAATGCTGTAAGCCAGAAAACATATGCTTTTATTCAATCAGCAGCTTATTAAATTAGACTCACTCCTTTTCATACCATTGCAAAATGATATAAGCTGTTCGGTTTCATGACCTATCAATTAGTATAAATTAGGCAGTTACTAGCTAACTTTTGAAACTTCTCCCATTCATAGATGACACAGCTGGGTAGAAATTAGTCTCTAAAAATAATTTCACACAACCTGCTCGTTTCTTAGTCTCTGTCTGCTTATATTATGCTCATTCCATCTGTCAATAGATATGACTCATTCATTCGACCTTTCAATTTCACTTGCGCACATACATTTCTTCCAATTTCCTATGAAACAAACACCTTTAACTCTTAGTGGTAGTGTGACTTGAACATCTTGATAGGTAGATTATTGAAAAGGTGAGACATCAGTTTCAAGACCATGAATAAGGAAATTTTGTTGGCAATATGACTTGGCTTCAATGTAGTGTCTACACCTGACTCCAGCATAATGCAAAAACCAGAACATACACTGTGGCCTTCGTGGTGCTGCTTAAAGGATCGGCCCATCCTAAAATTGATTTTGTTGAACGCTTGAGCGCTAAACCACCTGACATTGTCCAAGGTTTCAAAAGTACAGCACATACAGGATTCAGAAGAACTTGTAGTTTCCGTAAGAGATTGGAAATAATCTGACGTATGCCTGCTGGATATTGAATAAACTACAAGTTCTGGAGTAAAATAAGAAGAAGTTCCGGACAGCCGCGCTCAAAAAAAGTTTTTGCCTTTTATTCAAAAAATGAAATCAAAAATACATGCCACAGCAGAATGAACAGAAGAGCTGACGTGTTTCACACCAACAAACAGTGCTTAGTCATGACTAAGCACTGTTTGTTGGTGTGAAACGTGTCAGCTCTTCTGGACCATTATTGACAACATCAGGAAAACCACCCTGAGAAATCCAATGCAGCCATTACTTGAGTGCACGCATGTATATATAGCTATGACTAAGCACTGTTTGTTGGTGTGAAATGCGTCAGCTCTTCTGTCCGTTCTGCTGTGGCAAGTATTTTTGATTTCATTTTTTGAATAAAAGGCAAAATCTTTTTTTGAGTGAGGCTGTCCGGAACTTCCTATTGGCTTCTAAACTGGAGGAGAGGTTTCACCTTTGTCTGACCTACCTGGAGCGGTGATATTCCCTTTCCCTACAAGTTCTGGAGGTCAGCAGCACTGATATGTAACACAGGACGAAAAACAAATGGTGACAACTCATCATCAATGGGATCACTTGAGAGGGCAAGGAAACTACTCACCTGTTTCTACAGTATTGGTCCATCACTGGACGAACCAGCAAGACGTCACTTTCCTACTGGTGAAATAGATTGTACAGCATTTCAGCCAGCGAAAATGCAACACCTTAGAAAATGTGAGTTGTTTCTTTACGCTTTCTAGTGATCCTATTGCTGGCAAGTTATGCCAGTAATTGGATTGCTCATGTATCATAGGGCACAGAGTGCCCAAGAGATATCCAAAACTGTCAGGTTTAAAATATCTCAATACTGCTCTAGGCGCAATCCAGCTACACACTTTGCACCTGCCTCTTGGGTGCTAGGGAGCAGCTTGTTTGCAGCCTTCCTGTATGCATGCATGCACTCAAGTAATGGCTACATTGGATTTCTCAGGGTGGGTTTCCTGATGTTGTCAATAATGATCCATGCTGCATTCTTTGTGTTGAAGAAGCAACTTGTGGTCTCCACTTAAACCTAAATGACAGGGTGACAACCTAGAAAAACAATATTGAAGCTAGGGAAAGAGCTACTATTGTTACCATATAACAGGTAGTGCATGAAAAGGCAGGCTCACCAGGTGTTATTTTAATAAAAATAGCAAATTCAGAAATAAAAAAAAACCTCTTTTGGAATTGTATAAAAATGTTTGAGCTTTTATGAGATTTAGTACTTAAGTTTACATCTGCTTTAACTTTTATAGCACCTTAAAGTGGAAGTAAAACCTCTTATCGTTTTCAACCAAGGAAGCTGCCATCTTGGCCTCTGTTTGATCTTTACCTGCCATGTGATCAGTTATGACATCAGTCTTTGGATGGTTAGACAGTTTGGTTGAGAGCCCAACCAATGTGACAGTTACATTCCTGAAACGTGCCGGGAATGTAACTTTTTGGAAACTGTTAAATCGATGGGTTTACTTCCATTTTAACTCAGCAAGAGGAAACAAGAAAGTATCTGCTTATTGTCTTTCTTATGTATTACTAATTTATTGAATTATTATGTTTAACTTATATTGTCTTAATATACAGTATATACTTTTCACATTTTTCCTTCTTGTCAGTTAGCTATACCATATTTAACTTTTGCACTAGTTGCAAGTTTCCAATCTTCATAATTTATGCAATCACAACACATGAAAATATTTATGGAAGGTATAAAGATAGAATGTGCTGGCAGATAAGAGTCACTCTTTCTATTTTAGTATCATCTTAAAATGTTTTTACAGGAACTTTAATTATCTTCACACCTGAAAATAGCAAGAAACACGTCTTTTATTAGATCATGCCAATAAAAGTTTCATTTGAAGGGAAAATAAAATGAACACTGATGAAGCGTACAGACAAATAATAAATTGAAGCCTATATGTTTTGCCATCCTAATAATTTGGTTATATAAGTACATAAAGCAACTAAAGGGTTATGCCGCGTACACACGACCATTTTTCTCGTGGGGAAAAATTAAATTTTTTCTCTTTGACGAGAAAAACAACCGTGTGTGGGCTTTTGATCATTTTTCCCGACGAGAAAAACGGCATTAATCACGACGAGAAAAATTAGAACATGCTCTAATTTTTCTCGTCGTGATTCACGGCATTTTTTTCCGCGGCAGTTTTCCCATAGGGAAACACTGCCGGGGAGCCTACACACGGTCGTTTTTCTCGACCAAGAGAAAAAATGTCGGGAAAACCGGCCGTGTGTAGGGGAACAAGCCGTTCCTCGTTTTCCCGTTGATTTTCTCGACTGTGTTTTCACCGTCGAGAAAATCGATCGTGTGTACGCGGCATTAGTCTCGACAAAATTGATATTTTAGTTATAGGTCGAACCTAGTGGGCTTAGTCAGCCTTTGACTTATTATATGTCTTGGAACCTCTAGCAGTGAGATCTCCTCACCGTAGTCCCGGACTCTGTTATATCAAGGAAATATAGAACATTTTCAGGTGGTTTAACTCTCCGACATCTTTAGAAAACCAAAATGTCAGTTTTAGGGGGACAGTGTTGACAGTGTACACCTAATATTGAAAACAAATGGTAGTCAAAAACAAAAGGAGGATATTTAACCACTTGCTTACTGGGCACTTAAACCCCCTTCCTGCCTAGGCCGATTTTCAGCTTTCAGCACCGCGTCGCTTTAACTGACAATTGCGCGGTCGTGCGACGTGGCTCCCAAACAAAATTTACGTCCTTTTTTTCCCACAAATAGAGTTTACTTTTGGTGGTATTTGATCACCTCTGCGGTTTTTCTTTTTTGCGCTATAAACAAAAATAGAGCGACAATTTTGAAAAAAAACACAATATTTTTTACTTTTTGCTATAATAAATATCCCAATTTATTATTTTTTTTTTTTAATTTTTCTCACTTTAGACCGATACGTATTCTTCTACATATTTTTGGTAAAAAAAATTGTAATAAGCGTTTATTGATTGGTTTGCGCAAAAGTTAAAGCGTCTACAAAATAGGGGATAGTTTTATAGCATTTTTATTAATAATTTTTTTTTTTACTAGTAATGGCGGCGATCAGCAATTTTTATTGTGACTGCGACATTATGGCGGACACATCGGACACTTTTGACACCATTTTGGGACCATTGTCATTTTTACAGCGATCAGTGCTATAAAAATGCACTGGTTACTGTAAAAATGACACTGGCAGTGAAGGGGTTAACCTGTAGGGGGCGCTGAAGGGGTTAAGTATGCCTAAGTGAGTGATTACTACTGTGGGGGGAGGGGACTGACTGGGGGAGGTGACGATCTGTGTCCCTATGTACAAGGGACACAGCATCGGTCTACTCTCCCTGACAGGACGTGGATCTCTGTGTTTACACACAGAGATCCACGTCCTTGTCTGTGTACCTGCCGATCGTGGGTGCTTGGCGGACATCGCGGCCGCCAGGCACGCGCATCGGCATCTCAGTGAGACGCTGGGCATGCGCGCGCGCCGCTGGCGGCGCTCGCGCACCCCCCAGTGGCCGCAGGGAACGAAGCAAGGGGCGGACGTCAATTGACATCCTCCCGGGATTCTAGGTCCGCGCTGTAGCCGTCATTCGGCTATAGCGCGGGCCTGTAGTGGTTAAGGGTCAAATCTGGCATCAGTTATTTTAATTGCATGTTTTTTTTTATTGCATAATCAATTTCCTATAAAAAATGTTCAATTCACATTCAAAAAATATCACATCTGTATTTTTTACATAATACAGATATTTATCTTAAACCTTTATCTCTCATCTATTTATTTTCTTATATCCACTTCATTCCACAATCCACATACCCCTTTCCTGCACTCCTCCACTTACACCTCACAATATTACCCTCCCTGGCGGTATGATTATGTCAGATTTTTGATGATCAAAGCGGTATATTGTTTTGCATGGAAATTTGGCGTTTTATATTGTAGGCCGGTAATTCTTAGAAATAACACACTTAAATCTGTCCAAACAATAGTCTAGTAGACATCCCGGGTATGATAAAGTTTGAAACACAAAATCATAAATTATAATATAATAAATACAGTAACTATAAATAATTATAACAAATAATAATATATTAATAATAAAAATTATTCAATAATGTAATCAAATCAAAACCACAGAAATTTGCTCAGTTGCAGAATTGTCGCTGTCATTACTTTCAGTGTTTGCTGACGAATTTCCCCACAAATCGCTATCGCTCAATTCTGCAAGTGATTCTAATTTATTATCGCTGTTTTCTAGCTCGTCTAAAACCACTTTTGATGTAAAGGGACACTTTTTGGTTGCTATGGACAATCTCCAGTTTCCAGGCAGAAAGAACAGTATTTATAATATAAAAGTACATGCAGGGCACTGGACAAACCACAAGGGACAAAAGGGATGTGAAATAATTTGATACAGTAATGTAATCTGTAAGATTACAGTATACTGTATGTGTAATGTGTTTTTAACTTTTTGAATTTGGCGCCGTGCTCCGTCCCCATGCGTCGCGATGCTCGCAGGTAATGGAGCTCAGCACTGTGATGAATCGAGCGTACACACAGCGGGGAGACATCGCAGGATCCTGGGGACAAGGTAAGTAACAGTAACTTTTCCTGAATCCTGCGATGCAATCCCGAGGGTCGCTCGGGGTTACCGTTTTTGGTACTGAAAATTCACCCAGAGCCACACTCAGGATTGCCGCTAAGGAGGTTAATCAGTGAGACCCTGCTGATTTTTTAAAGGTTGATAGAACTTTTTTTGTTAATTATTGTAATGCAGTCAGGCTGCATGTGCCATAATGAATATTAGACATGTGCATTGATTTTCGTCCGAATGCATTTTCGTCCAAATTTCGGGGATTTTCACATTCGTTTTAACAAACGATAACGAATCCAAAATCCGAAAGATCCGACATAAAAAATGCTTTATTTTTGTTTTATTGCAACAAAAGTTCGATATAGATAGAAGATTCAACATGACGGTGACAACAGCGATCTGTGTATCGAACCTGCGGTCGAATGTGCCTAACCTAACTCTATTAGTCCAAGATTATTCGACATAGAGAGAAAAGATTCAACATTATAGAGACATGAAGATTCGACGAAGCAGCTAAAAACATACGATCACCGCGAGCGGACATTTATGGTGAAATGCTCCGCCCATAGGCTATAGAAGATTTCTAACGTTGGTTGACTAGTATTAATAATTAATAAATATAATTATTACTAGTCATACAACATTAGAATTCTACTATAGCTTGTGGGCGGAGCATTCGACCGGAAATGTATGATTACGGTGTCGTACAGTTTAGCTGCTTCCTCAAATCTTCTTAGAACATAAGCCTTCAATGACAGATTTGACCTTAATTAATTCGGATTTTCGGACGAATGCATTTTGTAACGAAACAAAATAAATAAAAACGAATTTTGGAAGTAACTAAATAATTTTATTTTTCGGACGGAAACAAAATTCCGAAACGAAATATTTCAGTGTGCACATGTCTAATGAATATGTCTTTTTATCAGCAAAGTGCTCCCTCAAGGGTTAAAAACCAGAATCTGGCAGGAATTGGAGAGGTAAGCCAGGTACACACCGCTAACATTTCTGGTTGGAACCGCTGTACTAAATGATAGAAAGAAAGAATGAAGACGGCATGAAAAGCTAAGAGCGCTGATCAGGAACCAGTCAGCTGCCGGTTTTCCAGCATGAAAACGGATGGCTTCTGTCGGACTGGCTGCCTTACACACGGGCCGAATGTGTAAGCAGCAACCCACCTCTTCAACATGCCACCTTGAACACTGCTTCTCAGGACTTGGGAGCAATGTTGATTAGAGCAGTGTTCAGCCAAGCCACTGCTTGTGTGTGAAAGACGCTGTTTGGTCTGACTATCCTATTGCTGCTAACAAAGAGTTTTGAAGCTTTGCAGACAGTCCCAGATGGAAAATTATTGGTAGGGTTATATGATTCTGTAAGGCCAGCTTAAATTGGTTCTGAAGGCAGAAGTTTTTTTTTTATCTTAATGCATTCTATGCATTTGTAGCGGGTATTTGAATTTAGGGGAAGCATTTGGGTGGTAGTGTAACCCAGATGCACTGATTGCTAGGGAATCCGAGACCCTTTTGTGGTTCTTGGAGGACTCAGGTGGTGTGAAGTTCCCTGTGGCCTACAGGTGGCGTTGTCGCCCTGGCCGGAGTTGAACTCACACCGCAAGACTGTGCCTTGTCCCTTCCTGGCGCTGGTACAGCGGGGCGGGGAACCTGCTGGAACGCAAAAGGAGAGGAGATAAAAGGGGCGGACGCCCTGACCTGGGGGTTCAGAGTCGGAGGACATGGCCGCACCCAGGCACCTTCAGCTTGGGTGCTGGCGTCCCGGAGTTCCGGGCCCAGGTGCCCTTGACCTGGCCGGAGCGAGAGATGGAGTCCATCTCAGGCACCTTTAGCCTAGGGTAAGGTACTATGGCGGATGCCTGGGGCTCAGTACCTTCGACTGAGTTCCGCAAGGGTGGAGGAATCCGAGGGGAATCCGAGGGGCCCTCCGGTGACTCCCTTGGACGAATATCCTTCCCCTGACAGGGGCCGTGCTAGCGAAGGTAATTCATGTTCTACCTCATATAGTCAGTGGCAGTGACTATTCGCCACTGGTGACACTACAGTGGTTAGCGATACCGTGAAGGATTGTGCTGAACCGTTGCAAAGGTCCCAACTTGACTGTGCTGTATGTTTATTCGCTGAGAAGAATAAAACTGTGTTGGACCTATTCAGTGTGTGGAACTCTGGTTACTAGGAGCAAACGGGAGTGAATCTGAGGAAAGGATTTGACCCTAGGACACCTACACAAAGCCCAATCTTTCTGGTCTTCACCTCTTCACTATGGAGGACATGGGCCGTGGTGTGTTGCATCCCTCCCCCCAGTACTAACCCCCTAGACAAGACCAACAAGCCGAGAATGAGAAGGGATGAGAGGGGTGAGGTTGCTACACATTAAGATAAAAAACCTTCTGTGTGCAGCAGCCCCCCTCAGCCCCCCTAATACTTACCTGAGCCCCATCTTGACCCAGCGGTGTTGCATGAAAACCTTGGCTGCCCTGGACTCTCCCTCCTAACTGACTAAGACACAGCAGTGGGCACCATTGGCTCCCGCTGCTGTTAAGTAAAGTAAGTGACCCAAGGGGGCAGGGCTAAGCCACGGCTCCGCGTCAGAATGGACACAACAAGCAGTGGTTTTGGTTCTGGTGCCCCCATAGCATGCTGCTTGCTGTGGGAGCACTCGGCAGGAGGGAGGTGCTAGAAGCGCTGGCAGGGGACCCGAGAAGAGGAGGATGGGGGCTGTTCTGTGCACTGCACAGAGCAGGTAAGTATAACACGTTTGTTATTTTTAAACAAAAGAAAAAAAAAAAACAAGACTTTAATGTCACTTTAAGTGTCATCCAACTTTTTATTGACGAATAGCTTGGGTTGAGACAGGGAGGTCTGAATAGCAGGGACTGGATTTTTACTTTTACACAATCTGTGAAATTCATTGGGTACATACCTTCTTTAAATCTGTGTCATGGTATTGTTACAACTTGTGATAGATTTGTGTCAATAAGGTGTATATATATCTGTCACGACTCTGAAAGAACTGTGGCAAGCATCTCTCCTGCGAAGTGGTGGACTTATACAGGCAGGGAAGCTAATTTGAGAAGTTGGTAGAGTAATGGAAACCCATCAAATATTTGTTCTTAGGCCTCGTACACACGACCGAGTTTCTCGGCAAGAACCAGCAAGAAACTTGCTGGCAGAGATGTCTTGCCGAGTAAATCGGTCGTGTGTACGCGGCTATCGGGTTTCTCGTCGAGAAAACCGACAAGTAACCTTGACGAGAAAATAGAGAACCTGCTCTCTATTTTCTCGTCGAGATTCTCGTCAGCCTGTTTCTCGACAAGAGAAGTGAGTGTGTGTACACTTACCTGTCCGCCGGGAAGCCCGCGCATGTTCGAAATGAATTTGACGCATGCGCGGTAGCTTCCTAGGCATAGATAGGGTATACCAAGATGGCGGCGACGGCATCGAATGTGACGAGCGCATGCTCGTCGTAGTCGATGACGTCACCGCGTACGCTCCATTCAAAGAACCGCGGGTTCTTTGAATCGAGCGTGTATACACTCGGCCGGGACAATTTTCTTGTCCAAGAATCTCGTTGAAAAAAACGACATGTTTTTTTCGACGAGAATCTCGGCCGTGTGTACGAGGCCTAAAGGAAGAAAAATTTGACCAATTACTGTGTAAAAAATCTATTGGATTCTATCATTGGGGAACTGCTGCCTTTTAAAAGAGAAAAGTAGCCTTAAACACAGTCTTCTACCATAAACCAGTCTTATATTTTTTTTTATTTTTTTTATTGGATACGTTGTATAGCAGAAAGTAAAAAAATATTGTTTTTTTATTTTTTTTTCAAAATTGCTTTTTTTTTTTTTGTTTATAGAATAAAGAATAAAAACCACAGAGGTGATCAAAGACCACCAAAAGAAAGCTCTATTTGTAGGAAAAATGGACATCAATTTTATTTGGGTACAGTGTCGCACGAACGTGCTATTTGCATAATTGCAGTGCCGTCTCGCAAAAAATGGCCTAGTCATTAACCACTTAAGGACCGAGCCCCTTTCTGAGATTTGGTGTTTACAAGTTAAAAAAATATTTTTTGCTAGAAAATTACTTAGAACCCCCAAACATTATATATATTTTTTTCTAACACCATAGAGCAGGGATATGCAATTGGCGGACCTCCAGCTGTTGTAAAACTACAAGTCCCATCATGCCTCTGCCTCTGGGTGTCATGCTTGTGGCTGTCAGAGTCTTGCAATGCCTAATGGGAATTGTAGTTCTGCAACAGCTGGAGGTCCGCTAATTGCATATCCCTGCCATAGAGAATAAAATGGCAGGCGTTGCAATACTTTTTGTCACACCGGTCTTACAAGCGCACTTTTTTTTGAAAAAATACACTTTTTTGAATTAAAAAATAAGACAACAGTAAAGTTACCCCAATTTTTTTTATATTATGAAAGATAATGTTACGCTGAGTAAATTGATACCCAACATGTCACGCTTCAAAGTTGCGCCCGCTCGTGGAATGGCAACAAACTTTTACCCTTAAAAATCTCCATAGGTGACGTTTAAAAAATTCTGCAGGTTGCATGTTTCGAGTTACAGAGGAGGTCTAGGGCTAAAATTATTGCTCTCGCTCTAATGATCGCAGCGATACCTCACGTGTGGTTTGAACACCGTTTTCATATGCGGGCACTGCTCACGTATGCAGTCGCTTCTGCGCGCGAGCACATTGGGACAGGGCGCTTTGAAAAAAAAATATTTTTCATTTATTTTACTTACATTTTTTTATTTTGACACTGTTTTTAAAAAAAATAAAAATTTGGGTCACTTTTATTCCTATTACAAGGAATGCAAACATCCCTTGTAATATAAAAAAGCATGACAGGTCCTCTTAGATATGAGATCTGGGGTCAAAAAGACCTCAGATCTCATATTTAGACAAAAATTCTATATAAAAAAAATGTATGTCATTTAAAAAAAAAAAAAAAAAGTCCCTTTAAGAGGATTGGGCGGCAGTGACGTTTTGACGTCACTTCCGCCCTACAATGATATGGAGATGGGTGGGGGCCATCTTCCCCTCACTCATCTCCATACCCAGGCAGGGACAGAATCCGATTGTCTCTGCTGCTGCCGACGGCTCCGGTAAGCGGCGGAAGGGGGGCCCTCTCCTGCCACCGATAAAAGTGATCTTGCGGCGTATTCGCCGCAGAGAGCACTTTTATCTGAAAGAGGACCGCCCGCTGAAGAAGAGGATACTGAGGTTATGGTAGCTAGCTGCTACCATAACAACGGTATTCCTCTTCAAAGTAGCAACGTATTCCTGCGGCGGGCAGTCTGTAAGTGGTTAAGGGGGTAAAACCTTCCAGGGCTGAAGTGGTTAAAGTGTTTTATATACCATCCTGAGGAAGTGGCCAATGTAGTGCAACAAAACGCAATAAATATCAAATCCATGAAGAATCCATTTCTCAGCTTCTCTCTCCACATTTGGGCGCCTCTACTGACACCAGTTTGCTGTTTTTTGGGGCTCATAAACCTCCTTCTGTGAACACACCAGAATCCTGAGACCGTAGATCCTAAGATTATCTGGATCACCCCACCAAGCATCGGGAGCGACCTTACTCTGTGCAGGGACAGTATTAGGCACCATGGGGAATTAGGTCTGACTTGAGGCATGAAGGGAGTGATATTGACTATTTTTCTCTCTTCTCACCCATTCATCTGCTCTATAAAGATAGTAGGGACAGGATTTGTTGCACATGAGTGCTTATAATTATTGCATGCTGAGTGTGCGCACGTTGCATATTAAGATCACAAAACACAATTAGCAGAAATCTAGCACATACCAGTGAAAGGCTTGAAAGAGGCCATCATGCAAAGCTTCACTATTAGATTTATGCCAAACTAATAAAATACTAAATCAAATATTAAATATTGTTAGATGTAAGTAAACATTATTAGATGTAAGTTAACATTGTTTGATGTAATTTGCATTGGTACAATAAGCACAGAAGTAGCCGAGACTGCTCAGAGTCTCGTGAAAAAAGTTTCATCTGATTTATCTGAAGAACACAGGTCTATTAAAAAGTAATATATGGTTTTAAAATGTAATAGTGTAACACTTTTATAGCAAAAAATGGCAGCCACAAGGACCAATATATAACTAGGACATGAACAGTGAATATGAAGTTGCACTTTCAGGTGATTTGTGATATGGTAGAACAATGTGGTTAAGCCATCCAGTATTGTGTGACACAGTCAAGTTAGCAGTGAAGTTCTTGTTTTCCTTTGCAGATATACCGTGAAGCTGACGGCTGGGAGGTTAAGGCCATTTTTCACAAGGAGGATGTCGGCAACCAGAGAATATCCTCGGGGGGATCTGTTAAATTGAAAGGATCTAATTGGTTAGATCGATCATTGTCAAGCAATCTTTGCCCTTTTATTCATATAGGAGATCTTGGAGTCCAGTAAGCTGCTGTTCAATTCATGATGAGGGCATTGGTACAGTGGTGTGTAAAAACAAAAAAAAGGTATCAATATACAATAAAGAGACACATGTCCTAATGGTGTCCACTGTAGTATTTTTAATGGAGTGTAGCACACTGACCTTTTCCTGCCTTCGGCTCACTTGCAGGTCAAGGCACACCGTGCTATATGCCCGTACCCTCCTGTTTGAGGAGGTTGAGCGGTGTTAACAATTTTGGGTCCTGCAGCAGGTTCTCCCAGCAGACTGGTTCTCATCCCCTAAAGTATAGGGACAAGTCTATATTATTCCCCAGTAATCTCCTATATGAATAAAAGGGCAAAGATTGCTTGACAATGATCGATCTAACCAATTAGATCCTTTCAATTTAACAGATCCCCCCGAGGATATTCCTCAGTAAGGCCAATGTCCACACCACTTTAACTACAACGCTGAGTTTATTTCAATAGCAAGTTCAAGTTCAGCAGACAGGAAAGGTGGATGAGAGAAAGGACAGCAAGGTTTGAGAGATAGGTCCAAGCACAAACTGGTATGATAGTCGCTACTCAATCCCGAGTAGGTTTAGCTCACCCGGATAGTCCCCTGTAAGAGCGGATCCTAGCAGCTGGAGTGATGCTCGAACGTTCACGTTAGGTTTTCCTTGAGATACGATCGGGAGATCCTCTGCCACAGAATCTTTAAGTCCCAAACTTCTCAGCTGTTGCAACACAAGGACAGGTGCCAGTGATAGCACGTTGCAAGGCTTTTGGTGGATCTTTGAATCCCTCCAGAAGGTAACCAGGCCTCTCTTTCACCGTGAACTCTCACCGGCCCATCAGAAAGTTCCTCCCCCGGTCTCTTCTTCTTAGAGCGGGTCCACCCTTTTTCCCGGGCACCCTGGGATTCTTCTTTTGGAGGTAGGCCCCAGCTAAAGGTGCTGGACCTACTAATGGAGTTGCAGCCCCAGGCTAAAGGTGCCTGAGACCCATGCACGCGCGCACCCCTGGCCTGGAGGGCCGGGTGGCGCGGAATGCTCACACTCCAGACTCCCACCGACTCTCGACTCCCCAAAAGAATGGCGTCTGCCCCTTATGTATCCTCTCCTAGCATGCACAGCAGGCCAACCACACCCACCGTACTGCTGCCGAGAGGACACCCTAAGGCATAGCAATGTCACCCACGGTTCAACCCTGACCTGATATGGCAGTGCCACCTACAGGCCACAGGGAACTGTGCATCAGGCTACATCACACAGGCAGAAGCGAATACTAACAAATCAAAGTGGTCTGAACCTGGCTACTAGCTCAGACCAACCCCTAAATTTAAGCACATAGCACCCCTGAAAAGTAAAGGGGCACTACAGGAGGAACAGAGGGGGATGGGAGTGTAGGGGCAGTTGCTGAAGCTCAAGTGGTTATAATGGACTATCTATCCTCGCCCAAGAGGTTATAATGGACTATCTATACTGATAAACAACAACATAGTTCTCATAAAATAAGCTATTTATTACATATAAAATGACATACAAAGTTCATTAAATTCTCAAACACAGACAAATACTACGGGTTCCCCCGAAAGGTAACTGTTGATGTAGTATATAGATTGGTCTTTCCTCAACTAGTTTTGCGGTATATACTGTATACCGCTTCCTCAGGAGGAGTTATCTATATAACAAATGACACAAAACAGGTGCAATGTAATTCAACCACTTAAAAAGTGATAATAATACAGCCAAGGTTATAATAGGAAGATCTGCTCACCCAACATTATTTCTAATGTTTAATGCTTAATTTGTATTAAAGAAGTGCCACTGTTTGTGTTTATGATTTTTGTAGAGTATACTCTGCAAATATGCTCTTTTTGAGTGAAAGGTGTCAGTGGGAGGAGCTCAGGTGGTCTGCCATGAACTACATGGATTAATAAAGTAAACAGTAGCTAAGCAATCCAGAGTATGGTATTCTTTTTTTTCCTTTGTCTATGTACTACAATACAGGCGCATTGCTTTGGTGTATAGGGGTGCCATGTAAAATTAATTATTATGAGTGTTATAGCAATGCAGAAGTACCACTGGTCAGCTTCCAACAGCAGTAAATAAACTATAATAAATAAATAAAAATAAAAAAAACTTGCACCTTCATATAAATTCAAATCCTGTAAGAATCAGGAACTATTTCCAGTAGTTTAATCCATCCTAACAGCTCCAAAACAGTATTCATATTATGTGAAAGTCCCAGTTTTATCCCACTGGCCGGTGTCTGATTAAAAATAAGTTGCCCGGCCAAGCTGGGGCCCTTGAAGAAAGCACAACTGTTCCTATCAGAAAACAGATTAACTAGTATGATGTTAGACTTTTTCCAGTCCCAGGGCATCTTCTTCTGGGTTTCCGGGTATGTGCTCTCATTCAGTTAAAGTCCAATTTAGGTCAGACAGAGATAGAAGTTGCTGATGATCGCTCTCTTTCTATCCTGCTGAGACATTCCCTCTTTTCCATCCTTACAAGTGGTTGGAGTGCTTTCAAGTAGTCTAATCTCACCAGACATCCAAATCACACCCTACAATAGAGAAAAGTTTTCACCCGATTGTGGTCAGCTATGGCAGGGATTCGTTCATCCAGCAGAAGCAGCTCAGTCTCTTTCCCATACACCTGCTTGCTTTCAGGACCGTCCCCTCACATGTAGCATTGCACAGTGTATAATGGCAGCACCAGTCTCTGATCAGCCCTCTTCTCCTGGGCAGCAAAACATAAGATAGCTGCAGCAAACTCTGCCGACACACCACTGTTCTCCCATCACTGCAGCCTTGTAGTGTTCTCCCTTATCTGCACAGCAGAGGAAAATGGTTGCAGCGGCATTGGTCCACAGAGTGGCATCCTGGTGGCAAAACAGAGCTCCTTTTCTTCAGCACCCCAGTTCACTGTCCCCCTGCCCTGTTACATAACACCATCCTCCAGATCCATTCAAGATGGCTGCTCCCTGCACTATAGATGAGCATTTCAAAGTAGCCTCCTTTGAATGATGGCTGCTGCACTTCTGCTTTAATGATTAATGAATATTCAGTTTAACCCTGTCTACACTGTAGAATGTTACAGGAGTAACAAAGGAAGAAGTTCCACAGCAGTTATCAGCAACAGTCTAAGTTACATCATCAACAATTGCATTAGGGTTCCAAAGAAACAATTAAAGGGGAACTTACCGTATCTTAAAAATTACAACAAGCAATTTTAAGCCTGGTACACATGTGCCAAATATCAGCTGGTAGTGACCCATGTGAACAGTAGCCTGTCCGACGGAAGCTGACTGAGCATCCAGCTTCTGTCGAACAGGCATGCTGGAAAACCAGCAGCTGATCTACATCCGATTAGCACTTGTAGCCCCTGTCCCCCAGTAAGAACACATTACATCCGTGGGGAGATCGCTGTACTAAAATCACATTCAGTACAGCGAGCTCCTCCCAAGTTCCTCCATTTTTTTCAGCCCACTGAGTTGAACAAAAAAAAACGAATAGTGTGTACCAGGCATTAGGAATGTTTAGTAATGATAATTTACATACAGATACCCTTAGATAATTCACCCTGTTCCAAATTATTATGCAAATTCTATTTCAGTGTCACAAAGTTTAAATATTTAGTTTTTCAGTTAAACTCATGGATGGCATTGTGTCTCAGGGCTCTTTTGATCACTAAAAACAACATCGGACACCAATTAAAGGAAAAACTACTAAAGGAGGGTGTTCCACATTATTAAGCAGAGCACCATTTTCAAGCAATATGGGGAAGAAAAAGGATCTCTCTGCTGCCAAAAAGAGTGAAATAGTTCAATGCCTTGGACGAGGTATGAAAACATTAGATATTTCATGAAAACGTAAGCGTGATCATCGCACTATTAAGAGATTTGTGGCTGATTCAGAGCACAGACGGGTTTCGTGCAGATAAAGGCACATTGAGGAAGATTTCTGTCAGATCCATGCATCGGATCAAGAGAGCAGCTGCTAAAACACCATTACATAGCAGCAAACAGATATTTGAAGCTGCTGGTGCCTCTGGAGTCCCACGGACATCAAGGTGTAGAGTCCTCCAGAGTCTTGCAACTGTGCATAAACCTTCCATTCGGTCACCGCTAACCAATGCTCACAAGCAGAAATGGCTGCATTGGGCAGAAAAATATATGAAGACTAATTTTCAAACAGTCCTGTTCATTGATGAGGGCCGTGAAACCCTGGATGGTCCAGATGAATGGAGTAGTGGATGGTTGGTGGATGACCACCCTGTTCCAACAAGGCTGCGACGTCAGCAAGGCGGTGGTGGAGTCATGTTTTGGGCCGGAATCATGGGAAGAGAGCTGGTCGGCCCCTTTAGGGTCCCCGAAGGTGTAAAGATGACCTCTGCAAAGTATGTGGAGTTCCTGACTGACCACTCCCTTCCCTGGTACTGAAGGAAGAACTATGCTTTCCGTAATAAAATCATCTTCATTCATGACAATGCACCATCTCATGCTGCAAATAATACCTCTGCATCATTGGCTGCTATGGGGATAAAAGGAGAGAAAGTCATGGTGTGGCCTCCATCCTCCCCTAACCTCAATCCTATTGAGAACCTTTGGAGCATCCTCAAGCAAAAGATCTATGAGGGTGGGAGGCAGTTTCCATCCAAACAGCAGCTCTGGGAGGCTATTCTGACATCTTGCAAACAAATTTAAGCAGAAACTGTCCAAAAACTCACAAGTTCAATAGATACAAGACTTGTGAAGCTGCTATCAAATAAGGGGTCCTATGTTAAAATGTAACGTGACCTGTTAAAATGTTTAAAAAGTTAAAATGTTGTTCAAAGTTTGATTGAAATAGCTTTTGATTTCAGTAAATATGCTGCACACACAACAAATGACAATTTTCAGTTCTTTACAACCTAACGTGTTTTGAAACTTACTGTGTGTAATAATTTGTATTGTATTGTATTGTATTGTGCATTGTAAGTTTATTATTTAGAAAAAAAAAAACTGTTATCATTAGGTGGTTTGTTCAATAAAATTTGAATTGTACTTAATAGTTGATAACATGAGAATTATGCTGACTGTTGTTTACATCAATTATTTAGGTAAATGAGAAAAATATAATAATTTGGAACAGGGTGTAGATATTT
Organism: Rana muscosa; assembly: GCA_029206835.1. NCBI lineage: Eukaryota > Metazoa > Chordata > Amphibia > Anura > Ranidae > Rana > Rana muscosa. The sequence continues at coordinate 138,734,525 of CM055119.1, forward strand.
TTCTTTTACTCTCCATTCCTCTCAAAATGGCCATTTTTACAGGGCACATGGTCATGGTCATCTCTCCCCCTACTTCCTGGAATGTTGGGTCTGCTTCCTGGAAAATGTGACAGTGCGCATCATTGAAAAGGAAGACACTGGTGATGTAGTCTTCCTAGTATACATCTGTGAGGGCAGGGTTACATCATAAGTCTCTCACTCAACCTAGAAGTAGAAAAAGAGTAACTGTAGGCAAAAGCGTAGAGATTTTGTTTAACTAATGAATCAGTTCAACAGGGGGCCCGGGCACCTGACAAACAGGAGGGGGTTATTGGAGTGGCACGGGCAATACTTAAAACTGATCCCCTATGACTCCCCCTGCAGTACAGCCAGCTTCTCCTCCTCTCCCTCCTGTTGGCTTTCAGCTGCTGCAGGTGGAGCCACAGGAAGATCAGTTCCAGTATTTGTGCCCCCCTGCTACTCCTGTCACCCCCCTTTCCCACTGTTCCATTACCCCTATGTGGCCCCAGGCAGCACTGCCAGCTTCTTCTCCACTCCCTCCCACCAGCTGCAGCTACTATGGGTCACGATTCAGGATTAGGGTAGACCCCTGATTTTTCACCAAAGCCCCCTAAGAAGGCTGTTGAAAAAAATACACATAAAAAAAAAAAGAAAAAAAAAAAATGAAGCACACATGCTTTTCTCTCTGAAGAACAATCCAGTTGGCTCCGGTTGGCTCCAGCCACATAAACAAACCTCTGATTTACACTGTACAGGCCACAGCGCATGTGTGAATGAGCCCCAAAACCTCATTAATTAATTAAGTTTTATTTAGTTCAGTAATTCAATACAGTTTTATCTTTTAGACTTAGCAGGAATTTTGTAAGTTGTGTTGTTTGTGTCCGCTAATAATGATTTTATTGTACAAGTTTTTCTTTTTTAATAAATCTGCAAAAATGTCAACAATTCTGTGTTTTTCTGTCAATATGGGGTTCTGTGTGTACATTAATGAGGAAAAAAATTAACTTAAATGATTTTAGCGAATGGCTGCAATATAACAAAGAGTGAAAAATTTAAGGGGGTCTGAATACTTTCCGTACCCACTGTATATATATATATATATATATATATATATATATATATATATATTGTAAACTTTGGGGGTTATAGCTCCACGGGACTAAGTGCATAAACCGTTGTACTTTGAGCAGAAAGGCTTTTATTTGTGAACAAACCAAAAGAAACAAGCTTGATTCAGCACACAGAAAAATATCAAAACAAAAGTCCACTTATCTTCCAGCATAAATCAAAGTCCTGCTTGTCTTCAGCACAAGTATAAATCAAAGAAAAAGGCACATACAGTTTTGTAGGGGAACTTCCAGGGCTCTTGCTGAACTTTACCAGCTCCTAGCAGACACACAGCTCATCTCAGGTGCAATCCTCATACTCCTTTCACACACCTCTAGCACTACTTCCTGTTATATGAGCTGTTTTCCTGGAAGCCCTTAACCCCCTGTGTGCTGACTCCCAGTGGTCAGGAGTGGAGGCTCTATCCCACCCGAATGTCACTTTAGAGCCTCCGAAATTCCGGGCCCCAAATACCTATCTATTAATACAAAGAGGACTGTGAGCCAGTCCTGTCTGGACTATTTATTTTGCCCGGAACTCCTCACCCATTCTGGGTGACCTCCTGAGCACCATTACTACTCATTAAAGGGACCATAACCCAAATATTGGTGCTATATAGCAACCGTCCAGGACCCAACCTTGGCGTCCTGTACATATCCCCCCCTCTGCCTCAACGCGGAGGTGTTGGAGGCACCACTCGATATCATACAATGGACTCGGGAGAGGGCATCGGCATTCTGATGTTGTCTCCCGGGTCTGTGTTCTACCACGAAATTGAACTCCTGGAGAGAAAGAAACCACCTTGTCACCCTGGCATTGGTGTGCTTGTTTTGTCTCATCCAGGTAAGAGGAGCGTGGTCTGACATCAAGCAAAACCTCCTACCTAGGAGGAAATATCGTAGGGAGTCCAAAGCCCACTTGATGGCCAGACACTCCCGCTCTACCACAGCATAGTTTTTCTCAGCTGCCGTCAGCTTCCTGCTAAGAAAAACTACGGGATGCTCTTCCCCATTGCTTTCCTGCGACAAGACTGCTCCCAATCCCTCACTTGAAGCGTCTGTCTGCACTACAAAATCTTTTGCGAAGTCCGGAGCTACCAGCACCGGATCCTAGCATAATGCCGTCTTAAGCTTTTGAAAAGCTTTCTCGGCTTCGGCATTTCACTTTCTGCCCTTGGTCAAGTCAGTCAGCGGTGCAGCAATGGTGGCGAAGTTGGGGACAAACCTCCTGTAATAGCCAACTATGCCCAAAAACGCTCTGACCTGCTTCTTGGTTAGGGGACGGGGCCAGTCCAGTATGGCTTCCACCTTACTCATTTGGGGCTTCACCAACCCCCTACCCACAATATACCCTAGGTACTTGGCTTCCTCCATTCCAATGGCACACTTCTCCGGATTGATGGTGAACCCTGCTCTTCTCAAGGAGTCTACCACTGCCTGAACCCGGGGAAGATGGGACTCCCAATCAGTGCTGAAGATGACTATGTCATCTAAGTAGACAGAAGCGTACTGTTGATGTGGGCGCAACGTTTTGTCCATGGCCCTTTGGAACGTGGCAGGGGCAGAGTGTAGACCAAATGGCATCCTTTTGTATTGGAAGTGGCCTTCTGGGGTGGAGAAGGCTGTTTTCTCCCTGGCTTCCTTGGTCAGGGGGATCTGCCAGTACCCTTTCGTGAGGTCCAGCGTGGTGATGTACCTGGCAGGACCTAACCTCTCAATTAGCTCATATACCCGTGGCATGGGATACGCATCAAATTTGGAGACTTCATTAAGTTTTCTAAAGTCGTTACAGAAGCGGAGGGTGCCGTTGGGTTTGGGTACCAACACGATTGGACTCGACCACTCGCTCTGTGATTCTTCAATGATTTCAAGTTCGAGCATTCTTTTAACTTCGTCAGATACCGCCACCCTATGAGCTTCTGGGATACGGTAAGGCTTTAACCGGATTTTTACATTGGGTTCAGTTACGATGTCATGTCTGATGACGTTGGTGAGCTCGGGCAATTCTGAAAACATGACCCTATTTCTTTGCAGAAACTCTTTTGCTTGCTGGGTTTGGGGTCTAGTCAGTGTGGCAGCAACCTGCACCAGGTCGATCCCTGCATGGTCCCCTGACTGTACCCCTACCACCGCAGATACCTGTTTTCTGTCTCTCCAGGGTTTCAATAAATTCACGTGATAGATCTGGTAGGGTTTTCTTTTCCCTGGCTGGTGTACTTTGTAGTTCACCTCACTTACTTTCTCTACTACCTCAAATGGACCTTGCCACTTGGCTAAGAATTTGCTCTCCACCGTGGGTATTAGAACAGCCACCCGGTCCCCTACTTGAAATTGTCTAATTTTAGCCGACCGGTTGTACACTCTTCTTTGGGCATCCTGAGCCTTCTGCATGTGCTCCCTCACCAGCGGCATCACCTTAGCCACCCTCTCTCGCATTTGAGAGATATGCTCTACCACGGTTTTATGTGGTGAGGACTCACTTTCCCACGTTTATTTTACTAGGTCGAGCAACCCCCGGGGCCTTCGTCCATATACTAACTCAACCGGTGAGAAGCCCGTGGATGCTTGTGGAACCTCCCGGATGGCAAACAACAAGGCAGGGAGGAACATATCCCAATCCTTCCCGTCTTTCTGGACCACTCTTTTCAACATGGACTTTAGGGTTTTATTAAACCTCTCGACTAGGCCATCGGTCTGCGGGTGATAAACGGACGTCCACAACTGCTTAATCTGAAACAGTTTACACAAGTCCGCCATCACCTTTGACATAAAAGGGGTGCCCTGGTCCATCAGCATCTCTTTGGGGAACCCCGTTCGTGAGAACATTTGAAACAACTCCCGGGCAATGGCCTTAGAGGAAGCTTTCCTCAAAGGGATTGCTTCTGGATACCTAGTTGCGTAATCTAGGATGACTAATATGTATTGGTGCCCCCTTGCCGACTTTACCAGGGGTCCCACCAGATCCATAGCGATCCGCTCGAATGGGACCTCAATAATTGGCAAGGGTACTAGAGGGTTTCTATAGTGGGGCACTGGGGCAGTTAACTGGCAAATGGGACAAGATGCACAATATCTTTTAACCTCGACCTTCACTCCTGGCCAGTAGAACCGGTCGGTTATCCTGGCCTCTGTTTTCTCTGCCCCCAGGTGTCCTCCCAATGCGTCGTTGTGGGATAGATCAAGGAGCATCCACCTATATAGTTGGGGAACTAGCAACTGCTCTACAGTTTCCCCTCGGCTCTCAGCTACCCGATATACCAAGTCCCCCTTCAATGCAAAATGAGGAAACCTCTGATCTGCCCCTGGCACTTGTGAGACCCCATCAATGACAGAAACCTGCTCTCGAGCATTAATCAAGGTAGGATCCTGTAATTGGGCGGTGCCAAATGCACCCCTGGATACATCCAGGTCTGGATGCACTGGCCTCGAGGATGTTTCCCCCTCCTCCTCCTCAGCCGGAGAGAGCCCCTCATCTTCCTCCCCCAGCATGACTTGTAATGGGAAAACTTCCCCCCCTCAGAGATCAACTCGGTTTTAAGACCTGGAACAGAAACATTATCATCCAAATTAGTATTTTCTGTAACTTCATTGTCAGTGACAGGTAGCTCCATATTTGTGGGGGTTTCCGGCCCGGATCCCTCAGACTCTGTCCCTTCCCGGCCCAGTGTCCCCAGTTCTCCGGGCAGCCCTATCTGTACCTGGTTCCATAGTTCAAGGAATAGTGGACAGTCCCGCCCCACTATGATGTCATGAATTAAACTCTTTACCACCCCAACCTCTTGTGTAACTGAAATATGGCCATATGAAACCGTTACCGGGACCAGGGGGTACTCCCTGGTGTCCCCATGGATACACACTACCCGTAGAGTCTTATTCACTGGGCCGAGTCTCCCGAGCACCCTGGCATGTACCAGTGTTATCATGCTACCTGAGTCCAGTAGCGCTTTAGCAGGAAGGTGGTTCACCCACACTTCACACTCGAACCGTCCTTCAGCCAGATCAAGATGAGTGGCACACACTCTTTGAACATAGAAGGAGCTTCTCCGACCGGTCCCACAGTCCATAGGCTCCTCCTGCAGCGGGCACTGTGCCCGGGTATGCCCCCAGGACCGACATCACCAACACTGTTGGTCCCCCATCCGTGGGACAGGAACCAACCTTCGTGGTTCTGCGGAAGATGATGCAGGTTTGCGGGTTCCAATGTCAGGCAGGGCTTCTCTCCTAGGTGCTGTGGCTGGTCTGGTTGCCCTTGGTGTGGGTTCCCGACGCTTGGCAGGCCCAAGCAGGTCCTCTACCACTGTGTACCTTTCGACCAACTCAACCAGCTGGTCAGCAGTTGCAGGGTCTCCATGGCTTACCCAGCGCTGTAGGTCATCTGGCAGGGACCGCAGGTACCAATCCATCACCACCCGTTCCACCATTTGTGGGCCCGACAATTTTTCCGGCTGCAGCCATTTTTTCACCAGATGCACTAGTTCGTGCATTTGGGACCTAGGTGGTCGGTCAGGTTTGTACCGCGAGCGATGCACCCTCTGAGCCCGGACGGCTGTGGTCACTCCCAGGCGGGCCAGGATCTCTGCCTTCAGCCGCTCATAGTCGCTGATGTGCTCAGATGGGAGGTCAAAATAAGCCTTTTGCGGGTCACCGGTGAGAAAAGGGGAGATAATACCAGCCCATTGGTCACGGGGCCACCCCTCTCTCTCTGCTATCCTTTCAAAGGTAGTGAGAAAAGCTTCTACGTCATCACTGGGTGTTAGCTTTTGTAAAAAATGAGTGGCTCTCACGGACACTTGGTTGCCAGTGGCAATGACCACTTGCTCTCGTCCCTGAGCCAGCCGCTGTACTGCCTCCTGCAATGCGGCCACCTGTGGAGTGGACCCCTGCTGGGCCGTAAACTGGGCGGCTAGCAGCCGTGTGATTTCCTGCTGCTGAGCTGAGCCATCGCTTCCTCATGGCGACGGTTTGCCTCTGCTAGAGCTTGTTGTTGGGCCGCAGTGGCTTGCTGTTGGGTCACAGTGGCTTGTGCCAAAGCCTTGATGACCTCCTCCATGCCTTTGTCTGCTGTCTGCAATGTCTGAGCTGACTTCACCCAAGACATGCCATAAGCACACTGTCTCTTTAAATGTCAGTTTGTTTTAAACGGTTTTTGCAGCTGCAAATGCACTTTGCACGCATCCAAGGCACCAGTTGTAAACTTTGGGGGTTATAGCTCCACGGGACTAAGTGCATAAACCGTTGTACTTTGAGCAGAAAGGCTTTTATTCGTGAACAAACCAAAAGAAACAAGCTTGATTCAGCACACAGAAAAATATCAAAACAAAAGTCCACTTATCTTCCAGCATAAATCAAAGTCCTGCTTGTCTTTAGCACAAGTATAAATCAAAGAAAAAGGCACATACAGTTTTGTAGGGGAACTTCCAGGGCTCTTGCTGAACTTTACCAGCTCCTAGCAGACACACAGCTCATCTCAGGTGCAATCCTCATACTCCTTTCACACACCTCTAGCACTACTTCCTGTTATATGAGCTGTTTTCCTGGAAGCCCTTAACCCCCTGTGTGCTGACTCCCAGTGGTCAGGAGTGGAGGCTCTATCCCACCCGAATGTCACTTTAGAGCCTCCGAAATTCCGGGCCCCAAATACCTCTCTATTAATACAAAGAGGACTGCGAGCCAGTCCTCTCTGGACTATTTATTTTGCCCGGAACTCCTCACCCATTCTGGGTGACCTCCTGAGCACCATTACTACTCATTAAAGGGACCATAACCCAAATATTGGTGCTATATAGCACCCGTCCAGGACCCAACCTTGGCGTCCTGTACAATATATATATATATATATATATATATATATATATATATATATATATGTAGCGATACCTCTATGTCTCTCCTCAGATAGTATAGGCCTCCGATTTCTTTCTCTTGGGTCCTGCAGCGAGTTACCTCTCTCCGTTGAAGTCTTCACCCTATTATGTAGGAAGAAGATTATTTTCTTTCTTTGCTCTAAGAAGGCCAATGTCCACACAGTAGGTTAAACCCCAATAAAAAAGGTTTATTTTTATACGTTGCTTGAGGAACTTGACAGGAAAGTTAGAATGAGAGAATATGAACAGGGAGGTAGGTTCTGGCAAGCAAAACACTTAAGTAACACTCGTCGCCACTCAAGCCTGAGTGGGCTTTTGCTCACCCAGATAGTCCCTCTTACAGTGGTCCTAGCAGCCGGTGTGGAGCAGGAACAACTACTTGCAATTTCCAAGGGATACGATCAGGAGATCCTCTACCTCAGAATCCTTAAGTTCCGATTTTCCCGGCCTAGTAACAATAAAACCTTAGGTGCCAATGGGGCACGTTACCAGGCTTTTGGCGGATAGGAATCCTTCCCTCTTTCAGGTGCCAGGCCTCTCCCGAGACCGCAAATCTTTCACTAATCCCCTTGGGACCGATCCTCCCCTGGCTTCCTCTTCTTCAGAGCGGGTAACCCCTCACTTGGGTACCCTGGGACTCCTCTTCGGGTGTAGGCCTCAGCCAAAGGTGCTGGGCCTACCTGCAGCGATGCAGCCTCGGGCTAAAGGTGCCCGAGACCGAAACACACGCACGCATCCCCAGCCATGAGGGCCATCGAAGGTGGGGTAACGTGCCGAACAGGACCAAGGGGTCCCCTGGATCTCTTTACGCCCGATCGCCTAAACATTACAGACATATATTTGAAATATCACATGGCCATACTTGTATCAGGAGAAGTGCACAGACCTACAAGTTTATCCCTAGTCTTAGAATGACACTAAGTGACTAAGAGAGGCAATGCCTAAACAAATAACGGAATAACGGAATTAATATTTTGCTACATAAACCAATGATAAGAAGTTCCACCTTCTGGGCTAGGCTTATTAAAATTTTTATGAGCTTATTGCCCAGAACGGTATATAGGACCAGGAGAGGAAGCCATGTGGACAACACACAACACCTCACCACACCCTCGGACACTACATTTGACTTCATCTACACTTCACACACAAAACTTGACACTTTAGAACACACAACACTTCAGGACACCCTCAGACGTCACTCCCTCACAATTCATACACACCTCATACACTTATCATTACACCTCATCATCTAAACACCTCAGGGACACCATGACGCAGCTCCACCCTGACGAGACACCCTTTTGGGAAAGGCAACCATTTAAGGGTACTCTGGTAACGACCATTGTAAGCCAGCAGCCATTTTGAAAGGGTAAATATGTTACATTGATCTTTCCTAATTCATTGACTTTTTGAGAATACATTTTATAGATTTTTTGTGATATTTTGATTATTATTCCCCCGATATAATAACCATTTTGGATTTTTCTTTAACTTTATTTCAGTTTTTTCAATTTTTAACATCTTTTGTTTGGTGCTATAGTAGCGTACCATTTGTTTTGTTTTTTACATAGTTTAACTCCTACTCTTCCTGCAGGTGAGTAACTGTAAGGCTGTGTAAATCACAGACCTTTGTCTGATAGTTAATTATACATACATGGTTATTGTGTCCACGGGAAGAAATTATTCTGTATAGAAAAACTAATTAGCAAGTGTTGCATAACAATTTGTAATTTATGTAAGATTTTATTTATGTACATCCATAACCTAAATATTTATTGTGAATCCTTTTATAGTGAATAAATATTACATATTTAGCCTGTATTCATATTGTTTGGTGTGTGTTTTAAAAAAAAGAAATTTTGATTGGTAAAACTACTCATTATCATTATCATTCAGGCAATTCCTGACGCAAACGCACAACACTATGGGGCGGTGGATGTCGGCAGAAATGTGTCCGCTGACACCCACCAGAATCCGATCCAATCCTCTCTGCTGAAAACAGACAGATGGGGATCCATCACCCATTCATCTGAGGGATCGGATGACAGTCGGATGGAAACGAACAGGCAGTCCGCTTCCATCCGACTGCCCCATAGTGAACAGCGGGCTGTGTCTGTGTTAGCTCTGTATAGTGGAGCAGACATGGACCTGTCATCCGCCTGCTCAGCGGGGATCAGCAGAGAGATCCCTAAAGAGCAGGCGGACCCACTTGACGGAGTCCGCCACATCTGAAAGGGGCCTTAATTGGTCCTGGTTATAAGTCTATCATTGGTACTCTGCTTTCCCTATCTGTAAGCTGCAGGTAGCCATGGTCATTCAAATCTTCAAAAAGCAGGTCTTACCTGTGCTCAAGGTCATCAATTCATTCATTTCTTGTTCCCAAATCCTTCCCCACAGAGGGGAATTGAGGTTTTTCCTACATGCACATGGGGCCAAAATGTGACGTTAGAAGCACAGACTTAAGGGTTTTATAGATTCACTAAATAATTAGCAGCCAGTAGCATCTATACATACAGATATCACATTATAAATCTAATAAAAAAAAATTTTTACCACCTTCATTTCAGCTCCCTTTCCAGCAATCCTGCTTAGAATTTACAATCATCCTCTCCACCGAGATAGCATACGATATCATTACAAGTTAATTATGTTTTCAGATTGTCTGCACACCTTTCTTTGTACATGGAGTTATAACAACATCATTGAAAAGTGGAAAGAATCATTTCTTGGAAATAAATTGAAACCAGATTAGTCCCAAAGGTGTTCAGGTAGCCATGATTCAAAGGACATCAAGTACATTGTGCTGCCACGCGCATACAGTGGACTTAAAAGACACATTCCCGTCATACAGTAATTTAGTGCTTGGTTCTCTGCATTCAATGGTGCTTGAAATAAATTGTATTTTCTTTTTTTCAAAAGGGCTGTTTTTGGTGATGCTTGGACTGCTGTAATTACTAGATCAAATTAACAGGAATTTTCCTTCAAATTGCTTACTGTATATATCCAGATGTGCAAATGCATATTGCCTAATTAAATATAAAATGGTCAGCACTTTTAAAGTGTATTTACTTTTAATTCTCTGTTTTGCTGCATGCAGATACATTGTGCTTAACTTAATCAACTTGATGAGTCGGTCTAGACTACTTGATCAGGCTAAACTTTGGTCCTCACTCTGCTTTACAAAAGAATGCATTATTTGACTATTAAAGTGGTTGTAAACCCTTACATATACCTAGTTAAGTGACTGGCCTCAGGTGATACACAGAGATGAAAAGAGTCCTCCTGCATAAGTTGTACCTGTTTATCCGCTGTCATCACTCCTCTACAGCTGTTCAAAGTGCACAGATTACACAGATTTTCTGAGCTTCAGCAGCCAGTGGGTGGATCTTGTATCACACACAACACAGCATGGAGCAGGGAGCTGAATGTAATCTGATACCTAAATTGAGGAAACAAAGACACCCCCCCCCCCAAAGATTTGTTTCTTGATGAACAGAACAATTGAGTGATCATCTGAATGTCCGTCAACTTTATTTACACTGATTGAAGCACTTTATGGACTTTAATCATATGGTCATATCATATGTTTGCATATCCTATACATGCAGGGATTTTTTATTAATTTACTAATATTTAATAATTTGGTTGCACACTTTATTTGTTACACACAAATACACATTATAGAAGGACATGCTTTGCTAATTTTTCATTCCAGTGTTTTGTTTTGTTTTTGTCGGTTCCTTTACCTTATTTATGTTGAAATATCGGTTCTCTTCCCACTTATTTCGCCGCAGCGGTGTACATAATTTCTGACTTTGCATTGCCTCCTGGGAGTGGCATCATGAACAGCTGATGTGACGTCAACACTGCGCATGCGCAGATGATTTTAATGGGTCAGGGAAAATTTTAGAATGGATTGCTGACTGAGCGGAGTGCCAGCTGCCTCGTGCCAGCTGCACTGCATCCACCCCCACCCCCAATACTGACACACCCCTAGGCTGCTCTGCTCAGCTGTAGGGAAGAAGAGAGGGAGGGGGAAATAGAGCGATGTTGGTACTGCTAGGGGAGAGACCTAGGTCTGTGCTTGGACAGGGGGGCGGTGGGCGGCCGTGCATAGCACTGTATGTGTGTATGGGAGGCAGCGTCTCCTCCAATCAGGGGCCAAATAAGCTGAGTCTGAGTACAGAATACTGGAAGAGGGACACTGTGGCTTCAGATGCCCACACTGCAGATGGCCGTGCTTTACAGGACCAGAATAAAGTAACTTATATATGCTGCATAAACACAAAACAGGGGACAGTTTACAAAAAAAATTGTCCCGAACTCCACTTTAACCACTTGACCTCCAGAAGCTTTTGCCCCCTTCATGACCAGAGCATTTTTTGGTATTCATCACTGCACTACTTTAAATGACAATTGTGCGGTCATGCAACACTGTACACAAATGTATTTTTATCATCTTTTTACACAAATAGTGCTTTCTTTTGGTGGAATTTGAGTACCACTGGGTTTTTTATTTTTTTATGATATAAAGGAAAATGAATGACAATTTTGAAAAAAAAAGCAATATTTTCTACATTCTGTTATAAAACATATCTAATAAAAAAATATAAAATTAAATATTTCTTCATAAATTTAGGCCAGTATGTATTTTGCTACATGTCTTTGATAAAACAAAATCTCTATAAGTGTATAATAATTTGGTTTGTGCAAAAGTTATAGTGTCTACAAACTATGGTATATACTAGAATTTAGGCAGCTATGACATTATGCTAGTAATACAAAAAACATACACACAGCACAGTGGGAAACTTGACCTAATGAACCCCAAAGTCCTATAAGAACTCTATCGGTGTCTAAAATTCACGGTGGCTGCCCCAACACTAAAACTATCACATGTCAGACTGGTAATAGCATTTTTGTAAATTTTTCTTTGCTTCTGTTTGCCTTTAAAAAAATAAAGAATTGAATTATTCTTGGAGGACAAAACTACTATAAGTTGTCACAAAATGTACATATAGCACCCTCCTAGTTAGACTGCTAGGCAAATTTAGTTTTTTAGGTAGATCTGAATTTGTGGCGTGATTCTCCCCTCCCCCTCCCTTTTTTTGACTATACTAGTAATGGTGTTGATCAGCAACTGTAATAGTGTGGCGGGCAATCTGGCGTTAGCTGACGCTGGCTGGGAGGTACACTAATTGACATCAATAGTGGCAATAATACGGTGATCAGTGCTATTTCTGTACACTGTCGCTGTACTAATGACATTGGCTGGGAAGGGGTTAACATCTAGCGGTGATCAAAGGGTTAACTGTGTGCCTAACAATGTGTAATTTGTGTAATGTGTGCTGCTTTTACTTAACTATCTGGCTGTTTTTTCTACTTGCTTGGCAGGGAGAAGAAACAGCCAGATCACTGTTAACAGTACATAGAGTTATGTGTATTGGTAAACACAGAACTCTGTGTGTGATTGAGCACAGCCGATCAGCATCAGCTGACAAATTCATGCAGTGTCCAATCACAGCATGGGTCGGCAGGGGACGAGCATGAACCCAGAAGAAAGGCCGCAACGTATAAGTACGTTGTCCGGCCTGTAGCTGCTGCCCCGCTCGCAGTACAAATACTGTGGGTGGGCGCAAAGTAGTTAAACACAGTACATTTACTGTGGCAGGCAGGATGACGTACAGTACATGTACGTCATAGTGCCTCTTCCAGCCCCGCGCAGTGGCTCCCTGTGCGATCACATGATCATAATGCCAACAAAGCTGTTATGAATGAATTTCATTCATAACAGCTGTGATTCTTACAGATTACAGTACTGTATCAAATAATAACACATCCCCTTTGTCCCTAGTGGTCTGTCCAATGTCCTGCATGCACTTTTATATTATAAAAATTGTTCTTTCTGCCTGGAAACTGGAGATTGTCCATAGCAACCAAAAAGTGTCCGTTTACAGCAAAAGTGGTTTTAGACCAGCTAGAAAACAGCAATAATAAATTAGAATCACTTGCAGAATTGAGTGATAGTGATTTGTGGGGAAATTCGTCATCAAACACTGAAAAACACTTTTATTATTATTATATTATTATTTGTTATAATTATTTTATAGTTATTTCTTATATTATAATTTATGATTTTGTTTTTTGAACTTTATCATACCCGGGATGTCTACTAGACTCTGGTTTGGACAGATTTAAGTGAGTTATTGCTAAGAATTACAGGCCTACAATATAAAACGCCAAATTTCCATGCAAAATAATGGTACCGCTTTCCGCACCTAAAATCTGACAGAATCATACCGCCAGAGAAGTTAAATAAGCAAGGATCTCACTTATTTTTCCAACAAAGTAAAAATGCTAGCATAAAACACTAAAAGAATACTACAGCGCATATAAAACAAAAGAACATAGATGATACTTTACCTAAGGTTGTCCTTGGTTTTCTGTAGGTTAGCTGGTCTCCAGGAGAAAAGAGGAAGAACTCTAGCTGGCCATTACCGTTTAAATCGCACGCAGACACCACCCACTCAAACACCATCTGCCTGCCTGTCTAGTCCTCTGTCCAATGGAAATCCAAAAGAGGCCGTCCTTCCTAATCAACAGGGAACATATTCTTCTCCTGCCCATCTTCCAGGAAGCATGCTATAGACTCCACTAGGGGCAGCATTACTCCATGAATCACTGCTTGTGACCTGGGTCATCTTCCAGTAACAGCTGGCCTTTGATGTTGCTGTAACTTAGGAAATCAGTCATTTTAAATCGCACCTCCCCAGGAGGTTTTATCTGATGCTCCTCTACCCCCCATACATCACATCAAGAGGTCTATGCGAGAACATCCTGTTAGATTATGAATTCCCATTTATGACTCCTTATTACAAACACCCTGCTGGGTAAATTTGCTGTACTGGCATTCCATGATGACAATTTCCAACACAGGCCAAATGGCTGTCAACCAGGCAGTAAAACTCCAGAAATATAGGATATTGAATCATGTTGCCTTCCAACACCAGTTAAAATAGCACAGTACTATTTTTTCGCTATTCATAGCAAAAAATGGCCTGGTCATGAAGGGGGTAAAACCTTACGGAGGTCAAGTGGTTATATAATGTGCCTTCTGCACAAGGGAGCAATTCGGTAGCTGGGGGGCATGTGGTCAGACTTTACCCTGCAGCTGACAAGGAAGACAGGGGAAAAGTACAGGGTGGTAGATAGTAAGCACCTGGAGGAGCTGGGAGGCTACCTAGGCTCATTACCCAGCAACTGACAAGGAAGATGGGAAGAGCTAGGAGACAGCCTAATACAGACCTACCTTCAATCCTGCACAGTTGTATAGGCTCCTCTCTTTTATACAAAATGAATTACATTTCTCTCACATTTTGCATTAGAAACTGTAGAAAGTCAAATAGAGTCACTTCATGGCTGAAGAAATTCTAGCATTATCAATCCTTTTTCTCCCCAGTCTTGCTCTCCCTGGCCTGCCATGTCCATTTTTTGGATTTTAGTTCTTTCAATAATGGAGGCTGGGCACTACACAAGAGAATTACCTGGTCAGTTTGCACGCAAATGCAGCCTGCCTAGGAATGCCTACTCCCCCAGATGGACATCCATCTATTAAGGCGATTTAATGCTTACATTGACCCACTGCTTGCATCAGGACTCTTGAGGGGAGCACTAAGTTAGGTTGATGTGATATTTTCAAGAAAGCTATGTGCAGCCCCCTACTGGCCCTTCCCACCAGCCATAATCTGCCTACATAGAAAAGCACAGAGTTGGGTATGTAATGAAAATGGAACAGGTAATTTGACATTTTTATTAGAATGTTGATAAGGGGGGGGGGGGAAGAGGAACAAGATACGCAAAATAAAAGCAGATTAAACTTCTGCTTCAGATACATTACCAGCCCGGAAAAGATATAAAACCTTGAAACATGTTGAATGTATTTACAAATAGTTGCCAGTAAATTCAAGCTTTTCTAATCCACCATTATAGTCAGGGGGATCACCGTAGGCCATCCTCTTTAAGGATTTGAATTGTTGTGCATTCCAAGATGCCCTTTTGTACATTATTGTCTTAAAAGAGAAGTATGCGGTTTACAAAAAAAAAACCTTATACTAACCTAGGTGAATGCAGCATCGATCCGATGCTAAATCTGTCTCCCACCACCTTTGCACTGAGAACTGAGTGATCAAACAAAACTAATCAGTCAGTTCTTCCCTCCGCTCTGAGAAGAGAGTGCTGGCTGTTAGTCACTGGCTCTCTGCTCTACTCCTCCAGCGTTCACTGGAGTGTTGGGCTTTGGAGGGGGGAGAGTGGCTGACTCAGTCTCCCAGCAGTGCAGCTGAGAGGCTGAGCGAGTTGCCAGTCCAGGCATCTGGGTGGATCCCGACTGTAAAGTCAAGATCTTTCCCCAGCCTGGACCAGCTGAGTCACATCAGTCAACAGTGTCCTTTAGCCTGCTGTCGGCTAAAAAAGGGTCAAAGGAGTACATAAAGAACTTGCACTCCTGTTATCCATAGAAGAAGTATTGCCAAAAAAGCAATGTTTATGGGTTGCAGCCATATGTAGTACCCTCTTAGGTAGGCTGCTAAGTGGTAGGTACATTTAGTTTTTTTCTGGTCTCACTATAATCAGTGAAATGGTCTTCAATTACTTTAGCCTGATTTAGAGTTCACAGGCTGCTGATTTAATTGCTTCCTCCTGCTTTCAGGATACTGCGGGAACAGCCTAAATAGTTAGCTCTAGCTAATATCTGGGAGATATGCACAGCAGGTGACTGGGGAAGCTAATAAATAGTGTGGGCTCTGGGACAGCTGGGCCTTCCTGCTACAGGGATTCCACCAGCCTGGGCAGGGGTCAATTTCCCCCCAGCAGGCTACTGATTCAAGCTGACAGTCATCAAGGTCCCAGCTGTGGTAGACCTAGAAGGCCTATGCCTGAATTATCTCTGACACCCCGAGGTTTTACCTGATGGATCTAATCTGAACAATCTCACTGATATATCTGTAATATGGTTAGTAATATAGCCCGGAGTATCCCATACCCTGTAACCTCTCCCACTGTTCCAGTTATCAGCAATAAATCACTAAAAAGACATTCCCCATGACTGCTTTCTTGTGTCAGTGTGCTTAGATTTGGTGCTCTGGTGTGCTGGCAACCTTTGTGCTAGTGGGCAAGAACCCTCGTCATTATCATTATTAGTGTCATTATCATCATCAATCAGCGACCCATTCGGAGGTTGAGCTACACATTTAGTTTGCTATTTTATCACTTGTGCCAATGAGCAGTTATACGTAATAAAGCGGCTACCAAGTGTAGTTTTCCAAACACAAAAAAATATATACATTCAGGCCCCATGCACACGAGACGCTGTTATTTGCTGTTGAACGCGTGTTCAGAGGCAGTTGGACGCTTTTTTCAACTGCCCCTGAACCCATTCAATGTTATCCTATGTGTCCATGCACACACTCTCGTTTTTTGGCGTTTACAAGCAGTTGCGTTTAACCTCGTTTTTCCAGAAGCAAAAAAATGGGTTCAGACGCAAAAGTTTTCCACGTTTCAGACGCTAAACGCGGCTAAACGCGGCTAAACGTGGTACCGGCGTTTTGCCGCGTTTGTGTTTATAAGCGTTTTTAAAGGTGACCTATTTTTTAACATTAGAAATCTCAAAAATGATGGCAAATGATGAAAAACTATTAAAAAATATAAAAGAAAACTGTAATTGCTTGCATTGCATTGTGGACAATCCACAACTTGTGGCAGGTAACGTGGCAAGTGGACAATCCACAGCTTGTGTCAGGTGACGTGGCCAGGTGACGTGGACAATCCACAACTTGTGGCAGGTGACCTGGCCAGGTGACGTGGCCAGGTGATGTGGCCAGTGGACAATCCACAACTTGTGGCAGGTGACATGGCCAGGTGACGTGGCAAGTAATGTGGCCAGGTGACGTGGCACGTGATGTGGCCAGGTGACGTGGCCAGTGGACAATCCACAACTTGTGGCAGGTGACGTGGCCAGGTGATGTGGCCAGTGGACAATCCACAACTTGTGGCAGGTGACCTGGCCAGGTGACGTGGCAATTAATGTGGCAGGTGACGTGGCACGTGATGTGGCCAGGTGACGTGGCCAGTGGACAATCCACAACTTGTGGCAGGTGACATGGCCAGGTGACGTGGCAGGTAATGTGGCCAGGTGACGTGGCACATGATGTGGCCAGGTGACGTGGCAAGTGGACAATCCACAACTTGTGACAGGTGACGTGGCTAGGTGACGTGGCAGGTAACGTGGCCAGGTGACATGGCAGGTGACGTGGCAAGTGGACAATCCACAACTTGTGGCAGGTAACGTGGCTAGGTGACGTGACAGGTAACGTGGCCAGGTGACATGGCAGGTGACGTGGCAGGTGATGTGGCAAGTGGACAATCCACAACTTGTGGCAGGTGACGTGGCTAGGTGACGTGGCAGGTGACGTGGCCAGGTGACGTGGCCAGGTGACGTGGCAGGTGACGTGGCAGGTGACGTGGCAAGTGGACAATCCACAACTTGTGGCAGGTGACGTGGCCAGGTGACGTGGCAAGTGGACAATCCACAACTTGTGGCAGGTGACGTGGCCAGGTGATGTGGCAGGTGACGTGGCAAGTGGACAATCCACAACTTGTGGCAGGTGACGTGGCCAGGTGACGTGGCAGGTAACGTGGCCAGGTGACGTGGCAGGTAACATGGCCAGGTGACGTGGCAAGTGGACAATCCACAACTTGTGGCAGGTGACGTGGCCACGTGACGTGGCAGGTGACGTGGCAAGTGGACAATCCACAACTTGTGGCAGGTGACGTGGCCAGGTGACGTGGCAGGTAACGTGGCCAGGTGACGTGGCAGGTAACATGGCCAGGTGACGTGGCAAGTGGACAATCCACAACTTGTGGCAGGTGACGTGGCCAGGTGACGTGGCAGGTGACGTGGCAGGTGGACAATCCACAACTTGTGGCAGGTGATGTGGCCAGGTGACGTGGCAAGTGGACAATCCACAACTTGTGGCAGGTGACGTGGCCAGGTGACGTGGCACGTGATGTGGCCAGGTGACGTGGCAAGTGGACAATCCACAACTTGTGGCAGGTGACGTGGCCAGGTGCCGTGGCAGGTAACGTGGCCAGGTGACGTGGCAGGTAACATGGCCAGGTGACGTGGCCAGGTGACGTGGCAAGTGGACAATCACAACTTGTGGCAGGTGACGTGGCCAGGTGACGTGGCAGGTGACGTGGCAAGTGGACAATCCACAACTTGTGGTAGGTGATGTGGCAAGTGACACGCTAAATACAAGTACACTGCTGCTCTCTCAGCTGCTGCTACTCACTCTGGTCTCACAAACTGGCTGAAATGGTTAAAATTTACTGTTTTTTGAGCTTAGGGAGGGTCTTATGATGAAACGCTTATAAACGCAAACGCGGTAAAACGCGGCTAAACACGGCCGCAAACGCTGCAAAACGCACTTTTAAATGCCGGTTTCAGCGTTTAAAAACGTGTGTTCAGCAGAGTTTGCACCTGCGTCTCGTGTGCATGGGGCCTCACATGTATATTTTTACACAATTGTGCATCAGAAGAGTTAAAACAGAATAATTTATTCCAAATAAACATTATAGCATTAGCAAATTATTTGTAGAGCAGGAGGACTCCACAGAGCTCATTAGCTACTTGAGTATAATTTAATCAAGATTGCTACAGAGCTGTACACAGGCATCTCACTACACATTGTAATTGTCATTTAATTTCTGCACTTGTGTTTGCTGAATTATCAGTTTTGTCAGTATATTTGGTAATAATGTGTTGAAAGTAGGGCTGTTACTGATTAAAATTTTCATGTTCGATTAATCTTTTTTTTTAAATCGATTAATCGACTAATTTTTATTAATTATAACGCACATAGATCCAACTACTTTTAGCTGATCTCCTTGCAGGCCGATTCCCAGTGCAGCTACCAACCACTGGAAAAATGGATAGCAGGATACAAAAAACACACAAAGGCAGCGCTCGATGGGAATAGCATTAAAACTTTTATAGTCTTCAAGTAGGTAACAAAATAAATATTGCACTGGAGATAAAATCAATGTAGCTACATAAACTGTAAAAATGGTGCGAGTAATACCAAACGGTAGCAAAAGCAGTCATAAAAACATGTAGCTAATTATGATACTGGTATAAAAATGTGTACAACGATACTACTGCTGAATCCAGATGAGGAGGGGTTAACATCAGTCCGTTGGCATGTAGATGTCCCATGAAGGGAACTATCACAACTCCCAGTGGATGGCTGTAGAATCCCAGGTTGATAGAGGGAAGTGTAACAGCCCTTGCGTGTGGCAGATAGTAAGGTCCCGCCGGCATGCAGATATGAAGGCACAGCAAAGGAGCCCTTCAGATGGAGACGGCAAGCCCAAAGAATTTTGATCGATCAAAACAATCAATCGATTAATCAAGGAATTAATAGTTAATTTCCACAGCCCTAGTTGAAAGGGTACACAAAGTGTTATATTATCAAGAAGGTTTAGGGAAAGGTAACATTTTCACCACCCCCACCATGGATTATTTTGAGTAGAGAGGGGGAAAGTTTAATCTCTAATATTGGGCAGATGTCCCTCCTTTCTCAGCACATTAGACTGCTCTTGTCTTTCGGGTAAATTAACTTGTAGTGTTACTGACCCTTGTGTTCTCTTTTGGGTTGATTATAAGGAAGAGCATGTTTACTTTTGATTGTCTTGTTCTTAGTAAGGTGGAAATAAAAATTTGAAATACCGGTACTTCTACCCTTTAGGTTTCAACAGCTATACTGTTATCGCCAGCAAATAAGCATAATGAATAGGGGGCCTTGGGCCAGTAAGTCTTGTCTGTTCAAAAGAGGCCAAGGCTTGATCGACAGACGTTTGAGTAAGGTCATGTACCAAAATATTTCTGGGGCAATTTGGTGTGATGAAAATCACCAGAATTCTTTTCTCCTTTATCTTGTGTAGCACTCAAGGGATGGATGAAGTACAAGCAACGACCATAGCATCTACAGTGAAGTCTAGAGGATTCCAGGTCTTGGATGTGAATTCGCCCAACTTGTTGTTGAACCTGGAAGCCAGAAGGTCCACATCTTATCTACCTCACTATTGATAGAGATTTCGAAAGATATAAGGGTGTAGAGACAACTCATATAGATCTAGGCGTTCACTGCTTAGAAGTATTTTGGCTCCCCCCTCACAGTTTATGTAGTCCACTGCTGTGGCATTATCTGACTGCACCATGACTGGTTGATCTTACAGAAGGCATGCCCAGTGTTGTAGAGATAACCTGATGGGTCTCAGTTCCAGAATGATAGTTTTAAGTTTCTATTCGTATAGAGACCCTTCAAGAGTCAGGGAGTTTTAAACTCCACCATAGCCTGTGAAGTTGGCATCTGTTTTCACCATCTTCCAGACAGGTGAAGGAATGACTTTCCCAATTCCAGAGCAAAATTCAAGATTCACCAGGTTATAGGAGCTTTGTTTGGCTGGACAGGAGCATTGGGTGATCAAAGGATTGGATTTGCTGATTGCACATAGTTAGTAAGTATGTTGTATTGAAGAGGTCTGAAGTGAAAATGGGCAAAGGGAAATGCCTTGAAGGAGACTGCCATTAAGCCTAGAACAATCATGCAGAAACAAACTGAGGGGTATCATTTTCACCTGAGGGTCCATGTCCTTGAGCAAGAAAAATGATGGCTTGAGCTGTGGCGCAGGTACCTTAGATGGTGCAAGGGCTGGAGAGCAGACTAAGGAAACTTAATTATCAAATCAAACATTTGAAAGAACTAAATCATCCTTTGGACATTGGCAGACAAGGTTGCGGCTGAGAGGCCACCCAAGTAACCTACAACATGAATTTCCTGGGTTCACAGAAGAGCCAAAAGCGGGGAAAGCACTCTTGTGAACACTCAGGGTGCAGAGTATAGCCAGAAGGGTAGTGCTATAAATTGAATTTGTTGGTCTCCCACAGCAAAATTCAAAAGTGTTGATGTGAGGGGAAGTTGGAGATGTATAGATAGGCATCTTTTGTGTCTACTGATACTATAAAACCAATTTGTCTGTAAAGTGCAATGACAGATCTTATTGATTTCATACAGAATTTTGGTACACAAAGCAATCTGTTTAGAGATTTTAAGTTCAAAATGGGGTGGATGCCTCCATTTTATTTTGGTATTGTGAACAGGTTTGAAGAGAAACCTTGAAACCGTTCTTCCAAAGTGTTCAATGTGTGGTATTCACACATTAACACGCGTTGCATTAAGCAGCTTACTTATCTTTTGTTCTCAGTGAAAAATTGTAAGGTACAATTAAAGTTGGGTGCCAGTACTTTAGTCTTTTCAATGTTTATTTTGTACAATAAACTCTGGGGAAAGGGTTAGTGCTCAGGATTCCCAAAAATAGGAAAATACAGTGGGTATGGAAAGTATTCAGACCCCCTCAAATTTTTAACTCTTTGTTATATTGCAGCCATTTGCTAAAATCATTTAAGTTAATGTACACACAGCACCCCATATTGACAGAAAAACACTGAATTGTTGAAATTTTTGCAGATTTATTAAAAAAGAAAAACTGAAATATCACATGGTCCTAAGTATTCAGACCCTTTGCTGTGACACTCATATTTAACTCAGGTGCTGTCCATTTCTTCTGATCATCCTTGAGATGGTTCTACACCTTCATTTGAGTCCAGCTGTGTTTGATTATACGGATTGGACTTTATTAGGAAAGCTTAACACCTGTCTATATAAGACCTTACAGCTCACAGTGCATGTCAGAGCAAATGAGAATCATGATGTCAAAGGAACTGCCTTAACAGCTCAGAGACAGAATTGTGGAAAGGCACAGATCTGATCAAGGTTACAAAAATTTTTCTGCTGCACTTAAGGTTCCTAAGAGCACAGTGGCCTCCATAATCCTTAAATGGAAGACGTTTGGGATGACCAGAATCCTTCCTAGAGCTGGACGTCCGGCCAAACTGAGCTATCGGGGGAGAAGAGACTTGGTGAGAGAGGTAAAGAAGAACCCAAAGATCACTGTGGCTGAGCTCCAGAGATGCAGTCGGGAGATAGGAGAAAGTTGTATAAAGTCAACCATCACTGCAACCCTCCACCAGTCAGGGCTTTATGGCAGAGTGGCCCGACGGAAGCCTCTCCTCAGTGCAAGACACGTGAAAGCCCGCATGGAGTTTGCTAAAAAACACCTGAAGGACTCCAAGATGGTGATAAATAAGATTCTCTGGTCTGATGAGACCAAGATAGAACTTTTTGGCCTTAATTCTAAGTGTGGAGAAAACAAGGCACTGCTCATCACCTGTCCAATACAGTCCCAACAGTGAAGCATAGTGGTGGCAGCATCATGCTGTGGGGGTGTTTTTCAGCTGCAGGGACAAGACGACTGGTTGCAATCGAGGGAAAGATGAATGAAGCCAGAAAACCTTCTCCAGAGTGCTCAGGACCTCAGACTGGGCCGAAGGTTTACCTTCCAACAAGACAATGACCCTAAGCACACAGCTAAAATAACAAAGGAGTGGCTTCACAACAACTCCGTGACTGTTCTTGAATGGCCCAGCCAGAGCCCTGACTTAAACCCAATTGAGCATCTCTGGAGAGACCTAAAAATGGCTGTCCACCAACGTTTACCATCCAACCTGACAGAACTGGAGAGGATCTGCAAAGAGGAATGGCAGAGGATCCCCAAATCCAGGTGTGAAAAACCTGTTGCATCTTTCCCAAAAAGACTCATGGCTGTATTAGATCAAAAGGGTGCTTCTACTAAATACTGAGCAAAGGGTCTGAATACTTAGGACCATGTGATATTTCAGTTATTCTTTTTTAATAAATCTGCAAAAATGTCAACAATTCTGTGTTTTTCTGTCAATATGGGGTGCTGTGTGTACATTAATGAGAAAAAAAAATGAACTTAAATGATTTTAGCAAATGGCTGCAATATAACAAAGAGTAAAAAATGTAAGGGGGTCTGAATACTTTCCGTACCCACTGTATCTCAGACCTCCAGTAGCAATTATTGTTGTTGGTCCTTTAAGCACAGCCAAGCAAATCAACTACTCTGTGAGAGCAGTAAAGGATGGGAAGGGATAGCAATGCAATAAACAACCTAAAAAATAAGCATTCTTTAACTTTTAACGTTTACTTTTAGGGGGCACTGCATACTGATGTACTGAGGATGCTGTAATGTGAAGGCATCCCAGCAAGGATAACTTTCCACACATTCGTGGCAGTGTTGAATTGTAAGTCTGTTAACTTTCTGCACATTTTCACTGGCAAGTTGTAGTTGACACGTTTCCCATTTGTAACAAATGTACATGGCAAATCTCTAGGAAGAGAAAAGTTGCAGTGTTGAGTCTACAGCAAGAGCTCTGCAAGTCTACATCAGTACAGAATATCAGTGCCCATCAGTACAGCCTCATCAGTGCCAATCAGTGCAGCATATCAATGCAGTCTCATCAGTGCCCATCAGTGCAGCATATCAGTGCAGTCTCATTAGGTCCCATCACTGCAGCATATTAGTGCCCATCACTGCAGCATATCAGTGCTGCTTCATTAGTGCAGTCTCATCAGTGCCCATCAGTACAGACTCATCAGTGCCCATCTGTGCCCATCAATGCAACCTCTCAGTGTCCATTAATGCAGCCTCATCAGTGACCATCAATGCAGCCTCATCAGTGTCCATAAATGCAGCCTATCAGTGCCTTTCAATGCAGCCTACTATTGCCCATGAGTGCAGCCTATCAGTGTCCATCAATGCAGCCTACCAGTGCCCATAAATGTAGCCTCATGGGAAGGGAGAGATGAGGAAGAGAAGCACCACTGGATCACACAGAGAGCAGATCTCGGCTGTCAAACAAAGTCCCACCTCCTGGATTGGCTCCTATGATAGACATCATCACACTACTTCAATTTCCTGGCATTAGACCAGTGTGCTGTCTATCATAGGAGCCAGTCCAGTAGCCCGGACTTTGTTTGACAGCGGAGATCTGTGTGATCCGGCGGTGGCGGCGTCCTCTTCCTCACCTCTCTGTGTGATCCGGCGGCGCTCTTCTTCCTCTCCTCTGCCTTCCTTACAGTTTCCTGGCCGATCGCAGAATCGGCTCCCATTTAACCCCACTCACCAGCAGCGGCCGCCATCTCCCCGACTACGGTTGCTCACTCGCCCTGAAATAATTTTCACTCGCCAAATGCGAGCAGGCTAGTGGAAATTTTGAGAGCTGTATTATATATTATAATAATATAACCAGTATATATGTTTGTAAACTTTCATTAAAAAAATAAAAAATTACCCTTTCACAATGTTGCTGAGGTTTTCCTCTGAAATAGTACACAAAGATTTCCTTTAAAAATAAATAATTGCAAACTTGCAGTTGGCTTAGAGTAGCAAAGAAAGTAGGCATATACAATCACTTCCACACAATTATCAAGGGAATACCAGATGTGTGTGGAGGAATAGGATAAATGATTATTGTGTGGGCAAATTTGAAAATGAGTGGGGACAGCGCATTAATAATTGATACAACAGCGAAAGAGAGAAAAATTGAGGGAGTATCGTTATTCTCCAGAAGTTTTGCCCTGTCACTTATCAGTATAGGATTCCCTTCTATTTTTTTTTTTTTTTTTGTTCCGTACTAGGCATACAGCACCATGGCATTTTGTTTATTGTGAGACAATTTGATTGTATAAATTGAAGGTAGGAGTTTACAATGGCTCACATTGATTCTGGCTTTTATTGCAGCTCCGGGTGGGTGGAAAATCAATTGTCTACACCCACTATTGAATACGATTTTGTTAAATTGAAGTAAAAGATAGCTGTTTAGCTGGGATATCTTGTTTCCTAAGAGTCATTACATCAAGACCAAACTAATGTAAACAGAAACTTGGAACTATAATGTGCAGAAAAGTTAAAGCAGAACTCCAGGCAGATATAAAATAAACAAATGAATGCCGCTATGTATTCAGTAATATTTAAGTACATGTATTTTTTTTTTTTTTTAATGCAGGCAGTGTAAGTACATACATTTTACCTGGTATTAGCCTCTTGCAATTCCTACAGTATGACAGGAAGAAACAGCACAAGGATCCTATCAGTTCATGCGCTGACAAGGTGTATGCTATTAGGAAGAGCAAGCAGAGATGAGCATCTTACCTCACTGTCCAATCACAGAGTGAAGTAGATCCAGGACAACTTGGGCTGAGAAGAAGTTGATTGAATGATGCTGGCCATCAGCCTGCCAGAGCCAGGGACTACACCACTCTCCACAGCGCCTATACACCAAATATCTTAAAGGGGTTGTAAACCCTCTGTTTTTTTTTAAAAATAACAAACATGTCTTACTTACTTGCACTGTGCAGTTTTTTTTGCACAGAGTGGCCCCGGTCCTCCTCTTCAGGGGTCCCTCAGTGGCGCTGGTGGCTCCTCCGGCATCGAGTGCCCACATTGGAGAAGACTCTCCTAAGGTGGACATCTGTGCGGGCACGCTACCGTGTCCTGTATCTGTGTCCATTCACACAGAATGCAGGACTCGGCCCCGCCCCCTGGCGCCACGTCATTGGATTTGATTGACAGCAGCAGGAGCCAATGGCTGCTCTGCAATCAATCTATCCAATCAGGACACAGGACACCAGCTAGACATGGTGTGCTCGTTCCTGGCCAGAGGATGACAGCGTTCAGGTAAGTAAAAAGGGGGGCTGATTATGAAAAAAAAGAAAAGAAAAGGGGGGCTGGGGGGCTGCAGCACTACAGAAGGTTTTTCACCTTAATGCATAGACTGCGTTAAGGTGAAAAACCATGAGGGTTTAAAACCCCTTTAAGGAGGGGGTACCCTCGTATTTTGATCATTCGGGGCAAGAATGGCAGGGACAGACTATTTCTTGTGAAGCTCTACATCTGTCGAATACAAGGCATCAAATTTGTCAAGAGGAGTGAATCATCTCTTTGAGTTAGTTTTGTTAGTCATTGTATAAGGTCCAACTTTTCTTATTAAGGGTAGGAAAATGATTTCTACAAATGGTCCTCTTTTTTTTTTTCAGGAACATGGGGTCCCCTGTCATGCCTCCTCCAGATATCCACTGTGCCTCACTCACCGAACTTCTCCTGCCCTGAGTCCTTAGTGAAGAATTTACCCGGATATGCGTACCGACTGCTTCTCCAGCTTCTCTATTCCAGGAAACCTTCTCCATGACCGTGTAAGGAGAGAGGCACCCTCCCAGCTCCCGAGCTCCTCCGCCAAGGCCTGCACCCCCCAGATGGGGATGGTCCTCCTGCTGCAGTCTAACACTCCATTCTTCACTTCACCTAGCCGACAACTCCCTTCCAGTGGGCTGGACCTGAGCTTAAGTAGGAGGCCTGCCCCCTGCCCATTCCAATTGGGGATTGGTCAGGGCTCCTCACATGAGCTACCTGTCACTCCAATTCCCAGCCCTGCCCCTCTTCCAGAACATTCTCCCTGGAAGCAGGGGAGGCACCCAAGAACTGAGGGACAGGTGGTCACACCCACTGCTACACTAACCACTCCCTGCCCCCCAGATCAAAACAAACAGGCCTAGCATGCAGCATAGGCCTGCCTAAATTTACCTGCCTGGCAGCTATCACCAAAAATCCTACCTCTAGCACCTACCTATGGTAGAGGGCGCTACAAAAGCATTCCAGTGTTCCAGGCAGTTGTAGTACTCCAACCTAAAGGGGAGCTGGACAGTTACTCCAAGGGATCTACTGGATCAGGATCATCTGTTCCCAATGAGTTTTGCCATCCAGCTTCAATACTGCCTATGACAGCTTGATAATTGAAGCTCAAATTCTGAGACTGGGCATCATGGAATCTAGGAATCCCTTGATGCTAAGCAGTGGGGTCTACCGCTTCATGTTAAATCTTTTGCTAGACATGTAGTGATTTTCTTATCTTGGTGTAAGCCTCAGGACTTTCTCCCAAAGTTTTTTCGCTTGCTCTTAATATTGCTACCCATGTGACTTGTGGGATCTTAGGTAGTTTACTCATAGCTTTCACTTGGGATGGTGAGTGTTCAAGGCTGGTGACCTTGTCTGTCATGGAACCTTTCACAGGTTTAACACAAGACAAGGTTATTAGAAACCAGTTCTCCATTTTCCTCTGGTTAGTTTTTATCTGTCTTCTCAGTTCCTTGATCTGCATCCAGTTCACCAAAGGAAGTTTCCGTCTCTTGGTTGGATGTAGTCGGGGTGGAAAGTTTATCTCTCAACCTTTACTTTCCTTTTTTGTATTTCAAGATGGATCCTGTACTGATGCTTTGATTTCTAGCTCCATCATGTCAAGTCTACTCAGCAGACCATCAACAAACTCCATGGTCTAGGGTTCAGGTTCCAAACTGTACTGACAAGATTCACTCTAATCTATGAGAGCATCCTGAGCTTTTGGCTACAGATTACAGTTTAACAGATAAACGCACTTGTTGCGGGAGCATTTGGGTGCTGTCTGTTGTCCTATTTCTGTCTGTAATTTTTAGGGCAGGCTTTGGTAGCGTGTCCCTTTGATAAGGGGGTGCGCTCCAGGGGCCTGTCCTGGAAATTTGAATGTTAGTGCAGATGGGGACGGTATTGCAGATGGTGCTCAATTCGTTTTTTCTACCAGGCAGACATTCACCCATATCTGAAGCCAGCTTCTCGTATAAGAATTATTGGGGAAGCTCTTCAAGCTGCAGGAAGTTCACAACCTTCCTGTTGTCATGGCATCATGGCTTGTCTATCTCATAGTGAAATATCAGCCAACAGGGCAGGCAGGGGAGCCAATCCGGTTCTATTATGGCACATTCTTTCAGTACTACTGATGGGCTTAGTAGTCCTCACTACACTTGTCTTTGGCAGGAAGCCGGTAGCTAACTCACTATCTTATGATCTGTGACAGGAGGGTCACTTTGGACACAGGGTGAGCCAGGAAACCATGGACATTAAGAAATATATCTTGGACTACCGAAAATGGGTCTGTAATATTTATCCACCCTATTCCCAAGGATATCTGTAAAGGACTATTTACTGATTCGGAACTCAACAGGTTAATTGAGAGATACGGATGTGTTCAGCCTCAATCACCTGTCTGCCTAGTGTAATACTAATGAATCGCAGCTTCTAAAAGACCTGTTCATTGTTTGTGGTGATGTGGATTGGGGAAATTAAGTCTGTCCTTGTGTGTAAAGTCTTTTGATTGGGAGACAAAGGCTAGCCTAACAAGTCATTTAGTCATTTAAACTAAAAGGGGATTAGAACCCGTTGTCTCCTAACAGGTGTCAAAATAATGTGTATTGGGTCTTGTTATGTTGTGGGTGGAGCTGGACCATTGTTCATATTAGATTAATGCAGTATTGCATGTGTATAAAAGTTACAATGTTTTTGGCAATAAAGGCAGTCTATCCAGAGAAAGATACAGAGTGCGTCTCGTTCTTTCAGAAGGATTAATTCCTATGGGAAGTGGTCGTCTGGCTGTGGAGGATCGACAGTGAATTTGTGTCCAGGAGAGGGAAGATATCTAAACGACATTAAGCCCCTTTCGTATTTGGGGTGCCGTTACATGATCTAATTTGCTGAAGCTTCCTACCCTGATAGCTAGTTATTGACCTATCACACATATGCTGCCATGGAGGCACCAGGAAAACATACAATTATATCCTACTTACTGTAATTTTCTTTTCCTGGTGCCTATCCATGGCAGCATACCGAACCCACCCAGTTCGTTCCTAGCGATGTACAGGGAATGGGCTGTTGTGTGGGTGTTAACTTTTTGTAGTTATGCACTGGTCCGGTGGGCGGAAGTAGGCGGGGTTACTATCATACGTATGCTGCCATGGATAGGCATAAGGAAAAAAAATTACAGTATGTAGGATACAATTTTCATTTTTTTGCCCCTTGATTAAAAAGTAAGAATCATGTTAGAGCATTGCAGATGTAGTAGAAATTCAGCTATCTATTTTAGGATTAGAAGTTCAGCCATGCATTTGCTGCCAGTGAGATTAAATACTCTAACGCAGTTATTGAGAATCACTCACTGGAACATGAGCAGACAGCGAAATACTCTGATTTCTAAAGCCTACCCTCAAGGAACATGCTAATTAGTGGAAACTAATTCAACATTTCAATGTATTCTTTGTTAAGTAGTGAGCAGAACAATCACATTACATGTCTTATGCCTTGCAGAAGCATACTTCTGCATACTTATGCAGAAGCATAAGTATGCAGAAGCATACTTAAGTGTTACATTTGATGACCCCTGCAGATGAATTCACAACATGCTGTATGTCTCATTAAAAAACCCAAGCAGTGATCGCCTGGCTCATTGTATTTTGTTGAATTCGCAGTCTATGACGCATGAGGATTAGACATACCTGCAAACAGAACAACAGGTGCAGTAAAGTTTCCCGTGTCTGCAACGTTATGCCACATTTTATGCTAATCATTACTTAGAGGCAAGCAGAGGAAATTAAAAAGGATTTTTTATAAGTTGAAGAGTAATTAATTATAGAGGGATTCCAGCCACAATAAAGACTTGCCAGTAAACTCACATAATATCAGGTTGTACAATTGGGTTATAACGATATAATCAATGAACATTGCAAGACACTTCAGGGCAGCTGAGAGTCCTCCAATCAAACAAAGTTGTATGAGTGAGCATTCTGAGATGAATCAAAGTGAATTGTGTGTAATGGCTACTGTGTTGTGCAAAACCCAAAGAAGCAGAACATTGGGGTTGATTTACTAAAGGCAAATTGACTGTGCAGTTTGCAAAGTGAAGTTGCACTGTGCAGGAGCAGTTGCTTCAGAGCTTAGAAAATGTGCAGAAACTCTGCTGACTTCCATCATCCAATCATGTGCAAGCAACAATACTGTTTTTTTTTTACATATTCCTTGCACGTGATTGGGTATTCCTTGCAAAGCGAAGCTTTACCTCATTTACTAAGCTCTAGAGCAACTGCACTTGCAGAGTGCAACTGCACTTTGCAATGTGCACAGTCTATTTGCCTGTAGTAAATCAACCCCACAGCCTGCCCACACATGGTTCCCAAATCTCAGACAGTTCCTGCTGAACCAGCCAAGATTCAAACCTTTTATGGCTGGCCTTAGGCCGTGTGGGGGCAGGCTTAGTCTACCAAGTTGATCGATCAACTTGGGTACAACCAGCCTTCTGGATTCACATATGACTATCACAAGTGGCTGCTATTGCCGCTAGCAATAATCACTGTGGAGCTGACAATTGCTCATCAGGAGGCAGGGGCGTAACTAGAAATCACAGGGCCCCATAGCAAAATGTTGTATGGGCCCCCCCCCCACAAAAAAATGGCGGACTTAAATTAAATAGTGGGCGTGGTTTAAAGGGCAATGCAGCCTCACTGTGCCCATCAATGCAGCCTTACTGTGCCCACCATTTCAGCCTCACTGTGCCCATAAATGCAGCCTCACTGTGCCCACCATTGCAGCCTCACTGTGCCCATCATTGCAGCTTCACTGTGCCCATCAATGCAGCATCACTGTGCCCATCAAATGCAGCTTTACTGTGCCCATGAATGGAGTCTCACTGTGCCCATCATTGCAGCCCCTCCTATGCCCCATGTCCCAGTCTGCAGTCCCTGTCTGTGGGTAGGTGTGTTGTTGATGCTCGGTACGGTACCTTCTATGCCAGCAGGATATCCATGATCGCCATCAGCAGGCAGGGTCTGTTCTAGTTTTGGATGGGGACAGTGCTCCTTCCAGAGGATCTGTTTGCTGTGAGATGGAGTGGTCCCTGGCCACCTGCACCTTCAGCTGTCCTAATTTTCTGCCCCCAGACAGCCTGTCCTCTGGTCCTGGGGAAGTGAGAGCACTGGGTGGGAGCTGAAGAGAAGGGGGAGCAGAGAGCACTGGCGGGGTTAGGGAGCACATGGGTGGGGGCAAAGAGCAGGGGGAGTGGAGATCACAGGGGTGGGGAGCAGAGATCGCTGGGGGGGGGCTTGAGAGCACTGGGGGGGAGCCAAAAAGAACAGGGGTGGAGAGCATGGGAGGCTGAGAGAGGGGGCTGGAGAGCACTGAAGGGGCTAAGAGTGTGGGAGGGGTAAAGATCACTGGGGGGGATCTTGAGAGCACTGGGGGGGCAGAAAGAACAGGGGTGGAGAGCACGGGGGCTGGAGAGCACTGGGGGGTACAAAGAGCAGGGGGGAGTGGAAAGCACTGGGGGGGAGTGGAGAGCACTGGGGGTGGAGAGCAATGGGGGGAGCTTGAGAGCACCAGTGGGGGCCAGAAAAAAAGGGGTGGAAAGTACGGGGGGCTGGAGAGCACTATGGTGGGCGGAGAGCATTGGCGCGGTTGGAGAGCACATGGGTGGGGCAAAATGCAGGGGGGGAGCGGAGAGAGCACTGGCGGGGGTTGGAGAGCATGTGGGTGGGGGCAAAATGCAGGGGGGAGTGGAGAGTAGTACAGGAGTGGGGAGCGGAGAGTGCTGGGGGGGAGCTTGAGAGCAATTGAGGGGGAGCCAAAAAGAACGGGGGTGGAGAGCACGGGGGGCTGGAGAGCGAAGGGTGGAGCTTGAGAGCAATGGGGGGGGAGAACAGGGGTGGAGAGCACTGGGGGGGGAGAACAGGGGTGGAGAGCACTGTGGGGGGGATAACAGGGGTGGAGAGCACTGGGGGGGGACAGGGGTGGAGAGCACTGGGGGGGACAGGGGTGGAGAGCACTGGGGGGGCAGGGGTGGAGAGCACTGGGGGGGACAGGGGTGGAGAGCACTGGGGGGGGGGGACAGGGGTGGAGAGCACTGGGGGGGGCAGGGGTGGAGAGTACTGGGGGGGGGGACAGGGGTGGAGAGCACTGGGGGTGGACAGGGGTGGAGAGCACTGGGGGGGACAGGGGTGGAGAGCACTGGGGGGGGCAGGGGTGGAGAGCACTGGGGGGGGACAGGGGTGGAGAGCACTGGGGGGGCAGGGGTGGAGAGCACTGGAGGGGAGGGACAGGGGTGGAGAGTACTGGGGGGGGGACAGGGGTGGAGAGCACTGGGGACGACGACAGGGGTGGAGAGCACTGGGGGGGAGAGCACAGTCTGGGGGGAGTGGAGAGCACTGGGATGGTGGCTGGAGAAGGATGGGGAGAGCTTGAGAGCAGGGGGGGCAGCAAGAACAGGGGTGGAGAGAACTGTGGGGGGGGGCTGGAGAGTGTGGTGGGGGGGAGAGCACTGGGGGGGGGGGCAGCAAAAGAAGTTGGATAGGAGAAGAAGCAGGGCGGCTACATATAGGAGGAATTGAGCTTTCTATTGTCCTCCATACAGCCGCGGAATGCTTGATTCTCCTCCTCTCCCTCCTGCAAGCATTCTGCATGGAGGACAGTAGAAAGCTCAATTCCTCTATATGCGGCCGGGCCCCCCTGCCGAATCCGATCCTCCTATCCAGGCAGTGCAGGCACATAGGGCGGGCTGTACAGCGGGCATCTCCTCAGAGCTGGCTGAGTCTGTGTGTGTTCGGCGGGCGGCACTGTAATGTGGCCCCGCCCCCCCTAGACTGGCTTGTGTGATAGTCTGAACACTCATTCCATCTACTATCACACAAGCCGGTCTAGGGGGGGCGGGACCGCGTTACAGTGCCGCCCGCCGCCGAACACACACAGACCCAGCCAGCTCCGTAATGCACAGGAGCAGGAGAGAGGGGACAGGGAGGAGCACTGCAGCAACTGAAACCGGCCCCAGCCCACGGGCCCCTCTCGGTTGCGGGCCCCATAGCGGCCGTGTGTGTTGCTATGGCGGTAGTTCCGCCACTGTCAGGAGGGATTCCTCTGTAAGCACTGTGCTGATGGGAAAATAGTGTGAATTTCTTTCCTGCAACCCATGGCTGCAGGAAATACATTTTCACCATCTATGTGTAGCACACCCCTGTAGGAGCTGCTGGTTTAGATTTTGGGCCTTGCACGTTACCTCACCATTCGTTGTCTATGGGATGAGAGTCTATAGAAACTTCAATGTCCACACAAGCTGTAAATCCTTTTCGTTAGGTTTTATTTCACACAAACTTGCACAGGTAGAGGGATAGAGGGTCAGGGGAAGGTTCAGGCACACGATGCCGATCACTGGGGAAACGTATAAGTTTCAAAAGTCACACTCACCACTCTCCTTCAAGTGGGTGTTGCTCACCTGGATAGGCCCCTCTCACTTGGTCTAGCAGCCGGGATGATGCACAAACAAAATGAAGAAATAACAGTCTCTGCCACAGACTTTAGGACGATAAAGATGAAACTGTTCAATAATCCTCTGCCACAGGATTTATTATCCAGGAATCCAGCCTTACAGTTTTAGAGCCTTTAAGCTGACCCGGCACACTGAAGGTAACATAAGCTACGGTGCATCAACCAATAAGGTCACCAGGCCTTCCCCAAGACACTAGCCTTCCGCTTGGTCCTCTCCAGGACAGGTCATCCCCTGGTTTCCTCCATTGAGTGGCTTCCTCCCGCAGGACAGACAGCACAGGATCACCTTCATAGTGCAGGCCCCAGTCAGGACAACTGGGCCTACCTGGCAGAGATGTAGCCTCGGGCCAACATGGCTCCGCGGCTGAAATTTCACTCTCACATACCTCGAGCCAGGAAGGCCATGAGGTGAAGAGCCCCCACAAAATGGCGTCTGCCCCTGAAGTACCCTTCCCCGGCATGCCCAGCAGGGAAACAACTCCCACTGGGCTGTTCCCGGGGAAAAATACCCAATACACTCTGGCCTGCCAGTGTTCCAACATTGGCCTATGGTGGTAACACCGCCTTCAGGCAAACAATGGGAAAATCAGCACAGCCATAGCCGAAACAGAGGCTGATTTAGCCTTAATCACAAAGTCTGAGCTAACTACCAGCTCAGAGACCCACTAAATTTAAACATAGCGCCTGATCATCAGGAGCAGGGCGCTACATATGACCTGCCTAAGCAAGCTTTGACTTTGCCAAAATCAAACCTTGTACTACTTTCTGCAGTGGTAGATAATGGTAGTGGGGAACTCTTTGTGGAGCCTGGTATCAGCTAAACCTATGTAGCACTCTCTAGTGTGCTAGAAGTGTAAAGTGTTTTTTTTTTTGTAGTGAAAATAAATTTCCAGGCTTGGCTGGCAGCCAAGCCTGTGTGTGTTTTTCTTCTAGTTCAGGGTTTGAGTGACTCAGGGAGATCTGGGAGACTCACAGGCAGCCTCTCTGGGACCTCCCACATCTTTCCAGAACTTTCTAGAATCTTCTGGAAAGGATAGAGGAGAGGAAAGGGGGAGTGGCCTGGAGTATTCTGAGGATCTTGACCAATCCCCAACTTGGTTTGGCAGAGGGCAGGCCCCTTCAAATAACTCAGGGTCAGCCCAGCTGGGGAGGAGCTGTAATCGGGTGGAAGATAGAGATGGAGTGTTAGGCTGTCGGGCCTTTGAGGGAGATCCCTATTTTGGGGAGGGGGGCGCGCCCTCAAAGGCCCCGACAGCCTGATGCCCCATACACATGACCAGTTTTCCTGCTGGAAAAAGTCTGGTGAGAGCTTTTGGTCGGGAATCCGGACCGTGTGTATGCTACATCAGACTTTTTCCAACAGGAAAACTGCTGGAAAAAGATAGAGTGCAGGTTGTCTTTTTTCCCGTCAGGAAAAAAAACTGTTCGAAATTTCCGATCGTGTGTACAAATCCCGACGCGCTAAATTCCAACGCATGCTCGGAAACAAATCGACGCATGCTCGGAAGCATAGAACTTTATTTTGTCGGCTCGTCGTGGTCTTTTACGTCACCGTGTTCTTGGCAGTCAAAAGTTCACCGGACTTTTGTGTGACTGTGTGTATGCAAGGCATGCTTGAGAGGAATTCCGTCGGAAAAACCATCCAACTTTTTTCCGACGGGAAAACAGGTCGTGTGTACAGGGCATAAGACTCCATCTCCATCAAGTGATGGAATCAAGTGATCTTCTTTCCTTTCACCGGTGGTGGAGGGAAAGAAAATCGAATCATCTATGGCTAGCCTAATCAGGCTTTAGCTTTAGTTATCTCCACCTTTTGCACAATGTTACATGTTACAACCATATTTACCACTGTCACTTGATACTTCCGTGACTCACAATCACGTTATTCATTCTCAGAGATCTGTGAATAAATAAATTACAAATCCATCTGCCACCACGGAAGCCACACTTGCAGTTCTGAATGGGATACCAGTTTGGCAATCACCGCACTTATAGCCAATTGACACTTCCTTCAGCTCTCCAACTAAAAACCTGTGCTTCTGGGTGGACAAGGAGCTGGTGGAAGAGTCTGCAGGAGCCTGGCTGCTCCTGATCCACTGATCACGGGTGCAATGCTTTGCAGTCTCCAATGCAAAAAAAACGGAATAAATGCACTTTTGTACTGCAAATTTTTTTATAGGCAGACATACTGAGGCAATAAACAAGAACTTCATCATAAGTGGATTGCAGTTCCATCACAAACCTAGTTGTGTGCTACCTTCTTCAAGACTCAAAAAGACACTGTGGAGCTCGCCCAGCAGGCTGACAGAGTTTCACAATGTGCATTAGAAATGTTCCTTTGATAGTTTTAACTATAAGAACCATTGCGCAATTTAAGATCTTTATAAAGCCAAATATTTTTTATCCAATAATGGACTATGAGATGTAAAATTACTATCAGGAAAGCATATTGAAAAGAAAGTATAGCATGAGAAAAGATTTAATTTATAAGAACTGAATGCCTGCTTCTGACGGTCTCCTCTGTCCTCCAGGGCACAAACAGCAAAGGAGATTTATTTGAAATGCAGTGCGTCATTTCCGAGTTACTGATGCCATGTAGCTGCTGAGATTATTTGATGCCCCTCAAAAATAAGATCTTTGCTGTCATGTTACATCTATGTGATATTATAACAGGAAGATCTGTGGTGCTTAACTGATGCATATATACATTTTATGAGCGTGTAGACCTATGTACAAGCATCTCAGTCACTAAATATGCCCAGACTACTAGCCAAGCCATTTTCATGTGTATAGTAAGAATGGAAAAGAGTTGTTACCCTATAATTGGAAGTGCCTGAACATGAACCCTCATGGCATGATCATCAGGATTATTTTAACCACTTGACCGTGGAAGATTTACACCCCTTCACAACCAGGCCATTTTTTTGTGATACGCCACTGCGTTACTTTAACTAAAAAATTGTGCGGTCGTCCGGCGCTGTACCAAAATAAAATGTATGTCCTTTTTTCCCCACAAATAGAGCCTTCTTTTGGTGGTATTTGATCACCTATTTTTGTTTTTGCGCTAAACACTGACCGACAATTTTGAAAAAAAAACAATATTTTTTACTTTCTGCTATAAAACACATCCAATAAAACATTTAAACAATCAAATTTCTTCACAATGTAGCGCCCTGGGGTTTAGTCAGGGATCTCCTCACTAAATTCCTTGTCAGGAGTAGGTACTGTAGTTAATTACTAGGGATTCATTGACTTCTCCCTAAGTTTGGCCTGGTTGTACTTTCCTCTTCTACCACCAGGAGGCCGGGCACTTGGAGGTATTAGATTAAGAAGGACAACTCAAGGTCAGGTTATGGGTATATGGGGTATCCCAGCCAATCGGCAGAGATTTTGTTGAATGGCTTGGCCTGCTTGGAGAGTGTATATATTCAGGTGCGTTCAGGTGATCCAGGTTCTTGTGTAATGTTAAAGGTGACTAAAGCACTGATAATTTTATAAATAAAGTATGAATCAATAATTAATGGATGTTCAAATGATAAGAGCTGCATCCAAATAAAAGTGTATCCGACACTGCATGAATAGAATATATAAGGAATATGGATGCGCTAAAATCAACCCACCAATTAATAATCTGCACATATAAACAGTGTTAAAAATTATATATAAAATGCACAGTACCAAGATAAAGGTTAAAACATCCACAAACAAGTGCAAATAGTGCTTAGCTGTTGATTGCCACTGCAGTATGCTTCCCAGTACAGCTATCCCTGCTGATCACTGGCTGGCTAATACAAAGGTCAGATGTTCGGTGCAATACTCCCAATCCAAGATTGCTTTCAATGCTCTCAAACAAATAAGAAAGAAATGACCATAGCGCATTAAGCTGGTACTGACTGGTACAATAAAATGTGCACAGGCAACTCACATTTGGTCAGATAACAAACAGCGCGTGTTACGGTCAGATACAGTGATTTCCTCCTCAGTGATCCTCGGGTCTCGTCACCAGGCTCCTCCCCTATGCGTTACGTCACTGGTCACGTGACTTTTTAAAGGTATGCCTCGTGACGAGCGTGCATATCGTTTTATATCAGGAACAGCGCATCAGGTTGCCATAGTGAAGTCGGCGGGGAATCTGTATCATCATTCCGTTGCGCATAATGGAACTGACTGTTTAATTACAATATATATACACAATTTAAAATGATTGTCCACTAATCTGTAGATTAAAATCACTAAAGTACAATGGAACAAATATAAAAACGAATATGAAACTAAAATCACCTATATATATATATAAAACCTGGTTTCATAGTGATAGGCTCCATCTTGTGGCCAGAATAGAGTAACACCTCATAGGTTGACAATCCATAATACTCCATCTGCCACTATAAAACCAATATACTGCAAGAATAAAATTATTTAAACATAAATTAAAAATCTGATATAAAACAATTCAAATCAAAATCAATATTTAACCCTTTCGGATTTAAAGTACCAATTTCATATATCCACCTGGACTCTCATTTGCTTAATTCTCTAATTTTGTGTCCCTCCAATGCGGTTTATATTTGTCTATTTCCCAAAATTTGAGATGTGTGGGGTCTTTGTTGTGGTGGGAGGTAAAATGACGAGAAACACTATGTTCTGGGAAACCATTTTTTATGTTTTGTATATGTTCCCGTATACGTTTCCACATAGGCCTTTTTGTTCTCCCAATATATTGGAGGGAACAAGAACATTGTAGGATATAAACTACCCCCTCTGTTCTGCAGGAGATAAAGTATTTTATTTCATACTCCTTTTTTGTGTATGTGGATGCAAATTTTTAGCATTTTTGGCCATTTAAGTTGGTGTTTTTTCAGGCATAACACCTCCTGCACGGATAAAAGCCCTTCTGTTGAAAAAAAGAGAAACCAATAGGTTTTTTTGGAGGGTAATTTTTTTTTTTACCAGACCCTCCAAAAAACATGGCTCACCACCAGAATAAACCTTGTCCCATACAAGGTTTAAAGTCCCTGCCTGCTCTAGGGGTCTCAGAGAAGGGGACTCCACTATTCAGCAATGTCTCAGTTACAGACAGCACATATTCTTCACACAGTTGTGTCCTGTTCCACGCTACGCTTCACAGACACCTGCTGACTGCTTCTTGGCCTTTTCTGCCCTCCCATGGAAGCAGGTTAACCTCTACAGGACCAAAATACCCATATTCAGGGTTGGAGACTCTTTCTCTTGCTTCAAAACAAGGCTTCGGACAGGCTATGTTAAAGCTCTCTGAACACTAGTCAAAGCTCCTGCTGTGGATGGATCACCATGGGTGGCTGGCACCCTGGCCATGTGGGTGGTTGCCTTGGCTCCCTGCTGTGGGCCAGTGAGTGGGTGGCTGTCTGGCATGGTGCACCCTGATGTGGGTAGCTGGCCTGGCTCCCTGCTGTGGCTCAGTGGATGGATGGCTGGCATAGTGCACTCTGCTGCAGGTGGCTGGCCTGGCTCCCTGCTGTGGGTCAGTGGGTGGGTGGCTGGCATGGTGCACTCTGCTGCAGGTGGCTGGCCTGGCTCCCTGCTGTGGGTCAGTGGGTGGGTGGCTGGCATGGTGCACTCTGCTGTGGCTTACAGAGAGGGGGACTGACAGAGAGGGGTTGGCTGACAGAGAGGGGGCAGACAGAGAGGGGAGGGCTGACAGAGGGATGGGCGGACAGAGAGGGGGGAGCTGACAGGGGGGCTGACAGAGAGGGGTGGACTGACAGAGAGGGGCTGACAGAGAGGGGTGGGCTGACAAAGAGGGGGGCTGACAGAGAGGGGGACTGACAGAGGGGGGGCTGACAGAGAGGGGTGTACTGACAGAGAGGGTGGCTGACAGAGGGGGGCTGACAGAGAGGGGGGCTGACAGAGAGGGGTGGGCTGACAGAGAGGGGGGCTGACAGAGAGGGGGGCTGACAGAGAGGGGTGAGTTGACAGAGAGGGGGGCTGAAAGAGGGGGAGCTGACAGAGAGGAGTGTACTGACAGAAGGGGGGGACAGAGAGGGGGGCTTACAGAGAGGGGTGGGCTGACAGAGAGAGGGGGCTGACAGAGAGGGGTGGACTGACAGAAAGGGGGCTGACAGAGAGGGGGGGTAACAGAGAGGGCGAGACTGACAGAGGGGGTTGATGGGAGAGACCTCAGAAAACACACAGCGCGCCAGGCAGAGAGGCGAGACTCCGGCAACAAGTGTTCGTGATCACCCACATCCACACTTGATCAGCACAAAAGAGCCAATTGCAGGGCGCTCGCGTGGACTACAAGTCCCATAATGCCACAGCGTGTGGCCATACATGACCCCGTCTGGCCAATCACATGACGTTTGCGTGGACTACAAGTCCCAGAATGCCACCGCATGCGCCCAGTCACAGCGGCCATGCCCCTGGCCGACTTCCTCAAAGAAAACAAAAAAGTCAGCAGCCCCTAAATGAGCTGCTCATGGGGCCCCCCTGACTACGGTTTCTCTGTCGGTGCCGGAGTGCCCGAATGGTCAGTCCGCCACCTGGTCTGAAGCCATGTTTTGAAGCAAGTGTAAACGAGCCCTTAAGAGGACCACAAGTATTGGGGACACATATCTGCCTTTCAGGACTTATTCTTGGCATTGTGTAAAACATGTACATTTAGCCATGTTTTATCTCTCTATAAATTCTACAAGTATAGAGAAAATACCTGCTGTATATACTAGTGTGTTTGGGATTTACAATTTGAGCTTATAAAACAGTGCTTTGCTGCTCTAAAATCCTTTTGGCTGTCTTGCACACTAGACTACAGAGCCCCACCTTTACGTTACCTCTGAATGTCCCACTCCACTGATGCCTTGACTCCTAAGAGCTTGCTCAAACACTGTGTCTAGGTAAAATGCTTTTGGCCAATAGAGTTTTGGGGTGTGCCTATATCATTAGGAATTGACCTCTTGAAAGTTGTCTCTGCAAAATTTTAAAAGTCTGGTGATGAGGTTACAGAGAGTAATACACACTCTTTCTTACTACAGTAGTATACAAAAAGAAAAAAAATAATGCTGAGCTGTGATCTAGAGTGGAAGAAGGGTCTATTCATACCAGCCTCTGCCTTACAAAGCATTGGCTGGTGTGTGTAGTGGGATGTTGGATGATTACAGAGTCAATGCGCCATTCATGGTGCATCACAATGTTCACTTTACTGAAATGTCAAAGTATGGCCAGGTATGAGACAAGGCATTTTCCTTTGTCTTGCAGTGGGACTGCACTCGAATAGTCATCCAACGCAGTCCTACAAACACCTTCTGTGAATGTACCCTCTGGGCAAAACTGCAACTTCTTCTCTAGCTATCTATAGCTATCCTCAGTGCCTCAACCTCTTTGTTTTAGGAGGCACATTGGGTTTGACACAGAGGGTAAATAATTAGGAGCTGTGCTTAAAGTGGTTGTAAAGGCAGAAGGTTTTTTTTATCTTAATGCATTCTCTCGAAAAGGGACCCGAGAAGAGGAGGATCTGGGCTTCTCTGTGCAAAACCACTGCAACAGAGAACGTAAGTATAACATGCTGGTTATTTTTACACAAAAAAACAAGACTTACGTATCACTTTAAATAGAAGAGCAGAGCTGGGTAAAACCAGTTTGTATAATCCTAAACTTTCAGACAGGGAGATCCAGGAGACAAGGTTACCTGTGAGTAGGGTTACCATGTGTCCTGGATTTTGAAGGTCTGTCCCGGGTCCTGGGCACCTTCATTTCGGAACAATACAGTGTCCCGGGAATACAGTGGAGATCCGAGCTGTCACTGGAGATGAGGTTGAGGCAGAGCCGGATTAACATAGAGGCTATTGGAGCTGCAGCTTCAGGCCCCTTCCTCAAGATAGGCCCATTTGCCCAAAAAAAAAAAGAATAAAAAAAAATTAAAAATAAAAACAATTGACTTTGAGGGTTGTAGCTCGACGACCAGGGGCCACAGAGACTCCAAATTTGGGGATGGGGGGGGGGGGGTGGGGGATGTATTTAGCTAAAGACATTTACCACAGCTGGTCAAAATATGGGGCTCCTATCTTTTATGGTTCCAGAGATACGGGGCTGCCTGCACAGCCTGTCAGAAGCTACATACAGAGCGGCCAGTTTAAATACAAGCTCACACACTCTGCAGCAGACTGAGAGGATGAGCTCACAGTGCTTATAATAATTATTTGTATATTACTTACTTATAGTAATTAACCCCTTGCCACCCAGGCCAATTCTGACATTTCTCTCCTACATGTAAAAAATCATAATTTTTATTTTTTTGCTAGAAAATTACTTAGAACCCCCAAACATATATATTGTTTTAGCAGACACCCTATGGAATAAAATGGTGGTCTTTGCGCAGCAAATTTTTTTTAATTTTTTTTAAAGAAACGGTTTCATTCATAAAAAAAAAAAAAAAAACACTAAAGTTAGCATGATTTTTTTTGTATACTAAGCGATGCTTTAAATTTTTTAAAGGTTACATGTTTAGAGTTACAGAGCAGGTCTAGTGCTAGAAATATTGCTCTCGCTCTAACGATCGTGGCGTATGTAACCTGTGTGTATCTGGCTCTGATACTAGC
Source organism: Rana muscosa (assembly GCA_029206835.1). Lineage (NCBI taxonomy): Eukaryota > Metazoa > Chordata > Amphibia > Anura > Ranidae > Rana > Rana muscosa. The sequence continues at coordinate 138,776,273 of CM055119.1, forward strand.
CAGTGCCTACCCAGCCACTGACTAGTATCTCTCCCCAGCCTGTCCCCACACACCCTCTCACCTGCTGACCTGTGGTTGGGGGAATCACTCCTGCAGTGTTATTGTGTTCTGCCAGTGTACATAGTGCTGGCTGTCATACCCTCCACACTCCTCTCCTGTGCATACTGCCCACTATCATATCGTCCACACTCCTCTCCTGTACATACTGCCCCCCATCATACCCTCCACACTCCTCTCCTGTGCATACTGCCCACTATCATACCATCCACACTCCTCTCCTGTACATACCGCCCACTGTGATACCCTCCACACTCCTCATACTGCCCACTTTCATAAACTCCTCTATTGTACATAGTGCCGGCTGTCATACCCTCCACACTCCTATCCTGTACATACTGCCTATTGTCATACCCTCCACACTCCTCTCCTGTACATACTGCCCACTGTCATACCCTCCACACTCCTCTCCTGTACATACTGCTCACTGTCTTACCCTCCACACTCATCTCATGTACATACTGCTCACTGTGATACCCTCCACACTCCTCTCCTGTACATACTGCCCAACGTCATACCCTGCACACTTCTCTCCTGTACATACTGTAACCCAACCTTACCCTCCACACTCCTCTCCTGTACATACTGCCAACTATCTTTCTCTCCACATTCCTCTCCTGTACATACTGCCCCCTTCATATCCCCCACACTCCTCTCCTGTACATACTGCCCACTGGCATACCCTCCACACTCCTCTCCTGTGCATACTGCCCACTGTCATACCCTTCAAACTCCTCTCCTGTACATAGTGCCTTCTGCCATACCCTCCGCACTCCTCTCCTGTACATAGTGCCCACTGTTAGACCCTCCACATTCCTCTCCCTCACCTGCACATACTTCTCACTTTTATACCATCCATTCTCCTCCCCTATGCCTCTAACCCACAAAAAGAGTTATTTAAAATTATACTGAATATCCTCAATGTTACCAGCTCTAGAATGGGCACACTTTTGTTAGTTCAACTAAACTACATCTCCTCAGTCCTCATATTTGTTCTGCCCATTATTAGTACTCATTTAATTTTGTGATTACTACTGTGATGTATAGAGGAACATAGGGGATGTCAGCTACTCTAAATATAGCACTTGTAAAAAAAAAGTGTCCCTGAAAATATTTTTGAAATGTTGGCAACTATGCACTTAGGCACTGACCAAGGGCCCCGGGGTCAGTAGGGGGCCCCCATAAGAGGCTCCTGGGATCCTGTGATATTAAAGCGGTAGTAAACATTGCTAACATTACTGCTTTTTAGAGGCCCTGAGGTAGGTTATGCCACAATGTACAAGTATGCACAGCATATTAGCACATTAGGGTACACTTAAATTATCACACTGAGCCCCCCAGTGCTGCGCTGTGATCAATCTGTGATCAATCTGTAATATTCACCCAGTCTTTCTTCTGGGTTCTGTGCCTTCGGTCACTTGCCTTGGCCGGGCTGCATTTATGTAATTCCCACGCATGCTCATGTGCATCCTCTCTCTCTCATCCTCCCTCCCTTACCCCTCACCTCTCTCTCTCTCTCTCTCTTTCTCTCTCTCGCTCTCTTTCTCTCTCATCCTCGCTCTCTTTCTCTCTCAATTGCATTTTTATTTATTTATAAAAGGCCCCACCAAAATCCTCAGCACCAGGCCCATGATGTTCTTTATCTGGCCCTGGGCTGAGGGTCCGCCTGCTGTGTGTCAGCCCGCGGAGTGTCGAGATGACCAGACGTCACTCCAAATGGCAACAGAATTTAGGCAGGAATAGAGAATTATTTCAAATTTCGAAACCTCCATTTCAGGGAGAATAGTGACACTGATGCCGCGTACACACGATCGGTTTTTCTGATGAAAAAAGACCGATGGACTTTTTTCATCTGACAAATCGATCGTGTGTGGGCCCCATCGGTCTTTTTTCCATCGGTATAAAAAAATAGAACCTGTTTTAAATTATACCGATGGGAAAAAAAAACGATAGCAAATTCCAATCGTCTGTGGGGAACTCCATCGGAGAAAAAACCCACGCATGCTCAGAATCAAGTCAACGCATGCTCAGAAGCATTGAACTTCATTTTTCTCGGCTCTTCTGAGTGTTTTACGTCACAGCGTTTGGGACGGTCACATTTTGGACTGATGGTGTATAGGCAAGACTGATGGAAGTCAGCTTCATCGGATTTCCGATGGAAAAATCCATCGGATTTTATTCCATCGGAAATCCGATAGTGTGTACAGGGCATTAGACTTGTAGTCCTTTACTTTTGGGGGATGTGACCCCCAAAAGTGAAAGACTACAGGTCCCAACATGAACCCCTCAGAGCTGAAGATGTAAAATCCCCCAACTAGTGAAGAACTACAGGTCCTGGCATGAACCCATGAAATCTATGGGGTCACACCCTTAGATGTCAAGGGTTCATGCTGAGGCTTGTAGTCCTTCAATTTTGGGGGAGAGTTTCATATTTACATACCAGGTGTTCATGCTGGGACTTTTAGTCTTTTAATTTTGGGGAATACCCCCTCAAAAGTGAAGGACTACAGGTCCCAGCATGAACCCCTCAGAGCTGAAGATGTGACACCCCCAGCCCCCAAAAATTGTGAAAAAAAAAAGGGTATCAAAAATCATATTATTTTGGGGGAGGGGGTGTCCCTGGATGGCAGTTTGGAAATGTGGTCACCCTACCTGTGACCTTTTGCACAAAATAAACAAAATAACAAGGACAGGACAGGTAGTCTATGTTTCCTTTGGCGATTTAAATGGGAACTCTCTTGTACTTTTAGCATCTGAAACATGCAGCTCTGCGTAGGCCCTCTGTGCTGGCTGTCTGTCATAATCACCCTCTTTTGAGACATGCTATTTTGATATTTTGGTGAATTATGCTCTTTGAGTTAAATTGCATGTAAATGTAATGACAAATACACTGCCTGCTGCGACAATAAGCAAGTACAATTCACATCACTATATTAGGCCCCGTATCACCAGTGTGGGGTACAAAACAAAACCATTAAAAGATAAAGCCTGAAATCAAGATTACATTTTTTTAACACCAATGTCTTCAAACAACCTTGAACACATAACAGCTCCCTATACAGTGCTCCTTATTGACGTTTAGTCATAACAGCCTTTATTACATTTCAGAAATGTTTACGGTGTTTTACCAGATCTATTACAAAATATAATTCAATAAGAACGCTGAAATAAAGAGCAGGGCGGGAAGTTTTTTTTTTCAATGTTCATCTCATTAAGGAAAAAATAAGTATATATATATATATATATATATATATATATACATACACAGTATCTCACAAAAGTGAGTACACCCCTCACATTTTTGTAAATATTTTATTATATCTTTTCATGTGACAACACTGAAGAAATGTCACTTTGCTACAATGTAAAGTAGTGAGTGCACAGCTTGTATAACAGAGTAAATTTTCTGTCCCCCTCAAAATATCTCAACACACAGCCATTAACCGCTTGCTTACTGGGCACATATACCCCCTTCCTGCCCAGGCAAAATTATAGCTTTCGGCACTGTCACGCTTTGAATGAAAATTGCGCGGTCGTGCGACGTGGCTCCCAAACAAAATTAACGTCCTTTTTTTTCCCACAAATAGAGCTTTCTTTTGGTGGTATTTGATCATCTCTGCGGTTTTTATCTTTTGCGCTATAAACAAAAAAGAGCGACAATTTTGAAAAAAAAACACAATATTTTTTGATTTTTGCTATAATAAATATCCCAATTTTTTTTTATATATTTTTTTCCTCAGTTTAGTCCGATACGTATTCTTCTACATATTTTTGGTAAAAAAAAATCGCAATCAGCATTTATTGATTGGTTTGCGCAAGAGTTATAGCGTTTACAAAATAGGGGGTAGTTTTATGCCATTTTTATAAAAAAAATTTTTTTTACTAGTAATGGCGGCGATCAGCGATTTTTTTCGTTACTGCGACATTATGGCGGACACATCGGACACTTTTGACACTATTTTGGGACCATTCACATTTATACAGCGAACAGTGCTATAAAAATGCACTGATTACTGTATAAATGTGACTGGCAGGGAAGGGGTTAACACTAGGGGGCGAGGAAGGGGTTAAATGTGTGCCCTATTAGTGATTACTACTGTGGGGGGAGGGGACTGACTGGGGGAGGTGACTGATCTGTGTCCCTATGTACAAGGGACACAGCATCAGTCTCCTCTCCCTGACAGGACATGGATCTCTGTGTTTACACACAGAGATCCACATTCTTGGCTGTGTACCGGCCAGTCGCGGGTACCTGGCGGACATCAGTGACATGCCGGGCACGCGCGCGTGTCCCCCAGTGGCCGGAGGAGCGGAGGCCGTAAAAAGACGGCCTCCCGGATTTCTAGAGCCACCTTGTGGCCGTCTTTTGTACATGGCCCGGGTCAGAAGTAGTTATTGTCTAAACCGCTGGCAACAAAAGCGAGTACACCCCTAAGTGAAAATGTCCAAATTGGGCCCAATATTTTGTGTGGCCATCATTATTTTCCAGCACTGCCATAACCCTCTTGGGCATGGAGTTCACCAGAGCTTCACAGGTTGCCACTGGAGTCCTCTTCCACTCCTCAATGACGACATCACCGAGCTGGTGGATGTTAGAGACCTTACGCTCCTCCACCTTCCGTTTGAGGATGCCCCACAGATGCTCAATAGAGTTTAGGTCTGGAGACATGCTTGGCCAGTCCATCACCTTTACCCTCAGCTTCTTTAGCAAGGCAGTGGTCATCTTGGAGGTGTGTTTGGGGTCGTTATCATGTTGGAATACTGCCCTGCGGCCCAGTCTCCGAAGGGAGGGGATCATGCTCTGCTTCAGTATGTCACAGTACATGTTGGTATTCATGGTTCCCTCAATGAACTGTAGCTCCCCAGTGCTGGCAGGCGGCAGCACTCATGCAGCCCCAGACCATGACACTCCCACCACCATGCTTGACTGTAGACAAGACACACTTGTCTTTGTACTCCTCACCTGGTTGCCGCCACACACGCTTGACACCATCTGAACCAAATAGGTTTATCTTGGTCTCATCAGACTAAGGACATATAAAGGAACTACATTTTTTGGGACTTTGAAATGAAAAAAAAAAAATTTAGTTCCTTTATATCAACCTATCGGGGATGGAGGTACATCTAGCTGGCCTCACCCAAAAGTCCCAACCTCTTAGTTTCAATTCAATAGACCACAGGACATGGTTCCAGTAATCCATGTCCTTAGTCTGCTTGTCTTCAGCAATCTGTTTGCAGGATTTCTTGTGCATCATCTTTAGAGGAGGCTTCCTTCTGGGATGACAGCCATGCAGACCAATTTGATACAGTGTATGGCGTATGGTCTGAGCACTGACAGGCTGACCCCTCACCCCTTCAACCTTTGCAGCAATGTTGGCAGCACTCATACATCTATGCTGGCAGCACTCAAATTCTTTGGTCGACCATGGCGAAGCCTGTTCTGAGTAGGACCTGTCCTGTAAAACCGCTGTATGGTCTTGGCCACCGTGCTGCAGCTCAGTTTCAGGGTCTTGGGAATATTCTTATAGCCTAGGCCATCTTTATGTAGAACAACAATTCTTTTTTTTCAGATCCTGAGAGAGTTCTTTGCCATGAGGTGCCATGTTGAACTTTCAGTGACCAGTATGAGAGAGTGAGAGCGATAACACCAAATTTAACACACCTGCTCCCCATTTACACCTGAGACCTTGTAACACTAACGAGTCACATGACACTGTGGAGGGAAAATGACTAATTGGGCCCAATTTGGACATTTTCACTTATGGGGTGTACTCACTTTTGTTGCCAGCGGTTTAGACATTAATTACTGTGTGTTGAGTTATTTATTTTTGTTATATTATTCTCATTTGTACTTCATTTTGGTCTGATCTATATAGTTGTATATAAAATGTACTACCTATCTATCAAAAAGTGTTTTACAGCGCAATTCATCCGATTTCTAAATTGCTGTATCCGTATATTCCAAAAGCCAATATAAAGGAATAGTAGTGTTAAAAAATAGGATTTTTATAACAGCTTACCTGTAAAATCCTTTTCTTGGAGTACATCACGGGACACAGAGCGACATAGTCATTACTAATGGGTTATATAGTTACCGTCAGGTGCTGGCACTGGCAACTTCCAAAACCGGAAGTACCCTCCCCTATATAAGCCCCTCCCATCCGGGAGCACCTCAGTTTTGTAGCAAAGCAATAAGTGTCCCCAAAGAGGGGCGGGAGCTCTGTGTCCCGTGATGTACTCCAAGAAAAGGATTTTACAGGTAAGCTGTTATAAAAATCCTATTTTCTTTCTCGTACATCACGGGACACAGAGCGACATAGTCATTACTAATGGGATGTCCTAAAGCAATGCCAAATGAGGGGGGGGATACACCATATAAGCTGAGCGCTATCAGACATGAGGATCTTTTGCGGCCTGCAACACACTGCGCCCAAAGGCGACATCCTCCTGACTTCTAACGTCCACCTGGTAGAACCTAGTAAACGTGTGTACTGAAGACCATGTTGCGGCCTTACAGACCTGAGCCAGGGAGGCCTGGTGATGCACTGCCCATGAAGTTCCAACTGCTCTCGTGGAGTGCGCCCTAACTTTGAACGGAGGCGGTCTACTTCTCAAGCTATAGGCTTGTATTATGACCTGTCGAATCCACTTGGCTAACGTAGATTTTGACGCTGCCTGACCCTTTCTGGGGCCTTCCGGCAGAATAAACAAAGTATCCGTTCTGCGAATCTGAGCAGTGGCTTTTAGATAAGCTTTAACTGCTCTTACTACATCCAAAGAATGCAATAACTTTTCCTCTACCGAAGTAGGCTTGGGGAAAAAAGAAGGAAGAACCACATCTTGGTTCAAATGAAAACTCGATACCACCTTAGGAAGAAAGGCTGGATGAGGACGTAACACTACTCTGTCCTTATGGATAACCAGATATGGCTCCTTACAGGACATAGCTGCTAATTCCGATACTCTTTTAGCCGAACAAATGGCTACTAGAAAAATCAATTTCCTGGTGAGAAGCACTAAGGAAATATGCTGTAATGGTTCAAATGGTTGTTTCTGTAGAACCGACAGAACCAAGTTTAGATCCCATGGACATATGGGAATATTAACCGGAGGACTAATACGCATCACTCCTTGTATAAAGGCTTTGACTAGTGAATGCGAAGCCAAGGGCCTTTGAAAAAATATTGACAAGGCCGAAATCTGACCTTTGATAGTACTCAAGGCAAGCTTCCTATCTACAGCCCATTGTAGGAAGTCCAGAATTCTACCTATTACGTATTTACGTGGATGCCATTTCTTGGCTTCACACCAGGCGATGTACGCCTTCCAGATTCTATAGTAGATCTGCCTGGATACCGGTTTCCTGGCATTGATCATGGTAGACACCACAGCATTAGAGAGCCCTCTCTTTTTTAGAATGTGGGCTTCAATAGCCAGGCCGTCAAACCTAGGGCTGGTAAGGAAGGGTGGTATATCGGTCCCTGCGAAAGCAGGTCCGGACGATGTGGGAGGGTCCAAGGACTCCCCACAGACATTTTTACGATCTCCGCGTACCATGCTCTTCGGGGCCACGCTGGAGCCACCAGAATCACTGGTTTCTTTTCTACCCTGATTCTGCGGAGTAATCGAGGTAACAATTGTGGCGGTGGGAATGCATATATCAGCTTGAACTGATCCCAAGGGAACACTAGGGCATCCGAGCCGCATGCTAGGGGATCCCTTGACCAAGAGACAAACCTGTCCACTTTCGTGTTGAACCTGGATGCTAGCAGATCTACATCCGGTGTTCCCCACCGCTGACATATTGTCCGAAAAACCTCGGGATGAAGGGACCATTCCCCTGGGCATAATTGTTGGCGACTTAGAAAGTCCGCCTTCCAATTCTCCACCCCTGGAATGAATACCGCAGATATGGCTGGGACATATCTTTCTGCCCATCTCAGGATGTAATTTACTTCCCTTTGGGCTGCACGACTCCTGGTGCCCCCCTGACGATTGATATATGCCACTGCTGTGGCATTGTCTGACTGAACTCTGACAGGGGACCCTTGGAGTTTGGATGTCCATGCTACTAGGGCATACCGGGCTGCTCGTATCTCTAAGAGATTGATGGGCAGGGCCTTTTCCGCATCCGACCATCTGCCCTGGAGAGACCATTGCTCCAGTACTGCTCCCCAGCCTATAAGGCTGGCATCTGTAGTGACCACCTTCCAGGAAATCGGACTGAAGGATTTCCCTCTTTCCAGATTCTGGGGAACCAACCACCAGCGGAGGCTCCTGCGAACGGAAGGGGACAAGGACATTGGTAAGTCCAGAGCCTGAACTTTCTTGTTCCAGGCTGACAGTATGGCCCTTTGCAACTTCCTTGAATGGAATTGACCGTAGGGTACTGCTTCGAATGATGCCACCATTTTTCCCAGTAGCCTCATGCACAGGCGTATGGATGGCTGTCTTTTTGAACCCACTAAGTGGATCAAATCTCTCAAAGACGACCCCTTTTCTTGAGGCAAGAAAATCTTTCTCTGGTCTGAATCCAGCCTTAGCCCCAAGTATTCCAGACTTTTGACTGGTTTTAGGGCTGACTTGTCTCGGTTGATAATCCAACCGTGATATTCCAGATACTTGATTGTCTCGTGAACAACCACTTCTAGTTTTTCCACTGAGTGGTCTATCAGCAACAAGTCGTCTAGATATGCCATTATCGTTACACCTCGTGTTCTTAGATTGGCCAATAATGGGGCCAGAATTTTTGTGAACACTCTTGGTGCTGTGGCCAGACCGAAGGGTAAGGCTCTGAACTGAAAATGGCGCCCTTCTATCGCAAAGCGTAGAAATTTTTGGTGGGCTGGAAAGATGGGGATGTGCAAATACGCATCTTTGATGTCGATCGAGGCTAACCATTCCTCCCCTTGTAGGGCAGTGGCTACCGATCGGATCGACTCCATCCGGAAAGTCCTGATATGCAGGAATTTGTTTAGCCCTTTTAGATTTAATATGGGCCTCACGTCCCCGTTTGGCTTCGGAACTGTAAAGAGGTTTGAGTAAAACCCGAACCCCCATTCTTCCAGGGGGACCTCTATAATTACTGCTTGAAGCAATAATTGTTCCAGTGCCAACAGGAGGGATCCTCTCTTCTGGGGATCCCTTGGCACGTTCGACCTTATAAAGCGGGAAGGAGGGGAGTTTTTTAACTCCAATTTGTATCCCAGATTTACTGCGGAGAGCACCCATCTGTCTCGGATCGTGTCCCGCCAGGTTTCTGTGAACAACTGAAGTCTTCCCCCCACCCGATTGGGTGGGGGCAACCCTTCATGCATTTGACTTTGGGGGAGGTTTTGTACCTCTCCTGCTCCAGGGCTTCTTGTTACCCTGCAACTGTCCCTGATTTTTACCCCCGGGATTTGACCGGGGAGGCCGTCGGAACTGTTTCACAGCCGATGTCCTAGGGACTGGAGAAGCCGGCCTCTTAAAAGAGGGACCTCTAACTCTATTTTTGACCGGCAAGAGTGTACTTTTACCGCTGGAAATTCTCTGGATATACTTGTCCAGGTCTTCCCCGAATAAACGCTCCCCATGAAATGGGAAGCTGACCAGCAATTTTTTACAGGGAGCTTCAGCAGACCAGTTTTTGAGCCATAGAAGCCTGCGCATATGTACTACAGACAGCGTAAGGCGGGAGGCCTGATGGATTGAATCCTTTATAGCGTCCACCGCAAAGCATAAGGCTCTAGGTAGATCAGCTAGAGCAAGAGCCTGCTGATCTGGCACGTCCCTTAAGACCTGTTTCAACTGATCCTTCACTGCTTGGCAGACCCCTATAGCTGCCACTGCTGGTTGTGTCACCAATCCTGCTGTAGAAAAAGCAGATTTCAATAAGGACTCCAATTTTTTATCTATTGGGTCCTTGAACATTTGGACATTTTCCACCGGACATGTCAGTGATTTATTCACACAAGAGATGGCTGCGTCCACTGTAGGGACCTTCCATTTTCTGACGAACTTATCCTCCATAGGATAGACCACCGGAAATCTCTTGGGGGGAGTAAATATTTTGTCAGGATGCTCCCAATCCTGGTAAATGAGCCCCTCCAATAAAGGATGGATCGGGAAAGAACAAACAGTCTGGGGAGCTTTTAGCGATCCCAACGAGGAGACAGAAGAGGAGGATGGCTCCGCAAGTGGCATTTTAAATGCTGATCGGACCATATTAGTCAGGGACTGCACCCATAACCTCTCAGCATGTGATGCTGAGAACGGCTCCTCCACTGTTGATTCCTCTACAACCGAATCAACCTCATCCTGATCCCCCTCAGGTAGGTCGACCTCTGTATGGGACTGTTGCTCTGTTAACAGGCACTCTGAGGGAGGAGACGGAGATCGAGCGCTTTTCTCCTGTGACAGGGAAGCAGCAATTAGTGCTGACAATCTCTCTTCCAGCCCTCCCAGAGCTGAGGAAAAAACCTCCTCTGTTACATACACAGGAGCAGGTGAACTGGGGACAGCCACAGTACCAGGTACTCCTGGGGGTGCCCTACGGTCACTAACCTCTGATTCTTCAGGGGAGACTGGTGCAGCCAAAGCATGCCCAAGATCCTCAGAGCCCGATGGAGACCCCCTATTCCTCCTGGAATTTCTAGTCCCGGAGTTTTTAGACGGCATATTCCTAAGCCACAAAGCTGAGGTATTCCAGCCGAAAATACACCAGTTACTGATAATAGTCTAGCATAAATGCTGCTATATAAACAGTTGGTGTCTACTAATGTGCCTTTCTAGGGGATGTCTGTATCAACCGCTTGCTGTATGCCTTTAAATGTTGTCAGCTCTGTCTCTGTACTTGATAGCCAGCTTACTGCAATAATGTGGCTTTTTAAAACCTGCTGGGACGCCCGCACATGCGCAGAAGCGCTGCGGCGCGCACAGAGCGTCATCCCCCAGGCCCCGCCCCTTTTTCCGGCCACCTCTATATATAGAGGCGCGTGCACGCGCACGCGCGCGGCCACGTGCGCCTCGGCGCTAATTTTCAAACATGGAAACCAGGGACAGGAGCCAGGGCCCCCTTTGCCGCAGGCCGGGGGATAGACGAACACTGCAACATGGCAGAGGAAACAGTTTCCTGTAGGAGAACTCACCAGCTGCCTGGACTTTGCTCTCTGAGAAGAAACTAGTCCATATGACAAGAAAAACATTCCACAGCGGCCTCTAGTGGACAAACACAGGTACCGCAGTTTAATATATTAAGAAAACATTCTTTTTTTTTTTTTTTTTTTTTTCTTGACCACCATTAAAAATTATTACATTTTTTTAGTAGTTACAGGCATGCACAGATATTAGCGGGAATACCGTTAGGTAACAGACAGAAAGACAAATTAGGCTTGGGGGTCCCCCAATAGAACCAAGTTCCTGGGGGCCCCCACTTACCTGTTCCCCGCCGCAGGACTTTGTTTGGTCCACAAAAGCCCAAACTTCACCTATCACGGCAGGCATTGTAATCAAACCTTCAGGGACCGGGTTCCCAAGGATTCCACTCCCCTGGACCTGTATAGCACCCTGCACAGAAAACATCTTGGTCGTGGGTATGACCAGAGCTCTGGATCCCAGGGTCCAGCTCTCCTAAGAGAAGCATTACAGGCAGAACCTTGCTCTTCTCTGCAAGGCCCGGGTACCGACCGTTTAGCTATGAAGCTTTTTTGATCGGATCCGGAATAGCTTACTGAGGCCCAAAAGAACCTGTACGCAAGCTCAGTGAAAAACACATGTTTCTTCTTGGCCAACACCTTAGACACTGGCAAAAAACTGAGGTGCTCCCGGATGGGAGGGGCTTATATAGGGGAGGGTACTTCCGGTTTTGGAAGTTGCCAGTGCCAGCACCTGACGGTAACTATATAACCCATTAGTAATGACTATGTCGCTCTGTGTCCCGTGATGTACGAGAAAGAAAAGCATATGTGGGATTAACCATTTTTTTTTGTCAAATTCTCCTTTAAAGGGGGCATGGGAGGGGGTGTGTCTCATACCTACATACTTTTGCTAATTGGTGTGCCTCTTTCCCATATCAGAAAGTTGGGAGGTATGATCATTTGTAGCCAAAGCCCATATAAGTATCAGTTTTGTATCATATCATCTTACTGTATATCCTTTCCTATATAGTATGAAAACCAGATTGCCACATTCATTTTCCATTGGGGACTTCTGTCTTCAATTTTAAATGTTGATTTAACATGCTTGTTCCTGCCTAAGAACCCCTCTCTATGAGACTGTTCTTCTTTCAACTTTCACTATCTCACCCACTGATTGCACTCAAGAACATGCCTCCCACAAGCCATGGTTTAGTTGCTCCTCAGGTCCGGCCTTCCACTCTTCTGGACATTCCACTTTGCTAACTGTTTTCTGCAACCTATGCATGATCCAGCACGGCTTCTCAACAAATGCCATTACTTTCTCCAATGTCCCATGGTGTTCCTTATTGTGCTTTCCTCTGACCATTGCTCTACATGTCTTTTTTTCATGCAACCTGTGTCCGCTCCAGTTCTCATCATCTTACACACTTGAAGTAATTGAAGCAAGAGGGTCAGCATGGCAAACAGACAATTAGCATTTGCAAAATGAGAACTCAACAACTAAAACTACCATATTTCTTGGAATCAGTAGAAGCTATGCTGCTCCAAACTTGACTTTTAAAATGTACCTCTAGCTCTCATCAGATGCATACCTAGGTCAGCTGTTCTGCTTTTCAAGTAGAACATCCACACACTGATGACGTCACCAATGTAAAGCCTGCTTCAATCCCTTTGTGGGATGAAACGCGTTGGAGCAGGAGGTTGATATGACTATGGGGTTGATTTAATAAAACTGGTGAGTGTAAAATCTGGTGTAGCTGTGCATGGTAGCCAATCAGCTTCTAACTTCAGCTTGTTCAAGTTAGCTTGTGCAAAAAACATGGAAGCTGATTGATAAAATTCATACATACTAATCCCTTACCATCCTTATAACCTTTCTCCTCAAATATGGAATTATTACAGATCTCACTCAACTTCTTTGAAAGGGACTTCCCTTCTTTATAATAACCTCCAAAGTAAAAACTCCTTTTACAAGTATAAACCTCTCCTACAATGGGAAGAAGACCTTCAGACTACGTACTGTGACGGTGGGATCCTGTGCGTTCTTAAAGTGTGTTGGTTTACACCAGATTTGGTAGAGAAAGACATGCTGATTGAACAGCTGTGTGTTCGGCTATTTAGTTCTGACATGACTATGGATCAGGGCTCCACCCAACAGACAGGAAGTCTGTGTATGGGAGTCAGGAGGACTCCCATCCCTTGGAGAGGAGTCAGGTGCTGCATGGGTGCAGCCAGAGTATGCATGTCTGCAGGAGGCAGATGTCATTGGTGAAGTAAGCAACCAGGTGCTGACCGGGAGTAAGCGAGGAGTGAGCTTATCTCTTGGAAACTGTTTGTTCTGAGGAGCAGACCTAAGGCCTAGGCTAAAGGCCTGAACAGCCAGATCGCAAGAGGGGAAGCCAGGAGGTAAACTGTTGAGTATACAAGACACAGTAATGGTGGAACCCCCCTGCGAGGGCAACTGATGTATTTGTGAACTTTTTGTGCTTTTAAATAAAAATGGGCTACCATGCCCTTAAATAGAGTTCCTGACTGGCTTGAATCACTGGAAAAATGCATCTACTACGAGAGCTGATAACCCCTAATCTTACAGTACACATCAGCACAATGGTTACTGGCTTTTAGGTATACACACAGCATCTCTCGATGTGTCAAGCACTGGGAACTTTCACAAAAAAATTATATCACGCTAGTACCTGATACCCTTTAGATTATCTCAATACTACCCCTCCAAGTCACCACTATGTTGACGTAACTGTGGCCAAGTAGAAAATCTCTACCATATACCCTGGTCATGTAAAAATATCACTGGTTTTTGGAACCAGGTATTCTGCCTCATCTCTTCTGTTACTGTTCTGTTACTCTTCTGTTCTCCCTCCATCTACCCCAGCTCTAGCATTGTAAACTTTCCACCCAACTATTGTTCGAAAGTTGCTCACATACTTCTGGCCTCTTCGTCAGTTATAACCAGACACTGGAGGAAAGACTCAGCTCCTAATCTGACTCAGGTAGTGGCTTCTATAAAAGCTATATATGAATATGATTTTTTTTTTATTTCTACGATCAGGATTCAAAAATGTTGACTACATGTGGAAGCCATGGGTATCATGGGTTAACTCCCAATGCTGCTGTTGTTATAGGCTATAATAAAATTCAATCAGCGCAAATATTATTATACATATAAGCTTTTGAACACTCAGAGTGAATAGATCAAATCCCAATATAATGATAATAAAAGAGTTAGTGCAGCGCTAGAGAACAGTGAATGTTAAATAAAAGTTCATATAAAACAGTACAAACAGGTTCCCAAAGGAGTGTCCACTCGTGATTCAATGTAATCATGCAGGTCACAACGTGCAGAGCCTCCACCACAGGTATCGCTAGCAGCTCACCTCATTTCATGGACCCCTGACTTAACAGATGGGTCAAATGCACCTTCCCATAAAGGGTTCAAACTTTATAATCCTCATTGGTAAATATAGTACATCACAAAACATGTAACCAGCAAGAGCAGCACTGGCGTGTATCAAATGATCCAATTCGCCTTAATGCATATATCGGAACTCCAATATGGCATTGTACATGAAATAAAGGGAAATATATAGTGCTCTCTGTATGGAACTTATTTATTATAAAAAGTCAGGAATAAAACTTACAAACATAACTATAATGCCTTATACACACGGTCGGGTTTTCCGTCGGGATAAACTCTGACGGATTTTTCAGATGGAATTCCATTCAAGCTGTCTTCCATACACACGGTCACACCAAATTCCGACCGTCAAGAACGTGGTGACGTGGTCAAGACTATGATGAGTCGAGAAAAATGAAGTTCAATGCTTCCGAGCATGCGTCAAATTGATTCTGAGCATGCGTGTTTTTTTCGCCGTCGGAGTTCCATACAGACAAACAGAATTTCCATCGGAAAAAAAGAGAACATGTTCTCTTTCTAACTCCGTCGGAATTTCCGACGGAAAAAGTCCAATGGGGCATACACACAGTCGGAATATCCGATGAAAAAATTCCGTCTGACTTTTTTCCTCGGAAATTCCGACCGTGTCTACGCGGCATAACTATAACCTAGTCAGCTGTGGCTTTGCTGTGGAGGTGGGTGCAGAGGAGGCAGCCGACAATGGAAGCCCTATAGTAAGTCTATGGGTGACATCACTCCCCATTCATTTCACAGCCGTTGTTGGCTGTGTTCTTTGCAGAGCTTCTGCCACTGGAGACCGGATCGGATGGGCTTCAAAAAGGTATGTATACTGATTTCTTCTTTACAGGGCTAGATAGGTTAGTGTTAGATTGTGGATGTCAGAGATTTTAGTGTTAGGGTGGACTTCTACTTTAAGTTTAAACATCTGCTGTGGCCATTATGAATAGTTCCCTTCCCTTACTCCCTGATAGATTTTTAATTTGCTTTAGAATATGGGGAATTCAGCAGGACCTAAAACACCCTATGGTAGGTAGGAACACCCAAAACTCCAAGGTGGACTAAGCTGGGAACTTTGACAGATGCAGCCAATGGATAAATCAGGGGATATTAAAAGGAAAATACAGAAGGAAATACAGCATATTGGGGGGACCAGACTTCCAACATATGGATGTGATAAGGACATTGTTCTGCAAAAGATTAGAGAAATGGACAACAAGACATATTAATATAGAGCCTCTTGTATTGCAGGTCCTGCTTTGTGACAATTTTAACCCATTGAAACACAAATAACCTGAAGCGTCGATCAAAGCTCCATCCAAGGCATCTGCTGATTTTAGTCCTGCCGGGTGTTCGTTTCCCAAGACCTCTACACATAGGTGTGTGCAGCCTATTGCAATGGGGTGTGCACCCCAAAGCTCAAACACACATGCGTATGTAAATATATATAGGGCAGTAGGGCAGAGGTTGTTGTCATAGAGCAGTGGAGGTGTCAATAGGACAGAGATTGGTGTCAGTAGTTTATTTGTATTATTTTTTTATTATTACTTTTTTACAATTACATTTTTTATCTTATTTTTACAATAATGTATTTACAATTTTTTGGAGCCCCATAGGGGGGCTTTGGTGAAATATCAGGGGTCTAAGCAGACCCTTGATGTCTCACTTTAGATACGGAGAAAGGGACTGAGGACAGACATTCCTCAGTCCCTTTCTCTGCAGCCAAGCAGCAGGGGGAAACTGTGCAGCACATGGTTATTAGGGTGCGCCCGGGCACACCTGGCACACCCTGTCCGCACACCTATGCCTCTACAACTAAATATGTAAAAGAATGAGCTTATCAAGCCCAGACAAACTACAGCGCTCAGGAGTGGTCATGAAAATTAAGGCTCAAAATAGGTAAAAAACGAAAAAGTACCAAATGAAATATAAGGGATGGAAATTGTGGAAAAGAATTTGGTAAATGACAATACTGATGATCTATACCAACAGTGTTAAAAGATTTGAGTATGATAGCCCTGGGTGCTAAACCTAGGTAGAACTAGGAGCTGCAGCTAGAGACCAGAGAGGGCGCTCACTTTCCAACCACTGGAAGAAAACAAAAGAAACAAAAAGCACAACCCCATAGTGTAGCATAAATTGAAAACATATGACAATTTATTGGAAAATAGAAGTGCACCCACAAAGGTAGGCATGTGTAGGGCATGGCATAAAGGTGACTAGGGAGCCAGGAAAGTCAGAGGGGCAGACAGAAAAACAACAGCCATGGCCATCGGCTGGGGATGAAGTCTGCTGAAGATGGAGGAAGCCACTGTCACTGCAACTGCAATCGGTGTTCAACCCGGGACTGGAATCTCTGACACATGCGTTGTAGACACGGGACGAGTTTCGAAGCGAGTTGGCTTCTTCATCAGCCTGTCTGTGCTGGGCTATCCTAATCTTTAAATACGTCTTGGAGGACGTGGGACTGCAAGGACTCAGATGCAACTCGCTGGAGTGAGACACACAGCCAAGTCCCTAACGAGGATGAGCTCATGAGCGGGTGAAATGCGTTAGTGGGACATGGCTTGGGAGGAGATAGAGCTTTCAGGGCTTTCATGATGTGTACTTCTAATTATTTTTTTCAGAGTATTTTAACCCAGTGACGCAGTCACGTTAACGATTAGGCTACGTTTTGGGGTCAAGAAAACTTGGGGAAAAGCACTCCTATTAATTTCTTTTCAGCACCAATATCTGCTACTGGAACTACAAGTGCTGGTCCCCCTACACTACAAACTAACGTACTGATGAAGTAATTTTTTTTACTGATTTTAAACGCTTTCACTGAACATTTTTAAATATGTATATGCCATTTGCGCTCCAATTTTGATGAATTCTGCAACAATGTATTTCTTCAATTGACTACAAAGAATGAAATGTGATAAAGGACTTTTTCTCTCTGATATTTCTAGCAGAGGCTCCAGGAAAAAATAGGTCCAGTTCCACCATGAATACAGACAGATATAAGAGTGGCATTGTAATTAGACGTTCTGTTTTCAGAGCACAATTGCTGCACAGAACTTTGAGGTCTGGATGATGTGTGACTTGTGACAGCTGGGTTTTATCACCTACTTCTTTTGTACTCCTTCTAGAAGTATCAAGTTGAAGTTTCTCAATGGAGTATTGTTTGGGCCAACCGCAGACTTACCACATACAGTACTAGACAATTACCCTTTAGTTACTCACGTACCCTTGCAGGATTTAACAGCGCAGTACACAAATGAGGCAATTATATGTCAATGAAATGTATTCACTTGAGCCCACAGTGCTCTTGAAACCCGTGCTATTAATAAAACGAGAGAGCCTGCACAAAAGTGACTATATGTGGCTATTGTCTGATCTTTGGTATGTCCTGTCAGCTTTCAATAAAAATCATGTTTTATGTCATCCTAATACGAAACAGTATCCGTTCTGGCTTAAGTACCAGCACAGATGTCAATTTGCTGCAGATAGTGGTTTGTGTTGGTCTCCAGTGCCATCCTGTGGACAATTCATTTATAGCAGCAGTGTCAAATTAAAGTTTCCAAAGTGCGTACACAGCCCAGTTGTTATGGCGCGTACACACGATCGTGATTCACGGCGGTGAAAACACCGCCGTGAATCACGACATGAAATAAAATGAAAAACGAGGGAACGGCATTTTCCCCCACACACGACCGTTTTTCCCGTCATTTTTTTCTTTGTCGAGAAAAACGACCGTCTGTGGGCTCCGCGGCAGTGTCTCCCTATGGGAAAACTGCCGCGGAAAAAAATGATGGAAAAAACGATGAGAAAATTTAGAACATGTTCTAATTTTTCTCGTCGTTTTTTCTGCCGTTTTTCTCAACGAGAAAAACGACATAAAGCCCACAGACGATCGTTTTTCTCGGCGAAAAAAAAAAATGCAGTTTTTCTCGTCGAGAAAAGCGGTTGTGTGTACGCGGCATTAAAGTATAACTGAAGGCATTTTTTTTCTTAGTTTTGAATGGAGTGGAGATGAAGTAGAACACCTGCCAGTTTTTTATTGCTGTCTCTCCTTTTGTTTACTGCTATCATTAAAAGTAAAAAGAAAAGAAAATCCCAAATTGGTTGTCCCCAGAAAAGTAATAGAGGGGAAATCTTGCAATGGGGACACTAATTCTGGTGACCTGGGGATCCCCAAGGGATTATCTTAATTTTCAGGGATTTCCTCTTACTTCCTGTTTGGCAATGGGACAGGAAATGAAGGGAAATCTCCCCAATGGGACATAGATAGCAAAAAAATAAACTGGCAGGGGTTATAGCCCTCCATTACGCTATCCAAAATTAAATTACCTATAGTTCTACTTTAATAGATAAAGAGGAATTTAATGGGATTTTTAAGGTGCAGAATAAAGCTGGCTTTAGAGACAAGTAAAACAAAAATCTCCTGCGCTCTCGGTGTAATGTCAAAACACGGGTAGTGTGGTTCCGTCCAAAGGCAAAGTCTAAGGTCTTGCAGCCCTCCTCAGAACAATGGGTGTTCATATAGCTAGAGAAAAGAAAAAAGAAAGGAGGGCGCACCAACCTTGTGCATTACCGCTTAAAAGTTTTATTAAAATATGAATAAAAATGCAATAATCCTAGGTATAAGCTTATCGGACAATTGAGCTGGACGTTCTTGGCACCCACCGACTGAACTTGACGACGGAAGAGGTCAGACAGCACCTCAAACATCTAAACAACTGACGCGTTTCGGGGGCGCACCCCTTTCCTCAGAGCTAAGATGGTCCATGATGGTTCTCACCTACAGAGCCCTCCATCCTATATGTGTGTGCACATGTACAGGGGCCCCAGCTCAAGTGACCAGCTCAATTGTCCGATAAGCTTATACCTAAGCTCCGTCTGTGAGTAGGATTATTGCATTTTTATTCATATTTTAATAAAACTTTTAAGCGGTAATGCACGAGGTTGGTGCGCCCTCCTTTCTTTTTTCTTTTTTCCTTTATAGAGACAAGTGCTGGGTTGCGCAGATAGCTTACGTCCCTGGGTATCGAGTTCATTGAAAAACCTTGTTTTCTGGTCCTTGAATGCTCCCTATGATCACCTATAGCTCTTGGTCTCTTTGACGCAGGCAGACATTTTTAGAAAAACATAGTGACTTGATCATAATATACCATACTTCAAGAGACTTGGAAGACTTGTACCTCTAATGGACAGCATACCCTGAAGAAGCATGGGCGAAACATGTTGGGAACTTCATTCTACAGTGCTGTATCCATGAAATTGTATTGAAACGTACTTCCCAATTGTTTTAAAAAAGAAAAAAAAATTGTCTTTAAGTAAAACTTTTAATACCATATTCTTTGAGATCGCTGGACCTTGTTCTGCGCCTTAAAAATCCCATTAAATGCCTCTTTATCTATTCAATTAAGGGATGTGGTGCTAATAATGAGTTGGTTTGCCCGTGGTTATAAAGTCCAGTTCTACTTTAATGTTTATATTAAACCCAACAATTAAGCTCTCTTATTTGGTCTGTGAAATATACTATTGAAAGCATTTTGTTGTGTTTGTTTGATGAGTGCAAAAAATAGGATTTTTTACTCACCGTAAAATCCTTTTCTCTGAGTCCATGGACCGACACAGCTTCTCTATTGACAAAGTGGGTATTATCCGTTAATTTGGAGTGACTAGGCAGAAAAACTTGTAAAAAGTGTTGCATCAAACCTTCTACAGTACCGCCCAGGGGGCGGACCCTCTGGGTATACCCTCTCAGTCTGCATCTTCGCAGATCAGTTCGTCAAAAGCAGTACAAACTTAAAAGGAGGGGTGGGTGCTGTGTCGGTCCATGGACTCAGAGAAAAGGATTTTACGGTGAGTAAAAAATCCTATTTACTCTTTCGTCCATGGACCGACACAGCTTCTCTATTGACAAAGTGGGACGTCCCAAAGCAGTGTCAGAGAAAAAACGAGGGGTGGTAACAGCATAAAAATAAACTTCACCCCAAACACAAAACAGCACTCCTCCAACGGAGGAGTTGCAACTCTAAACAGCCGCTTGCAAAACCTTGCGGCCAAAAGAGGCATCCGAAGATGCACCTACATCAATTTTGTAGAATTTTGTGAAAGTGTGAGCGGACGACCAAGTCGCCGCTTTACATAATTGGGAAACAGACGCTTGATTTCGGAAAGCCCAAGAGGCACCTATTGCCCTGGTCGAATGCGCCGTGACAGGAAAGGGGGGCGCCTGACCCTTTAAGGCGTAAGCCTGGATTACTGTCGGATCCACCTAGAGATGGTGGCCGATGAGACTGCTTGGCCCTTCTTGGGACCAGCCACCGAAACAAACAGTGAGTCTGACTTCCGGAACAGGGAAGTAGCAGATAGGTATACTCTCAAAGCTCGGACAACGTCCAAGGAATGCAACGCCGACTCCTTAGGATTCGACGGCTGAGGACACAAGGATGGAAGTACAATGTCTTCATTGAGATGAAAAGCCGAAACGACTTTCGGAAGAAAGGAAGGCTGCGGCCGCAGCACCACCTTATCCTTGTGGAAAATCAAATAGGGAGCCTTGCAGGACAAGGCTGCCAGCTCAGAGACTCGTCTAACTGATGTAACAGCCACCAAAAAGACCACTTTCTGAGAAGTGTCAACAGGGGAATATCTCTAATATTCTCAAACGGTGCCTTCTGAAGCACCGAGAGGACCAGGTTCAAGTCCCACGGAAGTAACGGGGGACAGACCGGAGGGGCCACATGTCGGACCCCCTGCACAAATGTACTCACGAGAGAGTGAGTCGCCAGGGGTCGCTGAAAAAAGACAGCCAGGGCAGATATCTGACCCTTAAATCGTACTTAGGGCAAGCCCTTGGTCCACCCCATGCTGTAAAAACAGCAGGATTCTGGAAACCAAATAGGTACGCGGATGCCATTTCATTTCCTCACACATGGAGATGTAGGCCCTCCAAGTGCGGTGATAGACCTTCCTAGAGGACGGTTTTCGAGCACTTCTCATAGTAGAGATTACTGAGTCTGACAGGCCCCGGTCTCTCAGTACCTGGTTCTCAACAGCCATGCCGTTAAAGCCAATGACTGTAAAGCAGGATGGAATATGGGACCTTGCGATAGCAGGTCCTTCCGTAGTGGTAGGCGCCAGGGGACGTCTGCTACCAGACGTACTATATCGGCGTACCAAGGACGCTGAGGCCAATCTGGAGCGATTAGGATCATTGGAATTCCCTCTGCCTCCACTCTGCGGAGCAGAAGAGGAAGAAGCCTTAAGGGAGGGAAGGCATAGATTAGCCGATACTGACCCCACGATGCTACCAACGCGTCCGTTGCGTCTGCCCATGGGTCTCTTGACCGGGCCACAAATCTCAATACCTTCCGATTGAGTCGGGAAGCCAGAAGATCTACGTCTGGTGTGCCCCATCTTTGGCAGAGGAGTTGGAACACCTCCGGGTGTAAGGACCCTTCTCCCTGGTCCAGCATCTGGCGGCTCAGGTAGTCCGCCTGCCAGTTTTCCACACCCGGAATGTACACGGCCGACAGTGCCGGTACGCTCCTCTCTGCCCACTTCAGGATGCGAGCGATCTCCGATGCTGCAGCTGAGCTTCTTGTTCCTCCTTGATGATTGACATATGCCACTGCTGTGGCGTTGTCTGACTGGATCCTGACTGGAGGCCCTTGCAGCCTCTGAGACCATTTGAAGAGGCACAGCCTAATCGCCCGGATTACCAGGACATTGATCGGCAGGAGGGCTTCCTCTGGGGTCCAGCGACCTTGCGCCGACTGAACACCCCAGACTCCCCCCCAACCTGTAAGGCTGGCGTCTGTCGTGATCACTATCCAGTAAACCGGAAGAAATGACTTCCCGGCCATTAGAGCCGGTGCTGTCAGCCACCATACCAGGGATCTCCTGACTATGTGGCTCACTCGGATTTGATAATCCAGAGATGATGGACATCTGTTCCATCTGGACAGAACTTCCTTCTGTAACACTCGAGTGTGGTATTGAGCATATGGAACCGCCTCGAAGGAGGCTACCCTGAGGCCCAACACTCGCATGCAAAAAACGGAGTGACGACCAATTCCTGGAAGTCAGCTGCCGTACTGCAGCCCGGAGGGTCTGCAACTTCTCCACAGGGAGGAATACCTTTGCCTCTGAAGAATCCAGAATCAACGGATGGAGAGCCGTGACTACAGATCGAACCGACTCCATCCGAAAACTTTGTACCTTCACAAAGCAATTGAGGGCTCTGAGATCCAAGCTTGGACGAACCCCCTCCTTCTTCGGCACAATGAACAGATTTGAGTAAAAACCCTGTTCCAGTTCTGGAACTGGAATAACTACCCCGCGTTCCAGTAGACCCTGAACCGCCCCATACAGGGCCTCCCGGCGGGTCGGTAGTAGCTGGAGATTGGAGGTGTTGAATCTGTCCGGTGGACAAGAGAGAAACTCTATCTTGTAGCTTGAGGAGATTACTTCGCAAACCCACCTGTCGGAGATTAGTGCTGTCCACTGAGTCGCGAATTTGCGAAGACGTCTCCCCACCCGAGAGCTGGGTGGGGGTGGACCTTCATGCGGACGCAAATTTGTCCGCAGGCTTATTGGGTATGCGGGACCAGGGACGCTTTTGTCCTTGGGCAGGCGCTTTATCGGCCTGGGGTCTTTTCCTTGTCGCCCTAGGGGGACGAAAAAACCACTTGCGTGCAGTAAAGGAGGGCCCTTGCCCTTGGCGTGGCCCCTTACCCTTGCTAATTTGGGGAAGCAAAGTGCTTTTACTTCCTGTGGCATCCTTGATGATGTCATCCAGAGAAGCCCCAAAAAGTCTGTCGCCCTTAAAAGGCAGATCCAACAGGGCTTTCTTGGAAGTCTGGTCCGCAGACCAGCCTTTTAGCCAGATCAGGCGGCGTATTGCTACTGCATAAACCGAAGTTTTAGACAGCAGGGGAGTAGTATTCATGTCTGACTCGCAGACAAACCTAAGGCCCTGGACCAACAGGTCGGCCAATGTTATCTCATCAGGAGGAGCATCTCGCTCCTTAACCCCTGGAGTAGCAATCTTGCCCATTCAGTAAGTGTGTGAGACACTAGGGCCCCCGCCAATGCCGGGCGTACTGCCGAGCCTACCACTGAGTATAGGTAGCAAGCGAGTGCTTCAGCCTTCTTATCCACAGGGTCCTTGAAAACAGGAGCCCCTTCTACAGGAATTGTGGTGGCTCTATCAAGTCTGGACACCGGAGGGTCCACTATAGGGGGGAGAGGTCCATTTCTTCAGAAAACTCTCCTCAAAAGGGGTACCGTACCGCAAACCTCTTTGGGGCTGTAAAGACCCTCAGTGGGTTCTCCCATTCCTTGTATAAGAGTCTATCAAAAGACCCACAAGGGAACACCTTAGCAGTGCGGGCAGGTCTATGAAACCCAAGTGGACCGGAGTCTCTGCTGCTTCTGCAGTATTTTCCAATTTTAGCATATCCCGCACTGCAGTAATAAGGTCAGATACCAAAGCCGTCTCGCGTACTGACCTGGACTTTGAGTCATTCTCACTGTCCGGTCACGGTCTGCAGTCTCTGATGTGTCAGAATCTGGGCCCCGAGCCGTAGCTGGACCTGGTTCTGCACCAGAATTATCCCCAGAAGCTTGCAGGGGATGGGGCGTTTACTACCCCCTGTATTCCCGTGTGCTGCTTCCACCCTGGCAGCAACTGCCTCTAGGATTGCAGTCATAGCGTTCATAGACACCCCAGGGGCACCAGCTGCTAAATCTGGTGTTTCAGGGGAGAAGACATCTGGCTCAGATGCCATGCTGACCACACGCTAACACTCACAGGGCTCCAGGCAAGATATCAATAGGCCACCCTCCTGTGCTGCAGAGAGGCCGGGTCACCCAGAGGACTCACCACCCTGGATAGGTACTGCTATGCTGCGCCTGTGATGCTGTCCCGCTGCTGCTGTGTCAGTCTGCTTCTTTTATCAGCACTTCCTGTGTGAATTTTCGCGCCAGTGTAATGCACCCTAGAGGCCGGAGGCTCTCGAAAAATGGTTGCCAAAAACGTCTGTATGGAAGATAATGTGGGCTCTAAGAAAATGGCCGCTGACAGAAGATAGAGGTCAAGCAGCCATAGCCCACAAAAAGATGGCCGCCGAACGGCAATATCTGCATACAGGGTGGACAAACATGGCCGCCGATCAGCTGATAGGGGCCAGTGGGTGTGGCCGAACCACAGGAAGATGGCCGCCGGGCAGTCACAAGAGGCCAAACTTGGCATGGACCACCTCAAAATGGCCGCCGACAGCATGGAGGAGGAAGGACACAAACACAGGTAAGAAAAAATGAAATTTCTTTTAAATGTTAGTTACAGCCAGCCCCGCTCCAGTGGAACCCCTTAGGTGACCCCCAGCACCCAGCAACCTTTAGCTAGAAGCCCAGGGAGGAGGGAAAGGCAGGGAGAGAGGGAAGAAAGGGGCCACAACCACATACTTGATCTCTCCAGGAATGTCCAGCTAAATCACCCAGCCGAGGCAGGGGAGTTTTACTTACCTATCCTGCATGTATTCTGCTGGAAGACATTCCAAACAGATCATCGTCCGCGCACGGAAGGTGACTTTTGGCCAGGCATGCTGTGATTGGACCCAGAAGGGACGATCATATGTATGCCCTGGAGCATGACGCTCACCGGACAGGCTGCTGCGACTCGGCCGTAAGGTCAGCCGAAGCTGAGCGGTCCAATGCAAGCCTTGGAGCGTAAGCTCACCGGCCAGGCTGCTGCGACTCGGCCGTAAGGTCAGCCGAAGCTGAGCGGTCCGATGCAGGCCCTGGAGCGAAAGCTCACCGGCCACCCGTGGAGCAACGGGCATGTCGTGGAAAACCCAGCGCGTAGCTAGGGTCGGCACACGCTCGATGGCCGAAACTGGGGAGACTACAAGGATCGAGGATCCAGCCTGTCACCCAGTCGGCAGTTGATCGAAGATCGCAGGAAACAACAAATGTAGCAAAAAAATAAAAATATATATATATCTTTTTTCCCCGGACCAATGGGCCCGAAGGGAGCCATGTCCTACTCCTTGCTAGACAGAAAAAAACTGATCTGCAAAGATGCAGACTGAGAGGGTATACCCAGAGGGTCCGCCCCCTGGGCGGTACTGTAGAAGGTGTGATGCAACACTTTTTACACGTTTTTCTGCCTAGTCACTCCTAATTAATGGATAATACCCACTTTGTCAATAGAGAAGCTGTGTCGGTCCATGGACGAAAGAGTAAATAACTGTTGATCCTGCTAGAAACCTTCCTATCTGATAACTTCCTGTGCACTCTTGCCTGTGTTGCATTCGTCATCAGTTATATCAGTTATATTTTTTCCAGCTATCACTAAAGATTACAGAACACCTGTGGGCGAGGCCAACTTGCCCTGGGGCCCTCATTCCCACAACCCTGGCATGCACCGGTCCGTGACGTCACAAGTAAGAGGTGCCACTAGGTGATGTCGCCAGGTGGCCCCACCCCTTACCTATATAAGAACTGTCAAATGGCGGAGCCTGCAGTAGGCGGGCAGCCTTCATGGATGGCGGGAGCATTTTTTTTCTGGTCAGTGGTGTGGCATTATTGACAATGGATTTACATCAGGGGACACTTTTTTCTTTTAAATAAAGGAATTGTTTAAAATGGTCTGTGTTTTTACTACATTTTGACACTTTTTTGGTGAATGGGTAGGGGTACTATGCACCCCATACTCATTCACATGGTGGGGGTGTAATCTGGGGACCCTCTTGTTAAAGGGGGCTTCCGGATTTTTCATAAGGCCCCCACCTGCATACTCCCACAACCACCGATCAGGGTTGTGAGGATAAGGCCCTTGTCCCCATCAACATGGGGACAAGGTACTTTGGGGCGGGGGGGCATGTTGAGGGCATAGGCCTGGTATGGTTTGGGAGGGGGGAGGGGGTGCTCATCCTGCCAGGCTTCATGCTAGGATAAGGGTCTGGCATAAGTTTTGGTTGGGGCCCCACAACCTTTTTATCCTGGCAATTTTCTTTTATTATTCAGCATGGAAACCAATTGACAGCTGATGACTCATCAGTTGTTAACCACTTCAGCCCCAGAAGATTTGGCCCCTTAATAACCACAGCAGTTTTTGCGATACGGCACTGTGTCGTTTTAACTGACAATTGCCCGGTCGTGCGACATTGTACAAAAACAAAATTGATGTCCTTTTTTCCCCACATTCTTTTGGTGGTATTTAATAGGCTTGTGCAATTCGTTTCGTAACGAATCGAAATTCGTCCGAATTTAGCAACTTTCGGACATTCGGAAGCATTCGAATTTCCGAACAAAGCAATTACGAATAAGACCGAATCCGAAATAAATTATACCGCAAATAGCGAATGCCCGAATGTCTTCGGCATAATTCGTTATGAAAAAGTTACGAATGTACGAATCCATACGAAGCACAATAACACTCACTCTGCTCTGCTCTCTGCTTCTCCCACACCGTGCTGAACTCCCTCTCAAAATGGTGTACAGGGGCGGAGGCTATAGCCGCATGTAAAAAACGAAAGTAAAATACGAGATTTCGAATCCATTCGAAGCACAATAACACTCTGCTCTGCTCTCTGCTTCTCCCTCACCGTGCTGAACCCTCTCAAAACGGTGTACAGGGGCGGAGGCTATAGCCGCATGTAAAAAACGAAAGTAAAATACGAGATTTCGAATCGTTACAAATAACCGCTATGTATTTAGAAAAGTACAAATCCATTCGAAGCACATTAGGCATAATAGGCAGCGTCGTCGTGAGAGAGACACAGAAAATTACGAATCAACGAACCCAAAAAAAGTTACGAAAGTAGGAGTTGTGTCCAGAATCAACGAAAAACAATGTACTCTACCGAAAGTACGAATTATAAATCAACTAAAAATTCAACGAAAAATGTCGCTTGCGAAAATACGAATTAGTCCGAACACGAAAAATCCCGTCTAGCAAAATTACGAATGATTACGAATCAACAGGACCGAAAAGAAACGAACCGAAACTAACCGAATTTTTCCGTTGTGCACAAGCCTAGTATTTGATCACCTCTGCAATATTTTTATTTTTTCACTATAAACAAAAAAAGAGCGACAATTTTGAAAAAAACTAACTATATTTTTTTACTTTTTGCTATAATCCCCCAATTTATTTTTATTTTTTTAATTCTTCCTCAGTTTAGGTCGATATGTATTCTTCTACATATTTTTGGTAAAAAAAAAAACGCAATAAGCGTATATTGATTGGTTTGCGCAAAATTTATAGTGTCTACAAAAATAGGGGATACATTAATGGCATTTTTATGATTAATTTTTTTTTTACTAGTAATGGTGGCGATCTGGGATTTTTATCAGGACTGTGACATTGCGGTGGACAGATTGGACATTTTTGACACTTTTTTGGGACCATTGACATTTATTCAGCGATCAGAGCCACTGATTACTATATTATTATCACTGTCAGGAAAGGGGTTAACACTAGGGGGCGATCAAAAGGTTAACTGTGTTCCCTAGATGTGTTCTAACTGTGGGGGGAATGTTGCTGACTAGAAGAGAAGACAGATCATTGTTCCTACCTAGTAGGAACACACGATCTGTCACATACCTGGTAGGAGTCTGATATAACGAAGTCGTCCTCTCTTGTATCTCCAGCCCCAGTCCCACTGAAGGTGGAACAGATGGTGGCTAGGGTCAGGAGAAACACGAGTGCCTGTAGGTGTTGCTTGCAGAACTTGCAGATGGAGTTGTAGGCTCGGTGGCACAGGCAGGACAACAGGCACGGAGCTAGAGTAATGCACGGTGGATCAGCCGATGTTAAGGGGAACTCCAACCAACTTGCAGGTTCTGGTTTCGTGGCTTGCCGTAACTTCCTAGAATCAGAGGACAGGAGGATACAGGACCCGGAATAACTGAGACGACAGGCGGCCAGCACAGGCACTCTGAGGCAGTGTTTGAGCCAGGTGGAGTGTAGGAAACAAGAGCGAAAGCAAGGTCAAATGGAAGCCGAGATCAGGAACCGGTAATTAGGAATGTATCAGAGGCCGCAGCCAGCTTCCCGGCCCCGCTCCTTAACAACCAGATTTTACTGCACTGTGTTAGTTTCATTCTGGGACACTGTATTGTCACGGAATGAAGGTGCAGGACAGACCTGGAAAATGCGGGACTGTCCCGGGCAATCCGGGAAACGTGGTCACCCTAGGCTATGGTCATGTGAAGATGAGCATTAAGGCAGCACGTCATACTTAAAAGTGAGCTGTCCACCTTGCACAGTAACACATGGAAATTGATTTACTAAAACTGTAGAGTGCAGAATCTGGTGCAGCTCAGCATAGGCACTAATCAGCTTCTAACTAAGGCTGGCCATTGACTATACAATTTTCTTGTTCAACTTTCCTTTAGATTTACCAAAACTCATATAATAAGAGAACAAATCAAAACTCTTTCAATTTGTATGCAATCAGGCAGGCCCTTGCACTACATAGTTAAAGGTAAATCTAAAGGAAATTGAACAAGAAATTTGTATAGTGTATGGCCAGCCTAAGGCCTTGTACACTTGGTAAGAAAATCAGAAGGGAAAAGTCTGAAGACGAGCTGCCTGCGAATTTTCGGATCGTTAGTACGGGGCATTCGACAGACGATTTGACTTTTACATCAGACAAAAGCTGGATGTGCAGGCTATACATTTTTTGTCTGATGTGAACTCGACGTCTGATTTTCAGATGGTCAGTACAGAAATCCATCACACAAAAGCCGAAAGTACAAACACGCATGTTCGGAATCAAGGAACGACTGGGAAAAGTTCGGTCTTGTAAACTACCGTTCGTAATCTAGAATTAACATTTGTGATGCTGCAATTAATGAAATGTCAAAATTCTCATCTTCTTTAATGGGATAATAATGAAGCTGCTTTGCTGGTGATACTAATGTAGTTATGCCAAACGTATTTTAAAAGGCATTTGTTTTGTACGATCTGAAAATCGCAAATCATCGCTCACCAAACTTCTACTAACACGAAAGTAGCAGAAGTGGCCCAAAGGGCAGCACATGAGAAATTAACTTCCTCTTTATACACTCATAGTACGTCACTATGTTCGTGTTTGTCAAACGACAATTTGCGGATAGTTAGTATGCAAGAAAATATCCTGCACACGCCCTTTTGACAAAAATCAGACACTCGGTCGTCCAACAATCAGACCGTGTGTAAGAGGCTTTAGCTTATTCAGTTAAGCTTTGACAAAAAAAAAACAACCCTGGAAACTGATTAGTTTCTATGCAAAGCTACACCAGATTTTGTACTCTCCAGTTTTAGTAAATCAACCCCATTAACTTGAGGCTCTTCACTTTGAGAAACTCTTCACATGACACTGTACACCTTATCTTCTGAATGCAGTATTTTGGGGCAGCCTGTGCCCCACTCCACCAGACCAGCTACTCTGCCACCTAAAGCCTCGTACATACGATTGTTGGCCAACAGAGCGTCAGATTTTTGTCAAAAGGGCATGTGCCAGGATCTTTTCTTGCATACCAACGTTACATAATTGTCATGCCACAAAAACAAACGTAGTGACTTACTACAAGGAATTTCAGCTCTTGAGGGCCACCCTTTGGGCCCCTTCTGCTAATTTCGTGTTTGGTGAGCATTGATTCCGAGAATGCGTATTTGTACTTTCGATTTTTGTGTGACGGATTTGTGTACTCACCATACGAAAATCAGACGTGGAGCCATTGTCCGCCGAAAATTTACTAGCCTGCCATCCAACATTTGTTGGCCGAAAATTGAAAAACAATTGTCTAAAGGAGCGTACCAACGATAAGAATTTAGGACAACAGTCTGTCAACAGACAATCCCCTTCCAACAAGCGAACCGTGCGTACGAGGTTTAACTCTCAGTGGCAGAACAGAGATCCCACCATGCACAAAGCGTGGATCTCCATAAGTGCACCTTTGACTCCCTCACCCACCGGTACCTGCAGCTAGGTCCATAGGGTCTCCGTGCCAGTTGGTCCCGAAAGCTGTGGGGGGCACCGGCCGCTAAGGAAGGAGTCATAACACAGGCCCCTTCACTAACCAGAGGACCAGTCACCCATGTTTGGTAACTCCTTCCCACTGGCTGGCTGTTATAGAATTCCTACCAGTCCTGGTTACCCATAGCAACTGCATGTTAGACATGACTTGACTTTAAAATATATCTTGTTTTTATTTATTTGTTGATTTTTTTAGTTATGAACAAAGTAGGTAATGTAGAAAACCCCTGTTTTTTTGTTTTTTTTTTGGCTGATTGGAAAGTAAGAGGAAATCCCCCTACTACCATTATTGGTGGAACAGGTGATCCCTTTAGAAGATTTCCTCTCTATTTCTATTCTGATAGCAGCTGTAAAATTTGGATTTATCGTTGCTCTGTGCCCCACTGGCAATGCTCACCAGTAAAAAAAAAGGTGATTCTGATGCATTAATAAAGGCAGTAAAAACCTGCCAGAGATCTCACCACTTCTACACTCTATCCAATAGCAAAACAAAATGTTTTGGCTGTAGATACAATTAAGGGTGTCTTAAAGAGACTCTGTCATTTTTCTTATTCAAGGCAAAGTAACAAAACTTTTACTACATCACTGTCACGATCAGGCGTGAAGACCAGTTGCTATAGCAGTTGCAGGACTACCACCGACCAGCAGGATAAGTATACATGCAGTCACTCTGGCAGATGACACAGGCTCACCTGAGATGCGGAGTCTAAGTACTAGCCGGTGTTCACCAGAGCTCCTGATGGTGGAGATGGATTTAGCTGTGTGCTAGTACCAGGTCGCGGTCCTCGGGATTGCCCCACCAGGGTGTGAGCAAGCCGGGGTCCAGTAGCGGATGAGCAGATAAGGATTAAACAGCAGCGTGGTCAGTAAACAAGCCAAAAGGTCGGTAACGAGTGGTTGCAGGTTGGGATCAGGTACCAATTCCAACATTTTGATACATTTTGATACAAATCTGCCTCCTCCTTAAGATCCGCCCCGTGAAGCTCCGCTTGCTCAGCGGGGATCGCTCCGTTGATCCCCGCTGAGCCGACGGATGACTGGGCGGTCCCCGCACACTGTGCAGGGACCGCCCTGTCAGAGCGCTGCTCTCCCCTATGGGGAATCGGATGACGACGGACCGTAGAGTCCGTTGTCATCCGATCCGCTCCGCCGACGGAAGGAAAAATAGGGTTTTCCTCCGTCACACTTTGGCGGAGCGGAGGGGAGCGGATGTCAGCGGACATGTCTCCGCTGACATCCGTGCCTCCATAGGGGTACATGGAGGATCCGTTTCAGGTCCGCCTAAAAAACTGACAGGTGGACCTGAACGGACCTCCGTGTAAAAGAGCCTTTACTCTTTTTAAATCACTTGTTTGCCAAAACAAAGAGGGCAACCCTGGGGGTGACATCAGGTAGCAAGCTCATACACCGCTTCAGGACGGTCCACACCAATCATGCCCCAATAAAGAACTGGTGCTGATCCAGCTCGGAATTGCCCAGAATGAAGGTAAAGTGGATGATCGCACACCGATGAAAAAAGAAAACTCTTTCGGCTACTTTCACACTGAGGCGCTTTGCAGGCGCTATAGCGCTAAAAATAGCGCCTGCAAAGCGCCCTGAAATAGCCTCTCATTTCTCTCCAATGTGAAAGCCTGAGGCCACTTTCACACTGAGGCGCTTGAAAAACTGCCAGTAAAACACTGAGCGCTTTTGAAGCGCTTTTCAGGCACTTTTGAAGCGCTTTCAATTCATTTTAATGGAGAGGGGCGTTTTTTCAGCGCACTGCCCCAGTGTGAAAGAATTTATTGATTTTAATGGAAATAAGTTTTCAGGCGCTTTTTTTAGCGTGAAAGCGCCTGAAAATCGCCTCAGTGTGAAAGTGGTCTAAGGGTTTCCACACTGGAGCGGTGCGCTGGCAGGACGGTAAAAAAAGTCCTGCTAGCCGCATCTTTAAGGCGCTGTATATACTGCTCCTAAAGCGCCCCTTCCCATTGAAATTAATGGGCAGCGTCGCCGGCAAAGCGCCGCTGCAGCTTTACGGATGGTTTTAACCCTTTTGCCGCCGCTAGAGGGGGTTAAAAAACGCCCACTAGCGGCTGGAAAGCGCAGCAAAATCTACGGTAAAGCGCCTCTAAAAATAGCAGCGCTTTATCGCCGAAGACTAGCGCTGCTCAGTGCGAAAGCAGCCTTATTGTGAATCCAGAAAGTCACGAAAACATCACAGCAACCAGCAGAGCGACAGGACCTGCTGACGCCTTTCACGTCCGATGACACTTACTCCTAACATGCTATGACTAAGCGCCATGAAAGGCATCAACAGGTGCTGTCTCTCATATGGTTGCTGTGATGTTGTCTTGACTTTTTGGATTCATAATAAAGAGTTGGCTTTTTACTGCCATCGGTGTGAGAACATCCTGTTCTACTTTACTGTAATTCTGAGATTACACAGGGTCAGGAGGACTGCAGGAACAGAGTGGTGAGGGAGTGCAAGGAAGGTAAGTAAAAGTAAGCCAGAGAGTAAGCTACTAAAAGTCGACTGTCAATTAGCTGACAATAGCACAGTTGAGGAAAAACACTTTAACTGCTCTCTAAGCTTCATAAATTAGGGCTGAAGTTTGGAAGCAAGAGGCTCAGCACCGCAGCCAGGCAGCTCAACAATTTTATACGTTTACGGGTTCATTCACACTATGTATTGCATTAAGACAGCCTGTTCATTTTAAATGGGTTGGCAGCGCACAGCGGCGAACCACAACGCATTGTACTGTGCTACCTATAGGACAGAGAGGAGAGAGCAATGAAATGAGAAACAGAAAAAGTATGCATTCTTTTACAAAATGGAGCTCTGCGTGTTAATGGACACTGTAATGCAAAGGTGGGTTTGTAGCAAATGTCAGTAAAGGTGAACTAACCCTTTAAAGCTGAATGTTGTCAGATTTAAAAAACATGAATGAATGCAGTTCTGTAATCACAAGTACATCATTAACCACTTAAACTCCGGAAAGTTTTACCCCCTTCATAGCCAGGCCATTTTTTGCTATTTAGCACTGTGCTGCTTTAACCACTTCAACACCGGGCTTTTTATACCACTTCCATACCGGGCCTATTCTGGCACTTCTCTCCTACATGTACAAATCATAATTTTTTTGCTAGAAAATTACTCAGAACCCCAAAACATTATATATGTTTTTTTAGCAGACACCCTAGGGAATAAAATGATGGTCATTGCAACTTTTTTTCTTGCACGGTATTTGCGCAATAATTTTTCAAACGCCTTTTAAAAAAAAAAAAAAATGATTTCATGAATTAAAATATAACAAAACTGTAAAGTTAGTCCAGTTTTTTGGGAAAATATGAAAGATGATGTTACGCCGAGTAAACAGATACCTAACATGTCACGCATTAAAATTGCGCACACTTATGGAATGGCGCCAAACTTCGGTACTTAAAAATCTCCATAGGCGACGCTTTACATTTTTTTACAGGTTACCAGGTTAGAATTACAGAGGAGGTCTAGTGCTAGAATTGTTGCACGCGCTCTACCGCATGCGGCGATACCTCACATATGTGGTTTGAACGGCGTTTACATATGTGGGCGACTTACGTGTGCATTCGCTTCTGATCGCGAGCTATCGGGGACAGGGGCGTTTTAATTTTTATTTTTTATTATTATTATTTTTTTTTTACTTATTTTTTTTTTTTACACTTATTTTACTTATTTATTTTTTTTGATCACTTTTATTCCTATTACAAGGAATGTAAACATCCCTTGTAATAGGAATGTGTGTGACAGGTCCTCTTTATTGAGAGATGCGGGGTCAATAAGACCCTTCATCTCTCCTCCAGGTTGGAAAGCATGAGATCAGTGAATTTTTTTTCACTGATCTCATACTTACTAGCCGCAATGGCGGCTTTGTTTACATTTGAGGACCCGGGCGTGACGTCATCACATCGCCCCCGGTCCTCCGACGATCATAGAGATGACTGGTGACCATCTGGTCACCAGTCATCTCTATGCTCATCACGTGACCCACCACCGGCGCCGGAAGATTCTCTCCAGGTCCCCGATCGCACGGGAGAGCCCGGAGAAGCACCGGATGGTGGCGGGAGGGGGGGATGTCCCCTCCCGCCGCCTATAAGAACAATCAAGTGGCGGAACCGCCGCTATGATCGTTCTTATGGTGCACAGAATCGCCGGCATGTCAAAAGGATATCTGAATGATGCCTCTAGCTGCAGGCATCATTCAGATATCCCCCTTCCAACCCAGGACGTCATATGACGTCCACCCAAGATGGGAGATCCCATCTGTGGACGTCATTTGACTATAGCTGGGTAGGGAAGTGGTTAAAGTGGTTGTAAACCCAACCACACAACTTGCACCTACAGGTAAGGCTAGATTAAGGCTTACCTGTAGGTGCAAGAAATATCTCCTTAACCTACACGGTTAAGGAGATATTTTCAGAAAACCCTGCACCGATGTGTACGGCGCATGCGCGCCGTAGACAACGGTGCAGGCGCACTGAGCATTGCTGGTTTTCTCAATGGATTAAGCCGGCCCCACGCACATGCCTGTGACGTCATCGCCGCTCCGGCCAATTACAGTGCTGGAGCGGCGATAACAGGAAGACGGTCGGAGCGGACATGGCAGCGGCGGCGGAGGGGGACAAGGAGCGCTTCGGAGGCTTCGATCTGAGGTAAGTGCCACATAATAAGCTAGTATGCATAGCCCACTAGCTCATTATGTCTTTTTCTTGCAGGTGTCATTTTTTTTTTTTTTTCGAAAACTGGGTTTACAACCACTTTAACTGGTAATTGCGTGGTCATGCAACCACTGTTTTTTTTTTTGTTATTATTATATAGACAAAAAAATTATAATAATAAAATATATATATATATATATATATATATATATATATATATATATACATATACATATATATTGCCATAAGTATTGGGACTTCTGCCTTTACATGCACATGAACTTTAATTGTAAATGTGAATATATACTGCGCTGTCCAAATAATAAAATAATAAAATACCACTCAAATTTAAAATTGTGTAGTAATAATGAACAATAGGCTGCAACTTCAATGTGAGACACACACAATAAAGATAACAATAAAACGAAAAAGCTGCGCACATGTGAAAACACTGCCAATGTGAATTGGAAAACAGAATATCAAGAGTTGTATCTCTATTGCCGAAACCAACCAAAAACTCCTGATATTATGGAGAACCAAGTCCCTAAATTGAGTCAAGTCCTATGAAATGAGGAAATAATAACCCATTGGAAAACAAAATGATGTGAGTAAGAAGCTCCTTGTTGAAACATATGTGACTTCAAACATCAAACACCCAATGAATAGTGCTACAGTATGTCCTTGATAGAGAGAGGTTCCACCACCACCAGTTCTTACTGCCGCTTACCAGAACCATTGATCCCTTCAGAGATCAATAAAAGCAGATGGCTGTTTACCCCTGCCAGGGTCTCTAGAGTGTTAAGTCTCCAATAGCCTCTCTCCTGGATTTCACGCCAATCCTCTCCACAAACCACGTTACCACAGTATAAAGGGAAAGAAAGCCACCATAGCGTAAATCCGGTACAAAGGGTTTATTAATAAAAGAAATGCACTTACAATTGTCGCAAGTATAAAAGCGAATGGTAAAAAATAGCCGGCCGGCTAAGACAGCCCGTTCCTTCTGGGACTCGTTTGTATGTCGGTGCTGACCCACCGCCATATATACTCTAAAACATTAGGAACGCCCAGGTCTGATCTCTCAGCGTTCCTGCCAGGAAAATCGCCATGTTGACTGTGGGCAAACATGCCCCTTTGTCAGAAAACAGCCATAAGAATATAGTCTATAGTCCTGGTCATAATTCCATACGTCCTAAACAGAGTGTTAACTTCCTAAATACAACACAAGGGGTTAATCAAGCGCACTCGGGATAAGGGTGTATAAACAAAACTAATATAGGAGCAGCTGTAAAATGATTAGGAGGATAATAAACTCATTAAGTCAATGTCATATTAGTCCATACTTATAAAATGACTAGTCCACAAAGAAGGCTGCCGGCTGACAGATAGAAGGGATCTGGAATAGTACAAGAAAAACAAACAAGCAGCCCCTTCTAAGCGTAGCAATCAGTTAACATTTATTAAAATATAAAATCAGTAGCAGTAATGCACTCACAAGAGGAGAATATAAGGGAGCTTATCTGAATAAAGACTGGAATAGTTAGGTTCATCCGCTCATCCCGGGAATATGAAGCTGTGTATCCAGAGGTAGAGGGAAGATGGTGTCTCCGGACCTCCTCTCAGAAGTCGCCGATGTATACCGTAGAGTGGAACTGCTCACTCGCAATGGAGGAGCGGAGGACGACTTTGCTGGAACACAACGACAGAGTACCTCCGGGTCGTGGGGTCAGCGGGGAGGATGCGCGCGTTCGAAGCATCCGTGCTTCTTCATCAGGCTTGGTAGGGGCCATCTTTAGTTCCGGCTATAAATACTAGGTAGGGATTGGCTGATAGGACAGTCCAGATCACCATGGAGACCAAACACAAGATACAAATAGCAAATGCTAACTTGGCGCTGACAAATATATATATTAAATAAAAGAGAACAATAAATGTATAAAGATACTGATATGGCGTCGGAGATTAATAGGGGAAAAAAAAAACACTAATACATGAAGGAATCAATAGATAATCGGTAAAGGTATAAGAATGGGGAAATATATATATTAAAAAATAATAAGAATAAAATTTAAGAAAAGGGATTATGATCTAATGAGTTGCCATAGGGAACGGGATTAATAGCTAAACTATTTAAAAGGACATGTACATATATAGAAACGAAGAATATACAAAATATCTAAAAAATCTCTAAAAAACATTACTAAAAAGAGAACATTAATCATATATGCACAAATACATATGCAAATGTATCATAAAAAAGAATAGCAATCTGGACTATAAAAGAGATATACACCTACAAAGGAATATCCCTACTATTGTAGAATACCTTGATGACATGATGTGTGCATATCGAGTGTCCATAAACGACACATAGATATGCATATATACACACATACACACGTGGGCATACACACATAACAGAGAGATGAATATTAGAAAAAAAACAAATATAAATGTATCAGGAACTGGGAAGGTCATAAACTGATGACATGGACATATAGAGGGACCAATGTTGGCATAAAACGTGCACATAGTAATGACAGCATAAAGAGATGGTATCTTTAGAGAAGAACATTATAGAAGAATATTGATCTCGATACCTTCATTCAAGCCCCCGGGCGCAAGACTATCGAGGGTGAATATCCAATAGTTTTCACGCTCACATAGTCTTTTATAGCGCTCGGCTAAAGGGAGGTGTTTAGGGATAGCTTCTATAACCCAGACACGTAGACCCACAGATGATTGGTGATGAAATTCTTTGAAGTGTCTAGCTACACTATATTTTTCTCGACCCTTCTCGACAAAGTTTCGATGTTCTCCGAACCTTCTTCGGAGGGTACGAATAGTGCGGCCTACATAAAATAGGCCGCACGGACAGGTCAAGCAGTACACCACATACTCAGAGGAGCATGTATAAAAATCAGGAAAGATGTACTGCTTGCCTTTTCAGTGTAAGAAGGCACTATGCCTTACGTGTAAGCATGTCAACCACAGACAGAAAGATTTCACCTGTAAAGGTTCTACCGATATATTGCATCCCGCATGGACATTCCAACAAGTATACAATACCGGTAGAACTACAGGTCACAAAGGTTTCAATTTTATGTTCTCTAGAGGTACTAGTTGATCTAAACGACATTGGTGGTAACCTGTAATGTTTTGGAAAAAGGAAACTTTCCTTGGAGGTGGATACACCACATTCGGCGCTACCCTATTCCTCAGTGAGGGGACACCCCTAAAGATGACTTGTGGAGCTGCTGGCAGAAATGTATTAATAATTTGATCACTCTTCAAAATCTGCCAGTGCTTACGTAAAATCTTCTTCACTACATAGTGTTGGGTAGAGTAGGTGGTAATCAATGGTATCGATGGTCCCACTCGTTTGTTTTTAGGATTTACATCTAACAGGGCTGATCTCTCTATTTTTTCAACTTCTTTCATTGTTGTTTCCAGAAGGTTTACATCATAGCCCTTATCCATCAGTCTTTTCTTAAGTATATTAGCTTGAAAAATATAATCAGATGTATCCGAGCAGTTCCGTCTCATTCGCAGGAACTGACTCTTGGGTACTGATTTAAGCCATGATTCTTTATGGCAACTTCCCATGGGGATATACGCGTTACGATCCATCTGTTTAAAATAGGTGATTGTTTTGAAGCCTGTTCCCTCTTTGCTTATTGTGAGGTCGAGGAAATGGATTTTCTCCTGACTAGCTTCGTGGACGAAGCGTATACCCCTATCATTGGTATTGACCTTCACAAAGAATTCCTCCAGTTCCAAGGGAGTCCCCTCCCATAGGAGGAGGACGTCATCGATATAACGCGCCCAAAGGGCGAGGCAAGGGTTACGATCCCTATAGAGGACGTCCTCCTCCCATTTGGCCATAAATAGATTGGCCAAACTGGCGACACCCCTTTTTTGTTTGTAAAAATTCTGACTGAACCAAAAATAGTTATGATTGGCCGCATATTCCAATAATTCCATAACAAAATTCTGTTGTTCTTGTGGGATTTTAGAAAAAAGGTCAAGATAGTATTCGACAGCAAACAGTCCCAATGCATGCGGTATAACCGTGTATAAAGATGTCACATCGGCTGTGACCATCCACGTATGTTCTGTTGATTTTTGGTTCGCTAATAAATTAATCACATGCCGGGTGTCTTTAAGATACGACGGCATCTGTTGTACCAATGGCTGTAAAAAATGGTCAATATACTTGCCCACCCGGGACGTAATGGAATCAATTCCACTTATAATTGGACGTCCCGGGGGGCAAGTAAGACTCTTGTGAATTTTCAGCAAACTCTGGAAGTATTAATCCAGAAAGGTGCTCAACTTGGTATTTTAAACGAGAAGGAACAACTTTTCCTGATCCCTAGAGCACCAAGGGTCCCCATCCTTTTATGCCTGCCGGGAGGGTCTCTGGTTAGAGAAATATCTAGGATGGAGATGTCATGGATTTATAGGGTTCGTTGCTACACCCCCCATGGCTTAAACATCGATATAGATGTGAACGCATTATATATGTAAGGCCAGTCAAATTCAAATTTAGACGAATGGGATTGAGTTTGAGAGATCTCTTGGCTCCTCTATCCTATTAGGATGTAGTGTAGCTCTTTTTGTACATCATATAAACCGCTACATCTTTAATTTAAGAATTTTGAGGGTGATTTGATGTCCATATGATGAGGTTGAAGGATCTGGACTTCATAGTGAGACCCATTCAACATAAGGGATTTATTTTATTTTATTTATCCCATGGAAATGTCTACCTCATAGGGATTATCCCAATTTTGAGTTCCATTCTTCCTTAAGTAGTATTTCACATAGCTGGTAAGGTCTATATACTTTCCAGACTATTCGTACATTGCACATCTGCACAGTGCAATATTTTAATAGCAATTTATATCTAGGTAGGTCCATGTTAGCATTCAACACCATAATGTCTATATGTGGTGTTGAATATGACCACAAGAGGGCCCCCTTTGTCCTATTTGTAATCATGGATTATGCCGTGATCTGGGACAGATATATATATATACAGACATATTTTTATTTTATTTTAAATAATGTCAATTTAAGTTAATCTGATTTTGTGGGATACCAGCACAATTTCTGTATTGGCCGATAGGGGTGGGCATGTATGATCTGGTCTGCCTTTATTGTGCATCGCGTAGCACCACCAGCCCGCGATGCACACTATTGACGGACGGGGATGCCTTCTCCCTCAATCTTTGCCTAATTCCCTGTTTCTATTTAGGAAGTTAACACTCTGTTTAGGACGTATGGAATTATGACCAGGACTATAGACTATATTCTTATGGCTGTTTTCTGACAAAGGGGCATGTTTGCCCACAGTCAACATGGCGATTTTCCTGGCAGGAACGCTGAGAGATCAGACCTGGGCGTTCCTAATGTATCAGAGTATATATGGCGGTGGGTCAGCACGCCGCCCGTGCCCCAGGATGACGTCATTTGTGACGAAACGGCGTAGGGAGGAGCGGCGTGCTGACGTCACCGACATACAAACGAGTCCCGGAAGGAACGGGCTGTCTTAGCCGGCCGGCTATTTTTTACCATTCGCTTTTATACTTGCGACAATTGTAAGTGCATTTCTTTTATTAATAAACCCTTTGTACCGGATTTACGCTATGGTGGCTTTCTTTTCCTTTATACCAGTGGTTCTCAACCTGGGGGTCGGGACCACCTCGGGGGTCGAATGAGGATTTGCCAGGGGTCACCGAATCCTGGGCTGTTCCTGAAGCCCACACTGCTCTCCCAGCCTTGCCCACCCAGCTGGGCTGTTCCTGGAGCCTGCAGCCACCCATTCAGTACATGGCATGGCTGGGGGGCAGAGACTAGAGGTCAGCTGACTGGTGAGGAATGTGAAGTGGGAGGGGCTGGAGGAGACCCTATCTCCTGTTTTCGTCAGGTGTCACTGCTGCAAAACACCACAAAGTCAGAGACACAGTGAAGCAGGAGACACAGTGAGTAACACTACCTGTGATTAGAGATTCCATTAAAAGTCCCCACTACAGTTCTCAGATCAGCAGATGACCTTCATCAAGAGCACCTAAGTTGGCTGATTAACAGAACTCCCCCCAGCACTGCCACTCATCTTATTCCCCCCACCCCCCAACCAAGGAGTAAGAGAAGAAATAAAAATAGAGAATACATGGAAGGGGAAGGAACAAAGAAAAAGTGAGAGAAAGAATAAGAGAAAGAACAAGAAAGATGGCTAGAGAGAGGGATGGGGAAAAAAACCAAGAAAGAACAAAGAGAAAGAGTGGTACATCCTAAAATGTACCATAAGGGGTTTTATTACTGTACAAGTGGAGGGGACTCA
Source organism: Rana muscosa (assembly GCA_029206835.1). NCBI lineage: Eukaryota > Metazoa > Chordata > Amphibia > Anura > Ranidae > Rana > Rana muscosa. The sequence goes on from CM055119.1 coordinate 138,817,922, forward strand.
GGTAGCACTAAATGTCCGCGGGTTAGGGGCACAAATTTCTTGCCTTGCCTTATGTGCTGACAACCCACGCTATGAAAATAATTTTACTGTTAGGGGTCCCCACAACTTGGGAAATTTTATCAAGGGGTCACAATACTAGTAAGGTTGAGAATCACTGCTTTATACTGTGGTAACATGGTTTGTGGAGAGGATTGGTGTGAAATCCAGGAGAGAGGCTATTAGAGACTTAACACTCTAGAGACCCTGGCAGGGGTAAACAGCCATCTGCTTTTATTGATCTCTGAAGGGATCAATGGTTCTGGTAAGCGGCAGTAAGAACTGGCGGTGGTGGAACCTCTCTCTATCAAGGACATAGCACTATTCATTGGGTGTTTGATGTTTGAAGTCACATATGTTTCAACAAGGAGCTTCTTACTCACATCATTTTGTTTTCCAATGGGTTATTATTTCCTCATTTCATAGGACTTGATTCATTTTAGGGACTTGGTTCTCCATAATATCAGGAGTTTCTTGGTTGGTTTCGGCAATAGACATGAACTTTAATGGCATCCCAGTCTTAGTTCATAGGGTTCAATATTAAGTTTGGCATTAAAAAGGAGCCAATTGACACTCCAAAATGCATCCCACCCCTTTGACATCACTTCCCGGCTGCTGCGTTCCACACTGGCTCCTGGCGCTCTCCGCTGATGTCACATCCGGGACCCGTGTTCCGCGCTGGTCCTGGAAGCGCAGTCGTCCTTCCTGGTCCTCTAGGCTGCTGCCTCTCTCTCCTGGACGGATGGGATGGATAACATCTAGCTGCACAAGGGACCACCACTTGGACCTCCGGTCGCTGGACAGCCATTTCTATATGATGAGCCTTGCCACACTTTATGCTAGTAAGTGTTTTTAACCCTTTGGCAATTAAAGTCTTTTGTGTCCTGCACTTAGAGGCACCTTCTGTTTGTTTCCTTTTCAATATTGAGTTGGCCCACCCTTTGCAACCATAATGCCGCGTACTCACGATCGGAAATTCCGACAACAAATGTTCGATGAGAGCTTTTGGTCCGAAATTTGGTCAGAAATTCCGACAAAAATTTGAGAGCTGGTTCTCAAATTTTCCGACAACAAAAGTTCTTGTCGGAAATTCTGATCGTCTGTATGCAATTCCGATGCACAAAAAAACACGCATGCTTAGAATCAAGCAGAATAACTGAACTCCCTATTGAACTTCATTGATCTCGGCTTGTCGTATGTCTTGTACGTCACCGCGTTCTTGACGTTCGGAATTTCCAACAGCATTTGTGTGACTGTGTGTATGCAACACAAGTTTGAGCCAACATTCTGTCGGAAAAGAATCCACGATTTTCTTGTCGGAATTTCCGATCGTGTGTTGCGGCATTACAGCTTCAACTCTTCTGGGAAGGCTGTCCACAAGGTTTAGGAGTGTGCCTATGGGAATCTTTGACCATTCTCCCAGAAGTGCATTTGTGAGGTCAGGCACTGATATTGGATGAGAAGGCCTGGCTTGCAGTCTCATCCATGTCTTTATGGACCTTGCTTTGTGCACTGGTGCACAGTCATGTTGGAACAGGAAGGGGCCATCCCCAAAATGTTCCCACAAAGTTGGGAGGATTAAATTATCCAAAATGTCTTTGGTATGCTTACGCCTTAAGAATTCACTTCACTGGTACTTAGGGGCCAAGCCCAAACCCTGGAAAACAACCCCACACCATAACCCCCCCCCCCTCCACCAAATGATTTGGCGGGGTGGCCCAATACTTTTGGCAATACAGTGTGGATGAGTAAGTTTGGGGTGGAGGAACTTGACTGACCTGCACAGAGTCCTGGCCTCAACCCGATAGAATGCCTTTGAGAATAGAACACCTTTTCGTCCAACATCAGTGCCTGACCTCACAAATGCGCTTCTGGAAGAATGGTCAAACATTCCCATAGACACACTCCTAAACCTTGTGGACAGCCTTCCCAGAAGAGTTGAAGCTGTTATAGCTGCAAAATGTGGGCCAACTCAATATTGAACCCTACAGACTAAAGCCTCATACACACGATCAGATTTTCCGAAGAAAATTGTGTGATGACAGGCTGTTGGCGGAAAATCCGACCATTTGTATGCTCCATTGGACAATTGTTGTCGGATTTTCCGCGGACAAATGTTGGATAGCATGCTTTAAAATTTTACGACAACAATTGTGTGTTGTCGGATTTTCCGAGCACGTGTACACAAGTCCGTCGGACAAAACTCCAAAGTACAAACACGCATGCTTGGAAGCAATGCTCACCATAAAACAGCATTAGCAGAAGTTGCCCGAAGGGTGGCGCTAAAGAGCTGAAAAACCATGTAGTTTCGTGTTTGTTGGCCGCCAATTCTTTGCTGTCTGTAGGCAAGACAAATTCATGGCCAACACCCTTCGGACAAAAGTCCAACGCTTTGTCCGTGGAAAATCTGTACCAGGCTTTAGACTGGGATGCCATTAAACAAGAAAAGCTGCTCCAGGTGAGCGAGTCTCTGGTTAATCCCCACACACACTAGTCAGGTGCCAGCCCAGCTCGCATGCTGTATGACGTGAAGAAATAATTCCGGACGGTTAACTTCCAAAAATCATTTTATTGCATATGACAAGTGGTTGACAGATGGAGCAGGGGACAAAAAGGTTGACGCGTTTCGTGCAAAGATCAGCGCAGTCATTACTAGTTAAAGTTCATGTGCGTGTAAAGGCAGGAGTCCCAATACTTTTTTTTTTGAACATCAAAGGTTTATTGAAAGCAAATATCACATTCACAAATCACAGCATACAAAAGGAAATGTAACATCAAATTGGAATGATCTAGGAATCACAGGTTCCCCATAGACTGGGTAACTGTAGATAAAAATTCCACATTTTACCATTTTACAATTGTACCATTTTACCATTTGGGGCGTCAAACATTGGCTAAGATCGTAACCACTTACATCAGGTGATTTCGGTTAAAGACATACAATTAACAATATTTGAATGCCTATATCATTAGTCACATTTGTTTGATTTTAACACTTTAGAGTGATTTATCTTTGCTATATAAAGAGTAAAGAAAAACAGCTTGAAGTAGAAAAGTAGGAAGAAGAAAAGGTAGAGTGTGAAGTATGGAGTATGAAAGTCAGATGTCAAGAGGAGAATACATCTTACATTGGTATTCATAATATAGAACAAGAGATCTCATAAATTTACATACTGGCCCCTAGCAGTAAAGATAGTCAAATTGTTACTTGAGACCACAGTGTGAACATTAACATAGCAGAGAAGTTGTATATTGGCTTCATCCTGCATTGGTTTGTCCCAATACTTTTGGTAATTTAGAGTATATATATATTTTTTTACTTTCTGCTATAAAACATATCCATTAAACACATTTAAAAACTCAAATATCTTCATACATTAAGGCCAAAATTTATTCTGCTCCATGTCTTTGGTAAAAAAAAAAATCCCGATAAGTGTACAGTAAACCCCCGTTATATCGCGGTTCAGTTTTCGCGGTCCCGGTATATTGCGTTTTTTTCTGTAAGACCTATTAACATTATTTTATTGATTAAATCATTGTTAATTAAATATTTTTGTGTTTTCCATTGCTCTTGCTATGTCTCTCAGTATCTTTTATGTGTTTAAATGTGTTTCTATTGTTTTAAAAGTGTGTTTAAAGACCTTAAAATGCTTTTAAAGTACAGTGAAACTTATAAAAACATTCCTAGTGTGTATTTAAATAGGGTATTTCTATTTCGCGGATTTTCACTTATTGCGGGTGGGTCTGGAACGTAACCCCCGTGATGGAGGGGGGTTTACTGTATATTAATTGGTTTGTGTGCAAGTTGTAGAGACTACAAACTATGGTATATATACTGAAATTATTTTTCTTTTTATACTAGTAATGATGGTGATCAGTGACTTATAGCTGGAGTGTGCTTATTTAATTTAACCTAGCGCAGCTTTATTTTGAGGAGTGGTTATACTTGGACTGTGATAGTGCGGCGTGCAATCTGATGCTAATGGACACTGGGTGGGAACTGACTAGCTGACACTGACATCACCAGTGACACTAAGCCCACGTTCACACTGGGGCTGCGGGAGTGAAGCCTGCGAGTTCAGCTGAACTCGCACGATTTCACTCCCGCTGGCAGTCCCGATTTCGGCCGCGATTTCAAAGACATCTAAAACAGATGTCAATGTAAATCGCGGCTGAAATCGCAAAAAGTAGTACAGAAACTACTTTTTGTAATCGATGCGGCGTCGCACCGATTAGGACGGTGCTATTGGCCGCAATTTGCGGCAAATTTCGCCGATTTGACATGCGATTTGACATTGTGTGAACCAGGGCTAATACAGTGATCAGTGATAATATTGTACACTGTCACTGTACAAATGACACTGGCTGGGAAGGGGTTAACATCTCTGGGTAATCAAAAGGTTAAGTGTGTGCCTAACAAGCGTTAATGTGTGTAATGTGTGCTGCTTTTTACGAAAAATCTGTTTGTTTCTTCTCCCTTTGCAGAGAGAAGAAACAAAAAGATCATTCACTCTGTACAGAGCCCTGTGTTTTTTGTCAACCCAGGGCTCTGGGCTGTGATTGCACACAGCTGATCAGCAGGTCATGGCCATGAATCATTGGCCGGGACCTACTGACAAAATCTGTGTCCAATCACAGCAGGACTTGTGGGGGAGGGGTACAGGTACGTCGCTGTGCCTGTAGGAGCCACTCGTCCACATTACAATGCGGGCAGGGCGGTCCTAAAGCGGTTAAATGTATTTTTAAGTTCCTTAATCTGACTTGGTATTATCCTCTTGAAGTCCCTGGTCAGTAGGGCTGAAGTATGAGAGGAAGAAGCAGAACAAGGAGCCAATCATTTTATGTGCTATCAAGAAGCTTGCTGATAGGAAGAGAGGGCAGAGTGAGATAGAGAGAGATGAGCTCTCCACTGTGCTGCTGATCAGTTCATTGTCCGATCACAAAGCAGGGCTGATCCAGGACAACCTGGACTCAGAGGAAGTAGATTAAATGTTGCTGGCCATTAGACTGAGGACATCTAGTGGCAGAAAAAATACTATGGTGAAATCACTGGATTGAAGATGAATATTGCAGCAAAAGTTTGTTATTTTATTTTATCTTTTAATGCTCTATTCATTTTACCTTGTTGTTTTGACAGGAGTTCTACTTTATCTACTTTTTATGTATTGTTGATCCAGAGAGATGAGCTTATCACTGCTTCTTATTTCACAGGCTGGTCAGGGTCCAGGATGACCTGGGCTCAGAGGAAGTGGGCTGAATGACGCTGGCTGGAGGACTACTAACTGCAGAAAAAAATACTACAGAGGAATTAAAGGGGAATAATGCAGCACAAGCTGACTTTGTTGCATTATCTTTGAATAGGCTATTGATTATTTTCTTGTTATGTTTGGATGGAGTTCTATTTTAACACATTGCTGTGCTTTACCACTATGTGATGTTTGCACTGCTTATTGTAGTTGATTAGTTCACAACTAAGGCCTCGTACACACGGCCGAGATTCTCGTTGAAAAAAACATGTCGTTTTTTTCGACGAGATTCTTGGACAAGAAAATTGTCCTGGCCGAGTGTACACACGCTCGATTCAAAGAACCCGCGGTTCTTTGAATGGAGCGTACGCGGTGACGTCATCGACTACGACGAGCATGCGCTCGTCACATTCGATGCCGTGGCCGCCATCTTGGTATACCCTACATATGCCTAGGAAGCTACCGCGCATGCGTCAAATTCATTTCGAACATGCGCGGGCTTCCGGGAGGACAGGTAAGTGTACACACACACAATTTTCTCGTCGAGAAACATGCCGACGAGAATCTCGACGAGAAAATAGAGAGCAGGTTCTCTATTTTCTCGTTGAGGTTACTTGTCGGTTTTCTCGACGAGAAACCATACACATGAACGAATTTCTCGGCAAGACATCTCTGCCAGCAAGTTTCTTGCTGGTTCTTGCCGAGAAACTTGGTCGTGTGTACGAGGCCTGACACCTTGCACCTTTAGCGGGAATAAACTTTAGCATTTTTGACAGTAAAAATAAAATGAATTGCTTTTTATTTTTTTCCCGTTATTAGACTTTATAATTGTCAGGTTAAGTGCTGCTGTACTCTTTAAAAATAAATAATAGTCCCCTCGCAGAGTTCTGGAGTTAGTCAGTTCAGATTTATGTTCTGGTGTTCAGCAAGTCTGCTTTAGAAACAGTCTTGTCACTAGACGAGGAGGTCAAGTGGGGCGAGTGTCTGAGACTCAAACACAGTCAGTTTCAAAACAGAAACAATGGAACCGTTCTACACTTTAAACAATCCATAAATCATTTTAAAGTGGTTGTAAACCTCAGACATGAAATATGAAAAAAGCATATCCCTCTATAGTGTGTACTTGTCTCAATCCAGAGCACTAAGTGTCATTTCTGTCTGCTGCTTCATTCCTCTGCTATCAGCATGAATCACTTTTGACAAGTTTTCCTGACACCAAGAGAAAAAAGGTGACAGGGGAGGGAGTTCCCTCAGATCTGTTCCTATGTGTTGTGTGAAAGGGGGGGTTCCTTTCCCTTACCTGCAATCAGCTCTCAGAGCTCCCCTCACTGAGCTCTGTAGAGTGGGACATTAGCTCTCCACCTCCTTTTTTCTGATAGCTCAGACATGGTGTATAGTTATGGACTTTGAACAGATGTAGAGAAGAGAAGACTGCAGATAACCTTGTGTTTCTCTGTGTTCATGCTATGGCTAAGGGGTGTGAAACGCGTCAGTGATTCCATCCATTGTCTCTGTTCGCTGTATGGACTGATTTTATTTAATAAAGGCATTTTTTCATTGTAGTGCGGCTGTCCGGATTTCCTCTATTGCTTGTGTGTTTCTCTGTGTTCATGTGGGAAAGTAAATCTAATGGGAGTGGTTTCATATTTATCAATCAGCTGCAGTATCTGCAGAGCACTAATGAGGAAAGCTGCTGGGTCTGCATCCCTTTAGACGTGATTTCCTATTGGGAGTATCTCACCAAAATTTAATTTGTGTTGCAGGCGATGCCTGATATCTGACTTGTATCTTAGTGCAGACTTCTGTGAAAATCGGTGAGCCAATCACACAAGCAGGAAATAATGTTTCTGGGGGGCGTTCTGTACACATTCTGTGTTCATAACACATCGATAGGTAGCCATATTGTATTGCATTTCCAGAAAATTAGAGCGGCTGCAGATTGAAAAAGAAAAAGGGATTTTTATAACAGCTTACCTGTAAAATCCTTTTCTTGGAGTACATCACGGGACACAGAGCGACATAGTCATTACTATGTGGGATTATATAGATTACCTTCAGGTGCTGGCACTGGCAACTTCCAAACAGGAAGTACCCTCCCCTATATAAGCCCCTCCCATCCGGGAGTACCTCAGAATACGTGTCCCCAAAAAGAGGGGTGGGAGCTCTGTGTCCCGTGATGTACTCCAAGAAAAGGATTTTACAGGTAAGCTGTTATAAAAATCCCTTTTTCTTTTTCGTACATCACGGGACACAGAGCGACATAGTCATTACTATGTGGGACGTCCCAAAGCAATGCCAAATGAGGGGGGGGGGATACACCATACATAAGCTGGGCGCCATCAGACATGAGGATCTTTTGCGGCCTGCAACACACTGCGCCCAAAGGCGATATCCTCCTGACTTCTAACGTCCACCTGGTAGAACCTAGTAAACGTGTGTACTGAAGACCATGTTGCGGCCTTACAGATTTGAGCCAGGGAGGCCTGGTGATGCACTGCCCATGAAGTTCCAACTGCTCTCGTGGAGTGCGCCCTAACTTTGAACGGAGGCGGTCTCCTTCTCAAGCCATAGGCTTGCATTATGACCTGTCGAATCCACTTGGCTAAAGTAGATTTTGACGCTGCCTGACCCTTTCTGGGGCTTTCCGGCAGAATAAATAAAGTATCTGTTCTACAAATCTGAGCAGTGGCTTTTAGATAAGCTTTAACTGCTTTTACTACATCCAAAGAATGTAATAACTTTTCCTCTACCGAACTAGGTTTGGGGTAAAAAGGAAGGAAGAACCACATCTTGGTTCAAATGAAACCTCGATACCACCTTAGGAAGAAAGGCTGGATGAGGACGTAACACTACTCTGTCCTTATAAATGACTAGATATGGCTCTTTACAGGACATGGCGGCTAATTCCGACACTCTTCTAGCCGAACATATGGCTACTAAAAATATCAATTTCCTGGTGAGTAGAACCAAGGAAATGTGCCGCAAAGGTTCAAATGGCTGCTTTTGCAGAACCAATAGAACCAAATTTAGATCCCATGGGCACATGGGAGCTTTAACCGGTGGAATAATACGAGTCACCCCTTGTACAAAGGATTTGACAAGGGAATGCATAGCCAGGGGCCTTTGAAATAGTATTGACAAGGCTGAAACCTGACCTTTGATAGTACTTAAGGCAAACTTCCTGTCTACAGCCCCCTGCAGGAAGTCCAGAATTCTGCCTATAACGTACTTACGTGGATGCCATTTTTTGGCCTTGCACCAGGCGATGTACACCTTCCAAACTCTATAGTAGATCTGCCTGGATACAGGCTTCCTGGCATTGATTATAGTTGATACCACAGAGTTAGAGAGACCTCTCTTTTTTAGGATGTGGGATTCAATAGCCAGGCCGTTAAACCTAGAGTTAGTAAGGAAGGGTGGTATATCGGTCCTTGCTAAAGCAGGTCCGGACGACGTGGAAGGGTCCAAGGACTCCCCACAGACATTTTTATGATCTCCGCGTACCAGGCCCTTCGGGGCCACGCTGGAGCCACCAGGATCACCGGCTTCTTCTCCAACCTGACTCTGCGAAGGAGTCGAGGCAACAATTGTAGTGGAGGGAAAGCATATATCAGTTTGAACTGATCCCAAGGGAACACCAGAGCATCCGAGCCGCAAGCGAGGGGATCCCTTGTCCGGGAGACAAATCTGTCCACCTCTGCATTGAATCTGGATGCTAGTAGATCTACATCCGGTGTTCCCCACCGCTGACATATTGCTCGGAAGACCTCGGGATGAAGGGACCATTCCCCTGGGCATAACTGTTGGCGACTCAGAAAGTCTGCCTTCCAATTGTCCACCTCTGGAATGAAGACAGCTGATATGCATGGGACATGCTTTTCTGCCCATTCCAGGATGTGACTTACTTCCCTCTGGGCTGCACGACTCCTGGTGCCCCCTTGATGATTGATATATGCCACTGCCGTGGCATTGTCTGATTGAATTCTGACAGGGGACCCTAGGAGTTTGGATGTCCATGCTACTAGGGCATACCGGGCTGCTCGTATCTCTAAGAGATTGATGGGCAGGGTCTTTTCTGTATCTGACCATCTGCCCTGGAGAGACCATTGCTCCAGTACTGCCCCCCAGCCTATAAGGCTGGCATCTGTAGTGACCACCTTCCAGGAGATCGGACTGAAGGATTTTCCCTTCTGGAGACTCTGGGGGACCAACCACCAGCAGAGACTCTTCCGAACGGAAGGGGATAAGGACATCGGGAAGTCTAGAGCCTGAACTTTTCTGTTCCAGGCTGACAGTATGGCCCTCTGCAAATTCCTTGAGTGGAATTGAGCATATGGCACAGCTTCGAATGATGCTATCATCTTTCCCAGCAGCCTTATGCATAGGCGTATGGACGGCTGTCTTTTTGCACAAAGCAGACGGACCAAGTCCCTCAAAGTGGATACTTTGTCTAGAGGTAAGAAAATCTTCCTCTGGTCTGAATCCAGCCGTAGCCCCAAGTATACCAGACTTTTGACTTTCTGTAGGGCTGACTTGTCCAGGTTGATGATCCAACCGTGAGATTCCAGATACTTGATCGTATCGAGAATTACCACTTCTAGTCTGGCAACTGAGTGGTCCATCAACAACAGGTCGTCTAGGTATGCCATTATCGTTACATCTCGTGTTCTTAGATCGGCCAACAGTGGGGCCAGAATTTTTGTGAACACCCGTGGTGCTGTGGCCAGACCGAAGGGTAAGGCTCTGAACTGAAAATGGTGCCCTTCTACTGCAAAGCGTAGAAATCTTTGATGACCTGGAAAGATGGGAACATGCAAGTAAGCATCTTTGATGTCGATCGAGGCTAACCATTCCTCCCCTTGTAGGGCAGCGGCTACCGACCGGATCGACTCCATCCAAAAAGATCGAATGTTCAGGAATTTGTTTAGACCCTTTAGATCCAATATGGGTCTTATGTCCCCGTTTGGTTTCGGGACCGTGAAAAGGTTTGAGTAGAAACCCAACCCCCACTCTTCCATAGGAACCTCCAAAATTACTCCTTGGAGCAATAGTTGTTCTAACGCCAACAGGAGAGGCCCTCTTTTCAGAGGATCTTTTGGCATGCCTGACCACATAAAATGGGAAGGAGGAGACTCTTTCAACTCCAATTTGTAACCCAGAGTTACTGCGGAGAGCACCCATCTGTCTCTGATCGTCTCCCGCCAGGTCTCTGCGAACAACTGAAGTCTTCCCCCCACCCGTTTGAGTGGGGGCAGCCCTTCATAGGCTAGACTTGGAGGCTGGTTTAGTACCTCTTCGGATTCAGGGTTTCTTGTTACCCTGTGACTGTCCCTGAATTTTACCTCCGGAATTTGACCGAGGAGGCCGTCGGAACTGCTTAGCAGCCCATGTCTCAGGGATTGGAGAGGTAGTCCTTTTAAAAGATGGACCTCTAGACCTCTTTTTAACCGGTAAGAGAGTACTTTTACCACTGGAAATCTTCTGGATATACTTATCCAGGTCTTCGCCAAATAGGCGTTCCCCGCGAAATGGGAAGCTAACTAGGAGCTTCTTACAGGGAGCCTCAGCAGACCAGTTCTTGAGCCACAGAAGCCTACGCATATGTACCAAAGACAGCGTAAGGCGGGAGGCCTGATGGATAGAATCCTTGATGGCGCCAACCGCAAAGCATAACGCTCTAGGCAGATCAGCCAGAGCCTGGGCCTGCTGGTCTGGCAAATCCCTTAAGACCAGTTTCATCTGATCCTTCAAAGCTTGGCAAACCCCAATGGCTGCCACCGCTGGCTGTGTAACAGCCCCTGCTGTGGAAAAAGCAGATTTTAACAAAGACTCCAATTTTTTATCTATTGGATCCTTGAACATTTGAACATTATCTACTGGACATGTCAGTGATTTGTTCACAGAAGAGATGGCTGCGTCCACCGTAGGAACACTCCATCTTTGGGTGAACTTATCCTCCATGGGATAGATCACCGGAAATCTTTTAGGTGGAACAAATAGTTTATCAGGGTGTTCCCAGTCCTGATTAGACATGTGCATTCGTTTTCGTCCGAATGCATTTTCGTCCGAATTTCAGCTATTTTCGTTATCGTTTTAACAAACGAAAACGAAAGCACAGAATCCAAAAACCGAAAGATCCGACATAAACAAATGCTTTATTTTCGTTTTCGTTGCTACAACAGTTCGATATAGATAGGAGATTCGACGTGACGCTGACAATAACAATCTGTGTCTATCAAACCTGTGGTCGAATGTGCCTAACCTTAACTCTATTAGTCCAAGATTATTCTACATAGGAGAGAAAAGATTAGACATTATAGAGAGAAAAGATTCGACATAGGAGAGAAAAGATTTGTTATTATAGAGAGAAAAGATTCGACATAGAGAGAAAAGATCACTGCTGGAATTGGGTGGGGGAAGTAAAATAAAAATAAAGTTGATGATGAATGTTATTGGCTGATTGTAACCAAAGAGGAGGAGCAGTAAAATAGCTAGAATGACGAAGATTCAACAAAGCATCGAAAGTTAACAGATTCGACGGAGCAGATAAACTGTACGACGCTGCAATCGTACATTTCCGGTCAAATGCATCCGCCCATAGGCTATAGAAGAATTCTAATGTTGGTTGACTAGTAATAGTAATGAATAAATATAATTATTACTAGTCATACAACATTAGAATTCTTCTATAGCTTGTGGGCGGAACATTCGACCGGAAATGTATGATTGCAGCGTCGTACAGTTTCACTGCTCCGTCGAATCTTCTTTGAACATTCGACAGACACCATAAGCCTTCAATGACAGATTCGACCTTAATTCATTCAGATTTTCGGACGAATGCAATTTCTAACGAAAAACGAAATAAATAAAAACGAATTTCGGGAGTAACTAAATAAATTTATTTTTCGGACGAAAACGAAATTCCGAAACGAAATATTTCAGTGTGCACATGTCTAGTCCTGATATATGAGTCCTTCCAGTAACGGATGAAATGGAAAGGAACAATTAGTCTGGGGAGCTTTTAACGACCCCAATGAGGAGAGACAGAAGTAGTTGATGGTTCAACAAGAGGCATTTTAAATGCTGATCGAACCATGTTAGTTAGGGCCTGAACCCACAATCTTTCAGTTTGTGATGCTGAAAATGGTTCTTCTACTGTCGATTCCTCAAAAACAGAGTCAACCTCATCCTGATCCCCTTCAGGTAGGTCAATCCCTTCTTGGGACTGTTGCTCTGCCAACAGGTACTCTGATGGAGGTGACGGAGATCTGGCGCGCTTTCTTTCCTGTAGAGAAGAAGCGATCAATGCTGCCAATCTTTGCTCCAATCCTCCCAGAGTTGAGGCAAAAACCTCCTCTGTTATACACACAGGAGCAGGTGGACTGAGGACAGCCGCAGTACCTGGCACTCCCGGGGGTTCCTTATGGGTACTAACCTCTGATTTCTCAGGGGAGGAAGGTGCAGATGACTGCTCCAGATCCTCAGAGCCCGATGGAGACCCCCTACACCTCCTGAGTGGTATATCCCGGAGTTTCTTAGGCGGCATATTCCTTAGTCAAAACTGAGGTATTCCAGCCGCAATACACCCCTTACTGAAATAGTCTAATGCAATTTGCTGCTATGTGCATCAGTGGGTGTCTACCAATGCGCCTTTCTAGGGGATGCCTGTATCAACCGCCCGCTGTAAGCCTGCTATAACATGCTACCAGCCCCTTTATATGCTCTGTTCTCCACAGCTAGTAGTTTGGACTGAGTCCTTTTACCTTGCTGGGATGCCTGCACATGCGCAGGAGCGCTCAGCGCGCAGAGCGCGTCGTCCGCCAGGCTCCGCCCCCTTTTTGTGGCCAGTTTCATAAAAGAAAGCGTGTGCGCGCATGCGCGAGTGCGCTATCGGCGCTATCCAGGGAGAGGAGCCAGGGTCCCTGCTTCAACCAGGACCCAGGGATTGAAGGGACCTTTAGGCAACATGACAGAAGGATGCAGCTTCCCTTACAGAGAGCCCACCATCTGCCTGGACTTTTACCATGGAAGGAATAGTCCCAGGAAAAAAGACGTTCCACAGCGGCCTCTAGTGGACAAACACAGGTACCGCACCTTGTCTTTTTTTTTTTTTTTTTCAAAACTTCCTCTATGAAAAAAACATTTCTAGGATTAGTAGTTTTGTAGGCATATACAGCTATTAGCGGGAATACCGTCTAGGTAACAGGCAGAAAGACATATTAGGCTTGGGGGTCCCCTCAATAGAACCATGTTCCTGAGGGGCCCCCACTTACCTTTTCCCCGCCGCAGGACTCTGTTTGGTCCACAGGAGCCCAAACTTCACCTCTCACGGCAGGCATTGTACGTAGACCTTCAGGGACCGGGTTCCCAAGGATTCCACTCCCCTGGACCTGTATAGCACCCTGCACAGAAAACATCTTGGTCGTGGGTATGACCAGAGCTCTGGATCCCAGGGTCCAGCCCTCCTAAGAGAGGCATTACAGGCAAAACCTTGCTCTTCTCTGCAAGGCCTGGGTACCGACCGTTTAGCTATGAAGCTTTTTTGGTCGGATCCGGAATAGCTTGCTGAGGCCCAAAAGAACCTGTACGCAAGCCCAGTGAAAAAACACATGTTACTCTTTGGCCAACACCTTAGACACTGGCAAAAAACTGAGGTACTCCCGGATGGGAGGGGCTTATATAGGGGAGGGTACTTCCTGTTTGGAAGTTGCCAGTGCCAGCACCTGAAGGTAATCTATATAATCCCACATAGTAATGACTATGTCGCTCTGTGTCCCGTGATGTACGAAAAAGAAAGGTAATTTTTAATAGCATTCAATTACAATATGCATTGTGTCGCAATTGTATACGCTATATTATTTTTTCTTTATTTGAAAAAAAATTTCCCCACGAAAGTGGAGTAACCCTTTGGGTTAATAACATACGCTCACCGGCCACTTTATTAAGTACACCTGTTCAATTGCTTGGTAACACAAATTGCTAAACAGCCTATCACATGGTAGCAACTTAATGTATTTAGGCATCTAGACGAGGTGAAGATGATGAAAGAGGATTTAAGTGACTTTGAACTTGGCATGGTTGTTGGCGACAGACCGACTGGTCTTAGAATTTCAAAAACTGATGATCTACTGGGATTTTCACACACAACCATCTCTTGGGTTTACAGAGAATAACCCGAAAAAGAAAAAATATCCAGTGAATGGCAGTTGTGTGGAGGAAAATGCCTTGTTGATGTCAAAGGTCAGAGGAGAATGGGCAGACTGGTTTGAGATGATAGAAAGGCAACAGTAACTCAAATAACTACTCGTTACAACCAAGGTATGCAGAATACCATCTCTGAACGCACAACACATCAAATCTTTGAAGCAGATGGGCTAAAGCAGCAGAAGACCACACTGTACACCACACTCCTGTTAGCTAAGAACAGAAAACTGAGGCTACAATTTGCACAGGCTCAATTGGACAATAGAAAATTGGGAAAACATTGCCTGGTCTGATGAGTCTTGATTTCAGCTGTGTCATGTAGATGGTAGGGTCAGAATTTGGCGTAAACAACATGAAAGCATGGATCCATCCTGCCTTGTATCAAGGGTTCAGACTGGTGGTGGCCGTGTAATGGTGTGGGGGATATTTTCTACCAATTGAGCATCATTTAAACACCACGCCCTACCTGAGTACTGTTAATGACCATGTCTATCCCTTTATGACTACAGTGTACCCATCTTCTGGCTCCTTCCAGCAGGATAATGCACCATGTCACAAAGCTCAAATCATCTCAAACTGGGTTCTTGAACATGACAATGAGGTCACTCTACTCTAATGGCCTCCACAGTCACCAGATCTCAGTCCAATAGGATGGAATGTGGGATGTGGTGGAGCTTCGCTTCATGGATGTACAAATCTATAGCAACTGCGTGATGCTATCATGTCAATATAGACCAAAATTTTTGAGGAATGTTTCCAACACCTTGTTAAATCTATGCCATGAAGAATTAAGGCAGTTCTGAAGGCATGGGTCCAACCCGGTACTAGCAAGGTGTATCTAATTAAGTGGCCAGTGAGTGTAGATTATCTTGTTACAATGGCATCTGCCCCCACCTAGTTTGCCCTTCATAGTACCATTGCATTGGCGTGACACACAAATACACACCCTAGGGAATCAGCCCATGCCCCAATAACGCAGAATACCGATCCCCATGGCTCGCACTCATACTCTATTCCCCATCCACTTACAAAAGTGCCAGAATAAGGCTACTGGTCTGATGGTATATTTAGACTACCACTTCTTTTTAAACGAACCACCTCCCGCGAAGTGGCACCCCAATGTGACATAATCCCTCACAAGGACGAAACATCCAATTGCCACTGACCTCTTCCGGCTCATACATCTCCCTGTTTGGATCGGTGAGCGGGTTCTCAACTGTCGCCGGAACCCCCTCTCCTAACCCTAAGTCCCACCCCGAAAACCTCCACCTCTTTATTCTCCCCCAATACTACTACGCACGTTAGACGCACCTCCCGCACTCTGCTATCCCCCTCTACCTTACCTACCTACTTGCTTCTAACCCTCCCACCTGCCACAGCTCTCGAGGCTTTTGCTCCTTCACGATATAACAGACCCACTTACAATGGCATCTGAAAGTTGGTGGGGAATATTAGGCAGCAAGTAAGAAATTTGTCCTCAAAGTTGATGCAAAAAATAGCATTTCAGTTTGTTGTGATGAGTCAGGGTGCCAATTCTGACCCGTGTCCACAGCCAAAATTACCTACAATGGACACGTTAGCATCAGAAATGGACCACAGGAGCAATGGAGGAAGGTTGATTGGTCTGACAAATCAATTTTTTTTTTACAACATGTGAATGGCCAGGTGCATGTGCGTCACTTCCCTCTAGATAAGTAGGCACCAGGATGAACTATAGGAAGAAGGCAAGCTGGTGGAGGCAGTGTGATGCTTTGGGTAATGTTCTGCTGGGAAACCTTGTGTCCTGCCATTCATGTGGATGTTATTTGACACAGACCACCTACCTAAACTTTGTTGCTGACCAAATACACTCATTTATGGAAACAGTATTCTGTGACAGCAATGGCCTCTTTCAGCAGGATAATGCACCCTGCCACATGGCTCAAAAGTGATGAGGTATAGCAATATTTAGACAGAATAAAGGTGGATAAATCACCTGGACCAGATGGCATCCACCCATGGATCCCAAAAGAATTGAGCTCTGTAATTTCAAAGCCATTGTATCTAATTTTTAGGGACTCATTAATGACAGGAATAGTACCACTGGATTGGCGCAGGGCCAATGTGGTGCCTATATTTAAAAAGGGAACAAAGTCTTTACCAAGTAACTATAGACCTGTTAGTTTATATAGTTGGGAAGATACTGGAGAGATTAATAAAATACCACATAGACGAGTTCTTGCTGGAAAAAAAACTATTTTAAGCAACAGACAGCATGGATTCATGAAAGACAGAAGTTGTCAGACAAACCTGATTTCTTTTTATGAAGAGGTAAGTAAAACCTTGGACAGAGGGGTGGCGGTGGACGTGGTATACTTGGATTTTGCAAAAACATTCGATACAGTTCCCCACACACGGCTCATGTGTAAGATAAAGTCTACAGGATTGGAAATATCAGTTTGTAAATGGATAGAAAACTGGCTAAAAGACAGAATTCAGAGAGTCGTGGTTAATGATTCTTACTCTGAATGGTCTAAGGTTATCAGTGGTGTACCCCAAGGTTCAGTGCTGGGACCCTTACTTTTTAATATCTTTATAAATGATATTGGGTCTGAGATCAAAAGTAACATTTCTGTCTTTGCAGATGACACCAAGCTATGCAGTGGAATAATGTCCTTACAGGATGTCTCCAATTTACAAGCCGACCTCAATGCTCTGTCTAATTGGGTGACTATGTGGCAGATAAAGTTTAATGTTGATAAATGTAAAGTTATGCACTTGGGGGCTAAGAATAGGCATGCATCATACATACTAGGGGGAGTACAACTGGGGGGATCCGTAGTGGTGAAGGATCTGGGGGTTTTGGTAGATCATAAGCTCAATAATAACAAGCAATGCCAAGCTGCAGTTTCCAAAGCGAGCAAAGTCCTTTCTTGTATTAAGAGAGGTATGGACTCCAGAGAGAGAGATAATTTTGCCCCTGTTCAAATCATTAGTAAGACCTCATCTGGAATATGCAGTTCAGTTTTGGGCACCAGTTCTCAAAAAGGATATTGGGGAACTGGAGAAAGTGCAGAGAAGGGCAACCAAACTGATAAAGGTCATGGAGGAGCTCAGCTATGAGGAAAGATTAGAGGAACTGAATTTATTCACTCTTGAGAAGAGGAGATTAAGGGGGGATATGATCAACATGTAAAAATATATAAGGGGTTCATATAGTGAACTTGGTGTTGAGTTATTCAGTTTACGGTCAACACTGAGGACAAGGGGGCACTTTTTACGTCTAGAGGAAAAGAGATTTCATCTCCAAATACGGAAAGGTTTCTTCACATAAAGAGCTGTAAAAATGTGGAATAGACTCCCTGCAGAGGTGGTTCTGGGCAGCTCAGTAGATTGCTTTAAGAAAGGCCTGGATTCTTTCCTAAATGTACATAATATAACTGGGTACTAACATTTATAGGTAAAGTTGATCCAGGGAAAATCTGATTGCCTCTCGGGGGATCAGGAAGGAATTTTTTCCCCTGCTGTAGCAAATTGGATCATGCTCTGCTGGGGTTTTTCTCCTTCCTCTGGATCGACTGTGGGTATAGAATTGGGTATATGGGATTGTATGATATTATTTAATTTTTGTTTGTTTTATTATGGTATAACTGGATGGACTTGTGTCTTTTTTCAACCTGACTAACTATGTAACTATGTTATATTCCAAAAATGGTTCCAGAATAGTTAAATAGTTACATAGTTAGTCTGGTTGAAAAAAGACACAAGTCAATCTAGTTCAACCAATAAAAGTAAAAAAAAAAGGTTTGAGGAACACAATGATCTGTTCTAAGGGTTGACTTGTCCTGCAAATTCTCCAGATCTCAATCCATTGTGGTGATGCCAGATACCACAGCGTAACTTTAGAGGTCTAGTGGCATCTATGCCTCGAGGGGTCAGAGCTGTTTTGGTGGCGAAAGGGAGACCCATTCAATATTAGGTGGGTGGTCATAAAGTTATATGGCTGATCGGTGAATACTGTTTTTTCAGTATGTCAGTTTTTATGTTGTTGTTTTGTGTAAACATGTCCTGAGTTGCACTTGCCTTTCCTGCATATAGTTTTGCATTTAAAATATATTATAGAGATCATGACCACCAATAAAAGAAAGGATAAGTGTCAGGTAAGGTCAGATCATGAACCAGGGATCGAATTCAGCTACTTCTAATTTCTAGTATCATCAATGGGCAATTTGATTCCCTTTCATATGAGATGTGCTATGTATTTTCCAAGTGAAGGAATGATATGTATGCTCAGAACTAGTAAATATCTTGGGAAACCGCTGCTCTGACCCCGCGGCCAGACCACAAGCACATTCTAATCAAAATGTCAAACAAGAGCATGTTCACACTTTTGACCACAGAAATGCATGGGGTTCTTGGAGAGAGAGAACTCGTTTCTGAGACTTTCCACTGAAGTGTAACAATAAACTGTCCCAGCAATAAAACCATTCATTCACACTGTCTTTCTACCACATTGCTGACAATGGATGCATAAACCATAATTTTCTGGCGTTAAGTAGATGCAAAATGTTTCTGAAGAACATTGTGAATGTCATACAAGAGAGAATGCATACATTAACGAGCACTGTAGGTTTCTGGGTTTCATTTCACCAAATAATTATTGGCCCACCAGCTCATCTAGCTGGCAAGGGGTAAGGTAGCCATCTGGCTGCATTTTTGCATTTCTGATTGCTGATGTTACTTGGTGGCACAGTTTAATACTTGATAAACTGTAACGCAAACCAGGGTCTTGCCCATCAAGGACAAAGCAAAACCTTAAATTTATTGCACCCCCACCTTCCTTAAAGTGGAAGTAAAGTTGTGTCTGACATTTTTATTCACATGCATAGGTGTGCCTAGGCACACCCTAATAACCCCATGTGCTTTAGCATTATCCAGGAGTGGCACCAGTGGTCAGTGTAAATGCTCCCATTATATTGAAGGCTAGGTTCATCTAGAAGAACACACTACACTCGTATTTAGAGTGTAGCATAATATGCTCCCAATCCACTGTCTCCCACTATCAGAGCCTCCTCCATGTGACAGCAGGTGGTGTTCATGTGTGTTTGAAGATGGAAGCCCTGTCAGTGGTGATGGAAGACTTTGTGAAGATGGAAGCCCTGTCAGCAGTGATGGAAGACTGGGTGAAGATGGAAGCCCTGTCAGTGGTGATGGAAGACTGGGTGAAGAGGGAAGCCCTGTCAGTGGTGATGGAAGACTTTGTGAAGATGGAAGCCCTGTCAGCGGTGATGGAAGACTGGGTGAAGATGGAAGCCCTGTCAGTGGGGATGGAAGACTGGGTGAAGATGGAAGCCCTGTCAGTGGGGATGGAAGACTGGGTGAAGATGGAAGCCCTGACAGTGGTGATGGAAGAATGGGTGAAGATGGAAGCCCTGTCAGTGGGGATGGAAGACTGAGTGAAGATGGAAGCCCTGTCAGTGGTGATGGAAGACTGGGTGAAGATGGAAGC
The DNA here is from genome assembly GCA_029206835.1 of Rana muscosa. Classification (NCBI taxonomy): domain Eukaryota; kingdom Metazoa; phylum Chordata; class Amphibia; order Anura; family Ranidae; genus Rana; species Rana muscosa. The sequence continues at coordinate 138,837,896 of CM055119.1, forward strand.
CCTGTCAGCGGTGATGGAAGACTGGGTGAAGATGGAAGCCCTGTCAGCGGGTGATGGAAGACTGGGTGAAGATGGAAGTCCTGTCAGTGGTGATGGAAGACTGGGTGAAGATGGAAGCCCTGTCAGCGGTGATGGAAGACTGGGTGAAGATGGAAGCCCTGTTAGCATACTAGCACTAGCCACTGGATGGCTTTGTTTCAAGGTAGGTGTCTCATAATTTACTAGTATGTGATGCATACTAGCACATAATAACAAACCGTACTACCATTTTAACAGCACATACTAACCTTTCTTTCTTTCAATCCCCTGCCACTCCATCTATCTGCCAGGTTTGAAGAAAATATCCGGTATGGAGGAGCACTTTCTCTTGTGACTTTCTCTAATTCGACAGTGCTGGTGCTTGGCCCAGCCCTGTCACATGGGGCTGGGAGATGGTCCTAAGTCCTGTGTAAAGCTCCGACTACAACAGTGTGTCTATGTCCTAGGGTAAAAGATCAGATGGTGGTGGAGTAAAAGTAAGGTAAGGTAAGTTATGCTAGGGAAGGGGGGCAATAAAACAAACCTGTTGCTTTGCCCCACATGCCGAAATTACATTAATTATTTACAAGAATGGTGTGTTATTTTATTAAGCCATATCATTTTTACAGAGCAGTAGTCATCTTGTCCAGCTCATAAAGTATGTCCTTTAACTATGAGTACATACTATATACATATACAGTGCTCATTGTGTGTTGCCTTAGCCCTACTATGGAAGGGTCAGTTGCTCGGATTGTCACCCAGGCCAAAGGTTCCAAGTCCTCCCCTTGTTCCATCTGTATTCCTTCACAAGTGCTTTTGAACTCCTTTTGTCCTGCATCAGACTTTTAATCTTCAGCTGTCTGCATTTGCATTCCTGTTGACTTGTCAGACCTGCAAAGTCATGCGGGAAACTCGGTAGTCATCTGATATTTTGAGGTGGTTTCCTGCCTACCTGGCCTATCCCCAGACGATGTTCTATGTGACGAAACACGTAGGGTGGGGCCTACGATGGTGAGGTTATCACGCTATTCCTTCCAAAAGTTTGACACACGAGTGAGCCAGGAAGTGAAGCCCATAGGGACGCCACATCTTCTCGTTTATTAGATTTATCTTATGCTTGTTTTTATCTGGAAACTTTGTAAGTGCAATCATTTACTTTATCATTAAATACGTTTTGATATACTGCACTATGGAAGTGTTTTCTCTTATCTCCGAGTTCCGTATGAGTGGCAAGGACTGAAGAGAGTTCATTAGGTTCTGGGGAGACCCATGTCCCTGTGCTCAGCCGGACCACCTATATTCTAGTGATAACCAGCTGGTAAGCAGACTGTATTATCTTGCACTGGGTGTGGAACAGGACTCTTCTCTGGCTTAAGGACTCTCACCCTTTCTTCACTTGAAGTGTGGTTTACTACACAGATTATGGATTAGGATTCTCTGTATTCATCACTTATTATATTGACTTCTGATATGGGACTTTATTTTTATTTTTTATTGTTATAGTTTGTGATTAACCACTTAAGCCCCGGACCATTTGGCTGGCCAAAGACCAGGCCACTTTTTGCGATTCGGCACTGCGTCGCATTAACTGACAATTGCGCGGTCATGCAACGTGGCTCCCAAACAAAATTTACTTCCTTTTTTTCCCACAAATAGAGCTTCCTTTTGGTGGTATTTGATCACCTCTGCGGTTTTTATTTTTTGCGCTATAAACAAAAATAGAGCAGCAATTTTGAAAAAAATGCAGAGAAAATTGAGTACTGTCTTTGATACTTTTTTTATTTGCACTAACATATAATTTTTCATGGACAAGCTTTCGGGTGTGTCCCCTTCTTCAAGGTCCAAGCAGTACTGATTCACAAAAGTTTTAGCAGAAGGTGAAATGTTAAAACAAAACAAAAAATAAATAAAGAATCTCTGAGGGAAAGGGAAAAGAAAAACAAACACATACAAATCAATGTGTATGGCAATGGTAATAAAGCTATCAGCAAGTGAGTTAAGACAGAGGGAAAGCTATAAAGTGGGGGGGCTGAAGGATGATAGTCACAGAGGGGGTCATAAAACTGTAGTATAATGGGTGAGGAAACCAATATCTAAATTTAGGCTATTATTATTATTATACAGGATTTATATAGCGCCAACAGTTTGTGCAGCGCTTTACAACATCAATTGTTTTTTGTGTCAAAAAGAAGTATCATTCTTAGTTCAAACGTTTTGCTTTCCTGGATGCAATATTTTTTACTTTTTGCTATAATAAATATTCCCCCAAAAATATATATAAAAACTATTTTTTTCCTCAGTTAAGGCCGATACGTATTCTACATAGTTTTGCAATTTTTTTTTTTGCAATAAGCGTATATTGATTGGTTTGAGCAAAAGTTATAGCGTCTACAAAATAGGGGATAGTTTCATGGCATTTTTATAAAAAAAATTTTTTACTAGTAATGGCAGTGATCAGCAATTTTTATCGTGACTGCGACATTATGGTGGACACATCGGACACTTTTTACACCATTTTGGGACCATTGTCATTTTTACAGTGATCAGTAGGCTTGTGCAATTCGTTTCGTAACGAATTGAAATTCGTCCGAATTTAGCAACTTTCGGACATTCGGAAGCATTCGAATTTCCGAACAAAGCAATTACGAATAAGACCGAATCCGAAATAAATTATACCGCAAATAGCGAATGCCCGAATGTCTTCGGCATAATTCGTTATGAAAAAGTTACGAATGTACGAATCCATACGAAGCACAATAACACTCACTCTGCTCTGCTCTCTGCTTCTCCCACACCGTGCTGAACTCCCTCTCAAAATGGTGTACAGGGGCGGAGGTTATAGCCGCATGTAAAAAACGAAAGTAAAATACGAGATTTCGAATCCATTCGAAGCACAATAACACTCTGCTCTGCTCTCTGCTTCTCCCTCACCGTGCTGAACCCTCTCAAAATGGTGTACAGGGGCGGAGCCTATAGCCGCATGTTAAAACGAAAGTAAAATACGAGATTTCGAATCGTTACAAATAACCGCAATGTATTTAGAAAAGTACAAATCCATTCGAAGCACATTAGGCATAATAGGCAGCGTCGTTGTGAGAGAGACACGGAAAATTACGAATCAACGAACCCAAAAAAAGTTACGAAAGTAGGAGTTGTGTCCAGAATCAACGAAAAACAACGTACTCTACCGAAAGTACGAACCCAAAAAAAGTTACGAAAGTAGGAGTTGTGTCCAGAATCAACGAAAAACAACGTACTCTACCGAAAGTACGAATTATAAAGCAACAAAAAATTCAACGAAAAATGTCGCTTGCAAAAATACGAATGAGTCCGAACACGAAAAATCCCGTCTAGCAAAATTACGAATGATTACGAATCAACAGGACCGGAAAGAAACGAACCGAAACGGAACGAATTTTTCCGTTGTGCACAAGTCTAGTGATCAGTACTCTAAAAATGCACTGATTACTGTAAAAATGACACTGGCAGTGAAGGGGTTAACCTATAGGGGGCACTGAAGGGGTTAAGTGTGTCCTACGCAGTGATTCTAACTGTTAGGGGGCGTGGCTACGAGTGACACGTCACTGATCGCTGCTCCCGATGAGAGGGAGCATTCGATCAGTGACATGTCACTAGGAAGAACGGGGAGATGTTGTGTTTACACTTACATCTCCCCGTTCTTCAGCTCTGTGACACGATCGCGGGACACGGCGGACATCGAGACCGTGGGTACAGTCAAATTAAAGGGGCACGGCAAATTAAAGGAGACGTACCTGTACGCCCATCTGCCTGTCCATGCCATTCTGTCGACGTGCGTGCGGCGGTCCTTAATCAGTTAAGGATTTAAGCCAATTTTAATTCTGTTGTTTTAGCGCTGCACTGTCTGTTTACAGTATTTTGTGGAGTCTGTATCTTGACTTTTTGAGTGCTGGCAGCTGTATTCCATTCCCTTTCTCAAGCGCAGCGTCAGCTTTTGCTTTTTTTCTACTTCTTGCCACTATATACCTTTTTGGCTGATCTGTATACCACGGTCAGTGATAACTGCACAGTTTCTCCAGTGCTGAGACTTCAGGTAGGAGATTTTCACTGCAACCTGTAGACACACCCACATGTGTGATGCCAATATCATGTGACCTGGCTATCTTTGAGAACAAGTATAAAAGCATAAAAGACACAACTGAGCATGTGCAGGTTGGCTACCCTGCCTGTGTTAGCTGTCTTTCCCCAGATAGACAGTGCAGGAGGGGGAGAATATGTGCATACAGGATAAAACAGCCTTTTTACACAATGCAGAAGATTAACCCCACAGTGAATATAACAAGCATGCTATGCTACATATATAGACAGGTTTTACTGTTGTGGGTTTAGTAACATTTTAATATATTGTCACCTGATATGGTTGGTAATGAAGTAAGCATAAAAATAGGCCAACAATAGTAATAACAACATTTAGCATACAGAGTGATTAGTGACAAGGACTAGGCATAAGATGACACTTGGCATCCAGATCAGCATTAACAGTAGCAAGGTCACTTAAAGTTCAGCAGTGAGCAGTAATAAAGCTTGATTTACTGAACACAGGAACTATACTGCCAAAGAGCACTCATGGCGGCTATGCTAGGCCTAGACAAGCTGTATATGCACCAAGTCATAGAAAGGAAAGAAAAGGGGAGAAGAGAACAAAGGGGACTTGAAGGATGGTTTTACAGGTTGGGTAGTCCTTAACACTTTTCTTCTGCTAGCTAACGTTGGGGCCCTTTAAGGTGCCCTTAATGACAGTTTAAATAAACCAGCATGCAGCAAAGGTGTGATATAGTCTTGGCACAGGTGCAATATAGATGTGGTTCAGAAGTGGTAAAGGTTTGGCATTATGGGGTAAAGGTTCAGTATAAATGTGGTAAAGGGTTGATATAAGTGTGGTATGGTTTTGATAAACTTGGTGTCCTGCTTTCAGTGGCTTAGTCCCTGCTAGCAGTGTCAATAATGGATGGATAGCCCTCTCACCAGTACCTGTGGTGTGGCTGTTAACTCTCATGTAGAAAAGGGGGCCTTCTCAGTCTCGCCACAGAATGCCTAAGAAGATTCAATGCTGGGGAGTAAAGAGTGAGAGAATGCTCTGGTTTCCCTATGGCAACAGTGATCACTGCGGTCAGTGCTGTGCTGACTTGGGTGTCTCCGCTGGTCTGGCCTCTCAGCAGTCTGGTGAGTATGCAGCAGATTGTTTTCATCGGTTCCCTTGGTGCCAAGATAAAGAGCCTATATGTACAGTCTCAGAAAATCAGCTGCTCTCCTCCTCCTTGCCCCAGTGTCTCTTGTGTATTCTAGTGCATAGGGTTCATAAGCTTCACAATATGACTTACTTCCTGGACTTCACATCCCATGATCCTCCTCAGAGTGCTGCACAGGAATTCATAGGCTTTTCTGGCTATAGTTCTCCCTCTGCTGACTGAAGGGGATAATGTGAAACAAAATTCAGCATAACAGTTAGGCCCCTTTCACACGGGACAGATCCGTGAAGATCTGCCCTGTGAACCTCTGCTTGCTTAGCGGGGATCGCTCCGTTGATCCCTGCTGAGCCGGCGGATGACAGGGCGGTCCCCGCACACTGTGCAGGGACCGCCCTGTCAGATCTCCGCTCTCCCCTATGGGGGGATTGGATGAACACTGACCGTCTGTCCGTGTTCATCCGATCCGCTCTGCAGATGGATAGAAAAATAGGATTTTCCTCCGTCTGCAGAATCAGAGGATTGCGGACCTGGATGAGATCGGGTGTCAGCGGATGTTCATCCGCTGACACCCGCGATCTCATAGGGACCAATGTATGTCCCTTTTTCATCCGTAAACGGACGGATGAAAAAGCGGACAAAAAAACACTCCTCAAATTCAAAACTATATCTCCTGTATTTTTATGTTTGAAAAGCTTTTCAAACTTTTATATATAACTATAGTAGTTATTTTATATATGCTTTTTTTCTTTTTTGTAACCTTTGTTCTTTAAAAAACATTTTTTTCTGAAATAAATATCAATGGCCACACTTAGGTTAGACATACTTTTTACTCCTACATTGTAGACCATTCTTAGTGGCAGGGCCCTTCAAATGGATAATGATATTATTTCTACGTTGATATAGAATCTAACCAATGCAATTATAAAGCATTGAATTGTCTGTAAGAAAGACCTGTACTCTGCTTGCAATAAATCCAAGTCTGAATAGTCCATTTCCTGACACTAATTAAGATGAACTGAAGCTCCATTTTCTACAAAACAGCCTAATTTCCATATACATGAAATATATTAAATGTAAACAGAACGGCCAGTGGCATTGTGTTTTACAAGCTGTACATGCATACTAGACATGTGCACACTGAAATATTTTGTTTCAGAATTTCGTTTTTGTCCGAAAAATAAATTTATTTAGTTACTCCCGAAATTCGTTTTTATTTATTTCGTTTTTCGTTAGAAATTGCATTCGTCCGAAAATCTGAATTAATTAAGGTCGAATCTGTCATTGAAGGCTCATGGTGTCTGTCGAATGTTCAAAGAAGATTCGACGGAGCAGTGAAACTGTACGACGCTGCAATCATACATTTCCGGTCGAATGTTCCGCCCACAAGCTATAGAAGAATTCTAATGTTGTATGACTAGTAATAATTATATTTATTCATTACTATTATTACTAGTCAACCAACATTAGAATTCTTCTATAGCCTATGGGCGGATGCATTTGACCGGAAATGTACGATTGTAGCGTCGTACAGTTTTGCTGCACCGTCGAATCTTCTAACTTTCGATGCTTTGTCGAATCTTCGTCATTCTAGCTATTTTACTGCTCCTCCTCTTTGGTTACAATCAGCCAATAACATTCATCATCAACTTTATTTTTATTTTACTTCCCCCACCCAATTCCAGCAGTGATCTTTTCTCTCTATGTCGAATCTTTTCTCTCTATAATAACAAATCTTTTCTCTCCTATGTCGAATCTTTTCTCTCCTATGTCGAATCTTTTCTCTCCTATGTCGAATCTTTTCTCTCTATAATGTCGAATCTTTTCTCTCCTATGTCGAATCTTTTCTCTCCTATGTCAAATCTTTTCTCTCCTATGTCGAATCTTTTCTCTCCTATGTCGAATCTTTTCTCTCCTATGTCGCATCTTTTCTCTCTATAATGTCGAATCTTTTCTCTCCTATGTCGAATCTTTTCTCTCCTATGTCAAATCTTTTCTCTCTATAATGTCAAATCTTTTCTCTCCTATGTCGAATCTTTTCTCTCTATGTCGAATCTTTCTCTCCTATGTCGAATCTTTTCTCTCTATAATGTCAAATCTTTTCTCTCCTATGTAGAATAATCTTGGACTAATAAAGTTAGGGCTAGGCACATTCGACCACAGGTTCGATAGACACAGATTGTTATTGTCAGCGTCACGTCGAATCTCCTATCTATATCGAACTGTTGTAGCAACGAAAACGAAAATAAAGCATTTGTTTATGTCGGATCTTTCGGTTTTCGGATTCTGTGCTTTCGTTTTCGTTTGTTAAAACGATAACGAAAATAGCTGAAATTCGGACGAAAATGCATTCGGACGAAAACGAATGCACATGTCTAATGCATACTGCCTGACTGTATATGTTGACATCATGTAGGAAGTTTGCTTGCTTAAAGTTTAGGTTTAAAGGAAGTTAAAGGCAAACTATAGACTTAAAACAAAATTCTAATTCAGCTCTGTATTTATTATTAAATTATTGCATTTTTGGAATCCAACTAGTTTTTATATCATGGTATACTCCTACTTTCATCTTTGATATGACAACGCTGTATTTTCATCTATGAATTCCAATGAGCTTTACATGAGTTTATATATCTGTGTCAATTTAGTAAGGGCAGAGAAAACCACCGTCCTTTGAGTATCTATCTAGCACAAGGCACCCTCCACCATTGGTGGTTTTCTTTGCCCTTACTAAATTGACACAGATATATAAACTCATGAAAAGCTCATCATGAACCCACTCAGATGTGGATTACAAGTACTACTGCTGTTTTCTTTGATGTAAATTCTTGAAGATAGTGGTTTCGTTGAAATATCTATCCTCCTTTTGATGAATGGATATTATTTTTTCAAGTATGATCCTAGTGCACCCCTACATACTGTTCCAATAACCATTTGAGACGTGCTGCAAGTATATGAAACATGATACACCATTTTTTCATATCTACGCCAATTGGCACTTATAGGCCTGTTTTCCTTGTGGTCAAGAAATTGAGGTCCTTAGAAAGCTGTTTGCGAAATGCGTTGACCTCTTGACACTATAGCAAATACATATTTTTTTGGATATATATGTAAGGCCTAAATTACTATTATCTCATGTTTTTATGAGCATATGCTATAATATTTTAAATTGTTTGTAATAAAATACCTTTTAACTACTTGTCCACTGCCCGCCGTCAAATGACGGCGGGAGGAAGACCCTGTTGTTCTGGGTGGATGTCAAATGACATTGAGCCTTCCAAAGCCACTAGGGGGCGTGCGCGCCCCGCCGACGGCGCGCGCGTGCGCCTGCCGCGTCACTGGGGACCCGATGGCCGCCGGGCACCCGCGGTTTGCTCAGTAACTGAGCAGGACCATGGATCTGTGTGTGTAAACACACAGATCCACGTCCTGTCAGGGAGAGAGGAGACCGATGATGTGTCCCTTGTACATAGGGACAACCATCGGTCACCTCCCCCAGTCAGTCCCCTCCCCCCACAGTAAGAATCACTCCCAGGGAACACATTTAACCCCTTGATCGCCCCCTATTGTTAACCCCTTCCCTGTCAGTCACATTTATACAGTAATCAATGCATTTTTATAGCACGGATCGCTGTATAAATGTGAATGGTCCCAAAAATGTGTCAAAAGTGTCCGATGTGTCCGCCGCAATATCGCAGTCACGATATAAATCGCTGATTGCCGCCATTACTAGCAAAAAATAAAAAAATAATAAAAATGCTATAAATCTATCCCCTATTTTGTAGCTGCTATAACTTTTGTGCAAACCAATCAATATACGCTTATTGCGATTTTTTTTACCAAAAATATGTAGAAGAATACATATCGGCCTAAACTGAGGAAAAAATTTGTTTAAAAAAAAATGGATATTTATTATAGCAAAAAGTAAAAAATATTGTGTTTTTTTCAAACTTGTCCCTCTTCTTTTGTTTATTGCACAAGAAATAAAAACCACAGAGGTGATCAAATACCACTAAAAGAAAGCGCTATTTGTGGGGAAAAAAATGATAAAAATTTCATTTGGGTACATTGTTGCATGACCGCGCAATTGTCATTCAAAATGTGACAGCGTTGAAAGCTGAAAAATGGCTTGGGCAGGAAGGGGGTGGAAGTGCCTTGTAGGCAAGTGGTTAAACTATATTTATGTGGTGAAGTCCTTTTCTGGTACCAGTAAAGTCAGTTTTGCTCTTTTTTCTATATCCCTATAATACAGGTCTCACACACAAGTAGGGATGGGCAAACAATTTGAGCCGAGCATGAGTTCGGCCTGAACATCGCTCATTCAGGTGGTTGTCCAACACCCAAATGTTCTGTTCTCTCGGGGGGATGTTTGCCTGCCGAGCGCACAGTCAATAGGTTGTTAGGGATTGGGTCGGGAAGCTGACTGCCGCCTCCTTAACGATGGATGAGTCATCAGTTGTCAGCGGGCTTCACCGCTGACAGCTGAATAAAAAAAAAAAACATTGCCGAAGCTGCTGGCAAAAGAAAATTAGAGAAAAAACAAAACAAAAAATGGCCTGCCCCCCCCCCCCCCAATCTATATCAGAGCTTTAAAAAGATGTTACTCTCGTACTGTCACCTGGAATTTGGTAATTTAAATAGACAACCTACTGTGGCAAACACTGTTCGGCTGATCCGTAGCAGATATATGGAAAGTAAAAAAATGGTGGTGCTGCGCTGTAAGATGACTAATGAAAATAACTAAGTGGTACAATGTCTACAGTTTAAAGTGCAAGTGCAAATAACATTAATGTTCAAATGATCCACACTGAGTGAATAGATGTGACAGAGGAATCACAAACATGATAAACAAATGTAACATAAATTGATGAGAATCATAATGTGCAAACAAAGCAAATGGTTGAAACGAAGTGCAATGAAATAAAGGTGGAAATATGATAAATGTTCAATGTGCCAGCCTAGGCACAAATAACAATCAAAAAGTGGAAATTCAAAAATGTCCGGTGTGCAAACCTATACAGGTATATACACAAATACCAAGCAACAAGTGAAATTACATAAATAAATCTAAAGTGGATGAATAAGTGATGATTCCCTTCACCGTGGACAGAGAATAAACAGCTGACGCCTAGCCAATCCAATGTGATGACACCTCAGTGTACACTAGCCTCTCATCTTACTGCTGTAAGGTAACAGCATATAACTAGGTTAGGTACTCCAGACAGCCTCTGGGGATCCTCTGGGGGTCTCTAACTAATGGGTCTAGTAGTGGTTCCGTATGATGAATACAGCCTCCTTCAGTATATGGTTACATCAGTGCTGGTAATAGAGGTGGAAGAAAGATCTGAGATGGTGTGATAACGTTTAAAAAAAGGGGCTTTATTCAGATAAAACATAGAGCTGATACACTCACTTTAAAAAAAAAGCTCACATAAAAATAATCCACAACTGACGAGCTTGTATTCCTGCTTTACTTCCGGTTTTGCTATCGCTTACTCCCGACACTTATCGTCGGGATTGAGCGTCACGTGGACGTGGGCATGACGATACGTGTTGGGATTGAGCGATAGGCAAAACCGTGTTTGTGATTCCTCCGTCACATATATTCACTCAGTGTGGATCATTTGCACATCAATGTTATTTGCACTTGCACTTGCACTTTAAACTGTAGATTTTGTGCCACTTTGTTATTTTCATTAGTCATCCCTCAGCACAGCACCACCCTTTTTTTTTCTTTCGTTTTTTTACATACCAGACCCTTATCCGAGCACGCTGCATGGCTGGCCTGAATAATTTTAGGCCTTATGCCCTAAACATGGGGGGGGGTGCTTAGTGTAGGGCTCACTGATATTGGGGTACTTAACTTAGTAGCGAGCTTAGCACTATATGGCCATATGGTGTAACTAAATCCCCATATTTTCAGAATATGCTCAGGTGTTTTTAAATAGCCTTGCAGGAGTTAAATGTAATTTTTGTATGTGTGCGCTGTAATCTTTTTTCTGCCTACCATGAATGGCACTTTTTTGAAGTGGAGTGTTTTTACTAGGCTTGTGCAATTCGTTTCGTAACGAATCGAAATTCGTCCGAATTTAGCAACTTTCGGACATTCTGAAGAATTCGAATTTCCGAACAAAGCAATTACGAATAAAACTGAATCTGAAATAATTCATATCACAAATAGCGAATGCCCGAATGTCTTCGGCATAATTCGTTATGAAAAAAGTTACGAATGTACGAATCCATTCGAAGCACAATAACACACTGCTCTGCTCTCTGCTCCTCCCTCACCGTGCTGAACTCCCTCTCAAAACGGTGTACAGGGGCGGAGGCTATAGCCGCATGTAAAAAATGAACGTAAAATACGAGATTTCGAATCGTTACAAATAACCGCTATGGATTTAGAAAAGTACAAATCCATTCGAAGCACATTAGGCATAATAGGCAGCGTCGTTGTGAGAGAGACACGGAAAATTACGAATCAACGAACCCAAAAAAAGTTACGAAAGTAGGAACTGTGTCCAGAATCAACGAAAAACAATGTACTCTACCGAAAGTACGAATTATAAATCAACTAAAAATAAGGCTTACATTAATACGAATCATTCTGATTCAACGAAAAATGTTGCTTGCGAAAATACGAATTAGTCCGAACACGAAAAATCCCGTCTAGCAAAATTACGAACGATTACGAATCAACAGGACCGAAAAGAAACAAACTGAAACTAAACAAATTTTTCCGTTGTGCACAAGAAACGAACCGAAACTAAACAAATTTTTCCGTTGTGCACAAGTCTAGTTTTTACCACATTTGTTGCTGCAATTGCTGTGCAATTGTTGCAGGGCAAATGCATGCCTACTACACGCACTTTGGGGTGCCTTTACCATGTAATGACAATGCAAGCACATTTGGAATGTGTTCGGAAATGCACAGATGTGAATGGAGGCTAATTGTTCTTGTGTAAACACATCAATTTTACTTTTAGGCACCATTCACACCTAGAGTAGTGGGAACCAGTGTTGTAAGTAATGCCGTTTAGATAAATGGCGTTACCTAACGCAGTCACTTTTGAGGGTAACGAGTAGTGTTGAGCGGACCCGAACTGTAAAGTTCGGGTCCGTACCGAATTTTGGCGTTTTCCCGACCCCGGACCCGGACCCGGATTTTGCGCTAAAGTCCGGGTTCGGGTTCGGATTCGGGAATTTAATGGCGCAGTTAGAAATGCTTCAGGGGCCAGCCAATCACCATTTGATTAGCTGGTGTGCCCTTAGAAGCCATCATAGCCATGCCTACTAATGGCATGGCTGTGATTGGTCAGTGCAACATGTGACCCAGCATGTGACCAGCTTCTATATAAGAAAGAGGCACACAGCACAGATCGTCACTGCTTTTAGACAGTGTAGGGAAAGGATCCTGGCTGCTGTTGCTGTGAGGGAGAGAATTATATGATAGGAGTTAGTCCTGATTCTGCAATCTACTGATAGAAAAGATAGGGAGACAGTGTAGTGTAGTGTAGGGGCAGGATCCTGTTTGTGCTTTCAGGGAGAGAGATTTAGATAGGAGTCCAGATTGAGAGATATAATAGCTCAGCGATCTGCATAGGTTTATCTGTTTGTGTTGCAAGCTCAGTGCACCAGCACTGCATTACGTTGAGTGATACACCTATTCCATACTGTGGCTGTATTGTGCTCTTGCTAAAAGACCTATTTCGGTCAGAAAAAAAAAAAAGGCACTTTATTGTGCTTTTGCTAAAAAGACCCATTTTTGGGCCCCAAAAAAAAAAAAAGGCACTTTATTGTGCTGTTGCAAAAAAAAAAAGGCACTTTGTTGTGCGCAAAAAAGACCTATTTTTGGGCAAAAAAAATATTTTGCAGTGTATATCTCTAGTTGTGTGAAATAACCAATTTCTATATATTTTTCTTGTACTATGCTATACTGAAAAAAAAAAAAAAACTTTTTTTTGAATAGCATTCTCTGCAGCTGTGCGATTCAGCGGTTATATACTGTGGTTGTGTTGTGCTCTTCCAAAAAACGCCATTTAGGGCCACAGAAAATATTTTGCAGTGTGAAATACACATGTGGAGGTGTGTAAAATAAACAATTTCTATATATTGTACAGTGCTATACTAAAAAAAACAACATTTTTTTTGAATAGCATTCTCTGCACTTCTATAGCTGTGCGATTCAGTGGTTAAATACTGTGGTTGTGTTGTGCTCTTGCAAAAAACGCCATTTAGGGCCACAGAAAATATTTTGCAGTGTGAAATACACATGTGGAGGTGTGTAAAATAAACAATTTCTATATATTGTACAGTGCTATACTAAAAAAAACAACATTTTTTTTGAATAGCATTCTCTGCACTTCTATAGCTGTGCGATTCAGTGGTTAAATACTGTGGTTGTGTTGTGCTCTTGCAAAAAACGCCATTTAGGGCCACAGAAAATATTTTGCAGTGTGAAATACACATGTGGAGGTGTGTAAAATAAACAATTTCTATATATTGTACAGTGCTATACTAAAAAAAACAACATTTTTTTTGAATAGCATTCTCTGCACTTCTATAGCTGTGCGATTCAGTGGTTAAATACTGTGGTTGTGTTGTGCTCTTGCAAAAAACGCCATTTAGGGCCACAGAAAATATTTTGCAGTGTGAAATACACATGTGGAGGTGTGTAAAATAAACAATTTCTATATATTGTACAGTGCTATACTAAAAAAAACAACATTTTTTTTGAATAGCATTCTCTGCACTTCTATAGCTGTGCGATTCAGTGGTTAAATACTGTGGTTGTGTTGTGCTCTTGCAAAAAACGCCATTTAGGGCCACAGAAAATAAATTGCAGTGTGAAATACACATGTGGAGGTGTGTAAAATAAACAATTTCTATATATTGTACAGTGCTATACTAAAAAAAACTATTTTTTTTTTGAATAGCATTCTCTGCACTTCTATAGCTGTGCGATTCAGTGGTTAAATACTGTGGTTGTGTTGTGCTCTTGCAAAAAACGCCATTTAGGGCCACAGAAAATAAATTGCAGTGTGAAATACACATGTGGAGGTGTGTAAAATAAACAATTTCTATATATTGTACAGTGCTATACTAAAAAAAACAACATTTTTTTTGAATAGCATTCTCTGCACTTCTATAGCTGTGCGATTCAGTGGTTAAATACTGTGGTTGTGTTGTGCTCTTGCAAAAAACGCCATTTAGGGCCACAGAAAATATTTTGCAGTGTGAAATACACATGTGGAGGTGTGTAAAATAAACAATTTCTATATATTGTACAGTGCTATACTAAAAAAAACAACATTTTTTTTGAATAGCATTCTCTGCACTTCTATAGCTGTGCTATTCAGTGGTTAAATACTGTGGTTGTGTTCTGCTCTTGCAAAAAACGCCATTTAGGGCCACAGAAAATATTTTGCAGTGTGAAATACATATCTGGAGGTGTGTGAAAAAACAACATTTTTTTTGAATAGCATTCTCTGCACTTCTATAGCTGTGCGATTCAGTGGTTAAATACTGTGGTTGTGTTGTGCTCTTGCAAAAAACGCCATTTAGGGCCACAGAAAATAAATTGCAGTGTGAAATACACATGTGGAGGTGTGTAAAATAAACAATTTCTATATATTGTACAGTGCTATACTAAAAAAAAAAACATTTTTTTTGAATAGCATTCTCTGCACTTCTATAGCTGTGCGATTCAGTGGTTAAATACTGTGGTTGTGTTGTGCTCTTGCAAAAAACGCCATTTAGGGCCACAGAAAATATTTTGCAGTGTGAAATACACATGTGGAGGTGTGTAAAATAAACAATTTCTATATATTGTACAGTGCTATACTAAAAAAAACAACATTTTTTTTGAATAGCATTCTCTGCACTTCTATAGCTGTGCGATTCAGTGGTTAAATACTGTGGTTGTGTTGTGCTCTTGCAAAAAACACCATTTAGGGCCACAGAAAATAAATTGCAGTGTGAAATACACATGTGGAGGTGTGTAAAATAAACAATTTCTATATATTGTACAGTGCTATACTAAAAAAAACAAAATTGTTTTTGAATAGCATTCTCTGCACTTCTATAGCTGTGCGATTCAGTGGTTAAATACTGTGGTTGTGTTGTGCTCTTGCAAAAAACGCCATTTAGGGCCACAGAAAATAAATTGCAGTGTGAAATACACATGTGGAGGTGTGTAAAATAAACAATTTCTATATATTGTACAGTGCTATACTAAAAAAAACAACATTTGTTTTGAATAGCATTCTCTGCACTTCTATAGCTGTGCGATTCAGTGGTTAAATACTGTGGTTGTGTTGTGCTCTTGCAAAAAACGCCATTTAGGGCCACAGAAAATATTTTGCAGTGTGAAATACACATGTGGAGGTGTGTAAAATAAACAATTTCTATATATTGTACAGTGCTATACTAAAAAAAAAAACATTTTTTTTGAATAGCATTCTCTGCACTTCTATAGCTGTGCGATTCAGTGGTTAAATACTGTGGTTGTGTTCTGCTCTTGCAAAAAACGCCATTTAGGGCCACAGAAAATATTTTGCAGTGTGAAATACATATCTGGAGGTGTGTGAAAAAACAACATTTTTTTTGAATAGCATTCTCTGCACTTCTATAGCTGTGCGATTCAGTGGTTAAATACTGTGGTTGTGTTGTGCTCTTGCAAAAAACGCCATTTAGGGCCACAGAAAATAAATTGCAGTGTGAAATACACATGTGGAGGTGTGTAAAATAAACAATTTCTATATATTGTACAGTGCTATACTAAAAAAAAAAACATTTTTTTTGAATAGCATTCTCTGCACTTCTATAGCTGTGCGATTCAGTGGTTAAATACTGTGGTTGTGTTGTGCTCTTGCAAAAAACGCCATTTAGGGCCACAGAAAATATTTTGCAGTGTGAAATACATATCTGGAGGTGTGTGAAAAAACAACATTTTTTTTGAATAGCATTCTCTGCACTTCTATAGCTGTGCGATTCAGTGGTTAAATACTGTGGTTGTGTTGTGCTCTTGCAAAAAACGCCATTTAGGGCCACGGAAAATAAATTGCAGTGTGAAATACACATGTGGAGGTGTGTAAAATAAACAATTTCTATATATTGTACAGTGCTATACTAAAAAAAACAACATTTTTTTTGAATAGCATTCTCTGCACTTCTATAGCTGTGCGATTCAGTGGTTAAATACTGTGGTTGTGTTGTGCTCTTGCAAAAAACGCCATTTAGGGCCACAGAAAATATTTTGCAGTGTGAAATACACATGTGGAGGTGTGTAAAATAAACAATTTCTATATATTGTACAGTGCTATACTAAAAAAAAAAACTTTTTTTTTGAATAGCATTCTCTGCACTTCTATAGCTGTGCGATTCAGTGGTTAAATACTGTGGTTGTGTTGTGCTCTTGCAAAAAACGCCATTTAGGGCCACAGAAAATAAATTGCAGTGTGAAATACACATGTGGAGGTGTGTAAAATAAACAATTTCTATATATTGTACAGTGCTATACTAAAAAAAACAACATTTTTTTTGAATAGCATTCTCTGCACTTCTATAGCTGTGCGATTCAGTGGTTAAATACTGTGGTTGTGTTGTGCTCTTGCAAAAAACGCCATTTAGGGCCACAGAAAATATTTTGCAGTGTGAAATACATATCTGGAGGTGTGTGAAAAAACAACATTTTTTTTGAATAGCATTCTCTGCACTTCTATAGCTGTGCGATTCAGTGGTTAAATACTGTGGTTGTGTTGTGCTCTTCCAAAAAACGCCATTTAGGGCCACAGAAAATATTTTGCAGTGTGAAATACACATGTGGAGGTGTGTAAAATAAACAATTTCTATATATTTTCCTTGTACTGTGCTATACTAAAAAAAACAACCTTTTTTTTTGAATAGCATTTTCTGTAGCTGTGCGATTCAGCGGTTACGTGCTGTGGGTGTGTTGTGGTCTGGCAAAAAACGCCATTTAGGGCCACAGAAAATATTTTGCAGTGTGAAATACACATCTGGAGGTGTGTGTAAAAAAACAATTTCTATATATTTTCCTTGTACTGTGCTATACTAAAAAAACAACCTTTTTTTTTTTGAATAGCATTTTCTGCAGTTCTGTAGCTGTGCGTTTCAGCCATTACGTACTGTGGGTGTGTTGTGGTCTTCCAAAAAACGCCATTTAGGGCAAGATCCTAAATTTGGAAAATATGAGGGGAAGGTCAAAGGGACGTGGTGGCCCCGGTCGTGGTGCTGCTGGTGGAGCTCCTGTTGCAGGGAGAGGACGTGGTGGATCTGTGCCAGCTACACGCACAAGTGAAACACCTTCCTCAGGTGCGAGTAGGCGACCGAGCCTGCGGCGGTATTTTGTCGCGCCTAATGAGGCTGTACCAATGTTTAGGCCAGGACAAGTACAGGCGATAGTAGATTGGGTTGCTGACAGTGCCTCGGGTTCCTTCACATTGTCTCCCACCCACTCTTCTGCTGAAAGATCAGAGTTGGCACCTGAAGCCCATGTCCATCTCACCCCCTTGCAAATCAGCCAAGCAGTCTGAGCCCCAAATCATGCAGCAGTCTCTTCTGCTTTTCGATGACTCTGTTAGCAGGGTTTCCCAGGGCCATCCACCTAGCCCTGCCCCAGAAGTGGAAGAGATTGAGTGCACCGATGCCCAACCACTTATGTTTCATGATGGGTACATGGGAGGACCATCGCAGCACGTCTCGGATGATGACGAAACACAGGTGCCAACTGCTGCTGCTTTCGCAATTGTGCAGACAGACATGGAGGGCAGGGGTGAAGACTGGGTGGAAGATGATGTGGAGGACGATGAGGTCCTCGACCCCACATGGAATCAACGTTATGCAGGTGACCAGTGTAGTTCGGAGGAAGAGGCGGTGGTCGCACAGAGCCACCAGCACAGCAGAAGAGGGAGCAGGGTGCAAAAACGGAGCATTCGTCCCCTAGACAGTACATCTGCTACTGCCCAACGCAGCAAGGGACCGAGCACACCAAAGCCAGGTCCAAGGACTTCCCTAGCGTGGCAGTTCTTCACACAGTGTGTTGATGACAAGACACGAGTGGTTTGCACGCTGTGCAATCAGAGCCTGAAGCGAGGCATAAACGTTCTCAACCTGAGCACAAGCTGCATGACCAGGCATCTAAGTGCAAAGCACGAGCTGCAGTGGAGTAGACACCTCAAAAACCAAGAAAGGTCTCTGGCTCCTCCTGCTTCCTCTTCTGCTGCAGTCTCGGCCTCTTCATCCACCTCTGTAGTGACAGTGGCACCTGTCACCCCGCAAACAGAGGATCTGCCAGCAACACTACCACCTGGGTCACCAACCATCTCCACAATGTCCCATGGAAGCGTTCAGCTCTCTATCTCCCAAACATTGGAGCGGAAGAGGAAGTACCCCCCTAGCCACCCGCGATCCCTGGCCCTGAATGCCAGCATTTCAAAATTCCTGGCCTTTGAAATTCTGTCATTCCGTCTGGTGGAGACGCAGAGTTTTAAAAGCCTGATGGCATTGGCTGTCCCGCAGTACGTCGTGCCCAGCCGCCACTACTTTTCCAGGCGAGCCATCCCTTCCCTGCACAACCAGGTGGGGGACAAAATCAGGTGTGCACTGCGCAACGCCATCTGTGGCAAGGTCCACCTAACTACGGATGTGTGGACCAGTAAGCACGGTCAGGGACGTTATATCTCCCTAACAGCACACTGGGTAAATGCAGTGGCTGCTGGGCCTGAGGCAGATAGCGGTTTGGCGCATGTCCTTCCACCACCGAGGATTGCAGGGCGCTTCAGTTTGCCTCCTGTTGCTAACTCCTCCTTCTCCGCTTCCTCATCCTCTACCGCCTCCTCATCCATTCAGCGTAACACCTTCACCACCAACTTCAGCACAGCCAGGGGTAAACGACAGCAGGCAGTTTTAAAACTTTCCTGTTTGGGGGAAAATCCCCACACCGCGCAGGAGTTGTGGAGGGACATGGAACAACAGACCGATGAGTGGTTGCTGTCAGTGAGCCTCAAGCCCGGCCTGGTGGTGTGCGATAATGGGCGAAATCTCGTAGCAGCTCTGGGTCTAGCCGGTTTGACGCACATCCCTTGCCTGGCGCATGTGCTGAACTTGGTGGTCCAGAGGTTCCTTAAAAATTACCCCAATATGCCAGAGCTGCTGCAGAAAGTGCGGGCTGTCTGTGCGCACTTTCGGCATTCTCACCCTGCTGCTGCTCGCCTGTCAGCGCTGCAGCGTAACTTTGGCCTTCCAGCTCACCGCCTCATATGTGACGTGCCCACAAGGTGGAACTCCACCTTGCACATGCTGGCCAGACTGTGCGAGCAGCAGCAGGCAATAGTGGAGTTTCAGCTGCAGCAATCACGCGTGAGTCGCTCTGCGTAACAGCACCACTTCACCACCAATAACTGGGCCTCCATGCGAGACCTGTGTGCCTTGTTGCGCTGTTTCGAGTACTCCACCAACATGGCCAGTGCCAATGACGCCGTTCTCAGCGTTACTATCCCAGTTCTATGCCTCCTTGAAAAAACGCTTCGTGCGATGATGGAAGAGGATGTGGCACAGGAGGATGAGGAGGAGGAGGAGGAAGCGGGATCATTCCAAAGGCTTTCAGGGCAGTCTTTCACAAGTGGCTACGAGGGTGGGTTCCTGCACCAACAAACGCCAGGTACACAATTGTCCGGCAGAAAGGGCACAGTTCTGGAGGATGACGAGGTGGAGGAGGAGATGGAGGAGGAGGAGGAGGAGGAGGAGGAGGAGGAGGAGGAGCCATGTTCACAGCAGGGTGGCACTCAGACCAGCTCGTGGCCATTACTGGTGCGTGGCTGGGGGGATACAGAGGACACAGACGATACACCTCCCACAGAGGACAGCTTTTCTTTGCCTCTGGGCAGCCTGGCACACATGAGCGATTACATGCTGCAGTGTTTCCGCAACGACAGCCGAGTTGCCCACATTTTAACTGGTGCTGATTACTGGGTGGCCACCCTGCTGGATCCCCGTTACAAGGACAACGTACCGTCCTTAATTCCCTCACTGGAGCGGGATCGTAAGATGCGCGAGTACAAGCGCACGCTGGTAGACGCGCTGCTGGTGGCATTCCCACCTGACAGCGGGCGTACGATGGAAGCACAAGGCGAAGGCAGAGGAGGAGGAAGAGGTCGCCAACGCAGCCGGGGCACCGGCAGCACCTCAGAAGGCAGGGTTAGCATGGCCGAAATGTGGAAAAGCTTTGTCAGCACGCCACAACAACCAGCACCACCAGCTGAGATGGAACGTCTTAGCAGGAGGCAGCATTTCACCAACATGGTTGAGCAGTATGTGTCCACAGTCCTACACGTACTGGATGACGGGTCTGCCCCCTTTAACTTCTGGGTCTCCAAATTGGGCACATGGCCTGAGCTTGCCGTTTATGCCTTGGAGGTGCTGGCCTGCCCTGCAGCCAGTGTATTATCTGAACGTGTATTTAGCACGGCAGGGGGCGTTATCACAGACAAGCGCAGCCGCCTGTCCAGAGCCAATGTGGACAAGCTCACGTTCATTAAAATGAACCAGGCATGGATCCCACAGGACTTGTCCGTACCTTGTGCAGAATAGACATGTATACCGGTGTTGTGACAAAAACTGTCCGGCCATCGGATTGTGCCCGGCCCGTACTGCGCCTGCGCTGTGAGTGCAGGTTCAAGCCCCACCATCCAAGAGGACATACGGTAGCACATAGTAACAGGGCCCCTCATGGGCTCGCTTCGATTGCGGCCTTGCTTGGCTCGGCTTGAACCACGGATGGTGTGGCCTTCACCTGAACTCAACACGCAGGCGCCGTTAGTCTTGGGAGATTTTTGAAATCCCCTTGTCCTACATACTCAGCAAGCGCAGTACAGGGCGGACACTATTCGACAGGGGACAGAATTCGACACATCACCGGCCTTACCCAGCCATTGTTGTATTTTTGAACCAGTGTTGGCTACCTCGTCCTCCTCCACCGCCGCTTCCACCTACACAGCCACATCCACCGCCACCTCAACCTCCTACTCCATATGGACCTCGTCCTGCTAGGCCAAGATTAAATTTTTTATTTTATTTTTTTGTAGCGCACAGATCCTTTCCCCCTTACCTGCCTTTATGTTGTTGGCTCTTCGCAGGAGGGAGAAAGGCACACCGCACTACCAGCCCGTATCCTCCTATATAAAGAGGTTGAGCGGTGTACTTGACGGGCCGTGTCCACAGCCGGAGTCAAAACTCCTCCAGAGGACGATTCTCACCTCTACTGTAGGTAGAGGCAAGTCCTTTAATTGCCAGTAAAGTCAATGTCCACACCAGCTGAAACTCCAACTCTTATTCTCTCATGGCAAAATAAACTGTACTCAGATAGAAAAGGTTAGAGCAAAGAAACAGGACAGCTTAAGGTGTGGAGGAGGCCCAGGCACAAACGTAGCACATTCACTTCACTGCTTAGGTTTCTCAAACAGTTTTTGGCGCACGGTCTCTGCCACAGACATTGAGGTTGGTCTCTGCCACAGACCGGGTATACAAGGCCCCTGCCACGGGCCTGGAGAACTTTGGTCTCAGCCACAGACCAGGGTGTATAAGGCCCCTGCCACGGGCCGGTTGAATAAGGCCTCTGATACAGTCAAGGTGACCTTGAGCTTCTCCTTCTACGAACCTAGCCCATATCAAGGGGAAGACATCTCTCCAGGGAGTCAACAGACCATTCCTTCACCGTGACTCCCGCATCGGTCCATCAGAATGATCCTCCCTTCCCTGGAACAGGGTCCCCTACACGAGGCGGCTCTGGACTCCAGGCTTTACTCCCGCCCCTAGGCCTCCATACCCAGGGCAGCAAGAACTCCAGGATAGTACCTCACCCCGGGCTAAAGGTGCCCGAGATGGAACAGGAACACATGCACCCAGGCCGAAGGCACCTGGGCGCGGACCCCACTGGACATCAGCCCCCAGGCCAAAGGTCTGCCCCTTTTATATGCTCTCCCGGCATGCACAGCAGGTTCCCCGCCCCGCTGTACTACTGCCAAGAGGGGACACAAAAGGCACCACCTGTAGGCCGCAGGGAACTGCACACCAATACTGTCCCCCGAGGACAAAATGGTCCATGAATCCTGCAGAATTAGGGTATTTGAGCCTATTTACCACTCAAACACTTTCCTTAAATTTAGCACCCCGCTACATTTTTATTTCAAAGTATTTTATTTTCCCACTAGCTTATCCATTAAATTAAATAATTTATTCCAGAAAGGGCGTATTCTGGGGCATTCCCACCATATGTGTGGCATCGTGCCGTTGAGTTTCTGAGGTTCTTAATGACTTCCTGTACCTCTTCTGCTGAAAAGGGGGCCTCCAGCATATTTTTTAATTTTTTAATTTTTTTTATGTTCTTTTAAGTTATTTCCTATCCACATTTGTTTGCAGAACACTTGCCATGTTCTTAACAACATTTTGCTGCCATTTGCAGCCCTCTAGCCCTTTCCATTACTTTTTTAGAGCCTTTTTAGTCGTCAGAAGTCCGGGTCCCCATTGACTTCAATGGGGTCCGGGTCCGGGTCCGGGTTCGGGTTAAAGTTCGGTCCCGAATCCGAACTTTTTTCCGAAGTTCGGCCGAACCCGCCGGACCCGAATATCCAGCTACCCGCTCAACTCTAGTAACGAGTAATCTAACGGATTACTCTTCCCGTCATGGCAACACCATTCCCATTACTTGGGCGGCATTACCCCGATTACATCTACTCGCCGCAGCCGCAGCGAGTAGATGTAACCGCAATTACAGCCACCGTCTGCCTACCTGATCAGCGTGTCATGCAGACAGACGGTGGCCATTTCAGTGTTCAAAAGCCACGCCTCCTCGTCTGTGATAGGCGGAACACTCAATTTCACAGCAGGCAGTGTTCAGCCTATCACGGAATCTGCTCATCCTCGTCCGTGTTATGAGGATGAGCGGATGTCCGTGATAGGCGGAACACTGAATGCTGGGAAATTGAGTGTTCCGCCTATCACAGACGAGGAGGAGGCGCGCTTTTTGAATACTGGAATGGCCGCCGGGATGCCGCCGATCAGGTACGCGGGCACAGTAAAGCATGGGCACAGTGAGACACGGGCACAATGAGACACGGGCACAGTGAGGCATTGGGCACAGTGATGCCTGGACACAGTGAGGCATGGGCACAGTGAGGCATGGGCACAGTGAAGCATGGGCACAGTGAGGCATGGGCACAGTGAAGCATGGGCACAGTGAGGCATTGGCACAGTGAGGCATGGGCACAGTGAAGCATGGGCACAGTGAAGCATGGGCACAGTGAAACACGGGCACAGTGAGGCATGGGCACAGTGAGGTATGGGCACAGTGAGGCATTGGGCACAGTGAAGCATGGACACAGTGAAACATGGGCACAGTGAAGCATGGGTACAGTGAAGCATGGACACAGTGAGGCATGGACACAGTGAGGCATGGGCACAGTGAGGCATGGGCACAGTGAGGCAGGCATGGGCACAGTGAGGCATGGGCACAGTGAAGCATGGGCACAGTGAAGCATGGGCACAGTGAGGCATTGGGCACAGTGAAGCATGGATACAGTGAAGCATGGGCACAGTGAAGCATGGGCACAGTGAAGCATGCGCACAGTGAGGCATGGGCACAGTGAGGCATGGCCACAGTGAGGAATGGGCATAGTGAGGAATGGGCACAGTGAAGCATGGGCACAGTGAAGCATGGACACAGTGAAGCATGGGCACAGTAAAGCATGGACACAGTGAGGCAGGCACGGGCACAGTGAGGCACGGGCACAGTGAGGCATGGGCACAGTGAGGCATGGGCACAGTGAAGCATGGACACAGTGAAGCATGGGCACTGTGAAGCATGGGCACAGTGAAGCATGGACACAGTGAGGCATGGACACAGTGAGGCATGGGCACAGTGAGGCAGGCATGGGCACAGTGAGGCATGAACACAGTGAGGCATGGGCACAGTGACGCACAGTGAGGCATGGGCACAGTGAGGCACAGTGAGGCATGGGTACAGTGAGGCATGGACACAGTGAGGCATGGGCACAGTGAGGCATGGGCACAGTGAGGCATGGGCACAGTGAAGCATGGACACAGTGAAGCATGGGCACAGTGAAGCATGGGCACAGTGAGGCAGGCATGGGCACAGTGAGGTATGGACACAGTGAGGCATGGGCACAGTGAGGCACAGTGAGGCATGGACACAGTGAGGCACAGTGAGGCATGGGCACAGTGAGGCATGGGCACAGTGAGGCATAGACACAGTGAGGCATGGGCACAGTGAGGCATGGGCACAGTGAGGCATGGGCACATAACCAATTTATTTATTGTTATCCCTCCTGTTATTTTTATACAATGAAAAAATTACATATATATCATCCTTCTACCGCCCCGCCCCCGCCCCCGTGTATATATAATATAACCAATATAGTTACTTTGCTGAGTAACTAATTACTTTTTCAATTTAGTAACTGAGTTACTAACTCAATTACTTTTTGGAAGAAGTCATTTGTAACTGTAACTAATTACTTTTTTAACGTAAGATGAACAACACTGGTGGGAACACACGTTTTTTATCTTGTTTTTCCTGTGACATTCATAGGGCAGCCTGTTGATTTCAATGGGCTGCCCTACACTTGGAACAGTTGTTCGAAATATAGAGGAACTGAGAATTGATTGGTGTACTAAGCCTGCCACCATCCTACATAACATCAAAGAAAGTTTATGCACCAAGTGCACTGGAGGATGCCCCCATGGACTTTGTAAATGTGAGTACCTTTGGTTACTATTGCAATCGCTAAAAAACAAGTCTGTTTACAATGTGATGAGACTGTTTTCTCTATACATATTATACAATCGTACTTATATTTACAGATAAGAACATTAGCCTCCTAAAACTACAATACCACCCCTGATGAAGGAAAAGACGCACATCTGTGCAGTACATTTCCGAAACATGTTGGGGTATTTGTATGTGAATCCAACCAGCTGATCTCAAATATATTTTAAGCAACAAATTGGATTTAGTGTTTTGGGCTAATATAACATGTTCTATGTATGATGATTCATTTATTGTCTTATTGTGTATTTAAAGTTACTCTGTGTTTCATACACTGCACTTTTTTATTCTCTTTACAATAATAAAGTAGACACTTGTGTGCCATTTTTTTACCTAAATATGACTTTCAATACTATCTATTTCTGCCATACAAAGTCCATGGGGGCATCCTCCAATGCACTTGGTGCATAAACTTTCTTTGATGGAACAGTAGCTCATGGGACATTTTGGCGTGTTGCAGTTTGCCCCTTTAATTGTTCATTTTGCTTCATTTTTCACTCATTTTTTTACGAGGCAAAATGTGTGTTTGCTTCTGTGTTTGGTGTGCCATTAACAATTATTGGCACCAAAAGTGCAACTAGTTAATTTTATGCGTATACAATCTGATTGTACAATCTCTCTCTATGATCTTCTTTAGATTTATCAAAACTATATAATAGGAAGACACACAATCTATCCAATCACTCTGTATCCAATCAGGCAGACCCTTGCACATACATACAGTGCCTTAAAAAAGTATTCATACCCCTTGAAATGTTCCACATTCTGTCATGTTACAACCAAAAACGTAAACGGATTTTATGCGATAGACCAACACAAAGTGGCACATAATTGTGAAGTGAAAGGAAAATGTTAAATGTTTTTCAAAATTATTTGCAAATAAATATGTGAAAAGTGTGGCGTACATTTGTATTCAGCCCCCCTGAGTCAATACTTTGTAGAACCACTTTTCACTGCAATTACAGCTGCAAGTCTTTTTGGGGATGTCTCTACCACATCTAGAGAGTGACATTTTTGGCCATTTTTCTTAGAAAAATAGCTCAAGCTCTGTCAGATTGGATGGAGAGTGTCTGTGAACAGCAATTTTCAAGTTTTGCCACAGATTCTCAATTAGATTTAGGTCTGGACTTTGATTAGGTCATTCTAACACATGAATATGCTTTTATCTGAACCATTCTATTGTAGCTCTGGCTGTATGTTTAGCGTCCTTGTCCTGCTGGAAGGTGAACCTCTGCCCCAGTCTCAAGTCTTTTGCAGACTCTAACAGATTTTCTTCTAAGATTGCCCTGTATCTGTCTCCTTCCATCTTCCCATCAACTCTGACCAGCTTTCCTGTCCCTGCTGAAGAAAAGCAACCCCACAACATGATGCTGCCACCACCATGTTTCACAGTGGGGATGGTGTGTTCAGGGTGATGTGCAGTGTTAGCTTTCCGCCACACATAGGGGTTGATTTACTAAAGGGAAATCCACTCTGCACTACAAGTGCACTTGAAAGTGCACTTCTAAGTGCAGTCGCTGTAGATCTGAGGGGGACATGCAAGGAAAATAAAAAACAGAATATTTGCTTGCACGTGATTGGTTGATAAAATCAGCAGAGCTTCCCCTAATTTCAGAGCTTCCCCTCAGATCTACAGCGATCTACAGCGACTGCACTTTCAAGTGCACTTGTAGTGCAGAGTGGATTTCCCTTTAGTAAATCAACCCCATAGTGTTTTGCTTTTAGGCCATCTGACCAGAGCACCTTCTTCCACATGTTTGCTGTGTCCCCCACATGGCTTCTCGCAAACTGCAAACTGGACTTCTTATGGCTTTCTTTCAAAAATAGCTTTCTTCTTGCCACTCTTCCATAAAGGCCAGATATGTGGAGTGCATGACTAATAGTTGTCCTGTGGACAGATTTTCCCACCTGAGCTGTGGATCTCTGCAGCTCCTCCAGAGTTACCATGGGCCTCTTGGCTGCTTCTCGGATTAATGCTCTCCTTGCCCGGCCTGTCAGTTTAGGTGGATGACCATGTCTTGATAGGTTTGCAGTTGTGCCATACTCTCGGATGATGGATTGAATTTGAGATGTTCAAAGCTTGGGATATTTTTTATAACTTAACCCTGCTTTAAACTTCTTCGCAGCTTTATCCCTGACCTGTTTGGTGTGTTTCTTGGCCTTCATGATGCTGTTTGTTCACTAAGACTCTCTAATTAACCTCTGAGTAGGGATGGGCTATCTGTTTGAGTCGAACATGAGTTCGACTCGAACATTGCCTGTTCGCCCGTTCGCGGAACAGTGAGCAATTTGGGGTGTTCGCGGCACATTCGAAAAGTTCATGGGAGAAATCAAAAGTGCTAATTTTAAAGGTTATGCAAGTTATTGTCATAAAAAGTATTTGGGGACCTGGGTCCTGCCCCAGGGGACATGTATCAATGCAAAAAAAAGTTTTAACAACGGCCGCTTTTTCGGGAGCAGTGATTTTAATAATGGTTAAAGTGAAACAATAAAAGTCAAATATTCCTTTAAATTTCTTACCTGGGGGGCGTCTATAGTATGCCTGTAAAGTAGCGCATTTTCCCTGTGCTTAGAAAAGTCCCTGCACAAAATGACATTTCTAAAGGAAAAAAAGTAATTTAAAACTGATCGCGGCTATAATGAATTGTCGGGTCCCGGGAATACAGATAAAAATCATTGTAAAAAAACAGCATGTGCTCCCCCCTTAGTCCACTACCAGGCCCTTTGGGTCTGGTATGACTATTAAGGGGAACCCCGAACCAAAAAAAAAAAAAGCGTGGGGGTCCCCCCCAAATTCCATATCAGGCCCTTCAAGTCTGGTCTGGATATTAAGGGGAACCCTGCACCATTTAAAAAAAATGGCATGGGGTTCCCCCCAGAAATCCATACCAGACCCTTTAGGTCTGGTATGGATTTTAAGGGGAACCCCGCACCAAAAAAAAAAAATGGTGCGGGGTTCCCCCAAAAATCCATACCAGACCCTTTTCCAAGCACGCAACACGGCAGGCCGCAGGAAAAGAGGGGGACGAGAGAGCGCCCCCCCCCCGAACCGTACCAGGCCACATGCCCTCAACATGGGGAGGATGTCCCCTCTTCCCCACAACCCCTGCCCGGTGGTTGTGGGGGTCTGCGAGCAGGCAGCTTATCGTAATCTGGAAGCCCCCTTTAACAAAGGGGACCCCCAGATCCCGGCCCCTCTATGTGAATTGGTAAGGGGTACATTGTACCCCTACCATTTAACAAAGAAAAAGTGTGAACATTTTAAAAATGACAGGAGACGGCTTGGGACAAGTCCTTTATTAAAAAAAAACAAAAAAAAACATTCCAGCGATGTAATCCAGTCTGTCCAATGTTGTAATCCATTCTCGATGTCCAGCGATGATCTATTCTCCAGCGATGCTCTCCAGTGAGGAACGAAGCACGATCTTGCCTGCACCGGCTCTCCACTATGCATCCCATGTCCCTCTAGTGCCCAGTGTTATCAACTGACATCATGTTTGTGAGCCAAGCTAAAGGGATTGTGGGATGAGTAGCTCCACAGATTAATAATCGCTTCGCTTGACTCTGTACCTGGACCACATTTCCCAGGGATCTTTGTTATTATCGGAGAGATTTCTGGGAGGAACTATATAAGAAGCCAAAGCCCTGCCCTCTCTTCCTCCTGGGCCTGACGCGTGACGGACCTCTCCGTGCATGGAGAGCAAGAGGTTGCGGCTTACCACGCAGTGTATAACATTCCAATCCAGATGAGAGGGGTCTAGCACTGCTTGTTGTTTGTTGGACATCCATCCAGCACTACTTGCCAACCTGTGTTCTAAGCTCCGCATCGGGAGATCGAACCGGTGGATCCGCTGCACGTGTGTCGCTACAGAGGCTGCTGTCCAGAGGGCCTCAATTCGGCCTGGTCGTTGGTGAGAGAGCAATCGCCCACCTTTACAAATAATTTCTCAAGGTTTTCCGGAGACACTTTGCACAGACATCTTTACCTTGGGAATACTTTACTGAGCCTAGCTTGAACACTGTGCAGACACCTTTAGTCACTTCCTCTTCAAGAAATCCTATTGCTTGCTATTACACCTTACTGGATATAGTTAATGAGCTCCTACATGCCGGTGAAGACCATCAGATCTGCAACAGGAACATTGCTGTCATTATTGCTATAAGGGCCCTTATATCATTGCTATTAGGTCTGACCTCTCATTAGGGTTAAAGGTTTATAGGCTAGCCCAGGTTTCCCCTTTAGAAGTTTGTCAGTATAACCGTTTAACTTTGTTTATCCTTTCAGGTGCAAGCAGAACTCTACTGTACATGTGTATATAATAGACTGTTTTACCTGCAAATATTTTGTTTATGTTTTCGGAGGAATTCATTTGCTGAGTTGGCGCTGTTGCCCAAAACTCAGCAGATCTATTTGCTCCTCTTTGTGACAATATTTTCTTTGAACAGTTCTAGTAAACATTATCAGAACATAAACGCACAGAGTTTTCTCACTTATTGATTTAAGGTGGTGCAAAGATGTCTGAACCCAGAGTGTCAGGTGGGTTGGAATGTTCATCAGGTCATGGCAGTGCAGATGAGCAGGTAAAAACAAGCTGTCCTCTAGGGGGCCATGCTACATTAGTTAGGGGTATCATAGGAAAGGGGGCTGAATACAAATGCACACCACAATTTTCACATATTTATTTGTAAAAAATTGTGAAAAACATTTATAATTTTCCTTCCACTTCACAATTATGTGCCACTTTGTGTTGGTCTAGCACATAAAATCCCAATTAAATACAGTTATGTTTTTGGTTGTAACACGAAATGTGGGAAATTTCAAGGGGTATGAATACTTTTTCAAGGCACTGTAGTTTTACATAGTTCGTGGTAGATTGAAAGGAGATTGTATAATCAGATTGTATAGTGTATGGTGAGCTTTACAGAACACAGGACACGCTTCTCCTGTTTTCAATATTACAGCTCTATCCACAAAGGCTGTTATCTGATTGCTCAGCTACACACTTGAAGACCAGGCTTTTTCTGGCACTTTTTGTTCACATGTAACAATCCTTTTTTTTGCTATAAAAACTTAGTACCCCCAAACATTATATATTGTTTCAAAGCAGAGGACCTAGAGAATAAATTGGTTGGTTTTGCAATTTTTTATGTTACACGGTATTTGCGCAGCGTTTTTTTTATTCGCAATTCTTGGGAATTTTTTTTTATTTTTTTATTTTAAGCAAATAAAACACAATACATAACCCAATATTTTTGTAAAGTATAAAAGTTGATGTCAAATCGTGCACGCCTGCAGTGGCGACAAACATAAAAGCCTTTACAGGTTACCACTTTATATCTACAGAGAAGGTCTAGTGCTAGAATTACTGCCCATGATCTGACATACTGTACCTCACATGTGTAGAATGACCACTGTTTGCGTGTGTGAGGGACTGACATGCGCATTCTTCTTCTCCGAGGGGTCGGGGGCACCTTGATTATTTTTTTTTGTTTTTTGTTTTTTGTTTTTTACACTGTTGCTTTAATTTTTTTTTATCACTTTTATTGCTGTCAATGGGAATGTAAACATCCTTGTGACAACAATAGACACGTGACATGGCAGGTACTCTTTATGGAGGCATCTGGGGTCAATAATACTTTTGATTTCTAAAAAATGGCGCCGTTGACAGTCAGGTAAACCGGACGTGATGTCATGTCATTGCTTCTGGGTTACCATAGCGGAGACCCAATCAAAGCCGATTCCAGCATTGTATAGGTCTCTGGCCAGTTGGCGGACCTGCCGGCTGGTAGCTCGGGTCTCCTGGTGGAATGTCTCCTCCCGCTGCTTTTAATAGCAATCGATTGGCTAGTTAGCAGCTCGGATTGCTATTACAAGAGAGCTGACCGTTGGCTCTAAAATGGTACCAGGGTGATGCTTGCAGCTGCACATCATCCCGGTACCAGGTACGTGATTTGGCTGCAGGTGGTTAAGGTAGAAAAAAAAAGAAAAAAAACTATTTGCTGTGTGTTTTAGAGAACAGTGATCACTAGGGTGACCACATTTCCAAACTACCATTCAGGGACACCCTCCCTTCCCAAAAATCAGCTTCTGCTGTAACGAATCACAGCACAGTGATTGGACACACCAGGCGGGATTTATGATTTCTCCAATCACAAGCAGGGGGCGGGGTTTTTGCTCCTCCAGGCATTCCCGGCCAAGACAAGTACTGTCAGTGAGTAAAGCGGTGATGTGGCGGCCTTTTTTGAGAGCATCAGATTGGCCTGGGGGGGTGGCTGTGTCAGTTTCATTCCGGGACACTGTATTGTCCTGGAATGAATGTGCCCGGGACAGACCTGCAAAATGTGGGACTGTCCCGGGCAATCCGGGACACGTGGTCACCCTAGTGATCACTGATTGATTGCTTTGGAAAACCATGCACCTGGGGAGGTGGGTGGGAGTGATCTTGCGGAAGGGGAAGGCAGCTCCAGGTTGTGTGCAGGTCAGCTGGTGAACTCCTTTCTGTGTCTTAACAGTTTTCACCTCCCAAGGTCTGTCTAGGAAGCAATGGAGACTTTTTTTTTTATATACAACAAGCACTGATCCTGAGATAAAGGCTGTGTAGGATAAACAGAAAGCTTTTTATTTTCTGCAAAAGAAATACATTAATGCTATATTAGTACATAGGGGAGCTGGAATTTAGAAAAAAAGTGACCTTACCCTTTAATACTG
The DNA here is from genome assembly GCA_029206835.1 of Rana muscosa. Taxonomy (NCBI): domain Eukaryota; kingdom Metazoa; phylum Chordata; class Amphibia; order Anura; family Ranidae; genus Rana; species Rana muscosa. The sequence continues at coordinate 138,869,706 of CM055119.1, forward strand.
CTTTGATTTTCTTGCTGACCACAAGATGGCGCAAAGAACAGAATTTTGAACATGATGATAAGCTTTTTATATTGCTAATGGAATTTTTATTTACACTAGTAATTTTATTCTTTCGTAATATAGTACCTAAAAAGTGCATTTTTGGACAGAGAAAGTCTGGAATACAGTCTGCTGACTGGGGATTCTGAAAGAGGGACAACAAACAGTGGCAGGCGAAATGTGGAGTAACATAAAGCAGATTGTTGTGTATAGAATGTATACATACCTCCCAACTTTTTGAGATGGGAACGAGGGACACCTACTAGCAAAAATATGTAGACATAGGACACACCCCCCAACACGTCCCCTTAAAGGAAAATAATAAAAAAAATGATTAGTTAAACCTACAACTGTTTTTTTTTTTTTTTTACTACTACTATTCCTTTATATTGGCTGTTGAAATGTACAAATGCAGCAATTTAGAAATTGGATGAAAGGTTTAGCACTGGGAAACACTTTTTGAAAGGTAACAAGTGCATTTTTTCTATATAGATCAGACCAAAATGAGGGACAAATGAGGAGCTATGAGGGACAGAGGGAAATTGTTCCAAATCAGGGACAGTCCCTCGAAATTAGAGACAGTTGGGAGCTATGTGTATATCTTAGCATTTAGAGTGAAGCACTGTGTAGTAAGGAATACAGTGTACAGTATGGAGTAGCATGCGTTATAGTGAACAGAAATGTGTATAGCGTGGAGTGGTATACTGTATTAAATATACAGCACAATGTATAGAGTGTAGCAGGATTGTGAGCTAAGAAGAGAGTGGTTTGATGTGTATAATGCATAGCTCCCAGCTGTCCCTAGGGTGACCACATGTCCCGGATTGCCCGGGACAGTCCCGCATTTTGCAGGTCTGTCCCGGGCACATTCAATTCAGGACAATACAGTGTCCCGGAATGAAGCTGACACAGCCACCCCCCCCCCCCCCCCGGGCCAATCTGATGCCCCCAAAAAAGGCCGCCACATCACCGCTTTACTCACTGACAGTACTTGTCTTGGCCGGGAATGCCTGGAGGAGCACAATCCCGCCCCCTGCTTGTGATTGGAGAAATCATAAATCCCGCCTCTTGTGTCCAATCACTGTGCTGTGATTCGTTACAGCACAAGCTGATTTTTGGGAAGGGAGGATGTCCCTGAATGGTAGTTTGGAAATGTGGTCACCCTAGCTGTCCCTGATTCAGAATAATTTCCCTCTGTCCCTTTTTCCTCCTCATGTGTCCCTCATTTTGGTCTGATCTATAAAGCTGTATATAAAATGCACTTTTTATCTTTCAAAAAGTGTTTCCCAGTGTTAAACCTGTCATCCAATTTGATCTGCCACTTTCGGGACTGGGGCGCTTCCGCGTGCTGCTGGCGACCCGCTTCCGCTATGATTATACACAGCTGGAGCCCAGCAGCGAATAACGCAGACTTGATGTGCACTGGCGCCCACCAATTAGACAGTACACAGGCAGAATGACATTCTGCCTATGTAAACAAGGCAGATCGCCATTCTGTCAGAGGGGAACGTACTGATCCTGTGTTTATGTTAAGCAGGAACATGGATCTTTGCCTTCTGCTAGTCAAAGCACCCCCACCACAGTTAGTAAGCACAACTTGGGCATACATTTAACCCTTTGATCGCACCTGATGTTAACCCCTTCCCTGCCAGTGTCATTAGTACAATGACAGTGCATATTTTTTAGTGTCAAAAGTGTCAGGTGTCAGGTGTCAAATTTGTCCGCCGCAATATCGCAGTCTCGCTATAAGCCGCTGATTGCCGCCATTACTAGTTTAAAAAAATAAATGAAAAAAATATATCCCATAGTTTGTAGACACTATAGCTTTTGCACAAATCAATCAATATACGCTTATTGGGATTTGTTTTATCAAAAATATGTAGCAGAATACATATCAGCCTAAATTGATGAAGAAATTAAATTTTTTTAAAAAATTTATTGGGTATGTTTTATAGCAGAAAGTAAAAAATATAGTTATTTTTTTCAAAATTTACAGATTTTTTTGTTTATAGCACAAATAACAAAAACCGCAGAGGTGATCAAACACCACCAAAAGAAAGCTCTATTTATGGGAAAAAAGGACATACATTTTATTTGGGTACAGTGTTGCACGACCGCGCAATTTTCAGTTAAAGTAACGCAGTGCCGTATCGCAAACAATGGCCTGGTAATGAAGGGGGTAAACCTTCCAGGACTGAAGTTGTTAACTAATATTTTCTTTGTTTAATTCTCCATTAAGGGTTTGTGACAGGGGGTGGGTCCTACGCCTACATACTTTTGTTAATAGGTGTCCCTCATTCCCATCTCAAAAAGTTGGGAGGTATGTATAATGCAGTGTGGGGAGTTGTGGGGTGTAGAACACACAGCCTCATGTACCGAGGGGTGATGTGGAGCTTATTATGCACAGCATCTTTTTTTTCAAGCTACCCTTTAAAATTATGCAAACTCCCAGGGCACCCCATTCTAAAATGTAAAAAACAAACTAATAGATTTCACCCAATGCAGCAATATCCACACTTGTATGATTCCCAACATTAGGGGTGATTTGTTTATACAATGCAAATATACCTTTGCACACTGGTACTGATTAGTATTCCAATGTTTCCCTTCTCCCTCCGTTTCTCTCCCTCATGCTGCTAACGTGATCCCAGTGCTGATGGAGAGGGGTAGAGGAGTGGCAAACAAGGAGGTGCCCGACATGCTCCCAGTCAATCAATGATGTCATCTCTTCTCTGCCTTTTTTTTGCAAAGATCAAGTGCAGTATCTGTTCTTAGTTTTTGGGAGGAACAAAACTGACAACCTTTGTAGACAGGGAGCACCGATTAGTATTTTCGCTATGTATTAAGGTAGAAATAGTGGGAGGGACCATTTTCCTCCCAGGTTGGATCTGGCCTGGTTTACCAGGCTTGTCCCCTGTTGAAGGAAGGGATCTCCCTAGTTCTAATGCCTTCCTGATTTGAATGTAGGATGCTGCATTTGTCTGGCCCCAGGCTGGGAGTCTCGAGGTGATGTGTCCTCTGGAAGTGGTGTCCCAGAAAATTAATACTTTGGAAAGTAGTACATCCATTGTGTTTTTTTCACTGGCAGACGGTCACGTCGCTGTCTCGTAGTAAGCCTTTTAGTGGGCCTTGTAGCTAGCTCTGGCAATTTCTTATACTGACTGGAAGTCCCTCTGTGTATTTACATTGCACTTTTTGCATAGCATGTATTTTGTCAGGGCCTGGATTTGAACCTGAAGACTCTGCTGTGTCAGGCAATGTCTCTTTTTGCTGAGCTACCTTGTTTGTCTTGAAACCTGAACTCTTTGCTCCTCCCATGAACTTCCTGATTTAAGCTATGTCTCTGCACTTCCTGTTTGCCAGATTACTGTGCTCTTTTCAGCTAGTATCTCGCTCCTGTCTTCCCTGCTGCCGTGCATATTTTGCTATCACTCGTCATCGACCCTTTGATTGTTCCACGACTATGCTTCTGTCTGATCCCAACCTGGAACTATTTGTTACTGACCTTTGGCTTGTTTACTGACAACGCTTCTGTTTGATCCCTACCTGCTTATCTGCTACTAGACCCCGGCTTGCTCACCTACTGGTGGGGCAATCCTGAGGACCATGACCTGATACTAACATGCAGCAAAACCCATTTCCACCATCAGGAGCTCTGGTGAACACCAGTTATTACTTCGACTCTGCACCTCAAATGAGCCTGAATTATTTACCAGGGTGACTGTCTGTGTACTTATCCTGCTGGTCAGTGGTAGTTCTGCTACTGCTATAGAAACTGGTCTTCGAGCCTGACCCCTGATTGTGACATATTTATTTGCGAACACTTGACTTTGCGTTCATGTATTGTTTTTTGCTTTTTTTTTTTATGTGTTGCACAGAGACAGAGGGTGTAGGTTATTGAGACCTGCCATGATGTCAGGGGAGGTTCTGTGGCCTTTGGGTATTCTGCCTCTCCCCATTCGGAGGGGTCTCTCTTCGGGAGAGGCCCTAACCAAGTACTTGGTGGACTGGCTTTGACTGGTTTCTAAGGAGTAGGGTCCACTTGACTTTGGTTTAGGTGGACCATGTCCTTCCTTGCCTCTATCAGGAGCTATGCAACCCCAGGAGATTAAGGGTTAGAGGCCCTTCCTCATTGCAGGTTTGGCCATTCTGTACCCTTTGTGCACTTTATAATCAGTTATTAGAATTGGTAAGCTGCAGTATAATAAATGTTTTCTTTTGAGTTTAATACTGCTTAAAAAAAATACATGATTCGATGCAATCATTGCTAAACTTTAAACACCCTATTACCTGACCAGCATCTGATAATGGAGGTCTAAAATTGCAGATTGAGTTATCAAATATTGGACAATGTAGAGAAAGGGGAAAAATCAAAAAAAATATGTGTTTTGTATTCTTTTTTTCCCATGGCAAGATTTGTGAATAGTTTTATGATACTCAATAAGGTGGATTTACTAATGGCAAAAAGACCGTGCAATTTAGTAAATCCATAACAATGGTTCATCATGAAAGAAGAGTTAAATATAGTATGGGCACAATTTTTGAAAACTTATGCTGTGTACACACGATCGGTTTTACCGATGAAAACAGTCCGATGGACTTTTCTCATCGGACAAACCGATCGTGTATGGGCCCCATCTGTCTTTTTTCCATCGGTGAGAAAAAATAGAACATGTTTTAAATTTATCCGATGGGAAAAAAAAGATAGTAAATTCCGATCTTCTGTGTGGAACTCCATCGGACAAAAAACCCACGCATGCTTAGAATCAAGTCGACGCATGCTCAGAAGCATTGAACTTAATTTTTCTCGGCTTGTCAGAGTGTTTTACGTCACGGCGTTTAGGACGGTCAAATTTTTGACTGATGGAAATCAGCTTCATCGGATTTCCGATGGAAAAATCCATCGGATTAGAATCCATAGGAAATCCGATCGTGTGTACAGGGCTTAACTGAACCTGAATTTTACAGAAACAAATTCTCCATTCCTTTTACCTTTTTATTTTTTATTTACCTTTTTTTTTTCTTTTTATTGCCCTTTCCCTACCCTTTTCTTTCTTCCTCGCCTTCCCCTCCCAGTGCTGGAATAAACTCTGTGGAGGCTTCTGGGCAGTTGAAACCTTGCGGCCCCCCTGGCAGGTTTCTGGAGGTTTCTCGTGAATGCGCTCTAGTGGTATACCATTGAACCAAGTAGTGTGCACATCGGGAACTAGATGGAGATTTCAAACAAACTTCTTTCACATTGTCATTATGGAGTATTGTTTGTAGAATTTTGAAGAAAATAATGAATTTACAAGTGAAGCACTGTGAATACTTTCCGGATGCACTGTGTTTCTCTTCCCTTCATTTACTTCTTTCAAAAATAAATTTAAAAAATACCAAGACTAGCTTAGCAGTTTATCTATTCTGACAACCAATCTATCTTTACAATGCTCCGTAAGGACCTGGTATTTAGTGAAGAATCAAAAATAACAATGGAAATAATCTAATCAAGTTTAATAAGGAAAGACATTTTCCATTCACAAAATAAAATTCTGTATTGGAGCTGAATGCAAATCATTGAATGCTTGATGGGCAAGGTCATCCAGACCCAATGTGAAGGGTAATGAGAACAAGGCAATTGCAAAGTAGATTTAATGATGAAAACATAAGCTGTGCTGCACCGGACTCCATTGCCATTACCTTTTGTCTCAGTAACATAACCTTTCCACAAAACAATCAATTATTAACTATTCTCCCATAGCTTATTTTCAATGCATCTTCATTTACTAAGCATTCCCTTTGTCCATCAGCACAGTATAATAAAGAATAAATCTTAAACACATATCCTCAATTTCATTGTGTGTTTTTTTTCTGTTTATTTACATTGTGTGTTTTAGAATCCTAATTACACAAACTGTTCTATTAGATGCACCTGCTTTGAAAAAAATTGTATGGTCTGTTTTCAGAAACCGCGAGGAAAGGACAGAGAAGCTGTTGCACTGCTGAGAGAGTCAAGCTGTAGGATAATTGTATTATATATCTCACAATAAATATGGAAAATGGAAAATCTGCTTTACTCCCTACCCTCCGAATCCCCAAATACAAAAAGCCAAAAAGCATAAAAAAATACAGAGTGTACAAAAAAGATATATATATTATTTTGTCCTGCCTTGTGATGCCTCCGTGAGTCACGGGTGAGGCCACCATGTCCTCCTAGGGAGCTGAGATATGAAATCCCTCAAGAATGCATTCTAGATCACTGCAAGAGACCTTCAGACTGTGAATGGACAGTGAAAGGAGAAGCAGCCTACTGATGAGTTCACATTCAAGCCAATCAGAAAAAAAGCAAACTAAACTGTTTCCACTAATGCTAAAAACAGAGGTTTTTGTTGCATACATTTGCAAATACAATTTGAAGCCACAGTGTTGCATCAATGCACCTCTAAAAAGTGTGGTCCACAAGTTAAAATAATCTAAAGTTCCAAGTATAAGACATACTACCCCCCTTAAAGGCTAACTTAATCTTTTACACCATGTCACACTCATATTTAAGTCTAAGAAGACCCTCCCACCCCAGTGACAGCAGGGTTAAATCAGTGGGGATCAAAGGAGTCATATGTAGAAACTTGGGGCCAATGGAATACCGTATATACTCGAGTATAAGAAGACCGAATATAAGCCGAGGCACCTAATTTTACCACAAAAAACTGGGAAAACTTATCGACTCGAGTATAAGCCTAGGGTGTCCATCTGCATGCCTCACTGTGCCTCACTTTGCCTCACTGTGTCCATGTGCATGCCTCACTGTGCCCATGCCTCACTGTGTCCATGCCTCACTGTGTCCATGCCTCACTGTGCACATGCCTCACTGTGCCTATGCCTCACTGTGTCCATGCCTCACTGTGTCCATGACTAGACTGACGTTTAACATGGGAGTCTATAGAAGTGGTGCCCAGCTTTGAAAAATCAGTGCTCCCCGGCCGTAGGTCTCCCAGACAACAAACTTTGCACGCCTATAGAGGAGAAATGGGGCTACATGTGTGCTAAGATTCGTGTCCAAGGGATCTACGACCGGCCGGTACTGGGTCCCCAAAGTCACCGGAGAGATTACCATTTAACATGGGAGTCTATGGTCTGTGCACATGCCTCACTGTGCCTATGCCTCACTGTGTCCATGCCTCACTGTGTCCATGACTAGACTGACGTTTAACATGGGAGTCTATGGAAGTGGTGCCCGGCTTTGAAAAATCGGTGCTCCCCGGCCGTAAATCTCCCGGACAACAAACTTTGCACACTTGTAGAGGAAGAGTGGGGCTACATATGTGCCAGAGGACCTACGGCCGGCCAGTACCGGGTCCCCAAAGTCCGGGAGATCAGGCGCAAAAAGGTGACTCGAGTATAAGCCGAGGGGGCATTTTCAGCACAAAAAAATGTGCTGAAAAACTCGGCTTATACTCGAGTATATACGGTACATTTAAATTCTCGGAGGAAGGGGGTTCCCTCTTTGCTCCTGAGAGTATTTGAAAAAGAGAGGAGTGTGGGGCCATAGGGGTGCCCTCACCTCCCTGGATGATGGTAAAGTAAACTCACCTTTACCTCGGTACATTTCCTACTCAACTCCGACTCCCCCTCCCCTATCAGTGTTTTTTGTTTTTTGTTTTTCCTCTCTCTTTTTCTCTTTTTATAATTTTTGTCTTTTTTTTTTTTTTTTTTAGGAACTCTTTCCCTCATGGGGCTTTTTACTTTCTCCTTCTTCCTATCCCAAATAACTAGTTATTATTTTTTCTGTGGATGTATTTAAGATAAGTAATGCTGTTAATTGGATTTTGAATGGATTCGTTGGAGCTTATATGATTGATGGATTAATGAAATTGTTTATTTCTCTGTATGTATGACAACTAAAATAAAGAAATAATAAAAAAATAAAAAAATCAGTGGGGTTTTGCCTGCACAGCTGAGTCACTGAATAAAGTAACTACAAGTCCTGTCTGCCACAGAGGTAATCACCACACACACTTCCTCCAGCTCCGCAAAAATTCTCTGCAAAAGGGACATTTTTAATCATAGTGACCAATGAAGTTTCATATTTTATTTTCTATGAAAACGAAGCAAGCAATTTGATGTGTTACTATGGTACCTCCTCCACTTGTGTCAAGAACATTTTTGCCTTATGTATATACACTACTTTTCAGTGCACATTGCACATATCAATATGATTTTTGACACTGTCTTTTCCATCATAGAATATTATTCTGAATAACCATCTACCCCTGAAGAAGAAGCTTGAAATGTGTTGGGTGACTTCTGTCCTCAGACTCCACCTGTGGACAGTAGCATTTGGTTATTTTTGTGCATATTCCATCGAGCATCTTGTCTAAACCACATTTAGTCTTTTTTTATAGAATGTGTGTCCATTTTTAAAGTGTAGTAATAAACGTTGTATTTTTTATATACCCACGATTCATGTCTTTCAAAGTCCCATTTAGAGGGTGTATTGTTTCAAGTATATTCAGGTAGGTGTTTGATAGGGGTGAGGATAGAACAGATAGTGAGGTGTTTTTTTTACCTTAACCTCTTGTCACCCCTCAGACCTTTAAGAGGATCTAAATGCTGGGAGGCGGGGGAGGGTTTTCCCATCATGTGACCACTGTGATTGCCTGTCACAGCAGTCACATGATCGAAAGCTCCCAATAGATGCATCAGGAGCTGTCTGTGACAGCTTAGTTACTGCGCTGAGAAAGCCGGAAAAAGAAAAAACGTTCCACATGGGTGCCTATGTACAGCGGCTCAGCATTAAAGCCTACCTGTTTATATGCGTACAGCCAGCGGGAACAGGTTAAAGTGTTACTAAACCCAGGACCTTGCATTCACTATGTCTGGTCTTCCACAGTATTATTATTATTACGGTACTCATATAGCGCTGTCAATTTACGCAGCGCTTTACACATACATTATACATTCACATCAATCCCTACCCTCAAGGAGTTTATGATCTAAGGTGCCTAACAAACATTTATATACTGGGGCTGATTTAGACAGAAGCCAATTGACCTACCAGCATGTTTTTGGAGTGTGGGAGGAAACCGGAGTATCCACAGGAAACCCACACAGGCACAGGGAGAACATGCAAACTCCAGGCAGGTAGTGTCGTAGTTGGGATTCAAACTTTTTACTGCTAGGTGAAAGTGCTACCCACTACACCACTGTGCCGCCCAGTACACAGCACATGGAAATGCAGTTATTTTAGTAAATATAAACTGCTAAATGCCTTTTCTCATCAGCAGTATGTAGCAGTCTTGTGACTTCTATCAGTGTTTGGTTAAAAACCCTTTCATGCCTAAGTCTATTTATTTTTTGCTAGAAAATTACATAGAACCCCCAAAAATTATATATATATATATATATATATATTTTTTAGCAGCGACCCTAGAGAATAAAATGGGGATCGTTGCAATATTTTATGTCACATGGTATTTGCGCAGAGGTCTTTCAAACGCAATTTTTTGGGAAAAAATACACTTTCATGAATAAAAAAAAAAACTAAACAGTAATGTTAGCCCAATTTGTTGTTTAATGTGAAAGAGGATGTTATTCCGAGTAAATAGATATGTAACATGTCATACTTTGAAATTACGCACACTTGTGGAATAGCGACAAACAATGGTACCTAAAAATCTCCATAGGCGACGCTTTAAAAAAAAATTATGGTTACCAGGTTAAAGCTATAGAGGAGGTCTTTTGCTAGAATTATTGCTCTCACTATGACAATTTTGGGTGATACCTCACATGTGTGATTTAAACACCATTTACATATGCAGGCATGACTTACGCATGTGTTTTCTTTGCTGCGCGAGCACGTGGGGACGAGGGCGCTTTAAAAATGTTTTTTGTTTTTTACATTGTCCCTTTAAAAAAAATTCTGATCACTTTTATTGCTTTTATGAATGTAAGCATCCCTTGTGATAACATTAGGTGGTGGCAGGTACTCTTTATGGAGGGATCGTGGTCTAAAAGACCCCAAATCCCTCCTTTGCACTTAAAAGTATTAAGATCGCCAAAAACTGCGATTCTGAATGCTGTCATTTTTTTTTTTAATTGGCACCAGTGGCAACCATGTAAACCAAAAGTGACATTCTGACGCTTCCGTGTTTTTTCATATGAGACTAGACCGAAGCCGTTTCCGGCTTTGTTCCAGTCTCAGCCTAGGCGGCGGAAGTGCCGAATCGTGGATCGGGTCTCCCGGTGGGACGGGAGGCCCTGGAAGAGCGGCGGAAGAGGGGGGACATCTCCTCCCGCTCCTTTAGGATAACAGCCGAGTAGCTTTTGGTCCCTCGGTTGTTATCACTAAAAAGCCGACCGCCAGCTCTAAAAAACGGTACCAGGTTGATGCCTGCATATGTGCGTACGGTCGGCGCTAAGGGGTTAAAGCTTGTAAGAGGAGTCTTCATACTGCACTGGCTGTCCTATCAGGATTCAGACCCCTGACCTTCTGTCTGGACATAGCTGAATGGCCTTGTGCTGATCACATGCACTCTCCCAAGAAAAAACTCTCTAGCAATACACATCAAACTGAGCATGTGCAGCCTGACTCCATTTACTCTATCTTATCCAGACATATTTTGGGGGCAATGCAAGAAGGGGAGGATCAGAGAAAACAAGATCAAGCAGCCTTTTTAAACAATGCAGAGGATTAACCCCTTAGGTTCCACAGTGAGTATAACAAGCATGCTTTACTGCATATACAGACTGATTTTACTGTTGTGGGTTTAGTAACACTTTAATGCAGAGAATGCATTACGGTAAAAAAACGTCTAGACTTTAGTATTACTTTAGGATGGGTACTATGCCAATAAACAATTTAGAAAAGAAAAGTTGCAGACAGAAATGCTGAAACATTAACATTTTATGAGATTTTAGTAATTAAAGTTACATATATTTTAGGTAGTTCCTGAGAGGTAAGGCTATTGTAACAATTTAATCGTGTAGATTCAGAATATTACCCAATGTGGCCATTAGTGACTAATGCTCTTTAATACATGCACCGCAAATTACTGTATTTTGTCCACTAATAATTCACACACATTGTTGTATTATTAAATGTCTAGTTGGGAGGTCAAGTCTGTTTTTCTTTCTAAACAGGCAAACCGAGGATACTGAGCTTTGCTCTGCTGTGAAATACTATTCTTCCCAGGCAATGGAGAGTCACTGTCTTCCCTGAAGAAACATGGTGTAAAGAGACTCGGAATGGCAGCTAACAGCTCTGTATTGATCTTGTAATTAGCTCTAAATATTTACACTGTACAAAGCTCATATGGTCCCACAGGATTTATTAGGTGGCTTGTGGTCAGCATGTTAAGAAAGGTCAAAGCTTTGCTCTGATTGTCTTGCTGAGTGAAATCTTTTTAAATTTTTTACATTGTTACCGATTCTAGAGATAGGTATGTCTAAATAAACATTTAAAAGGGTACTATAGGAAAAATCAAAAAATCAGTAATAAATCAGCTATTGCAATAGCCATATACTGGTGTATGGAGTTAGATGTTTTATGTTCTGTTTGATAAAAAAGCTAATGGCCTTCATCAGGTAAAATATGTGCTCGTTGTAGCATAAAGAAGTTTGTGTCTCACCAATAACCTACCCATTCCAGGCTGTATGATCTGAGCCAAACATAAATCCACCCACATTTAGTTTAGATTGAGTATTGCAACTGGGATCTAGCAGAGGTCTGAATTATTATTATTATTATTATTATTATACAGGATTTATATAGCGCCAACAGTTTGCGTAGCGCTTTACAACATCAGGGAAGACAGTACAGTCACAATACAATTCAATACAAAGGGATCAGAGGGCCCTGCTCATTAGAGCTTACAGTCTAGAAGGGGGATGATCAGGTGGACAAAATGAAAATACAGTTGTTAGGTGTGGGTAGGATAGGCTTCTCTGAAGAGAAGGGTTTTTAGGGATCCTCTAAAAGCTAATGGAGAAGGAGATAGACGGACAGATTGGGTTGAGGAGTTCCATAGGCTTGGAGAGGCTCTGGAAAAGTCCTGGAGACGAGTATGGGAGGAGGTGATGAGAGAGCTAGAGAGCAGGAGGTCTTAAGAAGAATGAAGAGAACGATTAGAAATTATGTCATTAAAAACAGAAAAATTGGACATAACCTGATATTACATAAGCACTTATAACTTCTAGACTGACTGGTGAAAGATAGCAAAGTAGCAAGTTAAAGTGAAAATACAGTAAAAAGCTAATTAAGCTTTAACCTACTCCCACCCCCATTATAAACCCTATGCTAACTACCCTGTAAAGCAGTGGTCTTCAAACTGTGGCCAGGGAGCCAGATTTTTCCATTTGCTTACCTCAACGGGCCCTTAGGACACTATTCCTACCATTGATACCATTGATACAAAGCACTATTTCTCCTACACCAGGGGCAATATTTCTGTCACTGATACCAATTATGGGACACTGTTCCTCCCACTGACTGACACAAGGCACTATTCCTTCTCCACCAACAATGGGGTATAATTCCTGATACTGATACCAACAATAGGGGGTCTTCAAATTGTTTCCCTTTGCTTGCCTTAACAGGCCCTTAGGACATTATTCCTACCATTGAAACAAAGCACTATTCCTTCTACACCAAAAATTGGGCAACATTCCTACCACTGACCCCAACAATGGGACACTATTCTTCCCACTGACATCAATGATGGGACACTATTGCTCCCACTGACACCAATAGCAGAGCCCTATTCTTCCCACTGACACCAATGATGGGCAGTGCAGGACTTAGGGTGGTGGGGGCCCCTGGGCTTGAGTCACTTTCGGGCCCTACCTTCTATGCATCACTTTAAATAGAACAATTCAATGAAAAATTAAATAGGAAGTAAACCCCGGCCGATTTTTGCAGTTTTTCAATTATTAAGTTAAAGCAGCTCATCGCAATGCAATACATATATATATATCCCCCAAAAATGAGACCTGCAAATACCTTTTTTAGGATGGTTTCGTTCTCTGTATTTCCGGGTATCTCAAGCGCCATTCGTACTGCTGTTATGTGATTCAAATTATGACGTCGCTTCCGCCCTTACTGTGTCCCTGACAGTAATCTCGCACATGCGCCGTTGCGCCGTAACCATTCGTTGCTGTGTCTGCAGCTTCTGTTTTCTTTCACTCTCCTTTTGTGACGTCTTCTTTAGTCACACGGGGGAGTATCAGGAAGAGTGGAAGGAGCTAAACACTGCAAGACTTCTCCTCTGTGCCGAACAGAGGGGAAGTTCTCACAGACTGCATTCCGGCAAGCTTTAAATGCCGGTTTAGAGGGGCTAATGTGCGCAAGCGTGGGGCCCCCTATATCAAGCCCAATGGTAAGTCCGGCCCTGATGATAGGACCTATTCCCTAAAACCAACAATTGGGCACTATTCCTTCAAATGACACCAATGATGGGGCACTATTTCTTCCCCTAAAACCACCAATGGGGCAATATTCCTCCCTTTAATACCAATGATGGAGCATTCTTCACTCCTATTAATGCCAGAGAATTGTCTACTCCCACTGACCAGAGTCCAGCCCCCCTCAAAGTCTGAAGGACAGTAAACTGGCCCTTTTGTTCGGAAACTTTGGAGACCTCTGCTGTAAAGGAAAAATTTACAGAAGTGGTCTCCAAAGTTTCTGAACAAAGGGCCAGTTTACAGTCCTTCAGACTTTGAGGGGGAGCGGACTGTGGCCAGCGGGAGTAGAAAATTCTCTGTCATCAATAGGCGTAAAGAATGCCCCATTTTAAGGGTGCTCCAGTGCGGTCATGTGATCTCCCCAGTGGCCAACTTCAGAGGAGAGAAAAGAGCAGCCTAATTCAACAAGCTGAAGTTAAAAGTTAAGTAAATCTCCCCCATAGTCTTAGAGCACTAAAGAATAATGCACCATGCAGTTTAGATTTTGTTGGACCTCAATAAATACTGCAGATTGATGACCAGACCCTTCCAGCAGTACCTCACATTGGATTTTTAATTTCAAAACCTTAAAGTAATTGTAAAGGGAAAAGTTTTTTTTTATCTTAATGCATTCTATGCATTAAAGATAAAAAGCCTTCTGTGTGCAGCAGTCCTCCTCAGCCCTCCCAATACTTAAACTGAGCCCCCTCTCAATCCAGCGATGTCCACAAGTGCCTCGTAGGGATGAGCTTCGTGTTCGAGTCGAACATACGTTCGACTCGAACATTGGCTGTTCGATCGTTCGACGAAGATCGAACGATTTGGGCCGTTCGCGCCAAATTCGAGTGACGCGAACGGCCCACAATGCACTACGCCATCGCAGTGTCATCCAGGCGCTGTGATTGGCCAAGCATGCACTGTGACCCCGCATGCTTGGCCAATCACAGCGCCGGCAGCGAGGAGAGCAATGATTGGCCACAGGCAGGATGCCTGTGGCCAATTATTGCTGAGGGTGTTTAGTACACGCCCCACACTATAAAAGGCCGCCAGCACGGCGGCCTAGTGTAGTGTGTTCCGGAGCAGGGATAGAGTAGCATAGGCAGGGACAGTGACTGTTATTTCTTTCTTGCTTAACCTGGATTCCTTTAGTTTAGGGAAAGAGAAGGATAGGTAGGGAGAGTGTCAGTGTGTTTTGTGCTTCTGCTATAGTGTGCTTAAAAAAAAACATTTATTCTAGGGACAGAAAACTCTAGGTAGGGACAGTGTCAGTTTCTTTCACTCTGCAAGTCCTTGTTTCCAGGGACCTGGAAGGACAGTGAGTGAATTGTCCTTTTGCTATATTGTGATTAAAAAAAACATTTATTCTAGGGACAGAAAACTCTAGGTAGGGACAGTGTCAGTTTCTTTCACTCTGCAAGTCCTTGTTTCCAGGGACCTGGAAGGACAGTGAGTGAATTGTCCTTTTGCTATATTGTGATTAAAAAAAACATTTATTCTAGGGACAGAAAACTCTAGGTAGGGACAGTGTCAGTTTCTTTCACTCTGCAAGTCCTTGTTTCCAGGGACCTGGAAGGACAGTGAGTGAATTGTCCTTTTGCTATATTGTGATTAAAAAAAACATTTATTCTAGGGACAGAAAACTCTAGGTAGGGACAGTGTCAGTTTCTTTCACTCTGCAAGTCCTTGTTTCCAGGGACCTGGAAGGACAGTGAGTGAATTGTCCTTTTGCTATATTGTGATTAAAAAAAACATTTTTTTCTAGGGACAGAAAACTGTAGGTAGGGAGAGTATTTTTTTTCTTTCACTCTGCAAGTCCTTGTTTCCAGGGACCTGTAAGGACAGTGAGTTAATTGTCCTTGTGCTATATTGTGCTGAAAAAAACATTTATTCCAGGGACAGAAAACTCTAGGTAGGGACAGTGTCAGTTTCTTTCACTCTGCAAGTCCTTGTTTCCAGGGACCTGGAAGGACAGTGAGTGAATTGTCCTTTTGCTATATTGTGATTAAAAAAAACATTTTTTTCTAGGGACAGAAAACTGTAGGTAGGGAGAGTGTTTTTTTTCTTTCACTCTGCAAGTCCTTGTTTCCAGGGACCTGTAAGGACAGTGAGTTAATTTTCCTTGTGCTATATTGTGATTAAAAAAAACATTTATTCTAGGGACAGAAAACTCTAGGTAGGGACAGTGTCAGTTTCTTTCACTCTGCAAGTCCTTGTTTCCAGGGACCTGGAAGGACAGTGAGTGAATTGTCCTTTTGCTATATTGTGATTAAAAAAAACATTTATTCTAGGGACAGAAAACTCTAGGTAGGGACAGTGTCAGTTTCTTTCACTCTGCAAGTCCTTGTTTCCAGGGACCTGGAAGGACAGTGAGTGAATTGTCCTTTTGCTATATTGTGATTAAAAAAAACATTTATTCTAGGGACAGAAAACTCTAGGTAGGGACAGTGTCAGTTTCTTTCACTCTGCAAGTCCTTGTTTCCAGGGACCTGGAAGGACAGTGAGTGAATTGTCCTTTTGCTATATTGTGATTAAAAAAAACATTTATTCTAGGGACAGAAAACTCTAGGTAGGGACAGTGTCAGTTTCTTTCACTCTGCAAGTCCTTGTTTCCAGGGACCTGGAAGGACAGTGAGTGAATTGTCCTTTTGCTATATTGTGATTAAAAAAAACATTTATTCTAGGGACAGAAAACTCTAGGTAGGGACAGTGTCAGTTTCTTTCACTCTGCAAGTCCTTGTTTCCAGGGACCTGGAAGGACAGTGAGTGAATTGTCCTTTTGCTATATTGTGATTAAAAAAAACATTTTTTTCTAGGGACAGAAAACTGTAGGTAGGGAGAGTATTTTTTTTCTTTCACTCTGCAAGTCCTTGTTTCCAGGGACCTGTAAGGACAGTGAGTTAATTGTCCTTGTGCTATATTGTGCTGAAAAAAACATTTATTCCAGGGACAGAAAACTCTAGGTAGGGACAGTGTCAGTTTCTTTCACTCTGCAAGTCCTTGTTTCCAGGGACCTGGAAGGACAGTGAGTGAATTGTACTTTTGCTATATTGTGATTAAAAAAAACATTTATTCTAGGGACAGAAAACTCTAGGTAGGGACAGTGTCAGTTTCTTTCACTCTGCAAGTCCTTGTTTCCAGGGACCTGGAAGGACAGTGAGTGAATTGTCCTTTTGCTATATTGTGATTAAAAAAAACATTTATTCTAGGGACAGAAAACTCTAGGTAGGGACAGTGTCAGTTTCTTTCACTCTGCAAGTCCTTGTTTCCAGGGACCTGGAAGGACAGTGAGTGAATTGTCCTTTTGCTATATTGTGATTAAAAAAAACATTTATTCTAGGGACAGAAAACTCTAGGTAGGGACAGTGTCAGTTTCTTTCACTCTGCAAGTCCTTGTTTCCAGGGACCTGGAAGGACAGTGAGTGAATTGTCCTTTTGCTATATTGTGATTAAAAAAAACATTTTTTTCTAGGGACAGAAAACTGTAGGTAGGGAGAGTATTTTTTTTCTTTCACTCTGCAAGTCCTTGTTTCCAGGGACCTGTAAGGACAGTGAGTTAATTGTCCTTGTGCTATATTGTGCTGAAAAAAACATTTATTCCAGGGACAGAAAACTCTAGGTAGGGACAGTGTCAGTTTCTTTCACTCTGCAAGTCCTTGTTTCCAGGGACCTGGAAGGACAGTGAGTGAATTGTCCTTTTGCTATATTGTGATTAAAAAAAACATTTTTTTCTAGGGACAGAAAACTGTAGGTAGGGAGAGTATTTTTTTTCTTTCACTCTGCAAGTCCTTGTTTCCAGGGACCTGTAAGGACAGTGAGTTAATTGTCCTTGTGCTATATTGTGCTGAAAAAAACATTTATTCCAGGGACAGAAAACTCTAGGTAGGGACAGTGTCAGTTTCTTTCACTCTGCAAGTCCTTGTTTCCAGGGACCTGGAAGGACAGTGAGTGAATTGTCCTTTTGCTATATTGTGATTAAAAAAAACATTTTTTTCTAGGGACAGAAAACTGTAGGTAGGGAGAGTATTTTTTTTCTTTCACTCTGCAAGTCCTTGTTTCCAGGGACCTGTAAGGACAGTGAGTTAATTGTCCTTGTGCTATATTGTGCTGAAAAAAACATTTATTCCAGGGACAGAAAACTCTAGGTAGGGACAGTGTCAGTTTCTTTCACTCTGCAAGTCCTTGTTTCCAGGGACCTGGAAGGACAGTGAGTGAATTGTCCTTTTGCTATATTGTGATTAAAAAAAACATTTTTTTCTAGGGACAGAAAACTGTAGGTAGGGAGAGTGTTTTTTTTCTTTCACTCTGCAAGTCCTTGTTTCCAGGGACCTGTAAGGACAGTGAGTTAATTTTCCTTGTGCTATATTGTGATTAAAAAAAACATTTATTCTAGGGACAGAAAACTCTAGGTAGGGACAGTGTCAGTTTCTTTCACTCTGCAAGTCCTTGTTTCCAGGGACCTGGAAGGACAGTGAGTGAATTGTCCTTTTGCTATATTGTGATTAAAAAAAACATTTTTTTCTAGGGACAGAAAACTGTAGGTAGGGAGAGTGTTTTTTTTCTTTCACTCTGCAAGTCCTTGTTTCCAGGGACCTGTAAGGACAGTGAGTTAATTTTCCTTGTGCTATATTGTGATTAAAAAAAACATTTATTCTAGGGACAGAAAACTCTAGGTAGGGACAGTGTCAGTTTCTTTCACTCTGCAAGTCCTTGTTTCCAGGGACCTGGAAGGACAGTGAGTGAATTGTCCTTGTGCTATATTGTGATTAAAAAAAACATTTATTCTAGGGACAGAAAACTCTAGGTAGGGACAGTGTCAGTTTCTTTCACTCTGCAAGTCCTTGTTTCCAGGGACCTGGAAGGACAGTGAGTGAATTGTCCTTTTGCTATATTGTGATTAAAAAAAACATTTTTTTCTAGGGACAGAAAACTGTAGGTAGGGAGAGTATTTTTTTTCTTTCACTCTGCAAGTCCTTGTTTCCAGGGACCTGTAAGGACAGTGAGTTAATTGTCCTTGTGCTATATTGTGCTGAAAAAAACATTTATTCCAGGGACAGAAAACTCTAGGTAGGGACAGTGTCAGTTTCTTTCACTCTGCAAGTCCTTGTTTCCAGGGACCTGGAAGGACAGTGAGTGAATTGTCCTTTTGCTATATTGTGATTAAAAAAAACATTTTTTTCTAGGGACAGAAAACTGTAGGTAGGGAGAGTGTTTTTTTTCTTTCACTCTGCAAGTCCTTGTTTCCAGGGACCTGTAAGGACAGTGAGTTAATTTTCCTTGTGCTATATTGTGATTAAAAAAAACATTTATTCTAGGGACAGAAAACTCTAGGTAGGGACAGTGTCAGTTTCTTTCACTCTGCAAGTCCTTGTTTCCAGGGACCTGGAAGGACAGTGAGTGAATTGTCCTTTTGCTATATTGTGATTAAAAAAAACATTTTTTTCTAGGGACAGAAAACTGTAGGTAGGGAGAGTATTTTTTTTCTTTCACTCTGCAAGTCCTTGTTTCCAGGGACCTGTAAGGACAGTGAGTTAATTGTCCTTGTGCTATATTGTGCTGAAAAAAACATTTATTCCAGGGACAGAAAACTCTAGGTAGGGACAGTGTCAGTTTCTTTCACTCTGCAAGTCCTTGTTTCCAGGGACCTGGAAGGACAGTGAGTGAATTGTCCTTTTGCTATATTGTGATTAAAAAAAACATTTTTTTCTAGGGACAGAAAACTGTAGGTAGGGAGAGTGTTTTTTTTCTTTCACTCTGCAAGTCCTTGTTTCCAGGGACCTGTAAGGACAGTGAGTTAATTTTCCTTGTGCTATATTGTGATTAAAAAAAACATTTTTTCT
Organism: Rana muscosa; assembly: GCA_029206835.1. Taxonomy (NCBI): domain Eukaryota; kingdom Metazoa; phylum Chordata; class Amphibia; order Anura; family Ranidae; genus Rana; species Rana muscosa. Next base: position 138,888,998 of record CM055119.1, read on the forward strand.
AGGGACAGAAAACTGTAGGTAGGGAGAGTGTTTTTTTTCTTTCACTCTGCAAGTCCTTGTTTCCAGGGACAGAGAAGGACACCTGAAGGTAGCCCTTATTGCTTTTTTCCCATCTCCCTGCAGGCCATCTATTAGAATGTCTGGAAGGCAAACAAGGAGAGGCAGACAGTCAGGAGGCAATAAAAGAGGGCAAGCAGGCTCTGTGTCTGGGGGCAACAGTGCTGGTCGTGGACGCGGTGCATTGTCATCAGCACATGGCCATGGGACACGCTTGTCCTTCTTTTCGGCAGCTGGACATGTTGAGCCACATCATGCCGAAGACTTGGTAGAGTGGATGACCAAGCCCTCCTCCTCCTCCTCATCCTCTCTCACCCAGGCTCAGGGTACTGGAAAAGCAGCTGCCAAAGCGTCGTCTTCCCTGGTATCAATGTCAGACAAATCATCAGTCACTCCTTCCCTAGACCCACCATGTCCTCCTCCTGAGGAGTCCCCCGAACTGTTTCAGCACAGTGTTGGGTACATGCTCCAGGAGGATGCCCAGCGTTTCGAAGGGTCTGATGATGAAACCCAGCTAGAGGAAGGCAGTAGCGTGAGAGCAGACAGAGGGGATGCTCAAGAAGGACACCAATCTGGCAGTCATGTTCCAGCAGCTGCAGCATACTGCCAGATTGGCTCCAGTGATGAGGAGGGAGGGGATGATGAGGTCAATGACTCCACGTGGGTGCCTAATAGGAGAGAGGAGGAGGAGGAGGATGAGGAGGAGGCACATCTCCAACGAGGCAGGATGCCCTTTGGTGGCCAGCGTAAGGGCAGTACACCGACGGAATCACACCGCAGAGCTCCGCCTGTGCAGGGCGCTGCCTCTGCCCGTCATTCAAAAAGTTCTTTGGTGTGGGCCTTTTTTGAGGCTAGTGCATCAGATCGCACAGCTGCTGTTTGCAACATATGTCTCAAGCGTATATCGCGTGGCCAAAACATCAGCCGCTTGGGTACCACATGCCTGACCAGACATATGTTGACCTGCCATGCAGCTCGTTGGCAAGCCTACCTCAAAGACCCACACCAAAGAACAAAGCGGACCTCTCCTTGCACCGCATCAGCTGGGATCTCCAACCCCACTATAACTTCAGTCCTCTCTGAAACATGCACTGAGAGGAATGAAGGTGTAGAATTAGGTGTGTCACAGCCAAGTACTTGCGCCCACTCTGCTAGCAGTACACCGACGTCCGATTCTAGCAGGCAAATTTCCCTGCCCCAGCTGCTGGACCGTCGAAAGAAGTTCACTCCCAGCCATCCACATGCCCAGCGGTTGAATGCTAGCTTGGCTAAATTGCTAGCGCTTCAACTGCTGCCTTTTCAGTTGGTAGACTCGGCCCCCTTCCGTGAGTTTGTGCAATGTGCGGTTCCTCAGTGGCAGGTTCCCAAACGCCACTTTTTCTCACGGAAGGCTATTCCGGCTCTCTACCGGCATGTGGAAGGCAATGTCTTGGCCTCGCTGGACAGGGCGGTCAGCGGTAAGGTGCATATTACCGCTGACTCATGGTCCAGCAGGCATGGACAGGGACGTTACCTTTCTTTCACGGCCCATTGGGTCACTCTTTTGGCAGCTGGGAAGGATTCAGGACAAGGTGCAGTAGTGTTGGAGGTTGTCCCACCGCCACGCCTCCAAAATGCTACTACTGGTTGTGACACACCTCTCTCCTCCACCCCCTCCTCTTCTTCTTCCTCCATGGCCTCTTCCTGTGGTTTGTCCTATGAACCAGCGGTGCTCCGTAGCCGTTCACGGGGCTACGCAAGTACGCAGGCAAAAAGATGCCATGCCGTGCTTGCGCTGGTGTGTTTGGGGGACAGAAGCCACACTGGGGCAGAGGTCCTGTCTGCTCTGCAGGGCCAGGCCGAGAGGTGGTTGACGCCACGCCAGCTTAAGCCAGGAATGGTGGTTTGCGACAATGGCACCAACCTCCTCTCCGCCCTCCGACAGGGACAACTGACCCATGTGCCCTGTGTGGCTCACGTCCTTAACCTGGTGGTGCAGCGGTTCTTGGGCAGGTACCCGGGCTTACAGGATGTCCTGAGGCAGGCCAGGAAAGTCTGTGTGCATTTCCGCAGATCTTATAATGCCAGTGCTCGCCTGGCTGAGCTGCAAAAGGAGTTGAACCTGCCCAAGAACCGCCTTATATGTGACATGCCCACCAGGTGGAACTCAACGTTGGCCATGCTGCAGCGGCTGCACACGCAGCAGAGGGCCATCAATGAGTACCTGTGCGACTACGGCACCAGGACAGGGTCAGGGGAGCTTGGTTTTTTTTCTCCACGCCAGTGGGGCATGATCAGGGATGCATGCACTGTCCTGGCACCATTTGAGGAGGCCACGAGGATGGTGAGCAGTGACAGTGCATGCATCAGTGACACTGTACCTCTTGTCCACCTGTTGGAGCACACGCTGCGTGGAATAATGGACAGGGCACTTGAGGCAGAACAGAGGCAGGAAGAGGAGGACTTCCTTGCCTCTCAAGGCCCCCTTTACCCAGACAGTGTTCCTTCTGTCCCACCCATCGCACAGGAAGAGGAGGAGGAGGAGGAGGAGGAGGAGGATTGTGTCAGCATGGAGGTGGAGGCTGGCACTCAGCATCATCAGCAGCAGTCTTTTAGGGATGATTTACAGTCCCAAGAAACCAGTGGACTTGTACGTGGCTGGGAGGAGGTGGCTGCGGATCATGTCGTCCTTAGTGACCCAGAGGACTCCGGAGCGAATGCCTCAGCAAACCTACGCTGCATGGCCTCCCTGATCCTGCAAAGTCTGCGGAAGGATCCTCGTATTCTTCGGATCAAGGAGAGGGACCATTACTGGCTGGCCACTCTCCTTGATCCACGGTACAAGGGTAAGGTTGCGGACCTTATGTTACCGTCGCAGAGGGAGCAGAGGATGAGACAACTCCGGGAGGCCTTGCAGAAAGGTCTGTGCAACGCGTTCCCAGAGACTGGGAGGTTGCAAACTCCTGGTCCTGGACAACGAGTTGCTGAGGCTTCGGCCAGTCAAAGAAGGAGCGGTGGGGAAGGTGGCCGTCTGACCGATGCGTTCAGACAATTCTTTAGTCCGCAGCCCCAAAGTATGATTGGTTCCAGCAACCATCGCCAGCGTCTGATAAACATGGTGCAGGAATATCTAGGGGCAAGGTCAGACTTGGACACCTTCCCCACCGAAAATCCTCTGGCTTACTGGGTCTTGAGGATGGATCACTGGCCAGAGCTTGCACAGTATGCAATTGAGCTACTGGCCTGTCCTGCATCCAGCGTTCTTTCGGAACGCACATTCAGTGCTGCTGGAGGATTTGTCACGGATCACAGGGTGCGCCTGTCCACCGACTCGGTTGATCGACTGACTTTCATCAAGATGAACCAGTCTTGGATCACCACCAGCTACCACACACCTGATGCTGATATAACAGACTAATTGATTTTAAAATGTCACATCCCTTCAAGACTGATGCTGATGCTGAGTGCCTGTGCTGTTATGTTGACTGGCTATCCTCCTCCTCCGAGTCCTCAATGATACGATTGATGATGATAGCTTGGAAGATCATTTTTGTTTATGGGTGCCGCCACCAGTGCCTAACGCCCAATTTTTCAGCCCCTGTTTAACAGGGGCGTGTAATTACAATTTTTGAAGCAATACTTTGCAACAGGGCTCATTGCTGTGCTCCAAGTACAGTATCTGTGAGGAGTTGCAGTGTTGTGCCACCAGTGCCTAAGGCCCAATTTTTCAGCCCCTGTTTAACAGGGGCGTGTCATTACAATTTTTGAAGCAATACTTTGCAACAGGGCTCATTGCTGTGCTCCAAGTACAGTATCTGTGAGGGGTTGCAGTGTTGTGCCACCAGTGCCTAAGGCCCAATTTTTCAGCCCCTGTTCAACAGGGGCATGTAATTACAATTCTTGATCTAATAATTCACAGCAGGGCCCATTGCTGCACCCACCAAGAGTAACTGTCAGGGCTTACAGTGTTGTGGCACCAGCACCACCATCAAAGGCCCAATTTTTACTACCACTGTTCAACAATTATATGTAATTAAAATTCCTGATATAATAGTTGACAGCAGGGCGTTCCAGCACCAACCAAGAGTAACTGTGAGTGCTTACAGTGTTGTGCCAACACCAACAACTAAGGGGCCTATTTCTGCAGAGTATATACGGCAGGTCCCTACTTTCAAACATCCAACTTACAAACGACTCCTACTTGCAAACGCAAGAAGACAACAGGAAGTGAGAGGAAATCTACCACTAGGAAGGAAAATTCTCTCCTGTAAGAATAAATATGGGAGAAAGGTGTCTCCTCTGTACTGATGCTTTATCAGCAATCCTTGTTTCAAGAAAAACACCACATTTCAAAAACAGTTGTCATTGGGACGGAAAGTGAGGTGAAATGTTCTGAACAGGGGCACAGACAGCAAAACAAATGTTACAGGGGTGATAACCCTTACCTATGTTTTCCAAAAAGTTTAAAAATAGATTTTTGGGCTGGAGCTACACTTCAACAATGTACCTGTTCAAAATTACAAACAGATTCTACATAAGAACAAACCTACAGTCCCTGTCTTGTATGCACCGCCTGTATACGGCTGTTCAGAGTATATAGGGCCTTTTTTATTTTATGTGCGGGGTTCCCCTTAATATCCATACAAGACCCAAAGGGGCTGGTAATGGGCTGGGGTAGGGGGGGGGGGGTCATGGGGTAGCTATGCCATTTTTCTTAAAGAATTTCATCCATATTACCGGGACCAGACATTACATTAAAGCCGCAAGCAGTTTTAAATGGCTTTTTTTTCCTTTAGAAGTGTCATTTTGTGCAGGGACAGTTCTAAACACGGGAAACACGTGGCACTTCACAGGCATACTTTAGACACCCCCCAGGTACGATATTTAAAGGAATATTTGACTTTTTTTTTTTCACTTTATGCATCATTAAAATGACTGCTCCCGAAAAACGACCGTTTTTAAAACTTCTTTTTGCATTGATACATGTCCCCTGGTGCAGAACCCGGGTTCCCAAACCCTTTTTAGGACAATAACATGCATAATAGTTGTTATAATTAGCACTTTAGAATTCGAACGTTCGCATCCATTGTATTTAATAGGGTTCTAATGTTCGTTCGAACTTCCGGTCCGTTCGCGGGTTCTGGTGCGAACCGAACCCGGGGGTGTTCGGCTCATCACTAGTGCCTCGGCCGTTCAGGACTCTCCCTCCCGATTGACCGAGACACAACATCGGCGGCATTGGCTCCCGCTGCTGTCAATTAAACTCAGTTGAGTTGAGTTGAGTTGAGAGGTATCTTAATATAGTGCGGTCTTACCCCGAAGGGTCCCGACGCGCAGTCGTTCCCGAAGGGTCCCGAGTTAACCAATCAGGAGAGAACATTGATCTCTGTCATGTTGTAGTGAGACCACCCCCCCTACAGTTAGAATTACTCCCTAGGACACACTTAACCCCTTGATCGCCCCCTAAACTGAGGAAGAAATTCTTTTTTTTATATATATATATATTTGGGGGATATTTATTATAGCAAAAAGTAAAAAATATAGCTTTTTTTTCAAAATTGTCACTCTTTTTTGTTTATAGCGCAAAAAATAGGTGATCAAATACCACCAAAAGAATGCTCTATTTGTGGGGAAAAAATGACGTCAATTTTTTTCGGGTACAGCGTCGCACGACCGCGCAATTGTCAGCTAAAGTGACGCAGTACAGAATCGCAAAAAATGCTCTGGTCAGGAAGGGGGTAAATCCTTCCGGCGGCTGAAGTGGTTAATATAAATAAAACAAGACTTTACAATCACTTTAAAAAGTATTGTATTTTTGATGGTACAGAAATAGGATAAAGATCTGCTAAAGATAATCAAAGCCTGGCAATATATGGCAATTTTTAAAGCTCATTTAAATATCCACACATTGATAACCCCTAATGCCTCGTACACACGATCGTGATTTCCAACAAGAAAACCACATTTTTTTTTTTAGCAGGAAAACGGCTGAAATTTGTCTTGCAAACACACGGTCACACTAATCTTGGCTGAAATTCCGACCGTCAAGAACGCAGTGACTTACAAGACGTACGACGAGCCGAGATCAATGAAGTTCAATAGGCAGTTTGGCTCTTCTGCTTGAATCTGAGCATGCATGTTTTGTTGCGCGTCGTAATTGCATACAGACGAATGCGATTTGCGATAGGAATTTTTCCTGTCACGAAAATTGAGATCCTGCTCTCAATCTTTTCTTGGCCGGAATTCTGACAGAAAAAGTGCGATGGAGCATACACACGGTCAGAATTCACGACAAAAAGATCACATCGCACTTTTCTCTTCGGGAATCGCGATTGTGTGTATGAGGCATTATAGTCTGCTACCAATTCATGCTATGAATTGTGCCTTAAAATACCACTTACTCTCACACTCCAAAGCTCTATGCTGACATACCCAATAACATATACACCCCTCAGCACAGACAGTCTTGTCTTGCTGTAGAAGAGAGTTTTTTTTTTTTTTTTAGACTAGTTCTGTTACTCAGAGCTGATTATTATGTAGCACCCTTCCCAATAGGCTCCTAGGTTTGGTTAGGAGAATTAAATTATTTGGCTCTCCTGTAATCAGCAGAGAAGTGTGTGATTGCTTTAGGCCCCTTTCAGACATGCGGGTCCGTTCCTTAAACATCCGCTTGCTCAGCGGGGATCGCTCCGTTGATCCCCGCTGAGCCGGCGGATGACAGGGCGGTCCCTGCACACTGTGCAGGGACCGCCCTGTCAGATCTCTGCTCTCCTCTATGGGGGGATCGGATGAACACGGACCGTCTGTCCGTGTTCATCCGATCTGCTCTGCAGACGGATGGAAAAATAGGATTTTCCTCCGGCTGCAGAATCGGACCATAGCGTGGACCGATGAGATTGCACCCGCTATCCCATAGGGATACATGTATGTGTAGCTGGCCAGCTAAGACCTGTCCTAGGTTGCTAATGTGGCTTACATGCATATATAGCTAGACCTGCTAATATTGTTAACACAGTGCATATGCTCATTTGTGAGATAAAAGCAGAGTTATTTACTGTGACTTTATATATGGATGTCATATAACAATAGTATATTGTGTTCACAGAAGCAAAATAAAAAATATGCCTTTTAAGATGTATTATTAATAACACAGCAGAATTGCAACCAGAAAGCATAGAGTTAAGCTTTTGTGACTCATCAGAAGTTTTAGCCAATCACAACCAATCTCACTGAGCAAATGTCTCTGGCCAATCATAGCCAGCATTTCACTCATGTTCTGTCTAGGAAATCTCATAGCACATGTCTAGAATTTCATTTTACATCAGAGTGTGGAGATGAACAGTTCAGATCCATCCAGAGTTAAGTTTTATGGAAGCAAGTGGCCAAAATAGGTATTTAATACAGTTTTATATAAGTTCCTATTGTTAATAATGTGATTAGAACTGTATACTGAAACAAGTTATGTGTTCACTTGTAGTTCCACCAAACCAGGTTTGCAACCAATCAAACAAACAATCAAACCAGGAATCAAACCAGATTCAAACCAAGTTTCAGAGCAAACATCAGAGCAAACAGTATTATAGAGCAAGTCCCAGATAGATCATAAAATGTCTAAAGTATTTTAAAGTGAAAGTACAGATACTGAAGAGAGAAATATATCTACCATTTTATGTAGAATTACAAGATTGAACAATTGAACCGACATTTGTTATACTTTATTCAACACGTGTTTGTACATGGACTTTCTGCTGCTAAATTGTCAGTGTTATATAAGAAGAAAAGCTGAAGTGAATAAAGAAGTTATCTTAAAGGTTTGGTGTGCTCTTTAAACCTACTGCTTCCATAGAACGGCGCTAGAGGAATTATAGAGTAACAGATAGTCTTGTTTGGACTAAAAGATCAGAGAAATCAAAATTCTTCTAATGCCACAGCGCATAAAGGCACTTCATAGTGCTGCGCCTGCCACAGTGGAACTATTTAGCCCAAAGTGGAACTATTTTGCCCAAAGTGGAACTATTAAGCCCAAAGTGGAACTATTAGCCCATTGAGGGTGAAGCGATTGTGCTCCTCAACTTGCACAGTAAAGAGCGCATTTGAGCAGCGGAGCTACCATAGAGGCCATAGGACATGTGTTTTAGTCAAACTGCAGCCGACGCTTAAAGTGGCAGAACGGGAAAGGCAAGATAGTCACAGAGAGAGCGCCAACCCTCCTGCGATCCCTAGAGAGAGAAAAAGACGCATGGTGGGAGGCCAAAGTCCAGAGTTAGAGTGCCTGCACCGCTACCCACAAAGAGGCCACGTACTGCAGCCAGCTATTTCCCTGCCACTAGGCCCAAAGCCTGCAGCACAAAGCATCGCACGTCAGCGAAAAGCATCGCAAGACAGCACAAAGCATCGCACGTCAGCGCAAAGCATCGCACGTCAGCGCAAAGCATCGCAAGTCAGCGCAGAGCATCGCAAAGCATCGCAAGATAGCACAGAGTATCGCAAAGCATCGCACGTCAGCGCAAAGCATCGCACGTCAGAGTAGAGCATCAGATCAACAAGGACAAGTCTCCTTTAAGACTATTTGTTCCAGCAACCTACAGATCACAGTATCCTGCTCTTCAGAATAAGGTCAGAACTTTCCTTTATTACCATCATTGCACATAGGCTTGACAAGAGACATTTTTGTGTTCAGGAGTAAAAGGACTGTAAGTAAAGAACAAGGGTCAGTTGTAGTACACGGACTCTAAAGTATTTTAAAGAGAAAGTCATTTTTACTGCCTGCACCTATTGCTATTGCATTTAAAGTGAAAGTCTTCTTAATATTCGTATTGATTGTTATAGCACTTAAAGTAAAATGTCTAAGCCTAGTATTTCTATGCCACTGTTTGAGGATACAAAGATAGATAAGATAGAAGGTGAAGAGCAAGTGAACCTGTCTGAGGTAGAAGAGTCTGATGCAGCATTAGTCTTGCCCCAAACAAATATATCCCAAACAGATGAACTAAGACGCTCAGAACGTATCAGAAAACCGACCCTAAAGATGCAGGAAAATTTGGAGCAAGAAGCAGCATTGAAAGGAAAAAAGTTCACCAGAATGTATGATAAGTGGAAATCTTACATTAAAGATGTTCGTAGAAAGCTAAAGCAAGAAAGTATAAAAGGCAACTTGAGTGATATGATAGAGACGGTAGAAGAATCTGAATCAGAGCTTATGGCAGCATATGTCAACCTGCGGTCTTCTACAACACCTCCCCAGGATATTGTAAGGAACATGGACACATGTACTGCAGTCACTAAAGGTTTAGTAAAGCTCATGAGAGAACTATCATCTGAAGCTAACTATGATGAAGTTAAGGCAAGAAAGAGAATGAATGAGCTTTTTATGACAGACTATGCTAGGTCCTTAGGAGGAATCACAATCACAAGTAGGACTTCTTCCACTAGCAGAAGTGCCAGTAACATATCAGAGTCCTCAAGTACTTTAATAGCCAAAAGAAAGGAACTTGTCGAACAACTTGCTGTCAAGAGAGCAGAAATTGAGATGGAATCTGCAATCGAGGCGCAGCGTCTACGAGTAGCAGAAATGGAAAGGCTGAAGGAAGTCAAGATTATAGAAGCCAGACTAAGAGTACACGAAGAGGACATGAATAGTAATCATAAGTCCAAATCTGTACTAAGTGAAGATGCAGACTCCTACTTCCTTTCATACGCCCAGGAGAATGGAAGGAAATCTCCAGTATCTAATGAAGAAAAAAGTCATTGCCCTTCCATCCCTGCTCAGAAAGACGAAAAGAGAGACTCACCCAATTCAGAACTAGGTGAAAAAATAAAACAGGATAATTCTGTTCCTAGATGTCACTGCAATAATCAGGAGAATGTTGCGACTATTGTCCCAGCAAGACGACAGAGAACAGTCCCAGCAAGACTTCCCGTTCCAGAACCTACTGTATTTTCAGGAGACATACTGAAGTTCATAGAGTGGAAGGCAAGTTTTGAAATGATCATTGAGGCTCATTGCTCCAGGCCAGTTGACAAGTTATTCTACCTTCAGAAATATGTTGGTGGAGATGCAAAGAAAGTTCTTGAAGGTAACTTCTATAGAACAGATGAAGAAGCCTACAAGCAAGCTTGGGAAAAGTTAAATGCAAGATATGGTCATCCTTTCTTAGTACAAAGAGCCTTTAGGGAGAAATTGAATAACTGGCCTAAAATAGGTCCTAAAGAACATTTCAAACTCCAAGAGTATGGTGACTTCCTGCAAGCATGCAGCAATGCCATCCCACATGTACGAGGACTAGAAGTACTGAACGACTATCTAGAAAACCACAGGATGCTAGCTAAGCTACCTGAAGAAGTGTCTTCTAGATGGAATCGCTATGTCACTCAACAGTTAGATCTAAGTAAGGACTTCCCAAGTTTTGAAAAGTTCTCTGAGTTCGTTAATAAGGAAGCACGAATAGTATGTAATCCAGTAACAGGATCTTACGCCTTAAAGTCCTTAGAAGAAAGGCCTGCGAGAGATATAAGACGTGCAAGAGCAACTAGCTTTGCAACCGACACAACAGAGAAAGGTATAGATACCTACGAGAGCAAGTTCAAAGTTACTACTGGGATCAGTAGAGAGACAGAACCGACAAATCCTCAGACTACTTTTAAGTGTATGTTCTGTGGAGAGAACCACTCTATACACAAGTGCCAACAATTGAAGGAGAAATCCCCAAATGAAAAGAAAAAGTTTGTACTTGTTAACAAACTGTGTTTTGGGTGCCTAAGGAAAGGCCATATTACTAAGGAGTGTAAGAAAAGGGCCACTTGCAGCGTTTGCAAAGGACGCCATCCTACACCACTACATGAAGAACGTCCAAAAAAGGATAAATCCTCAATAGCTAAAGATGCTGAGGAAGAAAAGAAAGCATCGGTATTCTCTTGCAGAGTGAGGGAAAGCAACGGCACATCAATGGTTGTACCAGTGTGCATTTCAAATCCTAAAAGGAAGAATAAGAAGGTATATGCCTATGCACTACTGGATGCCCAAAGCGATGTCACCTTCATTTATCAAGAAATCTGCAAGAAATTACAAGTGGCTACAGAACCAGTGAAGCTCAAACTCACCACAATGACGGGGAGAGACACATTAGTGAACAGTCAAAGGGTCAAAGGATTGAGAGTTAGAGGACTTCATTCAAACCTCACATTGGATCTACCTCCAGCTTTTACGAAAGACGATATACCTCTAGATCGAGATCGCATACCTACCAGTGAAACAGCCAATAAATGGGAGCACCTATCTGTCATATCTCATGAAATGTCCCCGCTGAAGGAGTTTGGTGTTGGACTGTTGATAGGTTATGATTGTCCCGAAGCTTTGGTACCACGAAGGGTAATCACAGGAGGAAAGGGTGAACCCTACGCTGTTCAAACTGATCTAGGATGGGGCGTTGTTGGAGGAAAACAGCAGATTGCAAACTCAAGACAGGTGACAGGATTGTGTCATAGAATATCTGTCCAAGAGTTACCAGCTGTAAGTTCAGCGGCAGTAATCAAGATCCTTGAATCTGACTTTGCAGACATAAGTTCTAAAGAAAAGAGTGTATCCCAAGAAGACATAAAGTTTGTACACATTCTAGAAGAAAGTATTCAAAAGAATCAACAAGGTTATCTTGAAATGCCCTTACCTTTTAAAGAACGACCTCATCTGCCAAATAACAAAAATCTTGCCCTAGCGAGATTGAAATGTTTGAAGAAAAGGATGGGAAGAGATCTCAAATTCAAGCAGGATTATTTGAAATTCATGGAAGGCATCCTTGAAGAAGGACATGCAGAAAAGGTTAATAACCAACCTAAAGAAGGAGAAGTGTGGTACATCCCACATCAAGGTGTTTACCACCCAAAGAAACCAGATAAGATTAGAGTAGTATTTGATTGCTCAGCAAAGTATGATGGTGTTGCATTGAACGATCATCTACTAAAAGGACCAGATCTTACAAACACTCTGCCTGGAGTACTCTGTAGATTCAGAAAGTATCCCGTAGCGGTCATGTGTGACGTTGAAAAGATGTTCCACCAGTTTCATGTGAAGAATGAAGATAGAGACTTCCTGAGATTCCTATGGTGGGAGGACGGAGATACAGATACAGAGCCAGCAGAATACAGAATGAAAGTACACTTGTTTGGAGCAGCGTCGTCTCCAGGTTGCGCCAATTATGGTATGAAGTACCTGGCCAATAAAAATGAAAAGGATTGTCCATCAGCAGCGAATTTTCTTAAGAAAAACTTTTACGTAGATGATGGTCTTATAAGTTTACAGTCCTCAGAATCTGCAATCAAACTAGTGAAAGAAAGCCAAGAGTTATGCGCAAGAGGAAACCTGCGCCTTCACAAATTCATCTCAAACAACAGAGAGGTACTGGAATCCATCAGTGACTCTGAACGTGCATCAACAATGAAGAATGTAGATCTCAATTATGATCATCTTCCAGTTCAGAATGTACTTGGATTGGGATGGAATGTAGAGAATGACGAGTTCTTCTTTGAAACATCCTTGAAAGAAAAAGTTGCAACTAGACGTACCATACTTTCCGCAGTGGCTTCTATATATGATCCATTGGGATTCTTGGCACCAGTAATCCTCAAAGCAAGAGAAATACTACAAGAATTATGTAGACGGAAGTTGGGATGGGATGAACCCATACCTAAAGATTTGAGGCCAAGGTGGGAGGCTTGGATAAAAGACTTGCAAAATTTGAGAGAAGTTCGGATACCTAGATGTTTTGTACCTCATGATTTCGGAGAGTACAAGAAAATAGAACTTCATCACTTTTCAGACGCCAGTAGTTATGGTTATGGACAGTGCTCCTACATAAGAGTGATAGGAGAAGGACAAATACACTGTGCCCTGGTTATGGGAAAGACCAGAGTTGCACCTACCAGTATTCAGACAATACCAAGATTTGAACTGACAGCAGCTGTTGTTTCAGCATCAGTAAGCAAGTTTCTGAGAGAAGAATTAGAGTTAAAAATAGATGAAGAATACTTTTGGACAGACTCGCGAGTTGTCCTAGGATACATAAACAACGAAGCTCGAAGATTCCATGTCTTTGTCGCCAACAGAGTTCAGAAAATTCGGGAAATAACAAATCCGGAACATTGGCATCACATTGATACAAAGCATAACCCAGCAGATCATGCTTCAAGAGGCCTGATTGTAACAGAATTGAAAAAGTCAAACTGGTTCACCGGTCCACAGTTCCTCTGCGAAAAGGAAATCATACCCAGTGAAGGTTACACAGAATTGTCTATGGGTGATCCAGAAGTAAAAGTTGTACAAACATTGAGCACTGCTGCCAAGTGTCAAGATGACATACTTGAGAGTAGGGATGAGCTTCGTGTTCGAGTCGAACATACGTTCGACTCGAACATCGGCTGTTCGATCGTTCGACGAAGATCGAACGATTTGGGCCGTTCGCGCCAAATTCGAGTGACGCGAACGGCCCACAATGCACTACGCCATCGCAGTGTCATCCAGGCGCTGTGATTGGCCAAGCATGCACTGTGACCCCGCATGCTTGGCCAATCACAGCGCCGGCAGCGAGGAGAGCAATGATTGGCCACAGGCAGGATGTCTGTGGCCAATTATTGCTGAGGGTGTTTAGTACACGCCCCACACTATAAAAGGCCGCCAGCACGGCGGCCTAGTGTAGTGTGTTCCGGAGCAGGGATAGAGCAGCATAGGCAGGGACAGTGACTGTTATTTCTTTCTTGCTTAACCTGGATTCCTTTAGTTTAGGGAAAGAGAAGGATAGGTAGGGAGAGTGTCAGTGTGTTTTGTGCTTGTGCTATAGTGTGCTTAAAAAAAACATTTATTCTAGGGACAGAAAACTGTAGGTAGGGAGAGTGTCAGTTTATTTCACTCTGCAAGTCCTTGTTTCCAGGGACCTGGAAGGACAGTGAGTGAATTGTCCTTGTGTTATATTGTGATTAAAAAAAACATTTTTTCTAGGGACAGAAAACTGTAGGTAGGGAGAGTGTTTTTTTTCTTTCACTCTGCAAGTCCTTGTTTCCAGGGACCTGTAAGGACAGTGAGTGAATTGTCCTTGTGCTATATTGTGCTTAAAAAAACCATTTTTTCTAGGGACAGAAAACTGTAGGTAGGGAGAGTGTTTTTTTTCTTTCACTCTGCAAGTCCTTGTTTCCAGGGACCTGTAAGGACAGTGAGTGAATTGTCCTTGTGCTATATTGTGCTTAAAAAAAACATTTATTCTAGGGACAGAAAACTGTAGGTAGGGAGAGTGTCAGTTTATTTCACTCTGCAAGTCCTTGTTTCCAGGGACCTGGAAGGACAGTGAGTGAATTGTCCTTGTGCTATATTGTGATTAAAAAAAACATTTATTCTAGGGACAGAAAACTGTAGGTAGGGAGAGTGTCAGTTTATTTCACTCTGCAAGTCCTTGTTTCCAGGGACCTGTAAGGACAGTGAGTGAATTGTCCTTGTGCTATATTGTGATTAAAAAAAACATTTTTTCTAGGGACAGAAAACTGTAGGTAGGGAGAGTGTTTTTTTCTTTCACTCTGCAAGTCCTTGTTTCCAGGGACCTGTAAGGACAGTGAGTGAATTGTCCTTGTGCTATATTGTGCTTAAAAAAAACATTTATTCTAGGGACAGAAAACTGTAGGTAGGGAGAGTGTCAGTTTATTTCACTCTGCAAGTCCTTGTTTCCAGGGACCTGGAAGGACAGTGAGTGAATTGTCCTTGTGTTATATTGTGATTAAAAAAAACATTTTTTCTAGGGACAGAAAACTGTAGGTAGGGAGAGTGTTTTTTTTTCTTTCACTCTGCAAGTCCTTGTTTCCAGGGACCTGTAAGGACAGTGAGTGAATTGTCCTTGTGCTATATTGTGCTTAAAAAAAACATTTATTCTAGGGACAGAAAACTGTAGGTAGGGAGAGTGTCAGTTTATTTCACTCTGCAAGTCCTTGTTTCCAGGGACCTGGAAGGACAGTGAGTGAATTGTCCTTGTGCTATATTGTGATTAAAAAAAACATTTTTTCTAGGGACAGAAAACTGTAGGTAGGGAGAGTGTTTTTTTTCTTTCACTCTGCAAGTCCTTGTTTCCAGGGACCTGTAAGGACAGTGAGTGAATTGTCCTTGTGCTATATTGTGCTTAAAAAAACATTTATTCTAGGGACAGAAAACTGTAGGTAGGGAGAGTGTCAGTTTATTTCACTCTGCAAGTCCTTGTTTCCAGGGACCTGGAAGGACAGTGAGTGAATTGTCCTTGTGTTATATTGTGATTAAAAAAAACATTTTTTCTAGGGACAGAAAACTGTAGGTAGGGAGAGTGTTTTTTTTCTTTCACTCTGCAAGTCCTTGTTTCCAGGGACCTGTAAGGACAGTGAGTGAATTGTCCTTGTGCTATATTGTGCTTAAAAAAAACATTTTTTCTAGGGACAGAAAACTGTAGGTAGGGAGAGTGTTTTTTTTCTTTCACTCTGCAAGTCCTTGTTTCCAGGGACCTGTAAGGACAGTGAGTGAATTGTCCTTGTGCTATATTGTGCTTAAAAAAAACATTTATTCTAGGGACAGAAAACTGTAGGTAGGGAGAGTGTCAGTTTATTTCACTCTGCAAGTCCTTGTTTCCAGGGACCTGGAAGGACAGTGAGTGAATTGTCCTTGTGCTATATTGTGATTAAAAAAAACATTTATTCTAGGGACAGAAAACTGTAGGTAGGGAGAGTGTCAGTTTATTTCACTCTGCAAGTCCTTGTTTCCAGGGACCTGTAAGGACAGTGAGTGAATTGTCCTTGTGCTATAGTGTGCTTAAAAAAAACATTTATTCTAGGGACAGAAAACTGTAGGTAGGGAGAGTGTCAGTTTATTTCACTCTGCAAGTCCTTGTTTCCAGGGACCTGTAAGGACAGTGAGTGAATTGTCCTTGTGCTATATTGTGATTAAAAAAAACATTTTTTCTAGGGACAGAAAACTGTAGGTAGGGAGAGTGTCAGTTTCTTTCACTGTGAAAGTCCTTGTTTCCAGGGACCTGTAAGGACAGTGAGTGAATTGTCCTTGTGCTATATTGTGATTAAAAAAAACATTTTTTCTAGGGACAGAAAACTGTAGGTAGGGAGAGTGTTTTTTTTCTTTCACTCTGCAAGTCCTTGTTTCCAGGGACCTGTAAGGACAGTGAGTGAATTGTCCTTGTGCTATATTGTGCTTAAAAAAAACATTTATTCTAGGGACAGAAAACTGTAGGTAGGGAGAGTGTCAGTTTATTTCACTCTGCAAGTCCTTGTTTCCAGGGACCTGTAAGGACAGTGAGTGAATTGTCCTTGTGCTATAGTGTGCTTAAAAAAAACATTTATTCTAGGGACAGAAAACTGTAGGTAGGGAGAGTGTCAGTTTATTTCACTCTGCAAGTCCTTGTTTCCAGGGACCTGTAAGGACAGTGAGTGAATTGTCCTTGTGCTATATTGTGATTAAAAAAAACATTTTTTCTAGGGACAGAAAACTGTAGGTAGGGAGAGTGTCAGTTTCTTTCACTGTGAAAGTCCTTGTTTCCAGGGACCTGTAAGGACAGTGAGTGAATTGTCCTTGTGCTATATTGTGATTAAAAAAAACATTTTTTCTAGGGACAGAAAACTGTAGGTAGGGAGAGTGTTTTTTTTCTTTCACTCTGCAAGTCCTTGTTTCCAGGGACCTGTAAGGACAGTGAGTGAATTGTCCTTGTGCTATATTGTGCTTAAAAAAAACATTTATTCTAGGGACAGAAAACTGTAGGTAGGGAGAGTGTCAGTTTATTTCACTCTGCAAGTCCTTGTTTCCAGGGACCTGGAAGGACAGTGAGTGAATTGTCCTTGTGCTATATTGTGATTAAAAAAAACATTTTTTCTAGGGACAGAAAACTGTAGGTAGGGAGAGTGTTTTTTTTCTTTCACTCTGCAAGTCCTTGTTTCCAGGGACCTGTAAGGACAGTGAGTGAATTGTCCTTGTGCTATATTGTGCTTAAAAAAAACATTTATTCTAGGGACAGAAAACTGTAGGTAGGGAGAGTGTCAGTTTATTTCACTCTGCAAGTCCTTGTTTCCAGGGACCTGGAAGGACAGTGAGTGAATTGTCCTTGTGTTATATTGTGATTAAAAAAAACATTTTTTCTAGGGACAGAAAACTGTAGGTAGGGAGAGTGTTTTTTTTCTTTCACTCTGCAAGTCCTTGTTTCCAGGGACCTGTAAGGACAGTGAGTGAATTGTCCTTGTGCTATATTGTGCTTAAAAAAAACATTTTTTCTAGGGACAGAAAACTGTAGGTAGGGAGAGTGTTTTTTTTCTTTCACTCTGCAAGTCCTTGTTTCCAGGGACCTGTAAGGACAGTGAGTGAATTGTCCTTGTGCTATATTGTGATTAAAAAAAACATTTTTTCTAGGGACAGAAAACTGTAGGTAGGGAGAGTGTTTTTTTTCTTTCACTCTGCAAGTCCTTGTTTCCAGGGACCTGTAAGGACAGTGAGTGAATTGTCCTTGTGCTATATTGTGCTTAAAAAAAACATTTATTCTAGGGACAGAAAACTGTAGGTAGGGAGAGTGTCAGTTTATTTCACTCTGCAAGTCCTTGTTTCCAGGGACCTGGAAGGACAGTGAGTGAATTGTCCTTGTGTTATATTGTGATTAAAAAAAACATTTTTTCTAGGGACAGAAAACTGTAGGTAGGGAGAGTGTTTTTTTTCTTTCACTCTGCAAGTCCTTGTTTCCAGGGACCTGTAAGGACAGTGAGTGAATTGTCCTTGTGCTATATTGTGCTTAAAAAAAACATTTTTTCTAGGGACAGAAAACTGTAGGTAGGGAGAGTGTTTTTTTTCTTTCACTCTGCAAGTCCTTGTTTCCAGGGACCTGTAAGGACAGTGAGTGAATTGTCCTTGTGCTATATTGTGCTTAAAAAAAACATTTATTCTAGGGACAGAAAACTGTAGGTAGGGAGAGTGTCAGTTTATTTCACTCTGCAAGTCCTTGTTTCCAGGGACCTGGAAGGACAGTGAGTGAATTGTCCTTGTGCTATATTGTGATTAAAAAAAACATTTATTCTAGGGACAGAAAACTGTAGGTAGGGAGAGTGTCAGTTTATTTCACTCTGCAAGTCCTTGTTTCCAGGGACCTGTAAGGACAGTGAGTGAATTGTCCTTGTGCTATAGTGTGCTTAAAAAAAACATTTATTCTAGGGACAGAAAACTGTAGGTAGGGAGAGTGTCAGTTTATTTCACTCTGCAAGTCCTTGTTTCCAGGGACCTGTAAGGACAGTGAGTGAATTGTCCTTGTGCTATATTGTGATTAAAAAAAACATTTTTTCTAGGGACAGAAAACTGTAGGTAGGGAGAGTGTCAGTTTCTTTCACTGTGAAAGTCCTTGTTTCAAGGGACAGAGAAGGACACCTGAAGGTAGCCCTTATTGCTTTTTTCCCATCTCCCTGCAGGCCATCTATTAGAATGTCTGGAAGGCAAACAAGGAGAGGCAGACAGTCAGGAGGCAATAAAAGAGGGCAAGGAGGCTCTGTGTCTGGGGGCAACAGTGCTGGTCGTGGACGCGGTGCATTGTCATCAGCACATGGCCATGGGACACGCTTGTCCTTCTTTTCGGCAGCTGGACATGTTGAGCCACATCATGCCGAAGACTTGGTAGAGTGGATGACCAAGCCCTCCTCCTCCTCCTCATCCTCTCTCACCCAGGCTCAGGGTACTGGAAAAGCAGCTGCCAAAGCGTCGTCTTCCCTGGTATCAATGTCAGACAAATCATCAGTCACTCCTTCCCTAGACCCACCATGTCCTCCTCCTGAGGAGTCCCCCGAACTGTTTCAGCACAGTGTTGGGTACATGCTCCAGGAGGATGCCCAGCGTTTCGAAGGGTCTGATGATGAAACCCAGCTAGAGGAAGGCAGTAGCGTGAGAGCAGACAGAGGGGATGCTCAAGAAGGACACCAATCTGGCAGTCATGTTCCAGCAGCTGCAGCATACTGCCAGATTGGCTCCAGTGATGAGGAGGGAGGGGATGATGAGGTCACTGACTCCACGTGGGTGCCTAATAGGAGAGAGGAGGAGGAGGAGGATGAGGAGGAGGCACATCTCCAACGAGGCAGGATGCCCTTTGGTGGCCAGCGTAAGGGCAGTACACCGACGGAATCACACCGCAGAGCTCCGCCTGTGCAGGGCGCTGCCTCTGCCCGTCATTCAAAAAGTTCTTTGGTGTGGGCCTTTTTTGAGGCTAGTGCATCAGATCGCACAGCTGCTGTTTGCAACATATGTCTCAAGCGTATATCGCGTGGCCAAAACATCAGCCGCTTGGGTACCACATGCCTGACCAGACATATGTTGACCTGCCATGCAGCTCGTTGGCAAGCCTACCTCAAAGACCCACACCAAAGAACAAAGCGGACCTCTCCTTGCACCGCATCAGCTGGGATCTCCAACCCCACTATAACTTCAGTCCTCTCTGAAACATGCACTGAGAGGAATGAAGGTGTAGAATTAGGTGTGTCACAGCCAAGTACTTGCGCCCACTCTGCTAGCAGTACACCGACGTCCGATTCTAGCAGGCAAATTTCCCTGCCCCAGCTGCTGGACCGTCGAAAGAAGTTCACTCCCAGCCATCCACATGCCCAGCGGTTGAATGCTAGCTTGGCTAAATTGCTAGCGCTTCAACTGCTGCCTTTTCAGTTGGTAGACTCGGCCCCCTTCCGTGAGTTTGTGCAATGTGCAGTTCCTCAGTGGCAGGTTCCCAAACGCCACTTTTTCTCACGGAAGGCTATTCCGGCTCTCTACCGGCATGTGGAAGGCAATGTCTTGGCCTCGCTGGACAGGGCGGTCAGCGGTAAGGTGCATATTACCGCTGACTCATGGTCCAGCAGGCATGGACAGGGACGTTACCTTTCTTTCACGGCCCATTGGGTCACTCTTTTGGCAGCTGGGAAGGATTCAGGACAAGGTGCAGTAGTGTTGGAGGTTGTCCCACCGCCACGCCTCCAAAATGCTACTACTGGTTGTGACACACCTCTCTCCTCCACCCCCTCCTCTTCTTCTTCCTCCATGGCCTCTTCCTGTGGTTTGTCCTATGAACCAGCGGTGCTCCGTAGCCGTTCACGGGGCTACGCAAGTACGCAGGCAAAAAGATGCCATGCCGTGCTTGCGCTGGTGTGTTTGGGGGACAGAAGCCACACTGGGGCAGAGGTCCTGTCTGCTCTGCAGGGCCAGGCCGAGAGGTGGTTGACGCCACGCCAGCTTAAGCCAGGAATGGTGGTTTGCGACAATGGCACCAACCTCCTCTCCGCCCTCCGACAGGGACAACTGACCCATGTGCCCTGTGTGGCTCACGTCCTTAACCTGGTGGTGCAGCGCTTCTTGGGCAGGTACCCGGGCTTACAGGATGTCCTGAGGCAGGCCAGGAAAGTCTGTGTGCATTTCCGCAGATCTTATAATGCCAGTGCTCGCCTGGCTGAGCTGCAAAAGGAGTTGAACCTGCCCAAGAACCGCCTTATATGTGACATGCCCACCAGGTGGAACTCAACGTTGGCCATGCTGCAGCGGCTGCACACGCAGCAGAGGGCCATCAATGAGTACCTGTGCGACTACGGCACCAGGACAGGGTCAGGGGAGCTTGGTTTTTTTTCTCCACGCCAGTGGGGCATGATCAGGGATGCATGCACTGTCCTGGCACCATTTGAGGAGGCCACGAGGATGGTGAGCAGTGACAGTGCATGCATCAGTGACACTGTACCTCTTGTCCACCTGTTGGAGCACACGCTGCGTGGAATAATGGACAGGGCACTTGAGGCAGAACAGAGGCAGGAAGAGGAGGACTTCCTTGCCTCTCAAGGCCCCCTTTACCCAGACAGTGTTCCTTCTGTCCCACCCATCGCACAGGAAGAGGAGGAGGAGGAGGAGGAGGAGGAGGATTGTGTCAGCATGGAGGTGGAGGCTGGCACTCAGCATCATCAGCAGCAGTCTTTTAGGGATGATTTACAGTCCCAAGAAACCAGTGGACTTGTACGTGGCTGGGAGGAGGTGGCTGCGGATCATGTCGTCCTTAGTGACCCAGAGGACTCCGGAGCGAATGCCTCAGCAAACCTACGCTGCATGGCCTCCCTGATCCTGCAAAGTCTGCGGAAGGATCCTCGTATTCTTCGGATCAAGGAGAGGGACCATTACTGGCTGGCCACTCTCCTTGATCCACGGTACAAGGGTAAGGTTGCGGACCTTATGTTACCGTCGCAGAGGGAGCAGAGGATGAGACAACTCCGGGAGGCCTTGCAGAAAGGTCTGTGCAACGCGTTCCCAGAGACTGGGAGGTTGCAAACTCCTGGTCCTGGACAACGAGTTGCTGAGGCTTCGGCCAGTCAAAGAAGGAGCGGTGGGGAAGGTGGCCGTCTGACCGATGCGTTCAGACAATTCTTTAGTCCGCAGCCCCAAAGTATGATCGGTTCCAGCAACCATCGCCAGCGTCTGATAAACATGGTGCAGGAATATCTAGGGGCAAGGTCAGACTTGGACACCTTCCCCACCGAAAATCCTCTGGCTTACTGGGTCTTGAGGATGGATCACTGGCCAGAGCTTGCACAGTATGCAATTGAGCTACTGGCCTGTCCTGCATCCAGCGTTCTTTCGGAACGCACATTCAGTGCTGCTGGAGGATTTGTCACGGATCACAGGGTGCGCCTGTCCACCGACTCGGTTGATCGACTGACTTTCATCAAGATGAACCAGTCTTGGATCACCACCAGCTACCACACACCTGATGCTGATATAACAGACTAATTGATTTTAACATGTCACATCCCTTCAAGACTGATGCTGATGCTGAGTGCCTGTGCTGTTATGTTGACTGGCTATCCTCCTCCTCCGAGTCCTCAATGATACGATTGATGATGATAGCTTGTAAGATCATTTTTGTTTATGGGTGCCGCCACCAGTGCCTAACGCCCAATTTTTCAGCCCCTGTTTAACAGGGGCGTGTAATTACAATTTTTGAAGCAATACTTTGCAACAGGGCTCATTGCTGTGCTCCAAGTACAGTATCTGTGAGGAGTTGCAGTGTTGTGCCACCAGTGCCTAAGGCCCAATTTTTCAGCCCCTGTTTAACAGGGGCGTGTCATTACAATTTTTGAAGCAATACTTTGCAACAGGGCTCATTGGTGTGCTCCAAGTACAGTATCTGTGAGGAGTTGCAGTGTTGTGCCACCAGTGCCTAAGGCCCAATTTTTCAGCCCCTGTTTAACAGGGGCGTGTCATTACAATTTTTGAAGCAATACTTTGCAACAGGGCTCATTGCTGTGCTCCAAGTACAGTATCTGTGAGGGGTTGCAGTGTTGTGCCACCAGTGCCTAAGGCCCAATTTTTCAGCCCCTGTTCAACAGGGGCATGTAATTACAATTCTTGATCTAATAATTCACAGCAGGGCCCATTGCTGCACCCACCAAGAGTAACTGTCAGGGCTTACAGTGTTGTGGCACCAGCACCACCATCAAAGGCCCAATTTTTACTACCACTGTTCAACAATTATATGTAATTAAAATTCCTGATATAATAGTTGACAGCAGGGCGTTCCAGCACCAACCAAGAGTAACTGTGAGTGCTTACAGTGTTGTGCCAACACCAACAACTAAGGGGCCTATTTCTGCAGAGTATATACGGCAGGTCCCTACTTTCAAACATCCAACTTACAAACGACTCCTACTTGCAAACGCAAGAAGACAACAGGAAGTGAGAGGAAATCTACCACTAGGAAGGAAAATTCTCTCCTGTAAGAATAAATATGGGAGAAAGGTGTCTCCTCTGTACTGATGCTTTATCAGCAATCCTTGTTTCAAGAAAAACACCACATTTCAAAAACAGTTGTCATTGGGACGGAAAGTGAGGTGAAATGTTCTGAACAGGGGCACAGACAGCAAAACAAATGTTACAGGGGTGATAACCCTTACCTATGTTTTCCAAAAAGTTTAAAAATAGATTTTTGGTCTGGAGCTACACTTCAACAATGTACCTGTTCAAAATTACAAACAGACTCTACATAAGAACAAACCTACAGTCCCTGTCTTGTATGCACCGCCTGTATAGGGCTGTTCAGAGTATATAGGGCCTTTTTTATTTTATGTGCGGGGTTCCCCTTAATATCCATACAAGACCCAAAGGGGCTGGTAATGGGCTGGGGTAGGGGGGGGGGGGGGTCATGGGGTAGCTATGCCATTTTTCTTAAAGAATTTCATCCATATTACCGGGACCAGACATTACATTAAAGCCGCAAGCAGTTTTAAATGGCTTTTTTTTCCTTTAGAAGTGTCATTTTGTGCAGGGACAGTTCTAAACACGGGAAACACGTGGCACTTCACAGGCATACTTTAGACACCCCCCAGGTACGATATTTAAAGGAATATTTGACTTTTTTTTTTTCACTTTATGCATCATTAAAATGACTGCTCCCGAAAAACGACCGTTTTTAAAACTTCTTTTTGCATTGATACATGTCCCCTGGTGCAGAACCCGGGTTCCCAAACCCTTTTTAGGACAATAACATGCATAATAGTTGTTATAATTAGCACTTTAGAATTCGAACGTTCGCATCCATTGTATTTAATAGGGTTCTAATGTTCGTTCGAACTTTCGGTCCGTTCGCGGGTTCTGGTGCGAACCGAACCCGGGGGTGTTTGGCTCATCACTACTTGAGAGTGATAAAAGACACTTGGAAGTTGAGAACCTGATGTAAAATCCCCAAATTCATTTTCAAATCCTACTATAGAGAACATAGAATTATAGGTAATTTGGTGGGAGTGTAGCTGGCCAGCTAAGACCTGTCCTAGGTTGCTAATGTGGCTTACATGCATATATAGCTAGACCTGCTAATAATGTTAATACAGTGCATATGCTCATTTGTGAGATAAAAGCAGAGTTATTTACTGTGACTTTATATATGGATGTCATATAACAATTGTATATTGTGTTCACAGAAGCAAAAGAAAAAATATGCCTTTTAAGATGTATTATTAATAACACAGCAGAATTGCAACCAGAAAGCATAGAGTTAAGCTTTTGTGACTCATCAGAAGTTTTAGCCAATCACAACCAATCTCACTGAGCAAATGTCTCTGGCCAATCATAGCCAGCATTTCACTCATGTTCTGTCTAGGAAATCTCATAGCACATGTCTAGAATTTCATTTTACATCAGAGTGTGGAGATGAACAGTTCAGATCCATCCAGAGTTCAGTTTTATGGAAGCAAGTGGCCAAAATAGGTATTTAATACAGTTTTATATAAGTTCCTATTGTTAATAATGTGATTAGAACTGTATACTGAAACAAGTTATGTGTTCACTTGTAGTTCCACCAAACCAGGTTTGCAAACAATCAAACAAACAATCAAACCAGGAATCAAACCAGATTCAAACCAAGTTTCAGAGCAAACATCAGAGCAAACAGCATTATAGAGCAAGTCCCAGATAGATCATAAAGTGTCTAAAGTATTTTAAAGTGAAAGTACAGATACTGAAGAGAGAAATATATCTACCATTTTATGTAGAATTACAAGATTGAACAATTGAACCGACATTTGTTATACTTTATTCAACACGTGTTTGTACATGGACTTTCTGCTGCTAAATTGTCAGTGTTATATAAGAAGAAAAGCTGAAGTGAATAAAGAAGTTATCTTAAAGGTTTGGTGTGCTCTTTAAACCTACTGCTTCTATAGAACGGCGCTAGAGGAATTATAGAGTAACAGATAGTCTTGTTTAGACTAAAATATCAGAGAAATCAAAATTCTTCTAATGCCACAGCGCATAAAGGCACTTCATAGTGCTGTGCCTGCCACAGTATGTCCGTATTTAATCCGAAAACGGATGGATGAAATACGGACATACGGTCTGCACGTGTGAAAGGGGCCTTAGGCTGTTCTAGGATATGCAGGCTGCAAGTTTGATTTCTTCCCCCTGTTTCTGGAGATGGGAGAGTCGAATAAGCAGCCTGAATATTTATGCAGACCTGGCTAATCCCTCAGAGGTCTCATAACAGACAGAGGGAAGACATTTGACAGTGTCCCCCTTCCTTTCATGTGCCTCTAATGGTGTGGAATATTGGCAACTGGATGATGGTATATGGGCTATCTGGGAGCATTAATCGAGATCTACTACATGCGGTTTGAAGACTGGTGGTTTTGATCAAGATATATTACACGCTGTTTAAGGTCCTCTGTGATAGGGGACCGACCTTTTCTGGTAAGCAGGATTACTCACTGTTGGTGGTGGATTGTCACGATTGATATCTTTCAATGAAGAAGATTGGATTCATTTTCTTTATCCGGACACTATCACGGGTGTTTTTGTCATAACACATTAACTTTGATGAATTTTTATGAGATTGGTGGACAATTCATAATTAATACATTTCTCAATTTTCTATTTTTTTCCACATTGATTTTATATCAATATACAGATGTAGTTTGCTTTGGCCTTTATTGAGCAATGTATAACTTCATTTGTCACTGTTCACTCATCACTGGTGTATTCATTTAGATTTACAATCTCTGGTGTTTATGATTAATTTCACCACTAGCACAACTATATATATATTTTCCAATCCCTCAGAAGGTGTGCTTGGATAGTGGTTGGGGAGTTCATAAATAGTTTGGAGGCCCAGAGAGCAGGGTTATTTTCCAAGAGGAGAGGTTCCCAGCCTGGAGGGCTGCTAGGCCTTCCTGGCCATTCTACTGAAGATTCTGCCTAGCTCATTGAGGTCCCAGCTGTGCTTAGCTGCTGGGGCCTATCCTCCTACACCGTGGAGATCCTTAAGGTGAATGCCACTGAAGATCTTATCTGGGATTGCTACAGAGAACTCTATCTGCTTGATTCCGAGGGAGACATTCCAGAAAGGATCTCCAGCCCACATCATGTCCTAACATGTTAGAAAGGACTGTGTTAGAAAGCTTGTAGGCATGGGCAGTCTGCTCTCCCCACTGTAGGTGGTGCTTGACCAAAGTGAAAATGCAAGAGGGTAAGGAACTGGTGAGAAACTTGGTCAACAGTCCAATTGGATGCTGATGCCCCTGTGGCCTCAGCGGCAATCTTGGGTCAGGGCAGTGTCTATTTAAGACACTGGCCCCCAGGTTTGGCGCACATTTTGTGAGTGACAAGAGTAGGGACAGGTTCCCCGCCTGACAGGGAAAGTGCTTAGATATAGACAAAGGTTCTGGAGGAGGAGGGACAGTGCAGGGACTACATATACCTCACTTCAGGAAGCCTCCCTTTTGAGTGTGGGCCAGTCAGGCCACATTGTGCTTCTTGTTGCAGATGCTGTTGGCATTTTTCAAGTCTACAGACTGCTGTTACAGTTCATAAGTGGCTCAAGAGGGTCGAGCCTCCCTGCCGGGCCTAGTTGTACTGTGTTGAAATTTTCTACATTATATTGGTCTCGCCTATTTTGGACTCTGCTCTGCTATTGCTCACAGGCTACTGTTAAGGGGTCCTCACATTCTTGTTCAGTGTTTTTGAAGTGTCCCACTGTTTACAAATCCCCATCCAAGTTGATCTGCAAAAAATTGTTAAAAAAGGGAAACCCCTAAAACAGGATTTCCAAACTATGGCCCTCCAGCTGTAGCAGAACTACACATTCCATGAGGCATTGTAAAACTCTGACATTCACAGACATGACTAGGCATGATATGAATTGAAGTTCCTGAAAAACTGGAGGGCCATAGTTTGGAGACCTTTGCCCTAGACTGTTTCTTGAACCAGAGGAGTGGAAGTTGCTGTGTGCCTGGCTGCTGCTATACTGAGAGAAAAGACCTAGGGACACTGTAATGGTCATTTAATCACAAAGGGGTGTAGCGGCCTCACCCCGACCTCTTTAGCTAGGGGTATGTCGAGCGACAGAGTGAGGTGCGCTACGGCCCATGTCCTCCCCATAGATGTGGGTGAGGTGAAGGCCAGTACCAATCTTTTCCTCGGGCCAAATGTGTGCTGGTTACGAGGGTCAGTCCTTCCGTGCCAGAATCTCCCTTTGTTCCCATCAACAGAGTCCATACACCCATCAAAGTCCAAACTCAGGTTTATTGCGTATCTCCACATACAGTCAAATGCAACGGCATGATACGATGGGGAAGCAGGTCGAGGCACTGTACAGGTTCCTAGTCCCTACACTCCCTGTGCTATGACCAGGGGTTGCAGGAGTCTTGATGAAAGCTCCTCCGCTGCGCTGTAGCCCCTATCAGGGGAAGATGTCCTCCGAGGGAGTTACCGAAGGCCCATCCGTCACCGGGTTGACACTGCACCGGGTCTTCGGACGGGTGACCCCCCCAGCCTCCTCACCTCAGATGCGGGTCCCCTCGCAAGGGGCGCCCTGGAGCAACTTCACCCTCGCGGGACCCAGTCGGAGTCACCGGGTCCCAGGCCTCCTTAATAGTACCTCACCCCAGGCTGAAGGTGCCCGGGATGGACTCCATCTTCATTCCGGCCAGGCCTAGGGCGCCTAGGCCGGAACCTTGAACCGCCCGCACCCAGGCCTAAGGTGCCTGGGTGCGTGAAGAGATGATCCCCCCAAAAGACCTCGTGGCGAGGGCGTCTCCCCCTTTTTATCTCCTCCCATCGACACCACGGCGAGTTCCCCCCCCCAGCCGTACCATCTCCAGGAAGGGAGAAAAAGGGTAGCACTGTGGTAGTGATTCTACCTCGAGCCTGTAGGTACACTGACACCCACTGGTCGAAGAGAATATTACACCACCCAATCCTCCACGAATAACAAAAAGGGGTCTAATCCCTGACATAATTACACACCTGGGTCTCTCTACCCCCAGGTGTATCCCACTAACTTTGAAGACCCCGCTACACACTCCCCCTTGTGATTTGACGCTGGTTCCCAGCGTCAGGTGCACACCCATGTCTCCCAAGGAGTGGTGACATGAAGTGGGCCCCAGAGGCTATCCCTCAAATTTTGGATACTGTGTGTGCCAAGACCTGCTCCAGGGGAAGGGAACTATAAAACATTAAAACTTTTGTATAAAACATCTGTCATGTACACACATACAATCCCTTCCGTCACTGTCTAAGAACCACCCCATACTCAGTAGTCTTGACCGACGAATCTCCTGCAGAAGGGAAACAAAAAAAAAACACATCATAACACTCTGTGTTAACTTGGCATGAGTGGGTCCGTCAGCCGAGAGACCAACTCACTCCAATAAGTAATGCATGTGTAACATTTCAAACAACCGTTGCACAACACTGCCACCTGGTGACAGCGCTGCGGTAATGACACTTGGTGAGATCTTCATTCTTCCAGCTTTCCTACTCTAACTCTACCCCAAAAGTCTCTGCCTTTGGCACATGAAGAAAAGGGAGAAAAAAAAACAACAGCTCCCAAGTCTCCAGTGAGTAAAAGAAAAGCCCAAATCAAAACAAAAGTAGGGCACAGTTCTAGGCGTCTGGGAATGTCTCTTCCAGAAAGTTTCAACAGCAACAAGATAGGAGCTCACTTCTCCTATAAATAGAACCTTGGATCCGGCAGAAACAGAGGCTTCAGGTGCCCGTCAAACACTTCCACCGAATACTCGACATCCTCTCCTTCTTTCCTGCAGATGAGCACCTTATCGGCATGAATATGACGCCCAAGTCTCCAATCAGCTCTGCAGTCCTTGAACTTTTTAGACACAGGCGGCGAACATGACAGGTATCGCCTGGCATGGGGTACTTTAAGTTTTTCCCATACAAACTCGTCATACCACCTTGGTCGCAGGACCTCGACTTCATACAATAAGTCCCGAGGTAAGTAGGGGTACTCCCACCCATATTCACGGGCGACTCTCTGGGAGAAAAGTCTCTGCAACCTGGCTAGAGGCGGCATCACATCTCGCTCACCTTCTCCTGGCTGCACGATGGCCTCCGGGTGCCGAGGTACCTTCACCATCTCGGGTTTCTTTGTCTTTGGTGCCCGCAACGAAGCACGCTGCATCCCCACCATCAGAGCGGGTGATGTAGTTGAATGCGGAAAGTTGTTTGGAGGACTAGATTTCCTCGGGAACTCCGGGGCCTTCATTCGGAGCGTACTGTCTTCTATGGACATGGGGGAATCCTGCGGTTTACTCAGCACAGGTAGTGGGCGTCTGTCCCAGCCCTTCCGGTGAAACAGTTTGTCTATCTCTCCGTCATTCCCACAGTCTGACAATGACTCTAAGTCGGAGGTGTCATACATCTCGGCGGGAAGGTAGTCTCTAGTAGACGGAAGGCTACCCTCCCTTGCGGGCTCCACCGACTGTGGACCCCCCGACACCTCCAACCAACACCACAGTCCCAGCCCCTGGCTCACCTGGACCTTCTGAAGAACTGGGATGTCCGGGACTCTCTTCTCTACCGGCGCCATCTAGGCCAGGCAAGCGGCGGGGTGAAGCTCGACCACGACCATAGGATGCCTGTACCAGGCCGACTTTCCTCTTCGGAGGTGGGAGCAGGGAGTCTGTAGTGACCGAAGCAGTGTCCTCGGATTTTTCTCTCTCAGTCTCTGGTTGGGCAGTCACTTCGCCCTGGTCAGCGCGCACGGGAAACTCCGCAAAGGCTTTGATCTCTCCCTCCGGAGTGGCGGTTCCTGTGATGCAGTTGAGGCGTAGGGCCCGGGGCCTTTCCGTGTGTGGTTCAACCTCAAAAAGGAACTCCTTGCATGCCTCACATCGCCCGAATGGCTTTAGTTGGACCACCAGTCCCGAGCATCCGGGACAGATCACACCGAGGGCCTCCGTGTCTCTGCATGAATACAGAGCCAACTGTCCTCGGGGCCTGAGCCTTATGCCCGTGTCTGTAATGGGCGCAGCAAATGCAGTCATCTTGAAAGGATAAGGTACCGGCATCCACGGGGAGCCTGAGTTCACTCCGACCACTTGCTGCTCCATCACGCGCTGACCTCGCGCCGGAGTCTCCACGTGTATCTCCACACGTGGCCAGACTCCTCCCACGACTTGCACGTTTTCGCGGGCTTCCTTCAGTCTCCTCCCACGAATTGCGCAGTCATGGGGTGCCTCATGGCGCAGTGCAGCAAAAGTCCCCACATGTAGTTCGTCACACGGCTGGACTCCTCCCTCTTCCCGCTCTTTCTGCATGGGCCTCTCCCGGTTTTTCAGGGAAATTTCCACGACTTCGAGCACAGGGACGCACTTTGGCCAATCACATGGCCGACCTGCTCGGATCTCCTCCGGGCAGCAAAGTTCAAACACAGCCGTTCCAAACCTCAGGGTCAACACACATTTCATCCCGGACTCACGAGCCCCCACGTGTAGCGGCCTCACCCCGACCTCTTTAGCTAGGGGTATGTCGAGCGACAGAGTGAGGTGCGCTACGGCCCATGTCCTCCCCATAGATGTGGGTGAGGTGAAGGCCAGTACCAATCTTTTCCTCGGGCCAAATGTGTGCTGGTTACGAGGGTCAGTCCTTCCGTGCCAGAATCTCCCTTTGTTCCCATCAACAGAGTCCATACACCCATCAAAGTCCAAACTCAGGTTTATTGCGTATCTCCACATACAGTCAAATGCAACGGCATGATACGATGGGGAAGCAGGTCGAGGCACTGTACAGGTTCCTAGTCCCTACACTCCCTGTGCTATGACCAGGGGTTGCAGGAGTCTTGATGAAAGCTCCTCCGCTGCGCTGTAGCCCCTATCAGGGGAAGATGTCCTCCGAGGGAGTTACCGAAGGCCCATCCGTCACCGGGTTGACACTGCACCGGGTCTTCGGACGGGTGACCCCCCCAGCCTCCTCACCTCAGATGCGGGTCCCCTCGCAAGGGGCGCCCTGGAGCAACTTCACCCTCGCGGGACCCAGTCGGAGTCACCGGGTCCCAGGCCTCCTTAATAGTACCTCACCCCAGGCTGAAGGTGCCCGGGATGGACTCCATCTTCATTCCGGCCAGGCCTAGGGCGCCTAGGCCGGAACCTTGAACCGCCCGCACCCAGGCCTAAGGTGCCTGGGTGCGTGAAGAGATGATCCCCCCCAAAAGACCTCGTGGCGAGGGCGTCTCCCCCTTTTTATCTCCTCCCATTGACACCACGGCGAGTTCCCCGCCCCAGCCGTACCATCTCCAGGAAGGGAGAAAAAGGGTAGCACTGTGGTACTGATTCTACCTCGAGCCTGTAGGTACACTGACACCCACTGGTCGAAGAGAATATTACACCACCCAATCCTCCACGAATAACAAAAAGGGGTCTAATCCCTGACATAATTACACACCTGGGTCTCTCTACCCCCAGGTGTATCCCACTAACTTTGAAGACCCTGCTACAGGGGTTAATATGGATTCTACTACTGTTCCGAATTGTGAAGTTTAGATAACATTGCATGCATGCTGAAAGTAAGACTCTGACACATCCGTGCAGGTCCGTTACTTCCTTATCTAATGTTTTATTACAGGCAGTACTAAACTTTTTACACATAGCATGATACTATTATGTTAATGTCAAACTGCAAACCACATCTGATTGGCTGAAATACAAGAAGAGTACAAAAATGTGATGATCAAGCTTGGTTGTCCCTCTAATCTGTCTTAATTTCTGCATTCCTAAAGATGTGTGGGAGAAGGGGGTATACGCCGTTTTCTGTCTTCTCCAGTCTTTTCGGTAGGGGGGGGGGGGTGTTATTAGAGGCTGATTTGAGTAAGGAAGGATTACAAAAGTGGTGTATATGAAAAAACAATATAGACTTTATAGTATAGCAAAGATGCACAGAGAATAGACATTTTCTAGTTTATCATTATGCTTGTCACATTCCTTCACAACACCAACCAGCAGCCTTTATGGGGGTTAACACTACAATTAAATGCACTAGGTCTGACTCTTGTGCCCTATTGGGTCACACAGTCATATTTGAACTCCATGCACAAGTTCTATAAATGGAACCTAGGGATAAGACTATGAAGGTTGTTAGTAAAATATCTGGCTGAAAGTGTATTTCTGTGACTTCAAATGTGCTTTACATATGAGTTCCTCTTTAAACACTGACCTCCACCACAAATCAAATATACAAAGTATGGATCAATTACTTCAAGACGACAATAAAAAAGGAACTTCCTAATTGCAGTTAGTTAAGTCCTTAACAAAAGTGTTCATCCTAACTTTAGTCTTCTGGTAGGAAACATTCTTTATAAAGCTTTTCTAACATAATTAAGAAAGCTCTCAAGGGAGGAAGGCCAAGGTTCTCATGCTCTAATCTTCATAGTAAAATTATACTCATTAATTTTAAGCATAGCTCAAGACAATAGCTTTCCAGACAAAGGCAGTTTATTAGAAATCAGCACGAAGCAGACATGTTCTGCCATATATTTGCATAGGCCCATGTGAAAACAACTTCATAAATCTCTGTGAGCACCCAGTCATGGAACAGATTCTTAACTATATTACAGTGGTCTATCTCTGTTCTTTAATTTTTACATCAATCTTCTCTGAGCTAATCACATAAAACTGTTAGTCTTGTCAGAATTCATACCTAACAGTTTTATAGCAACTATATCTATGGATGTTAAAATAACACAAAATTGTCTTACTTTCCTTACATTAAAGATACCCTATTACCAGTCCCAAAACAAAAAAATGAATATATTGCAGCTTACCCATCCTTAGTGGCTGCAGTTTTCTTCTTTTTTTTTTTTGTAGGCTTTTCCCCTGTTTTCCTGGTAATCTGGCCAATAACACACCTCCTGTGTTAGAGTGCCCCCTCTCTGGATGAAGGAGCACAGGGGGCACATTTGAACAGCAGTGTCAGTCTCAGGGAAGGGGAGGGGAGTAATAGATGGGCGTGCGTCTCTTCTCCTGGGGTCGGGTATACCGGATGTTTTTGTCAGTCTCAATGGCCCTAATGCCCGTACAAACAATCGGATTTTCCGTCTGAAAAACCTTGGATGGTTTTTCACACGGAATTCCGCTCAAGCTTGGCTTGCATACACACGGTCACACAAAAGTTCTCTGAACTTTTGAACATCAAAAACGCGGTGACGTACAACACTACGAGCCGAGAAAATTAAGTTCAATGCTTCCGGGCATGCGTCAAATTGTTTCCGAGCATGCGTCGGAATTTTGCGCGTCGGAATTGCTACAGACAATCGGATTTTCCAATTGGAATTTTTCCCATTGGAAAAATTGAGAACCTGCTCTCAATCTTTTGCTGGCGGAAATTCCGACAGAAAAAGTCCGATGGAGCATACACACGGTCGGAATTTCCGTTCAAAAGCTCACGTCAGACTTTTTCCGACAGGAAATCCAGGCGTGTGTACGCGGCATAAGGGTTTAGACCCTATTGGACTCCACGTTGTCTCTCTACTTGCGTGTAGTGTTCCTTTGCTCCAGTGGTCATATATATGAAATTGACCTAAGGGTGATAGACTTAAAGTGGAAGTAAACCCTCCTATCATTTTCAGGCAAGGAAGCTGCCATCTTGGCCTCTGTTTAATCTTCAACTTCCATGATGCTGCACATGTGATCAGTTATGACACCAGCCATTGGATGGTTTGACAGTTTGGTTAAGAGCACAACCAATGTGACAGTTGGCATTCCCGGCATGCCGGGACTGTAACTACTTTTTGAAACTGTTAAATCGATGGGTTTACTTCCGCTTTAATTCAAAGGATATGATGACCTTTGTATCGGTTACTTGTTTGAATATACATATTTCCCCCCCTGTCCAATGCCTCTTTTTTCTCTACATCTTTTGGAGTAAATTCAGCCACAGCACCCGCTGTATGGGATATTTGAGCTAGCAGCTGGCTCCTTTGAATACCCTAAACATTTTATACATCATTGGAGGTGTTCCTTTGAAATCCTATGGGTAAGACTATCTTACACGTACTCCTTCTTCCCACAAGATAGTGAGACCTGTTTTTTCTTTTTCAACGATCCCTGAGTCTGTCCTGACGAAGCTGGATGGCGAGACGCGTTGACGCACAGGGGCTCACTCCCTATTATGTATTTTATATTTGTGCTTTTTTAACTCTCCTAAATGTTCTTTGTGTACCATGTACTACTTTAAATAAATATTGTAATATTTTTGTATACTTTCCATGGTTCATTGTGCCTCTAAAGTTCCGACCTGTGGGTCACCATTTGGTGCCCCCCCTTCTCTCCCTATATCTAGCTTTCTACGGATGTGGCCATGTGAGTGCTTTCCTTTAGTTTTCGAGTAGTAGATGGACTAACAGATTTAGATACACTAACAAACTGAAGCCAAACAACAGCTCACACTGCAGTTACACAAGAAGTTACAGCAACAGTTTTGCTCCTCTTGGGATAAAGATTTTACATTAACCACTTCCTGACCAGGCCATTTTTTGCGATACGGCACTGTGTCGCTTTAACTGGCAATTGCACGGTCATGCTACGTTGTACACAAACAAAATTGATTTCATTTTTTCCCATAAATAAAGCTTTCTTTTGGTGATATTTGATCACCTCTGCGGTTTTTATTTTTTGCGCTATAAACAAAAAAAAAACGCCAATTTAGAAAAAAAAACAATATTTTTTACTCTTTGCTATAATAAATATCCCCCCAAAAAATTAAAAAAAACTTTAAAAAAAATTTCTTCATCAGTTTAGGCCGATATGTATTCTTCTACACATTTTTGTTTAAAAAAAAAATAGCAATAAGCGTAAATTGATTGGTTTGCGCAAAAGATATAGTGTCTACAAAATAGGGGATATATTTATGGCATTTTTATTATTATTATTATTTTTTTTGTTTCATAAAGTTTTTTTTTTTTTTTTACTAGTAATGGCGGTGATCAGCGATTTTTAGGGGGACTGCGACATTGCGGAGGACAGATCGGACACGTTTAACACTTTTTTGGGACCATTGACATTTATACAGCGATCAGAGCTAAAAAAAATAGCCACTGATTACTGTATAAATGTCACTGGCAAAGAAGGGGTAACACTAGGGGGCGATCAAGGGGTTAAGTGTTCCCTAGGGAGGTGTTTCTAACTGTGGGGGGAGTGTAATGACAGGGAGTAGAGAGAGATCGCTGTTCCTGATCACTAGGAGCAGCAGATCTCTCTCTACTTCCCTGACAGAACAGGGATTTGTCTGTTTACATTGACAGATCACCAATCTGGCTCTCTGAGGAGCGATCGCGGGTCACCGGTGGGCATCGCGGCTACCGGCCACACACATCTGTTCTGGTATCGCGTCGCGGGCCCCCTATAGCTCTTAAAGCGGCCAACGTACAACTACGGCGGTTGGCGCAGCCGTGCCAACCTGCCGCAGTATAATGACGGCAGCTGGTCGGTAAGAGGTTATTAAATAAAAGCTGATCATTGTAAGCACCCTTGACAGTGGTGAATGGTTTGTCCTAACCCTCTGACTGATACATTTGACAGAAAACAACAGATTATCTAGCCAAATCACCAGGTGAAAATAAAGGAAAGAAAGCCTAAAAAATAACAATATAATAAATGTTTGTTTTTGGGTTTAATACTGCTTTCATTTCAAAAATATGCCCATAGGATTTTATATGCAGTTATAAATATGTTTTATTATTGCTGCTGGGTACCACCATGTTGAATATGATGTTAGCAGGCCTTAGCAGACTTGGGTCTGTTACCAAAAGTGGAACTAACAGAATACAATGCCCCCTGCTCCCCATTGCACTTGCCTCTGTGGGTGATGAGCTGTCAGTGCTGGTGCAGCTAGTGTAGCGTTTTTGCGATTTGAAATCCTATTTCTTACCCCTCTTCTATCTACAGGGCCAATTTTGAGAATGCTGAAGACTGTGCAGCACAGTTGGAGTGTAATTCTTCCCCATGCACTTTTGAGTCTGCTCCCTTTCTGTCCCCCATACTAGCACATTATGACAGACTTACCTGTCAAAGGATGCCCTCCAGTGCTGTGCTGTCAGTGCCCAGGCGCTTCCATATTCTCACGCTCTCTAAGGAACCTCCACAGTATAAATGAGTGCTAGTCTTTATCATTTATAACATATACAGTATACCTAATTGCTTGAAATCAACCTTTTAATGGAAAGGCTGCTCATCAGTGTTAATTTTGGCAGCAAATTTCGATTTAGTTTTAGTCATATGCTGCGTACACACGACCGTTTTTCATGACGAGAAAAATGCAATTTTTTTATTTGGTCATTAAAAACGATTGTGTGTGGGTTCCAGAGCATTTTTCACGACGTGAAAAATGGGCATTAAAAATTTGGAACATGCTCTAATTTTTCTCGTCGTTTTTCACTTTGTCGTTTTTCTCATCATGAAAAACGGCTGTGTGTAGGCTTTAAGGACGTGAAAAAAAACGCGCATGCTCAGAAGCAAGTGATGAGACGGGAGCCCTCGTTCTGGTAAAACTAGCGTTCGTAATGGAGATAGCACATTCGTCACGCTGTAACGGACTGAAGAGCACGAGGCTGAAAAGCGCGAATCGTCTCTCACCAGACTTTACTAACACAAGGATCAGCAAAAGCAGCCCAAAGGGTGGCGCCATCCGAATGGAACTTCCCCTTTATAGTGCTGTTGTACATTTCGTACATCACCGCGCTTTGCTCGAGCATTTTTTTTCAGGATGGTGTGTAGGCAAGGCAGGCTTGAGAAGAATCACGTCGAGAAAAACGTTGTTTTTTTCAATGACATTAAAAACGGTCGTGTGTACGTGGCATTAGTCTTAGGACTAAAATGGCATTTTAGTTTTAGTCCCATTTTAGTCTTCTGCAATTGTTTTAGTTTTTGTCGTATTTAGTCGACCAAAACTCCAGTACATTTTAGTCGACTAAAACTAATTTTAGTAGTCTAAAATCTAATGGGTGTAAGTAATTTGTAATGCATTAGTTAACATTTCTCTACAATGTCCAAACTCATTATATACTGCTGGAGTAAAAAATATAATATGTTATTGTAGCGGCCTCCTCACTCCCCTCTTTGCATCAGCTCATCTTTCTCTTGTCTAGGGGTACCTTAGAGGGGAGAGAGCGGGGTCACCACGCCAAGCCTTCACCACAGCATGTCTGTGCGGTGTAAGCAAAGTTCTTTCTCTACCTTCGGGTCAGTGTTGTGCACCTGGAGTTACCTTGAACAATGTCCACCAGAAAAGAGCCCCACACCATTAAAGTCCAACACTCCTTTATTCTTCTCTTGTGAACAGCACAATCAGTTAGACTCCCTTAAAGAACAGAACAAACAAGGAGGTGTGGATGCGAGTAGGCCCAGACACAATGAACTCTCCACTGTCCTTCCTGAAAGTGGGCTGAGGTCTCCTAGCGAGGGGGGATTTCCTTCCAGGCGGTCTCCGATGGGAGGCTCACCTGTCACTGGCAATCTGCTGCACCCGGTCTTCAAGTGAGTGAGTATCTCCCCCCGGTCCATTACGCCTTCTGGATTCGGGTACCCAATCCCTGGGTTCCCTAGGACCTCCTTTCCTCGCGGAACTCAGTGTTGGGCACTGAGCTCCAGACCTTCATCCGAGTACCTCACCCCAGGCTAAAGGTGCCTGGGATGGAACACGGCCTCCGGACGTCCTCTAGGCCTAGGCCGCCTAGAGGACCGACACGAACCACCGCCCTCAGGCTGAAGGTGCCTGGGACTCGACCCCGTGACAAAGATGGCCGGCCCTTTATACCCTCTCCCAGCAAGCACGGCGGGTTCCCCGCCCCACCATACCGCTGCCGAGGGAGGACAAAAAGGAGGCACGGCACACAGCAATGGTTCAACCCCAGCCCAGGGCGACAGCACCACCTGCTGGGCCGCAAGGAGCTGAACATCGCTGGTGTCTCTGCGAGTTTTAAATAGAGAGAAAAGTGTATACCCGCTACACTATTATTTATGGTATTGAGATATGAGCATGCACTACAGACCAGTGTTAAAGGTTTTTTTTTTTTTTAAATAACAAACATGTTATACTTACCTCCACTGTGCATCTCGTTTTGCACAGAGTGGCCCCGAACCTGGTCTTCTGGGGTCCCTCGGCGGCTGTCTCAGCTCTTCCCCGCAAGAACTCACCACCTATATGCGAGTGAGCTCACATGGTCCTTGCGGGCGCGCTCCAGTGATACAGCCGGTGGCTATAGCCGCTCACTGTATCACTCGGCCCCGCACCCCGGCGCGGCGCATCATTGGATGTGATTGACAGCAGCGCGAGACCTATGGCTGCACTGCTTTCAATCCATCCTGTGTAGCCAATTAACGGCCAGGCTCAGAAACGGGGAGGATGACGGGGTCGAGCGCGGGATGAATACATCTTGAAACCCTAGTCTGCTTTGAAATTGTTGTCTGGGAGAAACCTTGTTGATGCAGTATAACTACCTTGTGTCTTGTTGCTGTGCTCAGTCCTGCCATAGTGTATGACCTGTGACATGAAACTGTCTTCTAAAAACTCACCTTAGTAGCAGAGTTTTGCTGTTTCTTTAAGCCTCCTGCACAGCTGTTCCTATTTCAACCTACATATGTAATTGATGATCATTAGCCCCTGCTTGTTATAACTAGATAATCATACACCTGACTCTAATCCTACAAAATCACTGTGTTTGTGCAAGTGTATAAAGTATGGAGGTGTATGAATTGATGCTGGTTTGAAGCCAAAGGGTAGTCACACCAAATATTGATTTGATTTAGATTTTTCTTCTGTTCGGTCACTTTGCATTTTGTAAATTGATAAAAAAAGAAACAATTAAAATATATATTTTTAACACATTCTTACTTTACAGCATTTCTTCTTACCGGTCTAAAACATTTGCACAGTCCTGTACATGTTCATAACCATGTTTAGCCATGTGCTTGGCTAGAGAGAGGGCAATTATAGAGACCTTTTGCTGCAGCTGCTTGGTGTGCCTATTCAAGACCCTTATGTTGGCTTTCAATGCCATTCAGCATCCATCCAGCAGAGAGAGCAGGAAATGTATTCTGGGAAAAGGACTTTCCATAAGAGTAAATGGAGTGATTCCCTACAACTTGAAAATATAGACTCGACTTACAAGGAAGGGAAAAAGCAGTTTTCTCTAGGGATTTAGAGGAGAAAACTTCCCCTTGCTGGAGGGGACTGCAGAAGGTACTGTATATCTTGGCTGTTGTGTGTGTACTCATTGTCTGCAGTGTGAGATCTGCAGTGCTGAGGACTAGAGTGCTGAGGCCTGGAATCACCCTGAGCTCAGAGCCACAACAATTGCTGACAGGCAAGCATCCAGATCGGTGTTCGCTGTGTGTCTGGAACTGATAAGCAGCGGAGTGTGGTTTGCTTTTTGTAAGAGAGGGACTGACCATCCATCTAGTAGCCTTGAATCACTGTATGTAGAGTTTTAAAGGGGATGGTAAAGATGTGCACCAACTTAAAGACTGGGCCCCCTCTACAACCAGGGTGAAGATTGCAAAACAGGAGCCATATACTTACCAACTGTTCCACAGGGACCTTGAACTTGGCTACAGATAGTCAGAGGTATCTCTCCTGGGTTATATGTATAGATAGCAGTACATATACAGAGTGTACTTTGAGACTTTTTCCCTTTTATTGGTTGAACTGAATGAACTTGTGTCTTTTTTCAACCAGACTAACTATGTAACCATGTAACCTTTACTGACTATTAACTGCAGAGGAACTACTGTGGGATTTTTCATTACTGTTGATACTATTCATTACTGATGCTGTTTATTGCTAGGTTAATCTTGCTTTAATAGTGCTGTGATTTAGACTAAACTGTTATGCTATAACCTAGCATCTACGTCAGCTTACTGTGAGCAAATGGTTTGTTTTACGTGCTCATTGATATTTGTGCATTGCTTTTTACTTTTTCTGTGTGACAATATACTCACAATTACACAATTAAGCAATCTGGTGCTTATTTCCTGATACCCTAACAAAGTTCTGTGTAGGATACTGATACTTGTGATCACATAGGCATTTTCAGCAACCAATTACTCAACTAGGTGTATCAGAGGGGTTGAAGCTGTTCCTAAAGTCATGACAAAAAACAGAGAACCTTACCTAGTATACTAAGTGGCTCATCCAGGGGTAAGAGCTACACATGCCTAATCTGTTCATTCATACCACCTTTTATTAAACGTTGTTGAAAAACACAGACCTTTACAAAGCTTAACAGGATAAGGTTCCTTATTATTAAGTAAAAATTTCTAATATCCAACAGCTTTTTCTCCTTTTTTTCCCCAACATTTTACCTACAGTATTTGAAATCCATCCAATATAAAAATTTATAAAAATCGTTTGTTACTAAATTAATACATGAATGAAAACATTTGGTTGCTGCTATAGGCTTTTTAATTTCTTTGTTTTCACTCATATATGTCAAAACATTTCCAGATTAATCCAAATAATGTGACGGCAGCTCTTTGTTCATCAAGCAAGTCACAGATCCACTTGGATTAGTGATCCTGGTATTAATCACAGTTTCTGCATTTATATCACATATCCACTTGATTCACTAATCCCATTGTTAATAATGTTTTTTTTCACATGTATTGCAGACTTAACATGATATTGATCCTACGTTCCAGCTCACCAATCTCACAGTTTTTTTTTTTTCTTCTTACCCTTGCTTCTGTATTAACCACTTGCCGCCCACCCACAGTACAATTACTGCAGGCGAACGGCAGGTCCAGGCTAAGCAACATACAGGTACATCTCGCTTACTTCCTGTTTTTCAGGTGCGCTGTAAGCGCTCCACTGATCTATGCTGTGATTTGCCTCAGTACGAGTCTGTCAGCAGGTTACAGCCAATGATTTTAGCTGTATACCTGCTGAAAGGTTGTGGCCAATCACAGCATAGACCTCTGTGCATTTGTAAATAGAACACGCAGGATGTGGCCAGTTTCTTCCTCCCTGAGCTCTATTTGTTCAGGGAGAGAAGGCAGACAGATTTTGTGTGAGTACAAGCAGCACATGTTCACTTGCATACACATTTACAGAATACAGAATATTTTATTTATCCTAAAGGGAAATTGGGTAATTGTTACAACACAGACACACTTGTAACACCAAATAACAAAAATAAAACTACACTACAAATAAAACATCCATACAATTAAAATACAGCATAGAAAAAATAACACAGATTAAAATTACAGACAGTCAAACTACCAAATACAAATAATACACCACTTTCTCTAACACCATCCCAAATAATAACACAATACCAACATACTATAAAAATAACACAAAATCCTGATCATAAACCAGAATTAAATCTTCACCTCCAGGCCTCACAGAAAATAATTATATATCTTGATCACCACAGGCAAAAATTCTTTCCCATGTCGCTCTGTGGTGCATTGTGGTGTAACAATCTGTCACTGATGGCCCTCCGCAGACTGACCAGCATATTGTGGAGTGGGTGGGAGGAGTTGTCCAAGATTGAACGTAACTCGAACAACATTCTCCTCTCCATCACTGTTGTAAAAGACTCCAATTTCAGATTGAAGTGGAGCAACTAGCAGATGGCACACATAGTGGGCAACATGGGAACATCATAGGGAAGGATGCGTAGGGACCAGAGAGAGAACCAAGCAGCAGAGGATCGGCAAAGTTGTGGAACCTGGAGCAGAAGAAACTAGAAAGTGTGGTGCACAGAATGGGAGCAATATAGCAGGAGGTAAGTGGGGTCCCGAGAGATAGAGGAGGATCAGCAAACCAGAGGACCAGCAGATCTGGGGGTTAGTAATGAGCAGGGGATCAACAGAGCTGGGGGTTACTAGTGAGTGGGGGATCGGCAGAGCTGGGGGTTACTAGTGAGTGGGGGATCGGCAGAGCTGGGGGTTACTAGTGAGTGGGGGATCGGCAGAGCTGGGGGTTACTAGTGAGTGGGGGATCAACAGAGCTGGGGGTTACTAGTGAGCTGGGGATCAGCAGAGCTTGGAGTTACTAGTGAGTGGGGGATCGGCAGAGCTGGGGGTTACTACTGAGTGGGGCATATGTAGTGCTAGGGGTAACTAAGCAGGGGATCTGCTGAACAAAATAACTAATAAGCTGGAGATATGCTAAAAGAGGGTACCAATGAGCTGGGAATTTGCTGAGTGGGGGTACTACTGAACTGAGGTTCTACTGGGCCCCTTTAAAATAAATAGAGAATCAAAACACACACAGGATATTTGCTAAGCTTCAAAAAAACATAATTGAAGCACCACAGAGGCATCACCTAAACATCACAGAAGCATCAAAAACACATATAAAAAAAGCATGTTGAAGCAGTAGGCGCTTAAATGTGTGTTGAAGTTGAAGCAAGTGTAAATTAGCCCTTGGGACATGTTTACACTTGCTTCAAAATGTGACTTCGGACACGCTTTTTTAAAGCGCTCTGAATGCCAAACAAAGCCCCTGTCGCTAAATAAAAGAGTTAATAAAACAAAAAACCCCCTAGGAGGTGGGACTTTAAAAGTGACTGAAAAACACACATCAGAGTATGTTGAAAATATATAGATTTTAATAAATAGTTACAAAAGGACAAATTTGATGTAGATCACATGGATTATGCAAATCCAAACTGGAAATTAACATGATACAAAAAGAAAAAATTGAAACATATATTATTATTTGTCAGACCCGACAGCTGTTTCGGTTATACCCTTCCTCGGGGGATTTGCAGACAAAAGATTTTCAGATATTATAGACAAACAGATTAGTAATTTGTCAAAAGAGGGTCAGCATTCAATACACCAAGGGACTACACGCACGGCAGAGAACACAGGGTGAGGCACAGGGTCGCACCCCACCTGTGTGGGGAGTTCCAAGATGAAAGGGATCCAGTAGACCTCAAACGAGGGTCTCCAGGTGGAGACACGCAGGGAAATCAGGAGAAGCTCAAAAGAGTCCCCCAAGGCAGCTCTCAGTATAGCGAAATATTCCAAATAAAAAAGGTATCAGGTAGGCAAAAGGAACTGCTTCAAAAATAGAGAGGGTGTCCTCAACAAACCATTTGCATTGAATGTACATTAATTATGGCCGTGAAGCAAATCTATGTGTGGTTCCAATCTTCTAGTTTGAATTCTGTATGGACATTGAGAGCTGCTGAGATCCCTGCGTATGATGCCTCATGACATGAGGCATCATACGCAGGGATCTCAGCAGCTCTCAATGTCCATACAGAATTCAAACTAGAAGATTGGAACCACACATAGATTTGCTTCACGGCCATAATTAATGTACATTCAATGCAAATGGTTTGTTGAGGACACCCTCTCTATTTTTGAAGCAGTTCCTTTTGCCTACCTGATACCTTTTTTATTTGGAATATTTCGCTATACTGAGAGCTGCCTTGGGGGACTCTTTTGAGCTTCTCCTGATTTCCCTGCGTGTCTCCACCTGGAGACCCTCGTTTGAGGTCTACTGGATCCCTTTCATCTTGGAACTCCCCACACAGGTGGGGTGCGACCCTGTGCCTCACCCTGTGTTCTCTGCCGTGCGTGTAGTCCCTTGGTGTATTGAATGCTGACCCTCTTTTGACAAATTACTAATCTGTTTGTCTATAATATCTGAAAATCTTTTGTCTGCAAATCCCTCGAGGAAGGGTATAACCGAAACAGCTGTCGGGTCTGACAAATAATAATATATGTTTCAATTTTTTATTTTTGTATCATGTTAATTTCCAGTTTGGATTTGCATAATCCATGTGATCTACATCAAATTTGTCCTTTTGTAACTATTTATTAAAATCTATATATTTTCAACATACTCTGATGTGTGTTTTTCAGTCACTTTTAAAGTCCCACCTCCTAGGGTTTTTTTTGTTTTATTTACTTATTTTTGGGATGTGGTGACTGTTAAACAAATACAATCTTGCAGATGTCGGTCCTCTTTGTGTCCTAAATAAAAGAGTTAGCTTACAGTCCTGTTTACACGCTGCTTTTGTTTTGCTTCAAATATTATACCCCATGTCGCTTTCTAGGTGCTTCAAAGCGTCTCCAAAGCCTCCATAGAAGTCTATGACAAAGCTCGCCCTTAAGAACCTGCAGCTTTTGAGAGGCTTTTATTCAGCTTTAGCTTCACTTTGTTTTGGAGGTATTGTGTCTTCATCTGAATGTCTTTATACCACACAAATGTTTTTATACCCCAATGTGCTAAGACCCACTTGTTGACTGTGTGTGCCGGTTACTTAAGATACACCTCTTTAGTAGACATGTGCATTCGTTTTCGTCCGAATGCATTTTCGTCCAAATTTCAGGTATTTTCGTTATCGTTTTAACAAACGAAAACGAAAGCACAGAATACGAAAACCGAAAGATCCGACATAAACAAATGCTTTATTTTCGTTTTCGTTGCGACAACAGTTCGATATAGATAGGAGATTCGACACGACGCTAACAATAACAATCTGTATCTATCGAACCTGTGGTCGAATGTGCCTAACCTTAACTTCCAAGATTAATCTACATAGAGAGAAAAGATTTGACATAGAGAGAAAAGATTTGACATAGAGAGAAAGGATTCGACATTATAGAGAGAATAGATTCGACATTATAGAGAAACGATTTGACATTATAGAGAGAAAAGATTCGATATAGGGAAAAAAGATAATTCGCTGCTGGAATTGGGTGGGGGAAGTAAAATAAAAATAATGATGATGATGAATGTTATTGGCTGATTGTAACCAAAGAGGAGGAGCAGTAAAATAGCTAGAACTAAGTACACATGTACAGCCAACTTACTTTCACTTACGATTGCTAGCAGAGAGAGACACACACGCTGAATCATTTCAGAAGACAGTTAATCTTGCTGGTCCGTTTTTCAGAGAACCTGAATTATTAGCAATTAAGCATAAGCACAAGCTACAGATCAAGTTCACTTTTTCATAATAATCTGCTGCTATTGTGTTAGTGTTGTGAACTACTAGTGAACTTGCTAGTATTGTGATAGCCTCAGAGGCTGCCCGTGTTGTGGAGGGGGAGGGGGTTTATTATTATAGATTCTATATTATAGATTGAGATTCTATATAAGTTCTATATACCCTATCTTGTTACCTGTCTGATCAGTGATCACTA
Source organism: Rana muscosa (assembly GCA_029206835.1). Classification (NCBI taxonomy): domain Eukaryota; kingdom Metazoa; phylum Chordata; class Amphibia; order Anura; family Ranidae; genus Rana; species Rana muscosa. Next base: position 138,933,968 of record CM055119.1, read on the forward strand.
TCACCAGTCCATTTTCTATTTGAACTATATACAGCAACAGCAATGTACCATTCTATGAGAAAAGTGAAGGCAGGTAGAGGTAATGGTCGCGGTCGTGGTGGACGCCTTGCTAAAAAAAGTGGCAAGGTCTCTGCTACTAGTGTCTCTGACACTTCTGCCACCACAAACATGCTATCCACAACAGTGGATGTCACCACCACTGCCACCAGCAAAGCTAGTTCCACCACCACCAGTTCTACTATTAGTTTTCCTCCTGCCAGACCACCAACATCTGCTGCCGCTTCCACTGCCAGTGCAGCGCCTTCTTCTACAGGTGTCATGGCTTCCTATTTTTATGGGATAGGCAAGAAACATAGTATAAAACAAGTGGAGTTGCCGATACAATCACCACCACCAATGACACTGCCAGTGCCACTGCCCAGCTCCCCAAAGAAGCAATTGAGGGAGACATCAGCAGAGACAGAGTGTGAGACGTTTTCTTCATTGCCCCAAGAGAATGATTTTGAATGTGATGCTCCTCTTTCCCCAACCACTGCAGACGTTTTATACAGTCTTACCCCACAAGAGTTATAGCATGACTTAGAGAAAGTGCAAGAGGGATTTTCTGTGAGGAGTAGGACAGGGAGCAGTTCACTTTTTTCATCTGCTGCTAACTCCCCTTCTCCCTCTGTTATTATAGAGGAAGAATCCTGTGATAACACCGACCTCCCCAGCACCCCTGCCATTAGCACTAGTTCACCAAGTGTAACTGTAGTGGCAACAGCTTCCACCACTGGTGTGCTACCTGCTGCAGCTATATCAGCCCATACTAGAGATCAACAGGGTCAAGGGGCTTCATCCCGCCGCAGCAACGTTTGGAAATACTTTCAAACATTGGAAGGCGGGTTCTTTGCAAAGTGCAAATTGTGTGGGAAGCAAGTGAGTAGGGGTAAAAAGTTGGGACATTTAACCAATGCTGGTATGAACCTACACATTAAAAATTACCACCACTCTACTTTACTGCGGGCATAGGCAGAAAAAGAAGATGGTAGCACAGGAAGCAGCATAACGGACTCTGACTGTACTGGTGGTACCTCTTCAACCACACCACTTACTCAGAGCACAGCCAATAGAGAGGGTTCATTTAAGACAAGCCGTCCACGTGCAGTAGTTCCACTGCAGACCCAATCAGGCTCCTCATCCTCCCAAGGACATCATCAGCCTACCCTAGATAGTTTTGTTGGCTTTAGTTCCAAGGGCATGTCAAAACAGCAGGCCAACAAGATCACCCGCCTCATTGGCCAATTCATTGCTGTTGGAGGAGCCTCTTTTCGCATGATTGAAGGGGAGCCGTTTAAACAGCTCATGCATGCCCTTGCTCCACGATACATTGTTCCTGCACGAGCAACTTTCAGCAGAAAGATTATTCCAGCACTATACCATTCGTGCGTTGCAGTATTGAAGGAAAAAATGGCCAAAGCCGAGGGTCAGACAATTCATTTGACCACTGATTTGTGGACAGCTCCCAGCGGTCAACACGCTTTCCTGTCTTTGACTGCACACTGGTGGCAGGCCACTGTGCCTGTTGGTGGTGGCACTAGTGTAAGTGTTCAAACTTCATCAGGACGGTCTGCAGCGCAAGACCAGCAGGGTTATCAAGCTTTCCTGCTCCACACAGAAGTCCGTGATGACAAACACAGCTCTGCCAACATATTGCGAGCAATTAGATCAATGTTGGCCAATTGGTTTGGAGAGCTGGCAGTCACCAATGTTTCTGTTGGGTTCATAGTGACAGACGGAGGTTCAAACATGGTTAAAGCGCTCCAAGATGGATCTTTTGTCGGTGTCCGCTGTTCTGCACACATACTGCATTTAGTGGTCAAGGGTGCAATCCCAGTGGAGAAAAACAACAAGATTGCTCAAATCTTGGACCTTTGCAGGAAGATTGCAGGGCATTTCCACCGCAGTGTAGGGGCTAGTCAACTGTTGAGGGAGGAGCAAGAACAATCAGGGCTCCCCATACATCGACTGAAACAAGATGTCAGCACCCGGTGGAACTATACCCTGGAAATGCTGGAACGCATTTTGGAGCAAAAGACAGCCATCCACAATCTATCATCCCGCCACAGCATTGGGATTGATTCCACACTGGGACGTGATGACTGGTGTATAATTGGGCAGCTCGTTTCTGTCTTAAAACCCTTTCGGAATGTGACGGAAAACTTGAGTCAGAGCAATGCCAGCCTAGGACAGGTCATACCCTTGTTTACCTATCTCATAGATAAGATGGGATCGTTCCTAGAAAACAGTGAGCCTCTTTGTGGCAGCCCACTTCATGCCGATGTAGCGTCTTTCATCAGAAAACTACAAGCCAACTTAAAAGATTGGCTAAATGATCGTGTCCGCAAAAGCCCTGAACTCATGCTGGCTTCCCTATGTGATCCCAGGATCAAAGGTAAACTGGCACTCAGAGACAACAGCCTCTCCTACTGGAAAGAAAAATTGATTGAAAGGTTCCGTAATTTGCAGCAACAGAGATGTATGCCGGATGAGGCCAGTTTGGAAGATTCACCTGCCATGTCTGCTATTCCAAGACCTGGCACCATCACTCAAAAACAACCAAGTGGAGCATCTGCATGTTGGGTAGAGGCACTTGACAATATGGTGGATGCAGGTCAAGCAGCAGGTAATCGAGAAGAGAGCAGTGCCTCTGAAATGGTCAGGGCCTACCTATATGAAGCACCTTTGCTTCCTTCAGAGGACCCTTTGACCTATTGGGATAGTAAGAAAAGTTTGTGGCCTGGTCTTTGTCTGGTTGCCCAGCAACTACTATCCTGTCCTCCAACCACTGTGCAAAGTGAGAGAGTTTTCTCTATTACTGGGAACATCCTTAACCACTTAAGCCCCGGACCATTTGGTAGCTAAAGGACCAGAGGTGAATTCAGAATTTTGCACTGCGCTGTTTAACTGTAAATTGCGCAGACATGCAATGTTGTACCCAAACGAAATTTGCGTCCTTTTCTTCCCACAAATAGAGCTTTCTTTTAATGGTATTTGATTGCCTCTGCGATTTTTATTTTTTGCGATATAAATGGAAAAAGACCGAAAATTTTGAAAAAAAATTATATTTTCTACTTTTTGTTATAAGAAAAATCGAATAAACTCAATTTTAGTCATACATTTAGGCCAAAATGTATTCAGCCACATGTCTTTAGTAAAAAAAATGTCAATAAGCGTATATTTATTGGTTTGCACAAAAGTTATAGCGTTTACAAACTAGGGTACATTTTCTGGAATTTACACAGCTTTAAATTTATGACTGCCTATCTCATTTCTTGAGGTGCTAAAATGGCAGGGCAGTACAAAACCCCCCCAAATGACCCCATTTTAGAAAGTAGACACCCCAAGGAAATTGCTGAGAGGCATGTTGAGCCCATTGAATATTTTTTTTTTTTTGTCCCAAGTGATTGAATAATGACAAAAAAAAAAAAAAAAATTACTAAAAGTTGTCACTAAATGATATATTGCTCACACATGCCATGGTTATATGTGGAATTGCACCCCAAAATACATTCTGCTGCTTCTCCTGAGTACGGGGATACCACATGTGTGGGACTTTTTAGGAGCCTAGCCACGTACGGAACCCCGGAACCCAAGCACCGCCTTCAGGATTTCTAAGTGTGTACATTTTGGATTTCACTCCTCACTACCTATCACAGTTTTGAAGGCCATAAAATGCCAAAATAGCACAAAACCCCCCCAAATGACCCCATTTTAGAAAGTAGACACCCCAAGGAAATTGCTGAGAGGCCTGTTGAGCCCATTGAATATTTTTTTTTTGTCCCAAGTGATTGAATAATGACAAAAAAAAAAATTACAAAAAGTTGTCACTAAATGATATATTGCTCACACATGCCATGGTTATATGTGGAATTGCACCCCAAAATAAATTTTGCTGCTTCTCCTGAGTACGGGGATACCACATGTGTGGGACTTTTTAGGAGCCTAGCCGCGTACGGGACCCCGAAAACCAATCACCGCCTTCAGGATTTCTAGGCACAAATTTTTGATTTGACTCCTCACTACCTATCACAGTTTCGAAGGCCATAAAATGCCAAAATAGCACAAAACCCCCCCAAATGACCCCATTTTGGAAAGTAGACACCCCAAGCTGTTTGCTGAGAGGCATGGTGAGTATTTTACAGCTCTCATTTGTTTTTGAAAATGAAGAAAGAAAAATTTTTTTTTCTTTTTTTTTTTCAATTTTCAAAACTTTGTGACAAAAAGCGAGATCTGCAAAATACTCACAATACCTCTCAGCAAATAGCTTGGGGTGTCTACTTTCCAAAATGGGGTCATTTGGGGTTTTTTTGTGCCATCTGGGCATTCCATGGCCTCCGAAACTGTGATAGGCAGTGAGAAGTGAAATCAAAAATTTACACCCTTAGAAAACCTGAAGGCGGTGATTGGTTTTTGGGGTCCCGTACGCGGCTAGGCTCCCAAAAAGTCTCACACATGTGGTATCCCCGTACTCAGGAGAAGCAACAGAATGTATTTTGGGGTGTAATTCCACATATGTCCATGGCATGTTTGAGCAATATATCATTTAGTGACAACTTTGTGCAAAAAAAAAAAAAAAAATTGTCTTTTTTCCGCAACTTGTGTCAACATATAAAATATTCCATGGACTCGACATGCCTCTCAGTATATAGCTTGGGGTGTCTACTTTCCAAAATGGGGTCATTTGGGGGGGTTTGAACTGTTCTGGCATTTTATACACAACATTAGGAAGCTTACATCCACTCTTCTAACCACTTGAAGACAAAGCCCTTTTTGACACTTTTTGTTTACATGAAAACATATTTTTTTTTGCAAGAAAATTATGTTGAACCCCCAAACATTATATATATTTTTAAAGCAAAGGCCCTACAGAATAAAATGGTGGGTGTTGCATTTTTTTTTTCTACACAGTATTTGCGCAGCGATTTTTCAAACGCATTTTTTGGGGAAAAAATACACTTTTTTTAATTTTAATGCACTAAAACACACTATATTGCCCAAATGTTTGATGAAATAAAAAAGATGATCTTAGGCCGAGTACATAGATACCAAACATGACATGCTTTAAAATTTCACACAAACGCGCATTGGCGACAAACTACATACATTTTTAAAAGCCTTTAAAAGCCTTTACAGATTACCCCGTTAGATTTACAGAGGAGGTCTACTGCTAAAATTACTGCCCTCGATCTGACCTTCGCGGTGATACCTCACATGCATGGTGCAATTGCTGTTTACATATGACGCCAGACCGACGCTTGCGTTCGCCATTGGGCAAGAGCAGGGCAGGACAGGGGTGCTTTTTTTTTTTTTTTATTATTCATTTTGCTTTTTTGTTTTATTTTTAAACTGTTGCTTCCATATTTATTTATTTTTTATCATTTTTATTGTTATCTCAGGGAATGTAAATATCCCCTATGATAGCTATAGGTAATGACAGGTACTCTTTTTTGAAAAAACTGGGGTCTATTGGACCCTAGATCTTTCCTCTGCCCTCAAAGCATCTGACCACACCAAGATCGGTGTGATAAAATGCTTTCCCAATTTCCCAATGGCGCTTTTTATATCCGGGGGGGGACATTCCTTCCCACTGCTTGTAAAAGCAGTCCAGAGGCTAATTAGCCACTAGGATTGCTTTTACATGAAAGCCGGCCGCTGGCTGAAAAGAATGATACCAAGATGATACCTAAACCCGCAGGCATCATTCTGGTATAAACATTCAAAGTCCAGCAACATACCAGTACGTTGCTGGTCCTTGTTGGACATGTATTGTAATCTTTTTTTTCATGCAGCCTGTTGGCTGAACGAAAAAAAAAGATTGATCGGTGGGTATGCCCACCAGTAGAATACCGCCCTTCATCCACCCACTTCTAATGATGGGCATACATGCACCATTTATATATGCCGAAGCATGGGGGCATCTTCCCGCAAAAGTTATGCCGCGTACACATGGTCAGACTTTTCCACGGGCATGCCTCCGTCGGAATTTCGACCGTATGTACGCGGCATTAGGAGCAAAATCGCTCCTCCGCCCCTGCTGCCCCAATGCTTCGGCATATATGCTTTTTTTTTTTTAACTGTGGTGGTGAAATCACCTCCTACAGCACTGGAGTCGCAGGGATCAGGCCTGTCTCTGCGAACGCTGCAGTTATATGTGTTGTGTTTTGCAAGTGACAGTGATCGATCGATACTGCACTTGGGTGGCCTGGGCTGGACGGAGGGGCAAAACGCAGGTGCTAGCAGGTATCTGGGCTGATCCCGCTAACACTGCCTTTTTGGGAACCCTAAACTGCTGGGGACGCTAGTATAGATCTGATCAGATCAGATATTGATCTGTTCAGATACTATACCACTAAGGGGGGTGTATGCTTCACGCGTGGGTGTTAGCGTTACTGGCACTAACCTGACGCTGCCTGGGGTGTGACGCAGACCCTCTCTGACGCTAAAACCTAATTGATATCACCCGCTGGGCGATCAGGGGGTTAAACCTTTATTGGGTTATATATACGGCGGGTGCCCTGACACTATAAAAAGCAAACTAACTAACCAGCGTCACCCGTAACACTTATATGATGATCACTGGTGAAAGGGTTAACTAGGGACAATTAGGGGGTTAAAACCTTTATTAGGTAATATATGGGGGTACCTGACGCTATATAAAAACCTGACAGCGAACCTAAAAAAAATTACTGGCTACCGATCTGCATCACCGACACTAAGACAACGATCATAAAAACGATCGCTTAGCGACAGTGGTGATAGGGGGTGAAAGGGTTACCTGGGGGGCGATCAGGGGGTTAAACCTTTATTAGATAATATATGGGGGACCTGACGCTATAAAAACCTGCGGCGAACCTAAAAAAAATTACTGGCTACCGATCTGCATCACCGACGCTAAGACAGCGATCAGAAAAATGATCGCTTAGCGACAGTGGTGATAGGGGGTGAAAGGGTTACCTGGGGGGCGATCAAGGGGGTTAAACCTTTATTAGGTAATATATTGGGGTACCTGACGCTATAAAAACCTGCGGCGAACCTAAAAAAAATTACTGGCTACCGATCTGCATCACCGACGCTAAGACAGCGATCAGAAAAATTATCGCTTAGTGACAGTGGTGATAGGGGGTGAAAGGGTTACCTGGGGGGCGATCAAGGGGGTGTGAGGGGGTTAGCTCGGCAGCGGGTGTGTGTGACCCCCGGGATGGGCTCCCCACACAAAACAGGCCCAGCAAACGGAGGTTGTGGTTTTCAAAATCAAAAAGGTGCGGTTTATTTTCTATTTACAGTGACAAAACACAGCAAAGCAAAAGAAACATAAACAAAATAAATCCTGGTCAAGTTGACCTCTGACTAAACATACAGGTTTCCTAACTAACAACTGGGATCAGCCTAGTGCTGTCCTAGTCCCTAAGTCCCTGGTTTTAAATGTCCAAGCAAATAGCCACACAGGCTTTGTCTCACCGCACAGGGGTTCACTCTCCCTAGACAGTCCACACAGGTCTGGTTCCAGGCATGAGCTAACATCTAATGAAGCTGGGAGTTCTTATAGAGGCCTAAATGAGCTGACAAGCTTCAGCTGGTCTCATCAACTCCCTGTCTGCACGACGCCCCACACTCTCCCTAGACATATGAGTCATCCATGAGCCCACTAGCCTTAGCTGGGCTTATACAACTCTCCACCTAGTTGTATAAGTCGGCGTAAAGCCTGAATCTGGGCGAAATATATCTACCCCCCTGGATGCAACCAGGTGACTTTACCTTCCTGCTGTCACATACCCCCCCTCTTGTTTTAACCTCGGGGTTGGAACACCAGCAATCAGGCATTCATGTACTCGAGACAAAGCATCCACATTCCCCATTTGAACGCCAGGGCGATGCTTTACTGTGAAGTTGAATTCCTGGAGGGCCAGGAACCACCTATTCACTCTTCTATTTGTTTCCTTGTTTTGAGCCATCCACTTTAACGGAGCGTGATCCGTAACCATGTCAAAGTGCCTACCTAGCAGGTAGTACCGAAGGGAATCTAGAGCCCACTTCACCGCTAAACACTCCTTTTCAACGGTGGCGTAATTTACCTCATGGGACTTCAACTTCCTGCTGAGGTAAATGACTGGGTGCTCTTCCCCGTTCCAGACCTGGGACAATACTGCTCCTAACCCCACACCTGACGCATCACTTTGTACGACAAAGTCTTTAGAGAAGTCGGGTGAGTACAACACTGGCTGGCTACATAAGGCTTGTTTCAAGAATTGGAATGCTGCCTCAGCCTCGGGGGTCCATTTAATCATGACCGACCCTTTCCCCTTCGTCAGGTTGGTTAGGGGCACAGCCTTAGAAGCAAAGTGGGGAATGAATCGCCGATAATACCCAGCGATTCCCAGAAAGGCTCGTACCTGCTTCTTGCTGTTGGGACGTGGCCAACTCTGGATGGCCTCGACTTTGTTGAGTTGGGGTTTTATTACTCCCCTCCCAATGGTGTACCCAAGATATTTGGCCTCCTCCTGCCCAATGGTACACTTCTTGGGGTTAGCCGTAAACCCCGCTTCCCGAACAGAGTCCAGGACTGCTTGCACTTTTGGCAGATGTGAGGCCCAATCTGTGCTATGGACAATTACGTCATCCAGGTAAGCCGCAGCATACTTCCGATGGGGCCTCAGCATCTGGTCCATTTTCCGCTGGAATGTGGCCGGCGCATTCTGTAACCCGAACGGCATTCTTTTATATTGGAACGCCCCGTCTGGGGTTACAAATGCGGTTTTCTCTTTGGCCGACTTGGCCAGGGGGATTTGCCAATACCCTTTTGTGAGGTCAAGAGTCGTCATGTATCGGGCTGTTCCCAGCCGGTCGATCAACTCATCTATACGTGGCATGGGGTAGGTGTCAAATTTTGTAACTTTGTTCAACTGACGAAAATCGTTACAAAATCGCCAGCTCCCATCCGGTTTAGGCACCAACACGATGGGACTAGACCAATCACTTTGGGACTCCTCTATCACCCCTAAGTTCAGCATTTTCTGTACTTCCTCCCGTATTGCCTCCCGTCGGGCCTCTGGGATCCGATAGGGTTTTAACTTCACCCTTTCACCGGGCGGGGTAATGATGTCATGCTCTACCCCAGATGTTTGTCCCGGCAGCTCAGAGAATACCTCCTTGTTGCGAAGCACAAACTCCTTAACCTCCTGTTGTTGGGGTTGTGACAAGGTGGCTGCTATTCCAACCTCAGGAATCACGCAACCAGTTTGAGCTGGTGACCAAGTGTCTGCGACTAGGGACTCTCTATCCCTCCAGGCTTTCAACAGATTAACGTGATAGATCTGTTCGGGCTTTCGCCTTCCTGGTTGTCTGACCTTGTAATTCACTTCGCTCACTTTTTCCATTATCTCGTAGGGGCCTTGCCATTTGGCAAGGAATTTACTTTCAACCGTAGGGACAAGTACCAGTATCCTATCCCCCAGGGAAAAGGTACGGGTCTTGGCTCCACGGTTGTACACTCTCTGCTGTGCTAACTGCGCTTGGGCCAAATGTTCCTTCACGATGGGCATTACCTGTGCAATTCGGTCTTGCATCAGGGCGACATGCTCAATCACACTCCTGTGGGGAGAACTCTCACTTTCCCAAGTTTCCTTGGCAATATCCAACAGCCCTCTTGGGTGTCTCCCATACAGTAACTCAAAGGGGGAGAATCCCGTAGAGGATTGGGGCACCTCCCTAATAGCAAACATCAGATAAGGAAGTAGACAGTCCCAATCCTTTCCATCTCTATCCACCACTTTCTTCAACATTTGTTTTAGGGTTTTGTTGAATCTTTCAACCAGCCCATCGGTTTGGGGGTGATACACAGATGTACGTAATTGCGTCACTTTGAATAATTTACACAGCTCCTTCATAACCCGGGACATAAAGGGTGTACCTTGGTCCGTAAGCAGTTCTTTACAAATACCCACCCGGCTAAACACAAGAGATAGCTCTTTGGCTATGGTTTTGGCCGAGGTATTTCGGAGAGGGATCGCTTCTGGATAACGGGTGGCATAGTCCATTATAACTAATATGTACTGGTGCCCCCTAGCGGACTTGATTATAGGACCTACCAAATCCATGGCGATCCTCTCAAACGGGACCTCAATGATGGGTAGAGGGACCAGCGGGCTACGGAAATGTGGCATCGGGGCCGACCTCTGACACACAGGGCAGGAGGAACAATAATTTTCTACGTCCTTCATCACCCCCGGCCAATAGAATCTCTGTAATACCCTCTCTCGGGTTTTCTCTGTCCCCAGATGACCTCCAAGAATGTGCCCATGGGCCAACTCCAACACCAACTTCCTGTAAGGTTTGGGCACCACAAGCTGCTCAACGGTTTCTTCTGCCCTTTTTGCCACCCGATACAGTAGGTCCTTCTCTACGCTGAAGTATGGGTAAGTGCAGGTATTATCTGGGTTCACTAACTCGCCATCTATTTTCACTACGTTTTCCCGTGCCTTTATTAGGGCGGGGTCTTTCAACTGTTCTGTGGCAAAGTTTTCCCTGTGAACCTCAAGATCAGAAAACTCCACAGACGGTAGGTTTTCGTCTGAGGAGGTGGGCTCCTCTCCAGTTTCTTGAGTCTCCCCTGCCAATACTGATAAGGGAAATTCCGGAGAGTCCTCACCACTCTCAGGGGAGTTCTGGCTATCACATTCCTGGTACATAGGGGCACCAGTGAGGGGCTCAGGATCATCCCACAGTTCCCAGAACTTCGGAAAATCCCTTCCCACAATGGCGTCATGCGGTAACTGAGATACTAAGCCCACTGGATGAGAGAGGGTACCTTTGGGGGTCTCGAAACACACTGTAGTCACTGGATACTCTCGGGTGTCCCCATGCACACAAATAACAGCTACCTTGCTATTCCCAGAGACCTCTGTTTTAACTAACTCAGCCTTTATCAGGGTCACAAGGCTACCTGAATCCAGCAATACCACAACATTTCTACCATTAACACACATTTTGCATAAATGTTTCTCAGTTCCTCGAATGGCAGTGCATGCGACTGTCGCACACAGCGACTGACGTCTGCCCGTCAGAAAGTCACACTGCATGGGTTCCTCCACAACCGGGCAATTGGCTGCAATATGTCCCGCTTGCCGGCAGCGGTAGCAAACGATCCTTCTTGCCGCCTCTTGAGCCGCTGATTTCCCAGGCTGTTCTCGCCAAACTTGGGGTAGAGCTCCCACCCTCTCACTCTCTCCACCCTCACCCCTTGGAATCCTCTTATCTGCCCCTGGGGATGGTCTGGTCTTAGGGTGGAAAGTCCGAGTGTCTCTGGAAGAGGCCGTCAGGTTCTCTGTAGCCAAGTATTTCTCCACACGATCCACAAGACCATCGGCCGTCTCTGGGTCTCCATGGCTTACCCACTTTTGGATGGCAGTAGGAAGAGCTCTCAAAAACCGATCCATTACAACACGTTCCACAATCTTTGGTGCGGACAAAGTCTCTGGCTGTAGCCACTTTCTGCTCAGGTGAATGAGATCATACATTTGAGACCTGGGGGGTTTTCCAAGCTGGAAAGTCCAGTTATGCACACGCTGAGCCCGGACAGCCTGGGTGACACCCAGCCTTGCCAATATTTCAGCTTTTAGCATCACATAGTCTTTTGCTTGGTTAGGCTCTAGGTCATAGTAAGCTTTCTGCGATTCACCAGTTAACAGAGGAGCCACCAGTCCAGCCCACTGCTCCTCAGGCCACTTTTCTCTTTCAGCGGTCCTTTCAAATGTGGTCAAAAATACCTCTGGATCATCCTCTCCAGTCATTTTTGTCAATAAACGACTCACCCCAAAGGACGCGGTATTAGTGGGACGGCTTTCCTCACTGGTCTGCGGACGTTGCTGCATTACTGCTTCCATCTGTTGTTGTAGTCTCTGCTCTTGCTTCTGCAACAGGTCTATGAAGCGGGCCTCAGATTGCTGCTGGGCTCGTTGCTGAGCCTCCAGACTCTGTTGCAAAGTTGCGTTTGTCTGCTGCTGGGCTGCAAGGCTCTGTTGATGAGCTTGCTGCTGGGCTGCGAAGTTCTGTTGTTGAGCTGCAAGGCTCTGTTGATGAGCTGCAAGGCTCTTTTGCAAACCTGCATTTGTCTGCTGTTGATTGGCATTTGCTAGAGCCAGCTGCTTCAGTATCTCCTCCATGCTGGCTTAAAAAAAAACTGCCACTGGTTCTCCACCAACTGTGAGGGGGTTAGCTCGGCAGCGGGTGTGTGTGACCCCCGGGATGGGCTCCCCACACAAAACAGGCCCAGCAAACGGAGGTTGTGGTTTTCAAAATCAAAAAGGTGCGGTTTATTTTCTATTTACAGTGACAAAACACAGCAAAGCAAAAGAAACATAAACAAAATAAATCCTGGTCAAGTTGACCTCTGACTAAACATACAGGTTTCCTAACTAACAACTGGGATCAGCCTAGTGCTGTCCTAGTCCCTAAGTCCCTGGTTTTAAATGTCCAAGCAAATAGCCACACAGGCTTTGTCTCACCGCACAGGGGTTCACTCTCCCTAGACAGTCCACACAGGTCTGGTTCCAGGCATGAGCTAACATCTAATGAAGCTGGGAGTTCTTATAGAGGCCTAAATGAGCTGACAAGCTTCAGCTGGTCTCATCAACTCCCTGTCTGCACGACGCCCCACACTCTCCCTAGACATATGAGTCATCCATGAGCCCACTAGCCTTAGCTGGGCTTATACAACTCTCCACCTAGTTGTATAAGTCGGCGTAAAGCCTGAATCTGGGCGAAATATATCTACCCCCCTGGATGCAACCAGGTGACTTTACCTTCCTGCTGTCACAGGGGTTAAACCTTTATTAGGTAATATATGGGGGTACCCGACACTATAAAAACCTGCGGCGAACCTAAAAAAAATTACTGGCTACCGATCAGCATCGCCGACGCTAAAACATCGATCAGAAAAATTATCGCTTAGTGACAGTGGTGATAGGGGGTGAAAGGGTTACCTGGGGGGCGATCAAGGGGGTTAAACCTTTATTAGGTAATATATGGGGGTACCGGACGCTATAAAAACCTGCGGCGAACCTAAAAAAAATTACTGGCTACCGATCAGCATCACCGACGCTAAGACATCGATCAGAAAAATGATCGCTTAGTGACGGCGGTGCTAGGGGGTGAAAGGGTTATCTGGGGGGTGATCAGGGGGTTAAACCTTTATTAGGGGGGGTTAGGGGGCTACACTGGACCTAAAACTGAATGTACTGACACTTTTACAGTCACAAATGTCACTGATTGCAGTGATCACTAAATAAATGGTCACTGCAATCAGTGACACTGTGACTGGGGGCTGGGGGGTGATCTGGGGGGTGATCTGGGGGTGTCTGGGGGGGCGATTTATGTGCCTATGTGTCCTGGTGTCAGTGTAGTGTTGTGTGCACTAACCTGCATCTTCTCCTGTATGGCGCTCGGTATATGTGAGCGCCGCAGGAGAGATGACATCACTTCCTCCAGCCTGTGTAAACAGTACACAGGCAGGGGAAGCTCTCATTCGCCGGGAGCGATCGAGAGGGGGTGGCCGGAATCGAACGGCCGTTCCCTCATGCCGGATCACTCCCGAAGGTAAAACGACCGCTCACTGTAAAGAAGGGGGGTCCAATCGGTCCCCCCAACTATACAAAGGCAATCACGTACATATACGTGATTCTGCCTGTCGCTGCCATTCTGCCGACGTATATTTACAGTGGGCGGTCGTTAAGTGGTTAATCCACACCGTGCCCAACTGACACCCCATTTGATGGAACAAATAACTTTCCTGAAATTTAACCTCCCCAAGCTTGGTTACCCTACCCTTAACTTGTGAGACCTGAATCATTATCACCATGTGAAGATAGATGGGACTCAGAGGAACCATCCAAATGTTGAGGAAAATACATTTTTTTTTCTTACCACTTGACAATAGCAGTTGTCTTTAGTGTGACTCCAAGATTTAAATAGCATTATATTGTTTTAAGCAATCCAAATTTTTTCCTTTATTCCTTCCATCACCCTTTTTTGTAATGAGTGTTGTGTAGAGTGACTAGAGTGTGCGTGATTGTATGAATGAATGTTGTGTGAATGGACAGTAGCAAGGGTTGAAGCCTTGACGTGGCGCTACTGCTCACGTGTTGCTGTCTTTGTAAATACAAATAGCAACGTGTGCTAATTTAACCATTTTTGTATGATGGTCTGGAAATAAGAGACAATGATTAAAGATGACCTCAACAGCATGACAGTTCCTCTTGATGGAGAGACTGTCAACTCAAGGATCAGAATTTGTTACCAACACAACATAGAACAAAGAAGCATACAGCTGGAAACGTGATTCTATGCAAGATAGACTAGTTGGTCACTGCTGAACTGCATCCAGATGCCCAGGACCCCTCCCATTTGCCATCTCTGACCCTGGGGACACCAGGGCCCTCTCTGATCCTCCACCTGTTTCATGACCATCTGCAATTGTCCGAAGTCACCAGTGTGAGTAATCTACCCTGCTGCCATGTTACTCAAGCCCTGGAAATGATGACTGCCCTTTGAACTGTTGCCCCTTGTGATTGCGCTCGCCTGGGAACCTCTGTCCGGTTAACTGTTGCCCTCATGATTGCAAGCCTGCAACCTATGCCCTGTGAACTGTTGAGGACTGTATGGTTAACCCCTGCTGTTACTATCTGCTGTGTATTCTGTAGGGATGAGCTTCGTGTTCGAGTCGAACATACGTTTGACTCGAACATCGGCTATTCGATCGTTCGCCGAAGATAGAACGTTTTGGGCCGTTCGCGACAAATTCGAGTGACGCGAACGGCCCACAATACACTGCGCCATCGCAGCGCAATCCCGGCGCTGTGATTGGCCAAGTATGCACTGTGACCCCGCATGCTTGGCCAATCACAGCGCCGGCAGCGAGGAGAGCCATAATTGGCCACAGGCAGGATGCCTGTGGCCAATTATAGCTCAGGGGGGTTTAGTACACGCCCCACACTATAAAAGCCCGCCAGCGCGGCGGCCTTGTGTAGTGTGTTGGCGTGCAGGGAGAGAGAAGGATAGGCAGGGACAGTGTCAGTGATATTCTTTGCTAAACCTTGTGCATTTACAGTGTGTTGGTATACAGGGACAGAGAAGTATAGGCAGGGGACAGTGTCAGTGTCATTTTTGCTGAGCTTTCTGCACAATATACACCTGTATATCCGTCATTGCTGTTCTCAAATACAGGCATCTGCAGGAGTTAGTGGCACAGTATACACCTGTATATACCCGTCATTGCTGTTCTATAATAATACTGTTCAAAATTACAAACAGATTCTACTTGTTCAGAGTATATAGGGCCTTTTTTATTTTGTGTGCGGGGTTCCCCTTAATATCCATACAAGACCCAAAGGGGCTGGTAATGGGCTGGGGTAGGGGGGGGGGTGATGGGGTAGCCATGCCATTTTTCTTAAAGATTTTCATCCATATTACCGGGACCAGACATTACATTAAAGCCGCAAGCAGTTTTAAATGGCTTTTTTTCCTTTACAAATGTCATTTTGTGCAGGGACAGTTCTAAACACGGGAAACACATGCCACTTCACAGGCATACTTTAGACACCCCCCAGGTACGATATATAAAGCAATATTTGACTTTTTTTTTTTCACTTTATGCATCATTAAAATGACTGCTCCCGAAAAACGGCCGTTTTTAAAACTTTGTTTTCCATTGATACATGTCCCCTGGGGGAGAACCCGGGTTCCCAACCCCTTTTTAGGACAATAACATGCATATTAGTCATTATAATTAGCACTTTAGATTTAGAACGTTTGCATCCATTGTATTTAATAGGGTTCTAACGTTCGTGCAAACTTTCGGTCCGTTTGCGGGTTCTGGTGCGAACCGAACCGGGGGGTGTTCGGCTCATCCCTAGTATTCTGGTGGGGGGAAAGCTGAACGGCGTGACTGGACACAAGATAAATGGAATTACCCTTTGCACATTGAAATAGTGTAGAAAGAAATCTCTTAAATTTTCTAAGTTCAGCCTGATGGTTAAATGTAGAAAAGACAATTATAAGGCCTCTAGTAAGTTAGTAACAATAAATGGACTAGTTCATTTAGATAAACATCACATAATGATTAATGAACCTAACACGGAAAGCAAGATTCAAGAAAACAATTAGTTCTGAACAAAAACATTTTTATTTTTAACATAAATAAAAAATAAAATAAAATAAATTATGAAAAAATATTCTCCCCCAACCTGGTGACCAGTCGCTGTAGGGACATATTGATGCCAGCCATCTGTTCACCGAGGTACCTAGTAGCCTCCAGTTGGCTCCTAAGGCTGCGTTGGTACTAGGGCTGCAACTAACGATTATTTTCATAATCGATTAGTTGGCCGATTATTGTTTCGATTAATCGACTAATCGGTTAATAACCGTTAAAAAAAAAAAAAAAAAAGGTAATTTTTATTTTATTTTTTTGGGCCAATTTGTTGTTGGGCAGATTACAAAACACAAATTGCCGCAAAAACACATTACGTGCTTTTCTGCAGCTTCTCCATTGAAGTATATTAACCTCCCTAGCGGTAATCCCGAGCGTGACTCTGGGTTGTTTTTTTATGCTAGGATCGGTAACCCCGAGTCACGCTCGGGGTAGACATTGCAGAGCCCGCAGCAGAGTTTCCCTACCTTCTCCTGGCGATCCAGCGATGATGTCCTCTGCTGTGATCGCCAGCGAGACCTCCGGCGAGTGTCGGCACTTTCGACCCCATCTGACTTCCTAGTTCCGTTCCCTGCGAGCCGCAGCGGCGCATGGGAGCGGAACTGGGCGGCAAATTCAAAAAGGTAAACACATAGTATACATACAGTATACTGTAATCTTACAGATTACAGTACTGTATGTAATAATTACACACCCCCTTTGTCCCTAGTGGTCTGTCCAGTGTCCTGCATGCACTTTTATATAATAAAAATCGTTCTTTCTGCCTGTAAACTGGGGATTGTCCATAGCAACTAAAAAGTGTCCCTTTATGTCAAAAGTGGTTTTAGACCAACTAGAAAGCAGCGATAATAAATTAGAATCACTCGCAGAATTGAGCGATAGCGATTTGTGGGGAAATTCGTCATCAAACACTAAATCTAATGACAGCGACAATTCTGCAACTGAGCAAATTTCAGTGTTTTTGATTTGATTACATTATTGAATAATTTTTATTATAATTAGATTACTATTTTTTATAATTATTTATAGTTATTTATTATATTATAATTTATAATTTTGTGTTTCATATTTATCATACCCGGGATGTTTACTAGACTCTGGTTTGCTTAGGTTTAAGTAAGTAATTACTAAGAATCGCAGGCCTATAATACATAACACCAAATTTTCATGCAAAATAATTGTACCGCTTTTGGTACATAATTCCAGAAAGAATCATACCGCCAGGGAGGTTAAACCAAAAAACTAAAATAGCACCGTTTTGCGTTAAAGTCCTTGCCCTTTCCAAATACGCAGCAGCTGAAAAAATCATGGATGTGAACGTGTCCCATAGGAAACCATGTAAATGAACTGTAGTGTGTTTCTGCAAAAAGCACAAAAAAACACGGAGGTGTGACCCAGGCCTGAGATGTTTAGTAACATAATGGGGTTAAAAAATAAATAAAAAAATAGTACAAAAAGAGCAAATAATCGCTACTGTAAGGGGTTAATTTTTTACTGTGGGACAGTGAAAGTAATATTTACAGTAGCAATTTGCTCTTTTTGTACTATAAAGGGCTAATTTTAGTTTATTTTTAACCCCATTATGTTACTGGCCGATTAATCGATTATGAAAATTGTAATCGATTAATTTCATAATCGATTAGTTGTCGATTAATCGATTTGTTGTTTCGGCCCTAGTTGGTACCTCTCCAGAGCCACATAGTGACGGAGCTGCCGGCGATTGTGGAGGGCCAAAGAGTGACATAGCCTCCTGGTTTCGGCATATTGTCTCTCTTGGACCTCCACAATGCGTCGCAGATACGCATTCACATGTGGCTCTGGAGGGGGGATGTGTACTGGAGCGGCTGGAGAATCCTCACCAGGACGCACTGGGGAGGAGGCACTAATGGGTGTGTCCAGGTGGGGGGATAGTGAAGGGTGGAGGAGAACATGCGCCGGAGAAACCGCTGGGGAGGAAGGACAATCACCAGACGCGGGCAGGACAAGGCCTTCGTCCACCGGGTGGAGGTGAAGGATGAAGACTTCACCTGTGAAGAAAAGAAAATACATTAGATAGATAATACAATACACATGACTTCTTCACCCTAACATTATATAAAGACAATTATCTCAAAACGCTTGTAGACAATCATGTAACATCTTGAGATGTTTTCACTTCTACATACCAGTTTTCCATTTTTGATATTCAGTGAGATGCACCTAATCAATTTGTGTGTAGGAGATAGTGGTGTCTGTGTCAATTTGCTGCGTCATCCCAGGTTTGCTGAGCTGTGCAGGAAGGTGTAGTACTTTACTGTACTCTGACTGGGGCGGAGCTGAGTGTCCTCCCCGGCCAGAGTACAAAGGGATTCCCCTCTACACATCGAGCAGTGTAAAGGAGAATCTCCCAAAGATTTTATCCGCTTGGTCGCACGGCTGGCTGGAGAAAATCTTAAGGTGTAATGGATGCCTAAGTGCTGACTGTGACAGAACCCACTGTCACTGTGTGTTTTGGAAGGGACTGAGGGCTGGCCTCTTACCCACAGATTATGGCCCAGAAGAGACTGAGAGACTTGGGGAAAGCTGGTATTGAGATAATGTAATGCTACATCCCTTCCCCCCCCCCATCCCCCCTCTTGTTGCTGTGCTTAATTGTGTTGGTTCATGGCACATAGACAATGGTCTGGACTGCAGACATCTCTCCGCAGGGGATGTGTATTGAAGGGCTGCCTGCTTACCATAATCCCTTTATGTTTAACTGTAGTCTCTGTTTCAATGTTCAGTTCCCATTGGTTCTTCCTTGTCCCCTATGACAAGGCTAAGGGGAGTGTCCCTAACTGTGTGTAAAAGTGTATGTTTTGGATTTAATAAACTGTTGATGCTCTGCATGTTTAACCCTCAACACCTGTGTGGATTGTCTCGTGATTGAGGGGTTAAGGGCTGGTTATGGCGAATCTGCAGGCTGCAGGTGCATTTGGAGGACAGGAGACACAGGTCTGGCGGATGTTCCCACCTGGGGTATCTGAGATCCGTCACACTGACCACTAACTACTCTACCTCATCCAGACTGATTGACTGTCGCAAATATGGAAGATCAGTTGCACTTGCAGAAAAACATATCAGCTATACCAGCTATTAACATTACACTCACCAAAGAGAAGCCATTCAAGCCATTGCATTAGGGATGACCTAACAAAATGTTGTTTAATAAAATATAGCAGGCTACTTTTTAAAGTTGATAATTTTATATAGCCACTGATTGAATAAGCCCCACTTCTGTTCTAGGCTAGGTAGGTTACTCACTCCTGGTCTAGGCTAGGAGGTATAACAGAGAATTTACAATTACTGAACCTTCGATATCCGGTGCTTCATCTGCTCCCCTCTGCTACTGCAGTGGTCTGGTCTCTCCCTGAGCCTTCAAGACCTATGCAAGACTCAACTTCTTATAGATATTTGCCTGCACAAAGATCTACAAGGTCATTTACAATTTTTTGCTTTATATCAGGGGTCTCCAAACTTTTCAAACAAAGGGCCAGTTTATTTTCCTTCAGACTCTAGGGGGGCCGGATTGTGGCCAACAGGGGCAGAAAATGTCATGGGCCCATCATCAGTGAGAATAAATATGGCCTCAGGGTTGGTGGTCAATAGGAGTGGTGCCCCTATTAGTAGGAGGAATAGTATCCCATCATTAGTATCCATAGAAGAAAAAAATGCCCCATTGTTGGTGTGAGTGGGAGAATTAGTGCCCCAAGGGCCGGATAAAAGCTACCAAAGGGCCACATCTGGCCCTTGGGCCGCAGTTTGGAGACCCCTGCTTTAGATGATGCCAAAAAGGAGGCACCAGACATCATGAGGAAAGTGTTAATGCATGAATTAGGGGCATGCCAGAGATTGACCATGTCCAGGGACTGCCAGCCAATAGCTGGAGATTCTTGTCTGACACACCCCTTCCAGCCTGCTGTGTTATTCACGATGATTAACAGTGATTGGCTCAGACTGGGAACCTGAACTGCAGCAAGAAGCTGGCGTGATCAGGGAAGTGACATTGAGGAAATAACAAGCACAGGTCACGCTAACGGGAAGACTGGAATCAGCTGCAAAGGGGGACTAATAATTAATAATTCCAGCTAAACCGAAGCCTTGGAGAATAAATCACAACCATTTCTAGACAAGGTTTGCCATCAGCATTTCATATTTAAAATACTATATTTGCCTGTAAAATACAAAAAAAGTTATACTTACTCCCTGGATCTGCCGCGTCTGGCTGTTCACCATCTTCCGCATCCCCAGCAGCCTCTACAGTGCAGGTCTCCTCCACCTCCTGCTCAGCCTCAGCAGCTGTTGATTATGATTAATATAGAAAAGAACATTACAATCTGCAGTGTACAACAATCTCACACATTAGTACAAGAACATTGAAACATGTATGATCACTCAGCAGACACCAGCAAGATTATACTAACTTACATATGGCCGTTGCCGCCTCAGCCTCCTCCTCCTGAGTCTCCCCCTCTGATTGGATGACACCTATTTAATATAAAGGAGAAATGATGAACGTTACAATGTTCAAGCTTCAAATTACTATAAATAAATACTGTATATAGATAAAATTAATTATCCATTAGCATGGCAATACAGGTCAGGTCACTAACGTTTATCTACAAGGCAGGGACATGCATTCAACCATTTAGAAAAAATCTAAAAAAAAAAAAAACGAGGCACTTACCTGTCCTGGTTCCAGCGGCGAGTGCTAGGTGCACCGCCACTGATCAGGTGCCTCAGTTCAGAGCAGCGACGTTCTGTCAGATTGCGTAAGTTACGCAAGCGGTTGCGTTACCTGACAGAAGGTTGCAGAGGCTCTACCTGTCACTGCTTGAGCGAGAAGCAATGACACTGGAATCGACAATGGAAGGCTGGACAAATGGAAAAGGACCCACTGTATTAGTGTCACTACTACACTACTTACTGGGCGTTGATGACATGGAGGACTCCTGCTCCTCCGCCCTCCACCTCCGGCGGCGCTGGGACTGGATGCGATCTTTAAATAAAATCAAACACAATATGGTAAATGTTGGATGCTTGACAAAAAAAATGTCCTGCACAATGCAATGCTGACACCAACCCTGATGAGCCAGGAGATGGGTGATCTCATCCTCCCCTATACCCGCTAAAAGCTCTGCCTCATGGGGGAGGAGAGGCACCTGCTTCCCTCTGCGCCCCAACTGCCGGCGTTTACGCGCTATGGAACTGCAAAACAAAAAGAGAAGAGAAACAGGTTCCATAATTAAACTACAATTGTAATCTGAAAATTACATCAACACATGAAACAAATGTAGAATGAACCCGTAGAATGAAACAATGCAAATGGAATTTTTGGATTAGGCGCATTTTTTCACGTAGCACAAGATTTGCACATTTTTTTATTAACCAAATTTCTTTTAAGAAAAACGTATGCTTTTTTGTTGCACAATAAAATATAAAAGAAAGGATTGGGATTGTGCCGATAAAATATAGATGTCCAGTCCACCTTTCTAATTATGCGCTTGTGTGAACTGTGTATGGTGTAAAATCAGTACATTTGTAGAGCACTGATTGTTGTATAAATGACAATGGTCACAAAATGGCATCAAAAGTGTCCGATGTGTCCGCCATAATGTCGCAGTCACGATAAAAATCGCTGATCGCTGCCATTACTAGTAAAAAAAAATAATAATAAAAATGCTATAAAACTATCCCTATTTTGTAGACGCTATAACTTTTGCGCAAACCAATCAATAAACGCTTATTGTAATTTTTGTTACCAAAAATATGTAGAAGAATACGTATCGGCCTAAACTGAGGAAAAAATTTGTTTTTTTATATATTTTTTGGGGATATTTATTATAGCAAAAAGTAAAAAAATAATTGTGGTTTTTTTCACAATTGTCGCTCTTTTTTTGTTTATAGCGCAAAAAAAAAACGCAGAGATTATCAAATACCACCAAAAGAAATCTCTATTTGTGGGGAAAAAAAGAACGCAGTGCCGAATCGCAAAAAGTGGCCTGGTCATTTGGCAGCCAAATCCTCCGGGGCTGAAGTGGTTAAAATGTAAAAAAAATTATAATCAGACATGTTACTTACCGCTTAATGTCGCTGAATTTTTTCCGACAGGCAGTCGGGTCACGCCGATGGCGATACATCCCTTCTACTTTTTTGGAGATCTCCTCCCACTTCTCCCGCTTCCACTCCTGAGTGGTATCCCTGGAGCGGGGGCCACACAGCTGTATCCAGTAAGGAAGTGTTTCCTTTACAAGGACCTGGGACTCAATGTGAGTCCACATAAGGTTACGCTTCCTGCTGGTTGCAGCTTGTGTCCCCAAGCGCCGCTTTTTGGATGATGGGGATGTTGCTGCTGCTGCCTCCATAGAAGGCCCAGGAACGTCCTCCATGTGGTCGAAATGGGTCGCCATATTATCCGCCACTGACACAACGTCGGAGGCCGTGCACAAACAAATGGGAAAGTAGTTGGCTGACTGTTGGGATAGACCATCCATTCAACATGAACGACGAAGATTCAACGAAGATTCGACAAAGCATCGAAAAACATACAAACGTCGAATCTGTGGCTTATGGTGTCTGTCAAAAGTTCTAAGTTGATTCGACGGTGCAGTTAAACTCACTGTACGATGCTGCCTGCAATCGTACATTTCCGGTTAAATGCATCCGCTCATGGGCTATAGAAAAATTCTAATGTTGAATGACTAGTAATAATAATTAATAAATATAATTATTACTAGTCATACAACATTAGAATTCTACTATAGCTAGCTTGTAGGCGGAACATTCGACCGGAAATGTACGATTGCTGCGTCAAATAGTTTAGCTGCTCCGTCGAATCTTCTTAGAACACACACACACCATATAAGCCTTCAATGACAGATTCAACCTTAATTATTTCGGATTTTCGGACTAATGCAATTTTTAACGAAAAACTAAATAAATAAAAACGAATTTCGGGAGTAACTAAATAAATTTATTTTTCAAACGAAAACGAAATTCCGAAACGAAATATTTCAGTGTGCACATGTCTACTCTTTAGTGACTTCAGATCAGGCAGGGACAACGTTTCAATACTTTACTTGACAAAAGTGCAAAAATAAATGTTTTACAGTCCAACAGGTAAAACATGATGCTTTCCTAGTTCCCCAACTATAACTATATGCTGAGTGCTGCCCCGGCATACCTGATTAATGCAGTCTAGCAATCATAAGTCCTCCAGAGGCATATCTCCAGCATATCTCCAGGACTGGTGTCTTTAGGGTAAACCCCATGTTAAAAGTCTCTGTTGCAGGCCATGACAAGCCACATTTTCCTACTCCTATGGGTCTCTTCTTCAGTCTCAATCCCCTACGGGTCTCACAACCCAAGGCTGTACTGTGCTCATTAGGTTTCTCTCACGTGGCTTCACTGAACTGGACCACTGTCCCAAGTTACTGTATATCCACAGGGCAAGTGGGCCAGACCCAGATAGGAACCTGCCAAAAGATCAGGAGAGCAGGCAAACATTAAAGCGGAGTTCCATCCAAAAATTGAACTTCCACTTTTTGGATTCCTCCCCCCCCTCCGGTGTCACATTTGGCACCTTTTAGGGGGGAAGGGGAGTAGATACGGCAATAGTTATTTTGGATAATTCGTAACTTCGGATAAATCTGAGCATACAGTTCAGAGGTCAGGATGGGAGGGGATGAGCGAGCGCCCCCGCCCCTCCCCCCCCCCGAACCATACCAGGCCACATGCCCTCAACATGGGGGGATGCTTTGGGGTCCCCCAAAGTACCTTGTCCCCATGTTGATGGGGACAAGGGCCTCTCCCTGACAACCCTGGCAGGTGGTTGTCCGGGTCTGTGGGTGGGGGGCTTATCAGAATCTGGAAGCCCCCTTTAACATCGTACCCCTACCCATTCACCCCAAAAAGGAGTGAAATGTAAAAAAAAAAACAAGAGCTGGTTTTTAACAAGTCCTTTATTTCTAAAATAGCTCTGAGCTGTATTCTCCCGGAGCCGTCTTCTCCTTCCGCCGTCTCTCCCGCCACCATCTTCTCCCGCCGCTGTCTCTTCGGCCGCCATCTTCTCCTGCCGCTGTATGTCCTGCCACCATCTCTTCCGCTGCCATCTTCTCCTGCTGCCGTCTCTTCCGCCACTGTCTCTGCCCCCCATACTAAAGCACCTTGTCCCCATGTTGATGAGGACAAGGGCCTCTTCCGGACAACCCTGGCTGGTGGTTGTTGTTGTCTGTGGACGGGGGTCTCATCGGAATCTGGAAGCCCCCTTTAACAAAGGTGCCCCCAGATCCCGGCCCCCCAATATGTGAATAGTATGGGACATTGTACCCCTACCCATTCACCAAAAAAGTAGTGTAGTGTGACAAAAGACAATAGCCAGTTTTTGAATCAAGTCCTTTATTAAAAATGTTTTCTTCTTCTTTCCCCGCTTCTTCCAACGGTCTTCTCCTTCTCCCGATTCTTCCTCCGGTCTTCTCCGTCTCCCGATTCTTCCTTCGTTCTTCTCATTCTTCCTCTGGTCTTCCTCTGGCTTCTTCTTCCCCTGCTTCTTCCTCTGGTCTTCTCCTTCCCCTGCTTCTTCCTCCGGTCTTCTTCTTCCACCGCCGCCGTTGCCACCAGTGATCCGCTAAGGATACAAAAATGACCCTCCTCCGACGCTGCAGCCCGCCGATCTGTCCACTTCCATGACGCACATTTAATATATAACTATGGGGCGTGGTCACCGGATGGCGTCATCCGGAGACCCCGCCACCTTTTGACATCATGGACTCATCATTCCCCAGCGGGTCAGCTCTGGGAGCAGTGGCAGAGGATGAAGAAGAAGACCGGAGGACAAAGCGGGGGAAGAAGAAGCCGGAGGAAAACTGGAGAAAGATAGAAGAAGGAGAAGACCAGAGGAAGAAGGAGAAGACCGGAGGAAGAAGGAGAAGACCAGAGGAATAAGGAGAAGACCGGAGGAAGAAGCAGGAGAAGGAGAAGACCGGAGGAAGAAGGAGAATATTGGAGTAAGAAGCAGGGGAAGAAGACATTTTAATAATAGGATTTTTATAACAGCTTACCTGTAAAATCCTTTTCTTGGAGTACATCACGGGACACAGAGCGACATAGTCATTACTAATGGGTTATATAGATACCGTCAGGTGCTGGCACTGGCAACTTCCAAAACCGGAAGTACCCTCCCCTATATAAGCCCCTCCCATCCGGGAGCACCTCAGTTTTGTAGCAAAGCAATAAGTGTCCCCAAAGAGGGGCGGGAGCTCTGTGTCCCGTGATGTACTCCAAGAAAAGGATTTTACAGGTAAGCTGTTATAAAAATCCTATTTTCTTTCTCGTACATCACGGGACACAGAGCGACATAGTCATTACTAATGGGATGTCCTAAAGCAATGCCAAATGAGGGGGGGGATACACCATATATAAGCTGAGCGCTATCAGACATGAGGATCTTTTGCGGCCTGCAACACACTGCGCCCAAAGGCGACATCCTCCTGACTTCTAACGTCCACCTGGTAGAACCTAGTAAACGTGTGAACTGAAGACCATGTTGCGGCCTTACAGATTTGAGCCAGGGAGGCCTGGTGATGCACTGCCCATGAAGTTCCAACTGCTCTCGTGGAGTGCGCTCTAACTTTGAACGGAGGCGGTCTCCTTCTCAAGCCATAGGCTTGTATTATGACCTGTCAAATCCACTTGGCTAAAGTAGATTTTGACGCTGCCTGACCCTTTCCGGGGCCTTCCGGCAGAATAAACAAAGTATCCGTTCTGCGAATCTGAGCAGTGGCTTTTAGATAAGCTTTAACTGCTCTTACTACATCCAAAGAATGCAATAACTTTTCCTCTACCGAAGTAGGTTTGGGGAAAAAAGAAGGAAGAACCACATCTTGGTTCAAATGAAAACTCGATACCACCTTAGGAAGAAAGGCTGGATGAGGACGTAACACTACTCTGTCCTTATGGATAACCAGATATGGCTCCTTACAGGACATAGCTGCTAATTCCGATACTCTTTTAGCCGAACAAATGGCTACTAGAAAAATCAATTTCCTGGTGAGAAGCACCAAGGAAATATGCTGTAATAGTTCAAATGGTTGTTTCTGTAGAACCGACAGAACCAAGTTTAGATCCCATGGACATATGGGAATATTAACCGGAGGACTAATACGCATCACTCCTTGTATAAAGGCTTTGACTAGTGAATGCGAAGCCAAGGGCCTTTGAAAAAATATTGACAAGGCCGAAATCTGACCCTTGATAGTACTCAAGGCAAGCTTCCTATCTACAGCCCATTGTAGGAAGTCCAGAATCCTACCTATTACGTATTTACGTGGATGCCATTTCTTGGCCTCACACCAGGCGATGTACGCCTTCCAGATTCTATAGTAGATCTGCCTGGATACCGGCTTCCTGGCATTGATCATGGTAGATACCACAGAATTAGAGAGCCCTCTCTTTTTTAGAATGTGGGCTTCAATAGCCAGGCCGTCAAACCTAGGGCTGGTAAGGAAGGGTGGTATATCGGTCCTTGCGAAAGCAGGTCCGGACGATGTGGGAGGGTCCAAGGACTCCCCACAGACATTTTTACAATCTCCGCGTACCATGCTCTTCGGGGCCACGCTGGAGCCACCAGAATCACTGGTTTCTTTTCTACCCTGATTCTGCGGAGTAATCGAGGTAACAATTGTGGCGGTGGGAATGCATATATCAGCTTGAACTGATCCCAAGGGAACACTAGGGCATCCGAGCCGCACGCTAGGGGATCCCTTGTCCAAGAGACAAACCTGTCCACTTTTGTGTTGAATCTGGATGCTAGCAGATCTACATCCGGTGTTCCCCACCGCTGACATATTGTCCGGAAAACCTCGGGATGAAGGGACCATTCCCCTGGGCATAATTGTTGGCGACTTAGAAAGTCCGCCTTCCAATTCTCCATTCCTGGAATGAATACCGCAGATATGGCTGGGACATATCTTTCTGCCCATCTCAGGATGTAATTTACTTCCCTTTGGGCTGCACGACTCCTGGTGCCCCCCTGACGATTGATATATGCCACTGCTGTGGCATTGTCTGATTGAACTCTGACAGGGGACCCTTGGAGTTTGGATGTCCATGCTACTAGGGCATACCGGGCTGCTCGTATCTCTAAGAGATTGATGGGCAGGGCCTTTTCTGCTTCTGACCACTTGCCCTGGAGAGACCATTGCTCCAGTACTGCTCCCCAGCCTATAAGGCTGGCATCTGTAGTGACCACCTTCCAGGAAATCGGACTGAAGGATTTCCCTCTTTCCAGATTCTGGGGAACCAACCACCAGCGGAGGCTCTTGCGAACGGAAGGGGACAAGGACATTGGTAAGTCCAGAGCCTGAACTTTTTTGTTCCAGGCTGACAGTATGGCCCTTTGCAATTTCCTTGAATGGAATTGACCGTAGGGTACTGCTTCGAATGATGCCACCATTTTTCCCAGCAGCCTCATGCACAGGCGTATGGATGGCTGTCTTTTTGAACCCACTAAGTGGATCAAATCTCTCAAAGACGACCCCTTTTCTTGAGGCAAGAAAATTTTTCTCTGGTCTGAATCCAGCCTTAGCCCCAAGTATTCCAGACTTTTGACTGGTTTTAGGGCTGACTTGTCTCGGTTGATAATCCAACCGTGATATGCCAGAAACTTGATTGTCTCGTGAACAACCACTTCTAGTTTTTCCACTGAGTGGTCTATCAGCAACAAGTCGTCTAGATATGCCATTATCGTTACACCTCGTGTCCTTAGATTGGCCAATAATGGGGCCAGAATTTTTGTGAACACTCTTGGTGCTGTGGCCAGACCGAAGGGTAAGGCTCTGAACTGAAAATGGCGCCCTTCTACCGCAAAGCGTAGAAATTTTTGGTGGGCTGGAAGATGGAAATGTGCAAATAAGCATCTTTGATGTCGATCGAGGCTAACCATTCCTCCCCTTGTAGGGCAGTGGCTACCGATCGGATCGACTCCATCCGGAAAGTCCTGATATGTAGGAATTTGTTTAGCCCTTTTAGATTTAATATGGGCCTCACGTCCCCGTTTGGCTTCGGAACTGTAAAGAGGTTTGAGTAAAACCCGAACCCCCATTCTTCCAGGGGAACCTCTATAATTACTGCTTGGAGCAATAATTGTTCCAGTGCCAACAGGAGGGATCCTCTCTTCTGGGGATCCCTTGGCACGTTTGACCTTATAAAGCGGGAAGGAGGGGAGTTTTTTAACTCCAATTTGTATCCCAGATTTACTGCGGAGAGCACCCATCTGTCTCGGATCGTGTCCCGCCAGGTCTCTGTGAACAACTGAAGTCTTCCCCCCACCCGATTGAGTGGGGGCAACCCTTCATGCATTTGACTTTGGGGGAGGTTTTGTACCTCTCCTGCTCCAGGGCTTCTTGTTACCCTGCAACTGTCCCTGATTTTTACCTCCGGGATTTGACCGAGGAGGCCGTCGGAACTGTTTCACAGCCGATGTCCTAGGGACTGGAGAAGCAGGCCTCTTAAAAGAGGGACCTCTAACTCTATTTTTAACCGGCAAAAGTGTACTTTTACCGCTGGAAATTCTCTGGATATACTTGTCCAGGTCTTCCCCGAATAAGCGCTCACCATGAAATGGGAAGCTGACCAGCAATTTTTTACAGGGAGCTTCAGCAGACCAGTTTTTGAGCCATAGAAGCCTGCGCATATGTACTACAGACAGCGTAAGGCGGGAGGCCTGATGGATTGAATCCTTTATGGCGTCCACCGCAAAGCATAAGGCTCTAGGTAGATCAGCTAGGGCAAGAGCCTGCTGATCTGGCAAGTCCCTTAAGACCTGTTTCAACTGATCCTTCACTGCTTGGCAGACCCCAATAGCTGCCACTGCTGGTTGTGTCACCAATCCTGCTGTAGAAAAAGCAGATTTTAATAAGGACTCCAATTTTTTATCTATTGGGTCCTTGAACATTTGGACATTATCCACCGGACATGTCAGTGATTTATTCACACAAGAGATGGCTGCGTCCACTGTAGGGACCTTCCATTTTCTGATGAACTTATCCTCCATGGGATAGACCACCGGAAATCTCTTAGGGGGAGTAAATATTTTGTCAGGATGCTCCCAATCCTGGTAAATGAGCCCTTCCAGTAAAGGATGGATCGGAAAGGAACAAACAGTCTGGGGAGCTTTTAGCGACCCCAACGAGGAGACAGAAGTGGATGATGGCTCCGCAAGTGGCATTTTAAATGCTGATCGGACCATATTAGTCAGGGACTGAACCCATAACCTTTCAGCATGTGATGCTGAGAACGGCTCTTCCACTGTTGATTCCTCTACAACCGAATCGACCTCATCCTGATCCCCTTCAGGTAGGTCGATCCCTGTATGGGACTGTTGCTCTGTTAACAGGCACTCTGAGGGAGGAGACGGAGATCGGGCGCTTTTCTCCTGTGACAGGGAAGCCGCGATCAATGCTGACAATCTCTCTTCCAGCCCTCCCAGAGCTGAGGAAAAAACCTCCTCTGTTACATACACAGGAGCAGGTGAACTGAGGACAGCCACAGTACCAGGTACTCCTGAGGGTGCTCTACGGTCACTAACCTCTGATTCTTCAGGGGAGACTGGTGCAGCCAAAGCATGCCCAAGATCCTCAGAGCCCGATGGAGACCCCCTATTCCTCCTGGAACTTCTAGTCCCGGAGTTTTTAGACGCATATTCCTAAGCCACAAAGCTGAGGTATTCCAGCCGAAATACACCAGTTACTGACAATAGTCTAGCATAAATGCTGCTATAAGAAACAGTTGGTGTCTACTAATGTGCCTTTCTAGGGGATGCCTGTATCAACCGCTTGCTGTATGCCCTTTTTTAAATGTTGCTAGCTCTGTCTCTGTACTTCATAGCCAGCTCACCACACAAAATTGTGATTTTTAACATGCTGGGACGCCCGCACATGCGCAGAAGCGCTGCGGCGCGCACAGAGCGTCATCCCCCAGGCTCCGCCCCCTTTTCCGGCTCACCTCTATATATAGAGGCGCGTGCACGCGCGCGGCCACGTGCGCCTTTGGCGCTAATTTCGAAAAATGGAAACTAGGGACGAGAGCCAGGGCCCCTCTTTGCCGCAGGCCGGGGGATGGACGAGCATTGCAACATGGCAGAGGAAGCAGTTTCCCATAAGAGAACTCACCATCTGCCTGGACTTGCTCTGCTGAGAAGAAACTAGTCCACATGACAAGAAAACATTCCACAGCGGCCTCTAGTGGACAAACACAGGTACCGCAGTCTAATATATTAAATATATATAAAAAAAATTTTTTTTTTTTCTTTTTTCTTGACCACCATTAAAAATTATTACATTTTTTTAGTAGTTACAGGCATGCACAGAATTTTGCGGGAATACCATTAGGTAACAGACAGAAAGACAAATTAGGCTTGGGGGTCCCCCAATAGAACCAAGTTCCTGGGGGCCCCCACTTACCTGTTCCCCGCCGCAGGACTTTGTTTGGTCCACAAAAGCCCAAACTTCACCTATCACGGCAGGCATTGTAATCAAACCTTCAGGGACCGGGTTCCCAAGGATTCCACTCCCCTGGACCTGTATAGCACCCTGCACAGAAAACATCTTGGTCGTGGGTATGACCAGAGCTCTGGATCCCAGGGTCCAGCTCTCCTAAGAGAAGCATTACAGGCAAAACCTTGCTCTTCTCTGCAAGACCCGGGTACCGACCGTTTAGCTATGAAGCTTTTTTGGTCGGATCCGGAATAGCTTACTGAGGCCCAAAAGAACCTGTACGCAAGCTCAGTGAAAAACACATGTTTCTTCTTGGCCAACACCTTAGACACTGGCAAAAAAACTGAGGTGCTCCCGGATGGGAGGGGCTTATATAGGGGAGGGTACTTCCGGTTTTGGAAGTTGCCAGTGCCAGCACCTGACGGTATCTATATAACCCATTAGTAATGACTATGTCGCTCTGTGTCCCGTGATGTACGAGAAAGAAAAAGGAATTGTTAAAAACTGTCTCTTGTGGTTTTTACTTTTTGACACTTTTTTTTTGGTGAATGGGTTGGGGTACAATGTACCCGATACTCATTCACATGGGGGGGGCAGGATCTGGGGGCCCCCTTGTTTAAGGGGGCTTCCAGGTTCCGATAAGCCCCCCGCCCGCAGACCCCGAAACCACTGGCCAGGGTTGTCAGGAAGAGGCCCTTGTCCTCATCAACATGGGGACAAGGTGCTTTGGGGGGACCCCAAAGCACCCTCCCCATGTTGAGAGCATGGTACAGGACTGGGGACTGGGGGGGGGGACCCCACGCTGTTTTTTTCATTTCATTTTGTTTAGGGTTAGGGTTAGGGTACAATAGGGTACAATACATTACAGCCGCAAGCAAGTTTAAGTTACATTTTTTTTCTTTAGAAATGTCATTATTGCTGTGGCATATTCTATACATCACACAGATGCACCACTTTACAGGAAGACTAAGGGGACCCCCAGGCACGCTATTTAAAGGAATATTTAATTTTTATTGTTTCACTTTAAGCATCATTAAAATGTTACTTTAAAAATTATTGTTTTAAAAACGTTTTTTTGCATTGATATATGTCCCCCAGGGCAGTACCCAGGTCCACATACACTTTTTATGGCCAATAATTTGCATACAAGCCTTCAATTGCAGGTTCGAGCCCCATTGACTTCAATAATTCCTGCCTATGCTGATGTGACAGGCATGTTTGCCACCAATAGCGCGCTTTCCATTTGCATGCCCGCCCAGTTGAAGTCTTAATTTACTTTAATTGGGTGCCTTTTACATGTAGAACGCCCAGTACCTCCCAGGAATCTTAGTAAATCAACCCCTTTGTGTATTATTTATTCTATTCTCATGACAGGTTTACTTTAACTGTAGCATTCTCACATTTAACTGGTATAGTTTTATTAGTATTCTATCTTCCTGATGTAAAATGCTGACATTTTGTTATGGTGCACATGGAATGTTGTGTCTATATGAACATTTTATAAACTGCTATAGATGACTGTGGACAGCTGTATCTACAACATCACTGTGATGCTGTCAGTGGTGAAAAGATTGAATTGGAAACCAGAAGAATTAATGAAGGGCATTTTTTTACTCTTCCAATAGATGAATACAGAATCACATTTGTTTGGTTTTATAAATTGCGTGAGTCTCTGCAGATTAGGCAGACCTATATTAAAAAATTCTGGAAAAGCAAAAAAGCGATGATTCCTTGGTGTTCCCAACTCAATCATCCATACTGGCAATGAACAAAATTACACTTTCAGATAAAAACATTTGTTGCTTCCGCACCCTGTATAGACAGCATGGCTCATGACAAGTAATAAATTAAGTTCCTAAATTTATGATTTCAATATCCTGTTTTTAGCTTAACATTTGTCATAGGAGTGGAGTTATACTGTAAACTATTAAAGTGAACCTGAGCTTTGTGTATACAGTGCAAAGAATTGGTTAACTTTAGAAGCTCCCTGTATGCCTTAAAGCCTGACTCCAGGCATTCCTCCCCCCACCACAGTGGTTCTTTGTGCTCCCTTCCCCAAGGTTGTCCTGTTCAAGAAGTAAGGCAGGTACAATCTGATGCCAACACCTAGCCAATTGCAAGATCCTCTTACACTACAGCCAGAGCTGTTTATTTTTTTATTGTTCTACTATAGCTGGTGTAGCGGGGGTTAACATTTAGGGGGAGTATCTGGGTGGTAGCATGGCCCAGATACATTAATTGTTAGGGATTTATGGCCAATTTGATTCGTGGAGGATATAATGGTGTTCAGTTCCCTACGGCCCCTGGGTGGCGCTGTCGCCTTGGGCTGGGGTTGAACCATCATTGTAGGGCCGTGCCCTTTGTGTCCTCTCGCGGCAGTAGTACGGCGGGGCGGGGCACCCACTGTGCCTGCTGGGAGAGGGTATAAAGGGGGCTGACGTTTTTTTCACGAGGTCTGAGCCCCAGGCACCTTCAGCCTGGGGGCTGCTGTTCTGTTCGTCCACGCCCAGGTGCCCTCGGCCTCGGTGCGAGGGAGTTCGAGTTCCATCCCAGGCACCTTGAGCCTGGGGTGAGGTACTAGCCGAGGCCTGGGGCCCAGTACCTTCGACTGGGTCCTGCATGGGAGAAGATACCTAGGGGCCCACCGAGTGAGGGGACCCGAGTCTCGGGCGAGGAGAACCAGGGAGGTGACCTGGCCTGGAGATCCAGCGCAGCATTGGCTGGTGACAGTGCAGGCCTCTGGGGACCGTCCGGGATGGATCATCTCCCTAACAGGGGTCGCCATTAGAAGGTAGTTCATGTTCTATGGTCTTTGCAGAGAGCCAGCTACATCAGGTTGGTGGCAGATGCCTATTCTAAGGTCTGTGGCAGAGACCTCATCGTTCACCCGGTCTGTGGCAGGGACCAATCTCACGGTCGGTGGCAGCGACCGTGCGCCAAAAGTTGTTGTGAACTCCTAACAGCTTCTTTGATCCGAAAGAATTGTGCCTGAACCCTCACCCCACCAAGTTCGTGTTTGTATCAACCTGTCTGCTTGCAAAGAGGCATATTTATCTCTGCAGAAATAAATCACCTGGTGTGGGCTTACTTTCTGGGAGCAAAGTGTTCTACGTTCACCTATCTACCGGTCATATTTGAAGTGGAATCTCTGGACAGGGACACAGACCCGAAGGTAAAGATAGATCTTAGCTCAAACCTCTACACCCATAAGAGGGGCAAGCTGGTGGCAGCACCTCACCCCTCTCCCTGGTCCCCCTAGACGAGTAAACTAGCCGAGAAGAAGAAGGGAGAGAGCGGGTGAGACCGCTACACTGGGGAACCATTAAAAAAAAAAATCTATTGCCAGGGCTCATCCTCCCTTCATCCTACGCCTCCGATAGAAAAGAAACGAAGCCCAGTGTGTGTTCCAAGTCAAAAAATCTAAATGGTGTCACGCTACTGCATGCATAAATAAAATAAGAGATTGTCCCAAATAAATCAGTCTCTCTGTGTCTTATTTCATACATCCATGTCATGGTCTGGGGTCAGGCTCAGTGGCCAGTACTTATAGCAGTAGAGAGACTCCCACTGACCAGCAGGATAAATACATGAGCAGATTACCTTGGCAGATGACGCAGGCTCACCTGATGTGCAGAGTCTAAGCACTAACCAGTATTCACAAGAGCTCCTGGTGGTGGGGAACATAATAATCTGGCAAGCAGAGAGTGCAAAGGTAAGGCTAAAATAGGAAGTTCATGGGGGGAACAAAGGGTTCAGAATTCAAGAGAAACAAGGTTCAAGGCAGGATCATTCAAAGAATTAAACAAAATTGCCCCTGCCCCCATCTATAACTGGCCTTCACAGCAAGAAGCACATGGAAGGGCAATGCATGCAAGACAAATCCACAGAAAATTCCCAGCTCAACTCACCAACCAGTCTGCTTACTAACCAAATTAACCTGTCCAACAATATGCGTTAAAAACAGGAGTTTAGTTAGCACACATTTGCAAACGCAAGCTTAAAGGGGTTGTAAACTCTCATGGTTTTTCACCTTAATGCTTTCTATGGTGCTGGAGCCCCCCCCCTGAGCCCCCGTTTTACTTACCTGACCCTAATCTTCCTCCGGCTGGGAACGAGTCTCGTGTCCTGATTGATAGCAGTCATGCCCAATGTCTAAATTCTAGCTTGTCAAAGCTGCTGGCTTTACAACTCCTGCCTTTCTGTCTGGTAGATTCTTCCCCCTTTTGAGAAGTTGCAGAATGTGCTGTACCACAATGGCAGGTTCCCAGCCACTATTTCTTTGCACATAAGGCCAGTCCAGCTCTGTACGATCATGTGGAAGGCAATTTTGTCGCATCGGTGGGCAAGGCAGTCAGCCACAAGATCCATGTTACTGCTGACACGTGGTCCAGCAAGCATGGCCAAGGACGATATGTTTTGTTCACAGCATACTGGGTAAATCTGCTTGCAACTTGGAAGGATGAATGACAGGGCTCAGTGCTGCAGCTTGTTGTGCTGCCATGTCTCCATACAGTTAGTGGTGATGACGCAACATTTGTCAGCTCCGCCCCCTGCTCCTCCTCCTCCTCTATGCGCTCCTCTGCGGAATTGTCCTATGACCCACCAGTACCTCCTAAGCGTTCAAGGGGCTATTCAATGAGTCAGGCTAAAAGGTGCCATGCAGTGCTTCAGCTAGGCTGCGTAGTAGACAGGAGCCACACCGGGGCAGAGATTCTTTCAGCTCTGCAGGGGCAGGCCCAGAGGTGGTTCACGTCATGCCAGCTGGATCCAGGAATGGTGGTGTGCGATAATGGCACAAACCTCCTGTCTGCCCTTAGACAGGGAAAGCTGAAACATGTGCCATGCCTGGCACATGTCCTCAATTTGGTGGTGCAGTGTTCCTTAAATAGGTACCCAGGTTTGGAAGATCTGCTAAAGCAGGCCAGAAGAGTCTGCAGCCATTTCAGGCGGCCATACACAGCCAGTGCTAGGTTCGCTGAAATTCAGGGGGAATTCCCCCTGCCTGTAAACCTCCTGATTTGTGACATGCCCACCAGGTGGAACTCAACTTTGGATAAGCTGTAGTGGCTGCACATGCAGCAGAGGACCATCAAAGAGTACCTGTGTGAGTATGGCACAACGACAGGCTCAGGCCGGCTCGGCTTTTTTTCCCCAAGCCAATGGCTGCTGATAAATGATGCATGCACTGTACTATCACCATTTGAGCAGGCGACAAGGATGGTGAGCCATGACAATGCATGCATTAGTGACACAATCTCTGTTGTGTTCTTGCTGGAGCAGACACTGCTTGGCATTATGGACAGGGCAATTGAAGGCAGAACAGCAGGAGGAAGAGGAAGACTTCCTTTCCTCTCAAGGCCCACTTTATGCAGACACCTGTCTTGCAACGCCACACAACACACAAAAGGAGAGGGAGGAGGAGGATGATTCTGGCAGTTTTGGAGGCATTGAAGCAGAGAAAGACATACGTCAACCCTTAACAGATGTTTTCAATCCCCAGAACCTTTGGAAGTAGTACGTGGCTGAGAGGAGGCTGTTACTGTAATCCTCATAGACCTTGAGGAGTTTGCGTCTCATGCCTCCACAAACTTGCGGTGCATGGGCTCCCTCATTCTTCAAAGCCTGCGAAAGGACCTGGGAATACGTGGCATCAAGGAGAAGAATCACTATTGGTTGACAAGTCTCTGAACTCATCCTGTCCCCACAGAAGGAGCAAAAGATGAAATATCTT
This sequence comes from Rana muscosa, assembly GCA_029206835.1. Classification (NCBI taxonomy): domain Eukaryota; kingdom Metazoa; phylum Chordata; class Amphibia; order Anura; family Ranidae; genus Rana; species Rana muscosa. The sequence continues at coordinate 138,970,449 of CM055119.1, forward strand.
GAGGATACCCTAAAGAGGAACTTATGTAACACCTTTCCTGACTCTGCTAGGTTACAGTATTGTGGAAAACAGTTTTGGGGCTTCTGTTGGTCAAGAGAGGAGCGGCGAAAAAGGGGGGCGTCTCATTGATGCATTTCAAAATTTTGGCACCCAGGGCTGTCAGCTTCCACATCCCATCAGTAGCGTCTGCATCACATGGAGGCAGATTATCTAGGAGTGAAGGCAGACATGGAGAGCTTTCCAGTTGACGATCCACTGGGCTTCTGGATCATGAGAATAGACCACTGGCCAGAACTTGCCCAGTATGCAATTGAGCGGCTGAGATACCCTGCACCCAACAAGCTTTCTGAACAGGCATTTAGTGCTGCCAGAGGTTTTGTGACAGATAAGAGAGCGTGTCTGTCCACAGACTCTGTGAACCATCTGATGTTATTATTTTAAAATTAATCAGTCCTGGATTAGTTGCAGCTATCAAGCCCCTGATGCCGATGTTGATGATTACAGTGCCTTGAAAAAGTATTCATACCCCTTGAAATTTTCTACATTTTCTTATGTTACAAGCAACCAAGAACGTAAATGTATTTTATTGCGCTTTTATGTGATAGACCAACACAAAGTTGCACTAAAAATGTAATAAATTGACAACTTTGTGTAAAAAAAGTTTTCATTTTCTTTCCTCGTTTTCCAAAAACTTTTGGAAAAAAATGACATGTTCAAAAGACTCATTATGCCTCATAGAATATACCTCGGGGTGTTTGCTTTCCAAAATGGGGTCATTTTGTGGGTAATTCCACTGTCCTGTCACGAAACGCATAGAGCTTGTTTATGATGAGACGTCACAGTGCCGTTTCTTTATTATTTCTATCCGTTTACAGTATACTCCAATTAATCTATATCCACCATTGTTTTTACACCTATATGTTATTACTATTACCAATTGGTAGACCTACCTTGGTCCATTACTATGTTTACTATGTAGTAACAATTATGTATTGTCATTAATTGTCCAATTATTGTTATTGAGACCAACGATTATAATATAATCATTTATTTTATAGTCAATTTTACAGTGTATATATGCCAATTGTATTCAATAAACAATGTGTATATTGATCGATTCATTTTACTTAGTATTGCTGCTTTACATAAAGTCCCACCATTTCTTTCCCATTTTGACCAGGGATGGAGGTAAATCATGTAAAAGAAAAAACTGCGCTAATGAATTATTAAAAAGCTGCAACAATAAGTGTTATACAACACCAAACAAGTAATAATAAGAGAAAAAGTTGCGCTAGATGTGAATATGACACCTGAGTGACAAATAAATATAATGAACAAATTAATAATATGGTGAATACACATAAATCGATAAGCACGAACTGAAAATATTTCTGATAATGGGTTATGTCCATAAACCATTGATGATGTCCATAAACAAAACCAAGTTCATGTGGATGTGTACAACAAATGTAAATCCTCCACCGTGACGGATAAAATCCAAAGCGAGTTGTACACCAGGAACAAGTGCAGTATAGAACAGCCTCCACCAGTAAAAATACTGCCTCTTAACGAAAAAGATGGATCCCTTATCACAGGGGATCAAAGAACGCCTGTGGCTATTCCCCAGCCAGGGGTATGGGGCATGCAGCATCTGCTGGGATGGCGTCTCTAACCGGAAGGTCAACAACTCACATAGATAGAGCCCAAGGTCCCCGTAAATAAAGAAAGGAATGGACAATAGTGTAAAACCTTTTACACATTTAATAAAAGAAAACAAATGCACACTTACAGTTATGCAGATAAAAATGAGCGTGTAAATAGCCGGCCGGCTCTAGATTTAAGCAGCCCGTGTGTCTCCGGGTAGCGTGGGCGCGATAACGTCAGAACGTGGCTTCTCCCTACGCATTTCGTCATCAACAGACGTTTTCACGGGATACTGGCGGCGTTCTGACGTACCGCTCTAAATAGCTATTTCCATCAACCAAGCCTCGATGTGAAGTGCGGGACGACAGGACGTCGCCATCTTAGTTGTGGGAAAAGTATTGCTAGCTCAATGGGAGTGATGGGCAAACCCAAGGTAAACAACAAATGAATAAACATATACTTAATTAATAAGATTTTTAAAAAGACCTATTACGGTCACACGTTACCAAATTAATACTAAATTGTAAAAAAGATGTATAAAAAGAAAGGAAGAGATGTATAAAAAAAGGCCTAATGCGTTTTTGATGAGCGGTCCGGGCCGTGCCCAAAAATCACATCGAGTGTACAGAGGCACATAATATTAACTAAGGAACTAAATTTAAAAATAAAAATAAACAATGCCATACATATTACTCAAAAGTGTATAACAACTACAAATCTTCCCTCATATGAGCCTAATCCAACCGACCTAATAAAAGCATCAATTGAAGGAGGAGGAGGAAGAAAAGAAAAAATGTAATAGGAGCCATTTTTTTTTAAACGGTTGGTTTCAACATAGAGGTCAGGAGTTATCTATGAAACAATTCACATCAACATCTATGTTGAGACCAAAAGGGGTGTAACATTTAATCCTGTGCACCCATGACATCTCTAATCTAGAGATGCTCTGGACCAAGTTACTCCCCCTCCAATGAGGACTGTATTTGTCAATCCCTAAAAAAACAGTCCCCTTTGGGTCTCGGTTATGGACAGTCAAATAATGTTTAGACACAGAGTGTTTTGTAAAACCTCTTCTGATATTGCCAATATGCTCGTTAAGGCGTACCCGGAGTGGGCGCTTGGTCCTGCCCACATACTGCAACCCACAAGGGCATTGCAGCAAGTAGACCACGCCCTCCGTAGAGCAGGTAATGAAAGGCTTGATATCGAAACTTTTAGTGGTACAACTGGAATTGAAACGAGTAGTCCTCCTAGATCTACACCCATTTAGGGAACAGACCTGGCACCTCCTACATTGATAGAAACCCGTAAGGTCAGAAAAGAAGGTAGGCCTAATCGTTGGTGGATCCAAGATATTAGGTGCAAGTTTTTCCCTCAAGGCCGGAGCCCCTCTAAAAACCACCTGAGGTCTATCCGGTAGGATAGTATTAAGAACCCTATCACTTTTAAGGATATGCCAATGTTTATTGACAATGTGTTTTATCTGAGAGTGTTGGCAAGAGAAATTGGTAACAAAAGGGCTACGGAATAACGACCCAGACTCTTTATTAGCCTTTTCTTTCAACAAGTCAGCACGATCCCTAGTACTGACCAGGTCTAGGGTGACTTTAAGGGACTCAGGTGAGTAACCCTTATCAATGAATCTTTTGGACAGAATATCAGATTGTGCCAAAAAGGTGGTATGATCCGAGCAGGTTCTCTTCAGTCCTAAAAATTGACTCTTGGGCACAGCACCCAACCACGGAGCATAGTGACAGCTACCATTAGGGATGAAAGAGTTCCTATCAGTAGGTTTGAAAAATGTTGAGGTAATGAAGCCCTGATCACCCACAGAAATAGTCAGATCTAAAAAATTCATTTTGTCCTGACTAGCCACATAGCTTAAATGGATGCCTCTAGAAATAATATTGAGGGAATCCATAAAGTCAGAAAGATCTGACTGGCTACCCCTCCATAGGAGGAGGATGTTGTCTATGTAGCGGGCCCACAAGGCCACATCAGGCCTAATGTCAGCACGGACGACATCCTCCTCCCATTTGGCCATAAAGAGGTTCGCCAAACTGGGGGCATACTTAGCCCCCATGGCGACACCTCTGTCCTGCCTAAAAAACTGGCCATCAAACCAAAAGAAGTTGTGAGTAGCTGCGTACTCTAATAACTCCATAATGAAGACAATTTGTTCCAAAGGTAAGTCGGAGTCGGGCTCCATAAAGTAACGAACTGCATCTAGACCCAAATGGTGGGGTATCACAGTATACAGGGATGTTACATCCGCTGTAACCAAATGGAGGTAAGTCACCAGTAATGCCTCATTTAAAGTCCCAACCCCTATTCTCGATCTAATTCCACTTTCCTGGTGCTCCAAAACATTTGAATGTGTGATAGGTCATCAGGAAATTATATGTGTAATTTATGCTCCTAGAACGCCTAATGGGGCTACCTGTATGTTGGGCCTCTGTATGTGACCAGGATGTGAAAAAGTCTCACATATGTGGTATCGCCATACTCATGACCAGGGTAGATAAGATGTACCTCCCTTAGCTGCCACCATTTTAACTTACTCCAACCTCAAACCCCACTTAACCTTACCTATAATTAACAAGACCACACTTGAGCTGGAGTAAAACTGGCCAAAGGGAGCCTTTTTATTCATAAATATTAAATATATATATATATATATATATATATATATATAATTTTTTTTAACCATAACAAAACTCAAATATCAGATTCTCCCCCCGGCGGTCTTTGACGGCACTTCCCATCATAACAATTTCCACTTCTTCACTGCGGGTCTTTACCGTACTAGGCCTCCAGCCATGATAACACCAGCTCGGAGACAACCCATTACCCGCAGTGCCACCATAACCATCTTCAGCTAACCCATGTTAACTGCACCCACCAGGGGGCCCATACCACGGGTGAGTCCCCCACACTTCCATCTCATAGGATAGTTACCACCATCAAAGAACACCACTGCCAACTGTCTGCTGCCATGACTTGTCCTGCTGCACCACCTGAAATAAAGACAAACATTAACGAAAAAAGGGAGGGCGGGCGGGAAACTTCTCCTCTAAATGCTTCCCCCTGCAGTGTTGCACGGGTCACCCCTCCTGCCCCTTAAGTAAACAAAACCCCTCCTCTCACAAACTTTTCATCCAATCCCTTCATACCCCACTTTCTGAACTATCTTTTCTTAACCCTTGCTGTACCTTATCACTCCTGTTATGCTGGCCCTCTGCTAGTTCCTTTCCAATCCTCTTGCTCCAGGCCTCTCTGGCGTAGTAGCAGAATGTATTTTGGGGTGTAATTGGAATTATGCTTATGCTGTGTGTGAGAAATAACTTGTTATTATGACAATTTTGTGTAAAAAAAAAAAATAATAATAATACATTTCTTAATTTTCCCAAGAATTGTGGGAAAAAATTACAACTTCAAAAAAACTCACCATACCTCTTACTAAATACCTTGTCTACTTTCTAAAAAGGGGTCATTTGAGGGGTGTTTGTACTGTCCTGACATTTCAGGGCCTCAAGAAATGAGATAGGCTATCAGTACATCAGATGTGATACATTTTTAATGATTTGCACCATAGCTTGTAGACTCCATAACTTTCACACAGACCAAATAATATCCCCTAATTTGGGTTATTTTTACCAAAGATATGTACCAGTATAAATGTTGGCCCAAATTTATGAACAAAAATTACTTATTTGCAAAATGTCATAATAGAAACGAAAAAAAAAAATTTTTACTTTCTTTTTTAAATAAAATTTTCGCTCTTTTTATACTTATATCGCAAAAAATAAAAAACCCAGCTGTTATTAAATATCACCAAACGAAAGCTCTATTTGTGTGAAAAAAAATAATACAAATTTTGTTTGGGTACAGTGTTGCATGAGTAATTGTCATTCAAAGTGCGAGAATGCTGAAAAGTGAAAATTGGTCTGGGCAGGAAGTGCCCTGTATTGAAGTGGTTAAAGGAATTTCTAATTTTGATGTTTTTTACAAACCTTTTTCTTTTCATTGATACATGTCCCCCCAGGACCCCCATGCTACCTCACATAACCATTAAATGCCCAATTGCTTACATATAAGCCTTCAAAATGGGCACCTTTGATTTTTCCAGTTCGGGTCCCATAGACTTCAATGGTTTTTGTTATTCTGTTCCGAACTTTGGTGATGTTCGAAAGTTCTAATGTGAACCCGAACCGAGGGGTGTTTGGCCCATGTCTACCCCTATGTGACTGTTGCCTATCATTTATCTGATCGGGACTCTACTTTATTATGGGAGAAGGAGTAAATCACGTTTCTTACATCTTGAAGTACTGGGTTTTTGCCTTTGCTCAGATGACCAAAAAATGGACTGTTGTAAAGGAAATATTCACAGGATGGGTGGCATTTAAGTGAACCTGTCGCTTTGTCCTGCATAGGCAAATCACAGCTTCAGTTTACAGTGTAGCTCCGCTCTTGGCAAATGTGATTGATGTCTACCCTTGCCTAGTAAAGCCTTCCTTACCATTTTCTCGAGTCTGATGATTGCTTATTAAAGTGATTGGCTTTTTTTTTTTTAAGCACTGCAAAAAGATGAGTTTTGAGATGAATAATTTAACTTTGTGCAACATAGCATTTCAGTACATACTGAAGTTACAAATGACAATATCCAGCAGCCTGCGTATAATGAATCCTTAGGGGAATCTAGGTGCAGGTTAGCAGTAAAGCACTAATGCCATAATGTATGACATGTGAAGCAAATTAAATTGTGTTTGTCTGCGAAGGCGGCATTGATATGTTTGGTGTGGGCTCACTAGGTGGCATAATAAATTGCTTTTCCCTTCTAATTTAAGATACGCTTAATAGTTGTTCACTTTTAGACACAAAACAATACGACTGCAAAGAAGATGGACTAATAGCAAGCAACGTGCAATCTACAGTATGTCCTCCTTGGAAGATTTCAGAAGAAAGCTACAGCAATGTTTAATGAAGAACAACATACTGACATTACCAAGGTAGCACCTGTCAGCTCATAATAAATCTCTGTGGGTAGAATTGGGATACAATCAACTCCGTTTATTTTTATAGATATATTGTAAGGTAGGGCGGAAAAATATTCAACTCTGCTAATAATTCTTCTTCATATATCACATCTTTTCATATAATCCTTTTTAATTCACCAAGTTCTTCACAAGAATAATGATCTTTATTTTCAGCCAGCTGACTGTAATTTTCAAATCTTATTATACGCAGCTGCTTTTTCCTTTGCATCTCTTTGCATTTAGTAAAGACATCTCAAAGCTGTAAAGGAAGATGGTGCTGGAAGATTTTCCTCTGCCAGATGCTGTTATTGCAGGTCTGATTGTGGATCGGATAGTTATAAAACTTTAAGGACCGGTTCACACCAGAATCGTACAGGAATGCGGTCCGCTTTCCTGTGTGTTCCCCAGCAGTGTGATTTTTGCAGCCCATTCATTTGAATAGGCTGTAATTTGCACCAGAACACACAAAAAGAAGTGCATGCAAAAAATGTGCCCAAATCGCATGATGCTGTGGTACCCTGTAATCTGGTGCCCACAAACACACTGTGTTTGAGATTTGATTTTGAGATGTCTTTAACAATGTATCGGCACCCGCAGCAGATCACAAAGGTAGTGCATTCTGAATGCAGTGTGGGAAACATGCACGGAACGCACCGCTCCTGCACCATACTCTGGTATCAACCGGTCCTTAGAGGTTGTATACATACTAAAAGAGGTGTTCAGAATCAGTGGGCATTCTAAAGTAGATGGTCAGAGGGTTTGGACATACTTCAGGCATTGTTGGAGACTAGGGACATGCTGCAGGAGACTGTTCAGAAATTGGGATGCATTACAAAAGACTGTTGAAGATCACTGAAATTATATTCAAAGGTTCACACTCTCTACAGCATTTGATATTAAGCCATTATTAAGGACTGATGACTAAAACGCGTTGTTTTTTTGACTGCTGTTCATCTACAATAATAAAATTATGTTTTAGCCAACCAGCCTTTCTCCCTTTAAATGGTCCAAAAGATAAATACACAAAGGGGGGGGGGGCAACACAGCAACAATTTGTATATTTGTATTGTTTTGATGAATATCTTCCTTTACTTTCCCTGAGTAAGCACATACAGTGGGGTAAAAAAGTATTTAGTCAGCCACCAATTGTGCAAATTCTCCCACTTAAAAAGATGAGAGAGGCCTGTAATTGTCTTCATAGGTATACCTCAACTATGAGAGACAAAATGTGGAAACAAATCCAGAAAATCACATTGTCTGATTTGGAAAGAATTTATTTGCAAATTATGGTGGAAAATAAGTATTTGGTCAATATCAATACCTATGATGACAATTACAGGCCTCGCTCATCTTTTTAAGTGAGAGTACTTGCACAATTGGTGGCTGACTAAATACTTTTTTGCCCCACTGTAAGCAAAACACAGTTTGAGCACCAGGGGCCTAGGCCCTCCAGTCCAGCACTGATCATGATATTTGGAGATCAGCCATAACATATACTTATGCATTATGATTGATTGTAGTAAGCTATCATTTTTACACTAGTGCTTTTGAGGTTAAAACAAAAGTTGAAAGGTAAAACTATGTGCTGTTCATAGCTTTTAAACCAATTCCAGCTGTCATGTATTCCTACAGGTTAGAAAATCAAGAAATGATGTGAATGGCAGCAGGGGGCACAGTGGGCACCTTTGATTTCTCTAGTATTTAGACATTAGCCTATGTCCGAGCCATGTATTAAAATTATTCTAAGACAAACTAGCTCATTCTATAAAGCCAGTAATGCCAATAAAAGAACAATAATACACAAATGATGTTTCAGGATGGAGAGTGGGGGAAGGGGCTAATCAATATGTCATTTACCAGCCCCTTCCTTTTTTAAATGAACACAGTGAACACATTCACAAACTGTGTTTACTATGGTTCAGTTTGTGAAGAACAGGAAGCCGCTTACCACAGAGCACTTCCCATTCATTCACTGTCCAGTGCAGCTGAGGCTGCAGTGAAAGGCTGTGTGTTTGAGCTTTGGGGTGCACACCCTAATGCAATAGGCTGTGCACACCTATGGTTGCTTTAAATGGGGTTGATTTACTAAAACTGGTGCACTCAGAATCTGGTGCAGCTGTGCATGGTAGCCAATCAGCTCCTAACTTCAACTTGCTCAAGCTTGTTAAGCCTATATAGGGCTAAAAACGGTCCTGTAATGCTTAACGCACTATATGAAAGGAGACACTTGGAGGGCGCATGCGCGGATGCCTGAGGGAGAAGTCGCATCCCCTTAGAGCTCCGCTCCTGGGTTAAACAAACCGGAGAACCGACCGCTGTTTTCACCGCAAACGGCACCAGCTCCCGCAAATTCATACCAGGTACACTTTGGCTTATTGAGGATGGTCACGAGGGGGCCAAAAACAAAGTATAAGATTGGTATCTCTAAGGATACACCGGCCCGGCAGACATCCAAGATGGCGGTGCCTGGTACCTCACAGACTCGCACACAGCGGGTTCCTAAATCCCTGTCACACAATGTCAAAACTCTGGACACAGCTGGTGAGATTGATTCTGACTATGAAACACCTGAAAATGTTATTCAGTCTAGCATGTTTAGACAATTTGAGAAAATGCTTCAGAAAGCTTTGAAACAAACTTCTGACCAGATAACAGAGAAGCTGACAAGGGAGATTAGGGAGCTGGGGCATAGAACAGCTGACTTGGAAATGCGGGTAGATGATATAGAAACTACCACACAGCATTATAATACTACTATTGAACAGCTTAAGGATGAGAACTTTTTATTACAAAACCGTTTGGAAGACCAGGAGAACAGGGACCGTCGCTCCAACCTAAGAATCAGAGGTCTCCCTGAATCAATCATAGACTTACAGGGAACTATATGTGCACTGTTTCAGGAACTGTTACCAGGTATTTCACCTGAAAGATTGGAAATGGACAGAGTCCACAGGGCCCTAACTCAACGCAAACCCAATGGACCCCCTAGAGATATTATAGTTAAATTCCATTACTATAAGACAAAGGAGAAAATACTTGCTGCTGCTAGAGGTAAAAACACTCTTGAGTTCCAGGGCAATATTTATCAACTCTTTACAGACCTCTCCCCTCTAACTGTTACTAAGAGGCGTTCTATGAAACCACTGCTGCAAGTACTTCAAAAGCACCAAATCATATACCACTGGGGGTTTCCATTCTCTCTCCGCTTTACATATTTGGAAACCAGATATACTTGTCGCACGTCCGATGAACTTCGGTCAGCCTTAATTGATCTAGGCCTGATGGATCACGCCAACTCTAAGGAGCAACCTCGTAGACGTGCGGCTTCTAGATCACCTCCAAATGAAACCGACCTGGACCCAAACCCCTCTGGCTATACTAGACAGAATCTTCATAAAAGAGGACGTTTTGATAGTCAGGCACCGATAAATGTCGACTCAATGGACTGATTGTTCACCTCTCATTAATCTTATCCATGTTTCTCCCCTTTTGTAGGGTATTAGCCCCATTGCTTTATTCTGAAAAGCATTGCACTATCTATGCTTGAAGAACTAGAATCCTGTTCTCCAAATTTTTTTTTTTTTTTTTTTTAGTGGTGTTTTGTTTCTGTCAAAAATATCTATTTCTTTAATCTATATGCACATAATATATGCATATTAATTTGTACTTATGAAATATGAATCTAGGTTTCTATTTAGGGTTTTAATCAGCCAGAATATTTATATTTTATTTACATTTTTGAGTCAAGTGTTTTTAAGGGGTTTTTTGGTTTTTTTTTTTTTTTTTGTCCCCTTCCTGACAAATATGTCTACTTAGTAATTTAAATGCATATTATATTGTACCTATGAAATAATATATTTGGGTAATTACTTATTGTTTCAGTCAGCAAGAAGGTCTTTATTACATTTACATATTTGAGACAAGTGTTTTTTTTTTTTTTGTCTTGTCCCCTTTCTGACAAATATGTCTACTTAGTAATTTATATGCATATTATATTATACTTCTGAAATATGAATTTGGGCATTAATTTATTGTTTTAGTCAGCCAGAAGGTCTATATTACATTTTTTTTTTTTTTGTCCACTTTCAGACAAATATGTCTACTTAGTAATTTAAATGCATATTATATTGTATCTATGAAATATAAATTTGGGTAATTATTTATTGTTTTAGTCAGCCACAAGGTCTATATTACATTTCCATTTTATTTTTATTTTTTCCCCCTCTCCCTTCCCTTTCCTCTATATTTGCGAGTTTGTTTATTATTTGTTTCGCTTGTGTTGACGGTTTGCTTCACAAGTGTTAAGATTGATATTTTCCAGCCTCCTTATGGACGCATTCATTTAGAAATTGACTCAACATACTTCCCAAAGTTGGTATGCTTTCTTTCTCTCTCTTTTTTTGTTTATTGCATCTCCAGTCTTCTTGATAGAGAATTATTTATGTTTTCTATTATAATACTTTAGTGTTCTCCGGCGTTGTTTTTCCCTCCAGAACTTCTTGCGGCCCCCTACGTACCCCCTGACTCCTGCTACTATTATGCAGGAGTCGGTCGGTGACCATGGAACCCCTCGGAGATTTTTTGTTATCTCTCCGAGATGTTCCTGCGCCCTACTAGTACATCATTATTTTATGACACTAATTGCAGTCATTAGGGCTTCTTTTTTATTTGGTTTCTTCTTTATTCTTTCTTTTCTGTCTTTTCTTTCTTCTCCTCTTCTGTCTCCCTTGGTGGCGGTTCGAACTCATAATATGGGTTTCATTAACCCTTATATAAAACTTACCCTTACTATGTCATGGCCCCCATAAACATTTTGTCCTTAAATGTACAAGGCTTCAACGTTCCACAAAAAAGAACTAAAGCTCTACGTTCCTTTTCAGCTAGAAAAGCCCACATCATTTTCCTTCAAGAAACGCACTTTATCAATAACGCCTCCCCTAAATTTCTTTCCTCCTCCTACCCTCAATTCTACGCAGCTTCAGCTACAACTAAGCAACGTGGGTCCTTGATTGGATTCCACCGTTCTACACCATTTACCCTTAATACACAAATATGTGACCCTGAGGGTAGATATGTTTTATTAACAGGCTTTATTGCTGATACTGAAGTCACATTAGTTTCGTATTACGCCCCAAATAAACGTCCTGAAGCTTTTCTATCACATCTTTTCTAACTAATCGAATCACATAAAGTTGGAACAATAATATTATGTGGTGACTCCAATACTACCATCTATCCCTTCTTGGATAAATCCCCGTCATCTCCTAACTCTCCTACCCATAAACGGTCCTTCCAATCTCTACTTACTTCTTTTAATTTTGTTGATACCTGGCGGGAACTTAACCCAACTTCCAGGAATTTTACACATTATTCTTATCCACACAAATCCTTTTCACGAATAGACCATATTTTCCTCCCCTCTAGTATGCTCCCTGAAGTAATATCCTCTAATATAATCCCATTTCCATGGACAGACCATTGTGCGGTCACTGCTACAATTACCTCTCCAATACCTAGGTCACATGACACCACTTGGTGTATTAACGACTCCATCCTAACTCACCCCTCACACCGTTCAGATATTGAACTGGCTCTTAATGATTATATCTCATTTAATGACACTACTGATGTCTCTGCCCTTACACTATGGGAAGCCCATAAAGCTGTCATTCGGGGCAGCTTGATACAAAAGGCGAGATCTATTAAAAGAGATCGCAAGATTCTGTTCACCAAACTAGAAGCAAATTTTAACGCTTGCCATATGGCTCATCAAGCTACCCCGAATGCAAACACTAACACTAAATTGGAAAGGGCCCGGCTTGAGTTGGATCTTTTTCTGACAGATTCGGCAGACAAACTCTTACGCAAGCGGCAACATACCCTATACCGCAAAGCCAATAAGCCCGATACCCCAATGGCCCGCAGCCTTAAGTCTATTGATCGTTCACAAGCTGCATTCCGACTTAGAACCTCCAGAGATGCATACACTAGTAACCCATTAAAGATCTTGGACATCTTTCAATCTAAATTAGCTAAGCTCTATGACTCTGGCTTAATCTTTGATAAAAACAAAGCAGACACTTTGTTCTCAGATGTTACACTTCCCACAATGACACCGGAACAGTGTGAATATTTGGAGAGTCCCATAACGGCATTGGAAGTTAAAGCTGCTATTAAGGAATTGAAGCCTCACAAGAGACCGGGCCCCGATGGGTTTTCTGCACTATACTACAAACAATTTGATTCGATTTTAACGCCTCTATTGACTAGAGCCTTCAATTCTTTGTTAGCTGGTCATTCGTTTAAAACTGAAACACTAACTTCCATCATATCAATGATTCCCAAACCTAAATCTGACACTACTTCTTGGTCTAATTACCGCCCCATATCTCTTTTAAATCTAGACATTAAGTTACTAGCTAAGATCTTGGCAACTAGATTGAATAGCATTATAGGTAAACTTATCCATCGTGACCAAACTGGCTTCATGCCCTTGCGTCAAGCAGGGGATAATGTCAGAAGAGCACTTTTATTAATTCATGCCGCCAAAAAAAGACGTATCCCAACTTGCCTTATATCATTAGATATTAGGAAGGCGTTCGACTCAATCAGCTGGCCATATCTACAATATACTCTTCAAAAATGGGGTTTTGGGGAAAATTTCTTAACTTGGGTCTCCTCATTATACAGCACTCCGAAAGCTTATATTAAATATATGGGCTACAAATCAGCTATGATAGATATTAGAAGAGGTACTAGACAGGGTTGCCCCCTATCCCCTTTGCTTTTTGCCCTACTTATTGAACCCTTAGCATGTATTATTAGAAATAATCCTAATATCAAAGGTGTAGAATTAGGTGGACATCACCACAAATTGAGTCTTTTTGCAGATGACATCCTGATTTTTTTATCCCATCCCCATGTGTCAGCCCCAAATCTAGTAAATACTTTAGACAAATTTGCAAAGATTTCTGGTTTGTGTGTTAATCATGCCAAATCTAATGCCCTTAATATTTCCCTTTCGCCATCTGAGTTACAACAAGCCCAAACGTCTTTACCTTTCAATTGGGAATTGCATCATATTTCATATCTTGGAGTCCAACTCACTTCTTCTATATCCGACTTGTTTTCAGCTAACTACTTACCCTTATTGAAGTCAACTACTAATCTGATGAAACAATGGTCTTCTCTTCCTTTATCTTGGATTGGGAGGATTAATGCTACTAAGATGTCAATCTTACCAAAGTTCCTTTACCTATTCCGAGTTCTCCCCATACATATACCTCCTTACTTCTTGAGGCTCACTCAAAAGAGAGTGATGGCTTTTATATGGGGCTCTACAAAGCCCCGTATACTTAGATCGACTCTTTATCTTGATAAATTGAAAGGTGGTCTGGGAATTCCTAACTTTTCCTCATACTACTTTGCTGTTCAGCTAGCACAACTCCCCAAATACCATTCTACAATAGAATCCCCTCTATGGGTAGCGATTGAATCAGTGGATATTGACCCCATTTCTGTGAATAATTTGCTCTGGTTAGCTCCTAAAGATAGACTAAACTTATCTAACCCTGTAACCAAACATTCTATAGCTATCTGGGACAAATATAGATCCACAAAAAGCCTACAATCTACTCATAACCCTCTACTCTCTTTTCTTCGAAATCCCTCATTTTACCCCGCCTGGAAATTTCCCCTATCATTTGCAGCTTGGTCCAGAAGAAACCTACTTCAATTCCATAATCTAGTTTCCTCCAATGATATTCTTACGTTCCCGACATTATGTGATTTATACAAACTCCCCATGAAGGAGCTCTTCCGCTATCTACAAATTAAGAACTTTTATACACCCCTCGTTAATACGGGATCCCCTCTCACCCAAATGACTCAATTTGAACGTATCTGTAACAGTGTTCCCCATGCTAGAGGATTAATATCACTTTTGTATAAACGCATCAATTCCACATCCGACGATACTTTACCATCCTATACGACTAAATGGGCACACGACATGGATAGAACATTCAGTAAAAGTGACTGGGATATTATATGGTCAGCTACTAAGCATTCCTCGCCAAACTGTTTTGCGTTGGAAACAAATTATAAGGTCCTTTCTCGATGGTACCTGGTTCCGGCCAGGATTGCCAAATTTGCCCCCTCGTACCCAAATCTCTGTTTCAGAGGCTGTTCTGAACCGGGCACGCAGTTCCATATTTGGTGGCAATGTCCAATCGTTCAATCCTTCTGGAGTAAAATATTTCACATGGCCTCTACGGCCTTGGAAATACCAATCCCGCCAGACCCGGCACTGGCTCTCCTCAACCTCAAACCTCCTAATTTGAATAAGTCACAATTCAAATTACTACTACATCTCACCACGGCGGCTAAACAATCTATAGCTAAGGCCTGGAAAACCCAAACTTTGGTTGTGGCTGAAACTAAACATAGAATTAACAGAGCCCTTATCTTTTCCAAAATGTCTGCTATTGAGGATGACAACATTGCAACATATAATAAAATATGGAAACCATGGATTAAACACTTCTTACCCCCAGATTTTGATCAACTATTGTTGATGCCTCTTTGAAATACTCTAATATTTATCTATTAATATGATATTTAAACGGGGCCTTGATCTGACTGGGCCGCCACCCGGAGAGACAACCTTCACCTTTTTCTCTATTTTCCTATACCCATACCTTCTTTTCTATAAATTTTACTTTTCTCCCATATTTCTTCTTCTTCTCTCTTACTTCTTCTGTCTTTCTGTTCTGGTTAGTTTGTTACTTGTGTAATACAGATTTTTTACACATGTGATGTTCATTACATGACTTATATTTATAACTTTAAAGTTTCACTTTGTCAATCACTAATATCTTTGTGTCTTAAAGATTTGTTAGGAAAGTCTCCACTAAACAATTGAGGTATGACAACGTTCATCTGGTGTATCCTTCTGGATAGCCCAACATATTCTCTCATACTTAATCGAGCCCCCATCTGCTCACAGCTTACTCCCTTCGGGGGTGAGTGGTCGGTCTGGAGACATGATATTCTATCCTGAATATTGCTTATCTTCATTGCTCTAATCTTTTATACCTCTATTTGTATTGATATAATTGTTACTGAGGTTTATCCTCTACTGCCTTTCTTTCATTATGAATTTTTAGTGATTGCTGTATTTATTTACAATTCTATTCTTGATCAGAATGTAATGTTCAGTATATTTGCTATTTACTTGTAAAATCTAATAAAAATATTAAACAAGAAAGGAGACACTTAAAGAGGAAGTAAACCCTGATGGTTTTTACTTCCTCTTTATTATCATGCAAAGTAAAAGCATAATGGGCTACTATGCATAGCAAAGGAAGCCCGCAATGTCCCCGAGCTCCTCGCTGGTGGCCATGTCCATCTTCACCCCTCTTCCTTCCGGGGCCGTGGACTTCGTCTCTGTGACTGGCTGGAGTCACATGACGTCACTCCCGACTCCTTCTATAGGGCCTGACGGTCATGGCATGGGCCCTATACAAATGACACATTCATGCCTTTTCTTGAGTGCGCATGCGCCAATGACGTCAGCGGAAGGGTATTTGTTAAATATATCCTAAACCGTGCAGGTTTAACCCCTTCCTTACCGGGCCATAATAATATGAGACCGGCAGGAACCCTCCCTCCCTCCGGGTGGATGTCATATGACGTCCTTTCTTTCCGGCCAACACACAGATCCACCTCCTGTCAGTGGTGAGGAGACCGATGTGTGTTCCCAGTATAGAGGAATACAGATCGGTCTCCTCCCCTTGTGAGTCTCCTCCCCCTACAGTTAGAATCACTCAATAGAGAACATATTAACCCCTTCAGCGCCCCCTAGTGTTAACCCATTCCCTGCCAGTCACATTTACACAGTAATCAGTGCAGTTTTATAGCACTAATCGCTGTATAAATGTGAATGGTCCCAAAAACGTGTCAAAAGTGTCCGATATGTCCGCTGCAATGTCACGGTCACAATAAAAATCGCAGATCGCCGCCATTACTTTAAAAAAAACGCAACCAATCAATATACGCTTATTGCAATTTTTTTTAACCAAAAATATGTCGAAGAATACATATCGGTCTAAACTGAGGAAAAATTAAAAAAATAAAATTAAAAAAAAATGATATTTATTAAATCAAATAAAAACCGCAGAGATGATCAAATACCACCAAACGAAAGCTCTATTTGTGGGGGGAAAAAAAACAAAGATTTCATTTGGGTACAGTGCTGCATGACCACGCAATTGTCATTTAAAATGCAACAGCACTGAAAACTAAAAATTGGTCCGGGCAGGAAGGGGGTGAAATGCCCTGTATGGAAGTGGTTAAGAGATATTTCCAGTACCTACAGGTAAGCCTTATCATAGGCTTACCTGTAGGTAAAAGTGGTGTGTAAGGGTTTACAACCACTTTAAAACCTTTTGAACAAATCCATAATCCAAATTCAAAGGCCATTGAATAACATGGAGTGGCGTTTTTAAGTTGCAAAAAAAGCTAAAAAACACCACTGTTGTATGAGGCCTGACAGCTCGTTTTTTAAAACGCCCGTGTGCAAGAGGCCTTAGCAGCTAGAATGTCTACATACCTCCCAACTTTTCACCATTGTACTGCGGGACACTTGGAGAGCAGGGCCGTTTGAGAAGCGGGGGAGGGGGGTTGTTGAGCGGGGGGGGGATGTGCCGCCGCGTGGCGCAGAACAGATTGTAGCTTACATTACAGTTGTTGAGGGGGGGGTGCTGCCGCGGGACACAGAACAGATTATAGCTGACATTGCAGTTGTTGAGTGGGGGGATGCCTGCCGCGGGGGACGCAGGGCAGATTATAGCTGACATTACAGTTGTTAAAGGGGGGGTGCTGCCGCGGGGGACGCAGAGCTGATCATAGCTGACATTACAGTTGTTGAGGGGGGGGGTGCCTGCCACGGGGGACGCAGGGCAGATTATAGCTGACATTACAGTTGTTAAAGGGGGGGGTGCTGCCGCGGGGGACGCAGAGCTGATTATAGCTGACATTACAGTTGTTGAGGGGGGGGTGCTGCCGCCGGACGCAGAACAGATTATAGCTGACATTGCAGTTACCTCCTTCCTCCTCCCCTGCTGCAGTGTTGAGGAGCGTGGGGGGAACTCTGCCTCGGACCTCCTCTTCATTAAGGTTATGCGGGAAAATGTCCTCTCTTGCGGGTATGCGGGAAAGTGATGTCATTGCGGGAAAGTCCCACCCAATCCGTGCCAGTTGGGAGGTATGTGTCTATTATGAGAAGGTGGAGAGAACACACACCCCCTAAATTACAAGATGTGATCAATATGACTCAATTACATCAAATCTTTGAACTCCTAATAACAGCAGATAGACGCTATTTGTTACGGGAAAACAAAACACGGTCCGCATGGTCTGATTGGTACAACAACTTTTCTGTGCAGAGCTGCACCAGATTTTGCATTCTCCAGTTTTATTAAATTAACCTCAATGAGACTGATTTTTTAAAGCAGATGAGCATCTTTACTCAACAACATTGTGTTAATATTCTTTCAAATTATCCAATCATGTAAAAAAACTAATTCCTGTGTATTATTAATGGACAACATAATGGCCACTATTCTATTCATACATTTATTAGAAAACATGGGACAGGTCAAGCCTCGTACACACGACCGAGTTTCTCGTCGTAAAAAACACGTCGTTTTTTTCGACGAGATTCTTGTTAACCTTGTCGATTTTCTCGTCAAGCTTTCCATGCGTACACACTGACATTTACCAATTTCCTCGTTGTTCTCCGCGGTCACGTCCAGCACGTATGACGGCACTATAAAGGGGAAGATCTTTTTTCTTGGCGCCACCCCTTGGGCTGCTTTTGCTGATCTCGTGTTACCGCGTGTGAAGTAAAAGTTTGGGAAGAGACGATTCGCGCTTTTCAGTCTTCGTACTTTTCAGATCGTTTTCTGCGGTTCAGTTTGTGCTTGTGGGTTCGTATCTTGACTTTCAGGACATCTAGGCAGGTCGTATCTGTTTTACAGTGCGTTCTTGCCTGTTCGTTTCTGTTTTTCAGTTCGTTATTCATAGGCCTTGCTCTTCTAAAGTGCGTTCTGTTCTGTATGTTCTGATAAGACGACCGTTTCCTAGCCATGTCGCCTGGACGTTCTCGTCGTC
The DNA here is from genome assembly GCA_029206835.1 of Rana muscosa. Taxonomy (NCBI): domain Eukaryota; kingdom Metazoa; phylum Chordata; class Amphibia; order Anura; family Ranidae; genus Rana; species Rana muscosa. The sequence continues at coordinate 138,989,303 of CM055119.1, forward strand.
GAGTTCGTGCTGTGCATGCGCTTGGTGTTGGTCTGCTTGTTTTGGACCAAGACCAGTCCATTAATGGTGTGAGGAGGAGTTCATGGACCAAGAATTGGTTGCTCCAGCGGGACCAATTCTGCCATATGCCTCTGCTGCGGGAGATAGTCGAGAATAATCCTGAGGACTACAGGAATTTTCTGCGGATGTCTGACCCCATTTTTCAGGAACTGTTGGCTTTGGTGTCCCCCTATATTACCAGGAAGGACACCGTTATGCGGGAAGCCATCAGTGCTGAGCAGAGGCTCATCGCCACGTTACGTTATCTGGCGACAGGGAGAAGTCTTCAGGACTTGAAGTTCACGACAGGCATCTCCCCCCAGGCTCTGGGCCTCATAATCCCAGACACCTGTTCTGCCATTATCCAAGTCCTGCAGGAGGACTATATTAGGGTAAGTTTTCTCCATTAACATCACATTTTATGTATTCCATGTATGCTAATGTATTGTATTTCTTTCATCCTTCCCTAATTACCATGATTGTAATATGCTGAGAATGTCCCCTTTGTCCTCATGCATGCTTGAAGCTTTAGATTGCCCCTTTTTTCTCCTCCATGCATATTTCCCTTCACTAACCTTTCCAGCAGGGGCGCCTGTTGCTCCAAATGTTTGGGGGTTCAAACCCCAATTTAGGAAATAAACTTCCTCCTTTTTTGCTCTGGTGCCTATTAAACGCCCCCATTTGTTCCCTCCAATGCAGCCATTTTGTTCCCTCTAATGCAGCCATTTTGTCCCCTCCAATGCAGCCAGTTCCCCCCCCCCCAGCCCTGCACTTACCTTCTTGTGGTCAGCGCCATCCTTCTTCTGTCCTTGATGTCTTCTCCTTCCCTTGATGTTGCATCAGCCAATCATGTTACCATTAAACAGACTTGGTGAACATGATTGGCAGAGCAGCCTGTCAGTGTTTACCCAAGGAATGCCCCCCCCCCCCTGCGTCCCCTATTTAACTTTTCTGAAGCCAATTACATCCCTCAGGCTGTAATGTGCAAGACAATTTTCCTTACTGTTTCTGATATGCAATTTTAAGCCCATAAATGCCGCAGTTCTTCATATGTCGGTCGCTTAACAGGGGGCCATCCACCTGAATAGTGGGCGGCATAGACAATACATAGGTTAATGCAAGGCATGAACCTATGTATTGTTCTGAGTAACGGGCACAGGAGAGAGGGGGCAGTGCTCCAGCGCCCACTCTGGACGCACCGCCACTGCAATGCTATCCTGTGGCCAAACACATCTACCCCCCCCCCCTCCCCATTATAATTTATTAATGGACCATCATAGGGGGTGATGAATATGATACATGAGCCTTCCATTATACTTATTTAAAACACCTTAATAAACGTAGACTTTGCTTGATGTTGGCCTCTAATGTATTTTCTTAGAATATACTTGTAATGTTTGATTTGTGTATTCTAATATTTTTTCATCTTGTTTGACTCCACAGCTTCCTTCCACGCCACAGGAATGGCAGACTGTGGCATCAGAGTTTGCCACGCGGTGGGACTTCCCCAACTGCGGTGGTGCTATAGACGGGAAGCACGTCCGCATCGTGCCGCCACCCCGTTCTGGGTCCTACTACTTCAATTACAAGGGGTTTCATAGCATTGTGCTGATGGCGGTGGTGTCAGCACGGTATGAATTCCTCTATGTTGATGTAGGGAAGAATGGCCGGATGTCCGATGGTGGATCCTTCATCCAGACGGAGTTTGCCCTCCGTCTCCAGAGTGACGACCTTGCATTGCCACCGGATGCAGGGAATATTGAAGGACTCCCCTTTGTTTTTTTGGCTGATGAAGCCTTCGGGCTCGGACCACATCTTATGAGGCCATTTCCTCAGAGGACCCTGACCCCAGAGAAGAGGGTGTTCAATTACCGGCTGGCCAGGGGCCGAAGAGTCGTTGAAAATGCCTTTGGCATAATGGCCAGCCGGTTCCGCCTTTTTATGACTCCCATCCACTTGGCGGACTACAAAATAAACTATGTAGTGTTATGCTGCTGTGTGCTACACAATTTTCTTTGCCGCAAATCTAATTCATATATGGCCTCAGTTTTGCCTGAGGCTGGACTTTCCCCTGATAATCCCCTGCCGGGCCTGGAATCTGCCCGTGCTGGCTTGCCCCCCTAAAATGCCCGTGAGGTTCGGGACAAATACATGGACTATTTCACGGGTAGGGGGGCAATTCCTATGCCAGGCTATGTCTAAAGATTCCTGTCTAACGATCCAAATAAAAATCTTGTTTAAACTTCTAACTTTTGTTGGTTTCCTGTCTCCTAGTTTGTCTTAGTGCATTTGTAGTGCCAAGTGTATTTTCCTTTAGTAAATTCCAACCATTTCACTATGTAACCTTAAAAAATTTACCAAATAAGGTTAGAGCATATTAGAAAAAAAAGCTACACGTTGTTTGTGTTCAAATCTTTTACTATGTGCAAATTCACACACCTTTTTTTTTTTTTAACATTTTTTGTTTGCCTGGCCACCAACCGGCAATTGTTTTCTTAGGAAAATACAAAAACAACAGTTGCATTCCAAAAATTACAAAATTGGATACCTCGGAGCAATCTGAGACATTCACTTACACAAACTATATGTCTCTATGTGCCCGTCCTAATATGGGGTCCTGCCACCCCTTGCCCAGCCAAAAATTGAATATGCACACAATTGGGATTATTTTCCTATAGGGATTTTAGACTCCTGATCCCTATTGTTAACATGTGCTATCTGCCATCAGGGGTGATCAATGGACATGTTTTGGGGGTGCAACCCCTTCCTCAGTTCACCTACTTTAGATACGAGGAAGGGGTTGCACCCCCAAAAGACATACATGGATATCCCCTGATGGCAGATAGCACATGTTGACACACTGTGTGCAGATTCAATTTTTGGCTGGTTTGATTGTCCAAACGTTTTTTAAAAGTTGAAGAAGAAACATGAAAAAAAGGGGGTTGGGATGCCTTATTGAATTCTCCCCGAAACATTGAGAATGTCTTTAAATGTTTGATCCATCACATGAATTCTTTCTTTAATTTTGTCCAGTTCCGTGCTACATTCCATCACTTGCTGGATGAGGCGGAGGGCACTGTCAGCAGAGAAACCTGTACTATCCTTCACCCCAACATTCACATCCCCTAAAAACAAAATAAAAAGGTATTATAACTCTGCAGGCCTACCTCTCTTATCTGAAGCTGTGGTGACAGATACTAACCTGTTGTAGTGACCAGTTCCACAATGTCATCCACCTCTCCTTCCTGCACTTCTCCTTCCTCCACCTCAACTTCCTCTACATCCTTCGTTTGTGGGTCTTTGGGAGTTTGTGGTTGTTGTGAAGCTGTGGGGTTCTTGTGCTCCCTGGAGTGTCCTCCTCCCAGTCTTCTCTCCCCTATGAGAATCAAACAAAAGGTCTATTTATCACACAGAAATTCTCTATGTAAAAAAAAAAAACAGGCTAAATTGCTTGGAAGTGGGGTACAAGTGTGTGTTTGGGCGGAAGTTAAAGATGAATGCATTATTTCTGACCAAGAATATGCTTAGTATTCACCTTTGTCTGTCATTTTTTAGACATGTAGGCAACACAAAAATTCTCTGATGCACCTGTGTGGGACACCCAAAAAAGGAGGGTCTGGTGGCCCACACTATAGTGCTCCAAAGTACAGATGTGGAAGCAGCTGCTGAGTGTCCTCTCCTTTACACTGACAAAAGTTTGCATTTCATTCTCTTTACAAGCACATCATCTAGCCTAAAACTTTGTGCCCCAAATTTTCCAAAAAATGGCAGATGTCTAATTACTTTTGTGGCTGTAAAATAAGCCAAAACAGCGGATAGTGGCCGAACGAAGTGTCTGTAACGTAACGAACGATTACTGTGCCCAACCAAGTTCAAAATATAACATTTTGGAAGGGAGTCCAATAAGAAAAAATAAATAAACCAGCAACATGTCAGTTTAGAAAAGGATTAATAGCATAAAAGTGTACATTTTACTTACTTTTTGCGAGCATTCTCTTAACGCTCCTTAACTGGTCTGGCTCCCTCAGTTTGAGGTCTGACCACCTCTTTCTGAGCTGTTCATTTGAGCGTTTCACCCCGAAATTCGTCTTCAGACTCTTCACGACTTTAGTGAGGATTTTGGCCTTCCTTCTATTTGGTTTGCTATATGGCCCATGCTTTGCATCATAATCAGACTTGAGCAAGATGTCCACCATCTCCGCCATCTCGGCAAAAGACATATTCGATGCCTTGAATCTCCTCCTTGATCGTGACGTTTCCTCGGTCTCCGGGCTTGTCTCCTCCTCGTTAGTTGCGGAATTATCAGACACCTGCTGTAACTCCGCCATATCTGTCTGCGCGCCGAAAGAGAAGGGGCGGGGAAAAGATGTTAGTTAGAACGTCATGGGCGGGCGACGTGTGCGGAGCGACGTGTTCGTATTTTGACGCATGCGTGGTGTGTATATAGCAAACACACATGTGACTATAGTACGTTCGGTGTGCGGAGAGAGGAGTTCAAGTGACGGACGTGCGAACGAAGGTATGTGATTTTGTGACTTGGACAAATTGTTGGCCTATACTGTTTTGAGAATGTTGTAGGATATATATGGTGACTACGATGTTAAGGAGGTTAGACTGTTTGCCTCACATTAGTTATATATTATTTCTTAAACTTGCAGATACAATATGAATGTCTTTATTAGCGACAAAGAGTTCCTGGCGGAATTTATTGACCGGGTAAGGGAGCTGCCCGCTCTGTGGGAGACGAAAAACCCCATCCATAAAAAAAGAGGGGTGAGAAAAGCAGCGCTGGAGAAGCTGCTCCCATTTGTGCAGACCAAGGTGCCCACAGCCACAGCAAAACAAGTGGACACTAAAATTGGGAGCTTGAGAGGCACCTACAGGACTGAACGCTCTAAGGTCCTGGCTTCTCAGAGGTCAGGAGCAGCAGCAGGTGATGTGTATGTCCCGATTTTGTGGTACTACAGCAGGATGTCCTTCCTGGATGACCACATTGAGGCAAGGCCATCACTCTCCACTCTTCCCCCCAGACTTCCCTGCAGCCAACCTGAGCCTTCTCTGGAGCAAGAGGAGGCAGCCATCCTGGATGATCCTGATTTGGCCATCTGGAGCCAGGTATAGTATTAAATGAAAATGTATTGGGATAAAATTAATGTTTGACAAATATGTCAAGATGAGAAACATACAATATTTTGGGTTCCACAAGTGAAATCAAGATCTCTAGACATTAGTCTGCACTTAATTGGGTGCTAAATAGTCAATCTGATGTAGGTGTAAATTAGAAAAAATGATTTCTGGATTTACATTCTAATTGCTTCAATCATGTTTATAAAGTTTGATGCAAAGATTAAACCAACATATTAAACTATGTCCCTTTTTCATACACAGGATGAAATCAGCCAGGAGGAGGGTCTGGAAACTGTCAGGCAGGAGGAGGAAGGGCCCAGTGGCAGCCAGGAGGTGGCAGGGCCCAGTGGCAGCCAGGAGGTGGCAGGGCCCAGTGGCAGCCAGGAGGTGGCAGGGCCCAGTGGCAGCCAGGAGGTGGCAGGGCAAAGGAGAAGCACCAGATCCCAGGTGCTTCCCATCCGGCTTCCCAAAAGAGGCAGGAGGGACAGGACCACCAGTGAGGCAGCAATGGCCCTTATTAAAGAGGCCCATGCCACCCTCAAAGAGCCCACATCCCCTGAAGAGGCCATAGCCGGCCTAGTGGAGGCAAAGTTCAAGGTGATGAGCATGGAGCAACGCCTCCTATGCGAGCCCCTGCTCATCACCTTGCTCAACAAGGGGGTGATGGAAAAAATTACCCCCAATACCGCCATTTGTGAGGTGGCACAACTGTCCCAACCTCAACCTCCTCCTCCACCTCCACATTCTTCTTCTGCCCCACCCCCTTCTCCTCCACCTCCACCTTGTTCTTCTGCCCCACCCCCTTCTCCTCCACCTCCACCTTGTTCTTCTGCACCACCCCCTTCTCCTCCACCTCCTCCTCCTCCTGACAGGAGTACCCCTCCAGTGGCCCAGCCTCCAGCCAAACGAAGAAGGAAGGCTGCAGGGAAGGCTTCAGGAAAGGTTGCAGGGAAGGTTGCCAGGAAGACGAGGAAGTGATGGCCTTGCTTCATTGTGGTCGGACAGAAGGCAGCCTGTTGTAGTACCACACACTTGGGACATATATATCACCTGCTGCTGTTCCTGACCTCTGGGAGGCCAGCATCAGATTGTGCTCAGAAATGTTGGCCTTCTCAAGCTCCCAATTTTAGTGTCCACACAGGGTTGCTGTGTGCTTTGGGGTCCCTGGGATGCACAAATGGCAGCAGCTTCTCCAGCGCTGCCTTCTCTTTATTTTAGTTCAAACATGAATAAATGTTATTTTTCTTTAAGTTCATACTTGACTATGTGTATTTGTAAAAATGTATAATCTAGCTTTGGAGTAAGCAGATACATTTGACTGACAAAAAAAGGGACAGATAACAACCCCCCAAAAAAAACAAAAAATCGTATTTCCCAAAAAAGGGTGTAAAATTTACATAATATATATTAAAAGCTTCAATGGGAGATCACTACCAAAACATTGCGAAATTACAATTAACATCAGTTAGAAAAATATCGAATTTTTTAATATTCCTAAAAACTTGCACGATATAATACACATAAATCTTCTTAAGAGCAACAAGAAAAAGGTTAAAAAAACATAGTCATAACTCTGTGTGAATATCAGCAGCAAAAGAAGTTCATTCGTTTGGATTAATGTAACATTCTAACGAAGATTTCAATGCACAACATTTAAACGATGCAAAAATTTGGAGCGTGACGAATGTGCTATCTCCATTACGAAGGCTTGTTTTACCTGAAGATGCGCTCCCGTCTCATAGTTGCTTGTGAGCATGCGCGCTTTTGGAAGAGTCGTAAAAGCATACACACGAACCATTTTCTCGTCACAAAAGAGGCCGACGAGAAACACGACGAGGAAATCTGGAATCCTGATGAGAAAATAGAGAGCAGGTTCTCTATTTTCTCGTCGAGATTCACGGCATTTTTCTCGTCGTAAAACCATACATACGAACATTTTTCTCGACAAAAAAGCCCACGCGGCACTTTTCTTGCCGGTTTTGGACGAGAAACTCGGTCGTGTGTACGAGGCTTAAGTCTATGGCAATGTCCTCATCTATTTTTATATGCAAGTCTATTGTTTAACTACCTTTACCTATTAAATAAAGTAAAAGGAGCTTTTAAAAATAACAATCACAATACAATTTAAAATTTCACAAAGTACAATAAAATAGAACAATTCTTGACATTTATTACTAAGGCAGGGATAATTATGTTCTCTATGTTTCCATGTATTCATCATCATCTATTGTTATCTTTTTCAAAGGTAGGTAAATTCAAAGCATAATTTTTAATTTACTTGTATAATGAAGGACTGCTAAAATAGCTCAGATGATTTTTTTTGTTAAAGGGTATTAAACTTTTCACAACAAAAAAAAAAAAGAAAGAAAAGGAAAAAAATTAAAATAAATAACTAACTCCAAATATCCTGGCCACCCCTCTGGACCCTGCTTTACATAGCAGCCATGATGCCCCGTGCTGCAATTGTAGAAGTCTGTACATCACAATACACAACCCCAGAGTGAGTATCCCTCATAATGTTCGCAATGGCAAGCACTTATCGATCAGTGCAGCTACATAACTAAGCTGACCAGTGAGCACTTTCCATTGCAAGCATTTTGATGGATACTCACTCTGGGGCTGTGTATTTGTGGCATACTGTGTACGGACCACAACAACGGCAGCACCGGGCATCATGGCCACTATGTAAAAAGGGGCCAGTGGGGTGGCCAGAATATTTTGAGCTAGTTCACCTTTCCATTTTTTTTGCCCTTCTGCTTTCAGGCATATATTTGGCATTGGAACACATATGTAGCGCTACCCCCCACGGACTGCTGGATTTGGGGTCCCCCTTCACTTGCACAGCCAGAAAACATACATTTTCAGCAAACTCTCCACAGTCAATAATCCAGTCCATGAGCTTGGTTTTGATAATTTATTAGGGGGTATACCTTGGATGGCATTAGGGTGATATGGGATGCCCAGAACTGTATTTACAAAAGATTCCTGAGGACAACTTAAGCTGCTCTCAACTTTCAGAGTAGATCCTGGGCTAAACTCCTGCAGGAATAATCACAAGTCCTTACTGGATCCTCAAAGCACATGTCCCAAACAGACTGCCAGTAATCTCTTCCTTACTGCAAAAATGCCAGTGCACCTGGCTTCCCTGAACTTTTCCCTGAGCAGGGATGAAGGTAAGTTGTACACTGTCACTTCTGAAGGCAAGCTAGACGTTGCACCAGGCTGCTGCTTTCTCTTTCTGTGGCTTTGGGAGGTGAATAAATAGAGGTTACTCACTTAGTCCCTTTAAATCATGAAGCATGGTAGTGACTTCTGTCCAGGCCTCCTACTGTACAGGTCCCACTTGAATGTCAGGGTCTCCTGGGTGAGACTGAATGGGATGAGGACCCCTTTCTGGTTTCTTCTTCTCTCTCTCTCTCTCTCTCTCTCCACAGCACACCGTCCTCTGCTAGTGCACACTTTCTGCCAGCCATAGGCGTGCACACAGGGTGTGCCAGGTGTGCCCAGGCACACCCTAATCACCCAATGTGGTCCAGATTCCCCCTGTTTAGACCCCTGATATTTCACCAAAGCCCCCTAACGGGGCTCCTAAATTAAAAAGAGCTTTGGGGTGCACACCCTAATGCCATAGGCTATGCACACCTATGCTGCCAGCACAGGGCCCCCCACCACACCTCTGGATCCTGAGTTCTCTCCTCACATGGCCAGGTTCCACAATATTTAAGGGTCACCCCCCCCCGCGCGCGTGCGCTTCTGGGATGTCCTTGCCCAGGAATTGGCAGAGATCCCTTGAATATTCAGGCTCTCATCTCCATACCCCCACACACTTGGTTCTTGAATTTTTGAAAAGCTTCCAGAAGCCAGGGGGATACTTGAGACTCAGCCTGCAGAGCCTGCCCACTAAACTACACTGAACTTCACTTCAAGTTGACGCCAAATGAACTGACTTCACAGACTAAAGTGAAGTCTGACTAAATATGCCTGACAATCCAAGCTATGTACACTAGGGGGTGCTACACATATAATCACTGGGCTTAACAGTAGAGTGTTGAATGACAGCACAGGAAAGGAGGTGAGTAGAGCTGCTGGAGCTTCTAACATTTGCTGTGGAATGCATATCTTTGGGGTTTGCTCAAACTGAAAATTGGGCTTTAAAACTGATCTCCAGCTTTTAATGAAATTTAAATTGTTCATTTTGATGAAGGTGGCCCAAACAAACTATCACCTTCACTACTAGTGCTCACTGTATGTGCTGTATGAACTGTATGTATCCTCAGCTTACTGCTACTCGAACAAAATGGAGTCGGGGTGAGCATTGCTTAGCAAGTCACAGGGAACTTTGTATTCTATGAACAACTACAAAGCTTGTAATGTCTGAGTCGGATATTGTGACATCATCTACCCACTTCAGTAAATCAGAGGAAGCTATGTATTCATTCAAACATGTACAAAGCTCCCTATGAATAAATCAGCAGCACTCAGCCCAAAAAAAAAGTTTCGGGAGCAGGACGTTAAGTTTCCAATCCAACTACCGGAGCACATCGCTGTATACAGTATATAGCTGAGGCTACATACGATGGGGCACTATTCCTTCCACTGACACCAACAACAGGCCACAATTTCTCCCACTGATATAAATGATGGAACGCTATTCCACTGGCTGGCACCAAAGAAGGGGCATTGTTTCTTCCAATGATACTTTTGATGGGACACTATTCCTCCCATTGACACCAATTATGGGGCACTATTCCTCCTTTTGACACCAATGAGGGGGCACTATACATTTCACTGACATCAACAATGGGAAACTTTTCCTCCCACTGGCACCAATGATGGGGCACTATTCCTCCCACCAATACTAATGATGGGGCACTATTCCTCCACTTACTTACCACAGTAGGTCTGTTATTTTTATTTACTCCCACGGACCACCAAGCCTGAGGCATTGTTTATTCACAGTGATTTTGGGGCATTTATTACTCCCACTAGCCACAGTCCAGCCCCCTAGAGTCTGAAGGACTGTAAACTGGCTCTTTATTTAGAAAAAGACCATGGCGCTATAATTGTAAGACATTGGGGTTGACTTGCAGACTTACGGAGCCAATAATTCGCACAGGCAGGTGCAATAGAAGGTTTTTAAGTAATACAGTAATAGTTCACAACAAACCCAGTGGGAAGGCTACCCAGCTCACAGTTTCCAGCCATGTGAAAGAGGCAAATTCCAGCTAGACTAGCAGCGCATGTTGAGACAGGGACAGAATGTGGCCTGGCCATCTAGTACCCAGTCAGGAAGGTGTCCAGAAGAGATGCAACCATATGCTTTCTCTCCTCATCAGGAACACATATCAAACTCTAGTACTGTCCCTAATAAACAGGGTACCTTTCCCTACTATGCTAACTCGCAAAATGTGCACCAAATCTGAGAGCCATGGCCTTAAAAAGGCTCTGCCTAACCCAAGATGGCTGCGGCAGCATCTAATTGGACTGCTTCCCCAGTGGCTTCCCCAGTGGCCCAGGAAACCATAGAGGGACCATGTTCCTCCTGACTTCCTCTCCAGCTGCAGTGCTGCTGCTGCTGCTATTGCACCACCTGCAGGGGAAAAAATAGACTGCACCTTCCTGGCTGGTAAGCTGAGCTGGGAATTTTTCTTTGTTTTTGTTTGACAAGCGTCACCCTTCCATGTATTTGCAAATGTCTGCAAACGAAACCCCTGTCTTTAACATGAACTGTTAGACAGGACAATTCAGTTCGTTGCAGGATGGCTGGTAAGTTGAGCTGGCAATTTTTCTTTGTTTTTGTTTGACATGCGTCACCCTGCCACATGCTCCTTGCTGTTAAGGCCAGTTAGAGGTTGGTGCAGTTGCTGCTTTTTTGTACCGTTGGTTATTTGGTGAGGAGGGGCACTGGACACCTTCGCTGCCATTGTGCTATGTGCTTGGCGTCCAGTGTGCCCCTGTGCCTTTAAGGAGGGATGGGCTCCCTCAATGCATACCTGCCCTCAATCAATCCATTATTTTATACAGTTGTGCTCATAAGTTTACATACCCTGGCAGAATTTATGATTTCTTGGCCATTTTTAAGAGAATATGCCATTTATTATCAATAAACTGTGTTTACTTTTTTTAAATCATAATCACAACAGAAACTACCCAAATGACCCTGATCAAAAGTTTACATACCCTGGTGATTTTGGCCTGATAACATGCACACAAGTTCACACAAAGGGGTTTGAATGGCTATTAAAGGTAACCATCCTCACCTGTGATCTGCTTGCTTGCAATTAGTGTGTGTGTGTGTGTAGCGGGGTTCTACTGTTATGGATTATTGTTATGTGTGTACACCCCAAACTTCCTCCTATGTTCCAGTTACAACTTTATAGACTATTGTTTACTTAAGTTCAGTAATGCGTGTGGAACTTATGGTACAGGGAGAGAGAGAGACTCCGTTGCCATGGATACCTAATAGACTATGGTACCCACAGTGCAGCTGTACTCCAAGAATGCATTACAACCACCGCACAGCCTGCTGGGGCAGGTTACAGAAAGGAAGGAAGGGGCGACGCTCGGTCTCTCTGGACTTTGCCCTCAACCAAGCAGGAAGTCTGTGTGAGGCCTGCTGCCGGAGCGACTAGGTCCAAAGCCTGGGCCTTTAGTTTCGCGGAGGCTCATCAAGCCAGAGAGGGATCTCTTTCCGTGTGACCAGCTCGCGCTTCTCAGATACCGGGGTATCTACAACTGGTTGTTAGGCCTATGACTTTTTAAGGTCCACCATCATCCGAATAGTGAGCCGCACCTACTCTAGGACATAGCGCAGTGTGTGGTAGCTGCATAGTTAAAGTTTGCATTATACTGACTGAGAGTTTAACTGCCAGAAGCATTGCGGGAGTTTAGCTTACATCTTTAATCTCCTTTGGATTACAATTACAAGGTGCACCAACGTTTTGCTAGGGAAGACTCCCACCATTGAGGAGCTCTTACAGAAATCTTAGTCAGGCCTGACTGGAACTAACATTGACGGGACACAGGGTGATATTGCCCACTAGGGGGAGCTTGCGAGCTTGAGGTTGTTTATCCATAGGAAGTAGACATTAGCATATTATAGAACCTTTATATTATACACATTATTGACACTTGCAGGGCCCTGCAGAGTCACTTAAAGCTATAAAAAAGATATATATAATCTATAAACCTGTTACTATCTTTTGATAAAGTAAACTTTATCTTTGTTTAAGTATATACCTGTGTGAAGTACTTTTATTAGCCTGAAGGACCCCAACGGAGAAAGGTAATATATATATACATGTGTACTTAATGTGGTATATATATATATATATATATATATATATATATATATATATATATATGCAGAATTGTGTTCTCCTATAGCCAGTGGGTTTTACAATTCTTTTCACTACCAGTTGTGCCAAGGGAGGGTTCGAGCCAGTTAAGGGGTTGAGAATCAGAGGGCAGGCCCAAACAAAACCAGCAGCTCCTACGGGGGTAGTGCTTCATGTATAAAAGGTCAATGAGTTTCTGGACTCCTGACAGACCTTTGGCCAAGAAATCATGAATTCTGCCAGGGTATGTAAACTTATGATCACAACTGTATGTGCTCCTACTATGGAGGCTCCCAAAATTTATAGAGTTAGGACTTTAGATAATACTGGGGTGCCGTGACATGGCCTCTGCAGTCTACGCATGTATTTTCAAATGTGTGCAAACTAAACCCCTGTTTTAAACTGTTAAGGCCCGTACACACGATCGGATATTCCAACAACAATTGTCCGATGGACGTGTTTTGTCGGATAATCCGACGGTCTGTATGCTCCATCGGACAACAAATGTTGGGTGTTCATACTCTCAAATTGTCCGACAACAAATGTGTTCCATCGGATTATCCGATCATGTGTGCACAAATCCATCGGACTAAAATTCAAAGTACAAACACGCATGCTCTGAACCAATGCTAATCATAAGACAACATTAGCAGAAGTTGCCCAAAGGGTGGCGCTAAAGAGCAGAAAAAGCACGTAGTTTCGTGAATGCTGGCTGAAAAAGTTCTGCCGTCTGTATGCAGGCCCAGATTTACTCCCTTTGCTGCCCCAAGGCCGGGTCCTTCAATGCCGCCCCCCCCCATACACACACATCACATAGGGGGCTTCTAAGCCCCCCCCCTGTTGCTGCAGCGCTGCCCCTGCACCCACTGCCGCCCTGGCCTCTGTGGCCTTGTCTGGAATCCATCCCTGCTACCTATCGTATATGGAATATGCCCACCATACCCATCCTATATGGACTGTGCCCACCATACCCATCCTATATGGACTGTGCCCACCATACCCATCCTATATGGACTGTGCCCACCATACCCATTGTATATGGAATGTGCCCACCATACCCATCGTATATAGACTGTGCCCACCATACCCATCCTATATGGAATGTGCCCACCATACCCAGTCTATATAGACTGTGCCCACCATACCCATCCTATATAGACTGTGCCCACCATACCCATCCTATATGGAATGTGCCCACCATACCCATCCTATATGGAATGTGCCCACCATACCCATCATATATAGAATGTGCCCACCATACCCATCCTATATAGACTGTGCCCACCATACCCATCCTATATGGAATGTACCCACCATACCCATCCTATATAGACTGTACACTGTGCCCACACTACATGCAGACTCAATGCAGATCACACAGCTCCCCATAGAGAGGGCAGTGTCAGGTTCAGGCCCCCTGTGCCCACACTCAGCACCCAGCTCTTTGTCTGATTCCCCCCCCCCGGTGCCAACATTTAGGGGTACAAAAGACAAAGTTGTAGCCCCCCCTCTTACCTGCGGCACAGATCAGAGCCATGCAGCCCAGTACGGTGACAGCAGCCATGTCCCAGGACTCCCATCCAGGGGGGCCCCCATGTGCCCGGCTGGTCTCCTCTCCGCGATGTGCGGGGATCACACAGGAATGAGGATCGTACACTGTCTGGAATATTCCACTCTGGATGGGGGGGGGCGGCGCGCGCCATCAGCGCCTACTACGAGGTTTCCCACACAGCAGGTGGAAGAGCTCCCCCCCCCCCTCCTCCGCACATGGTACGGCCGGAGATAGGCACAAGGTGGCTCTGGGGGGGGGGATCGGAGCCCCTCCCGGGGGCAAGGGGGGACTTTTTTCGTCAGGACACCGCCCGGGACGACAGTATTTTTTCACCCCCCTGGCCGTGGCGCCGCCCCTGCACGAACTGCCGCCCCAAGGCCTGGCCTCGGTGGCCTTGTCTGGAATCTGGCCCTGTTTGTATGCAGAACAAGTTCACGGCCAAAGCCCTTCGCACAAAATTCCACAGATTTGTCCGATGGAAGTCCGATCATGTGTATGAGGCTTAAGACAGGTCAATTTGGTTTGTTGCAATCTGGCTGGTAAGTGCCTCGCCCTTCCATGTGCTCCTTGCTGTTAAGGCCAGTTATAGGTTGGGGACGTTGCCCTTTATTTAGACTGCACCTTCCTACAGACTTATTAAAGGAAAATAGGCTGTTCTCTTTGGAAGGGAAGTTGCATTTTGCCGGGGAATTTTTCACACTTAGCGAATGAGGGGAAGCCCTGCTGACTTTTTATAATCTATTAATGTTCACACAAAATTCTTTTTTTTTTTTTGGGGGGGGGGGGGGGGTTCCTTGCATTTGTTTGGATATTCTTTGCAAAGTGAAATTTCACCACATCCACTAAGCTCTAAGGAAAAATTTCCATGCAAAGTGAATAGCCTTTTTGCCTTTAATAAATCACCCCCCTTAGCTCCACTGTTTCCAAATATGATGCTGTGTAAAAATCCATATCTTTACCAAAAGAGTGTAAAAATGTGTTATATTGTGTGTCTGTCTTCCTATAAGTGAGACAAAATAATAGATGTTATACACAGAAAAGCCAGAAGAAGGCAGAAGATACACACGTTTCCTGATGATTTAAATCAAACATGCATGATAGATGGTTGGAGCGTAATTCTTTAAAATGCTCCTTTACAGTCAACGCTGAAGCAGACATTTTGTGTTTAGGATATCTCTTACATTAAACTCTTCTGATAATTGTTTCTCAGCTATAAATAAACTGTACTTAGAGATGTTCAGACACGAGCCTTTGACTGCTGGGAACCATATGGTGAAAACAGACAATTTAGTTTTATGGCGGCTAAAAAAAAAAAAAACACTGTAAGTAAATTTTGAGCAGACTGTAATAAGATCCTATAATTTATTTATTAAGCTTCCCCATATTTAACCTGATTTAAAGCCCACTGCCAACTCCTTGACAAATGCTATGTTTTAGGAAAGTGAAATAATTTGTTTTTGGTGTGCGGTGCCGATGCGCCTATCTCAGCACATTGTGCTTTTCACTTTTTTTATTTTTTATTAACTTTACTAAAATTTTACAGCGACATTTCAATAAAGTGGTTGTAAACCCTTTCATAGACCCAGTGAATTGACTGGCCTTAGGTGATACACAGTAATGAAACAAATCCTCCTACATAAGTTGTATGTGTTTATCTACGGTCTTCTGCTCTCTACATCTATTCAAAGTCCAGAATTTCTAAGACCCGTTTCAAACTGGGGTGCTTTTCAGGCATTTTAGTGCTAAAAATAGCGCCTGAAAAGCGCCTCTCAAGCCACCCCAGTGTGAAAGCCTGAGGACTTTCACACTGGGGTGGTGCGCTTGCAGGATGGGGAAAAAAGCCCTGCAATCTGCATCTTTGGGACGGTGCGGGCGTGGTGTAAACACCGCTCCCAAAACGCCCTGCCCATTGAAATGAATGGGCAGCGCTGCCGAAGCTCCTGCAAAGCGATTTGGCAGTGCTGCAACACGGGCGCTATTAACCCTTTCTTCGGCCGCTAGCAGGGTAAAATCACCCCGCTAGTGGCCGAAAAGCGCCACTATAACAGCGGTAAAGAGACGCTAAAACTAGCGGTGCTTTGCCACTAACGCCCACACCGCCCCAGTGTGAAAGGGGTCTAAAGCTTTTGTGAGCTTGCAATAAACAGTGTGGGGAGCTGAAGTTACACTCTGCAGAGCTTAACGAGAGCTGATTGGAGGGAAGGGACACACACCCCTTCACACAGCACACAGGAATAGAGCTGAGGCTGTCAACCACAAGCTGTGTGCTGGAGATCCCTCCTCTGTCAGCTTTTTTCTCTTTGTTTCAGGAAAACTTGTCAGAAGTGACTCATGCAGATAGCAGAGGCAGTAGTTAGAAATTAGACTTTGGTGCTCTTAATTTGGACAAGTACACACTATAGAGGGATATGCTTTGTTCATATTTCATGTCTGAGGTTTACAACCATTTTACGTTTAATTGCTGGCCGCGCAGTGCACGCTGTAAAAATATACAAAAAAATAACATTTCTGACAAATCTTCATGACAGGAGAAGGATATCCAGCTGATTGACAACCCCATTCCTGTGTGCTGGGTGAATCATCTCTCAGAGCTCTCCTCACTGACCTCTGCAGAGTGTAACTTCAGCTTTCCCTGTTTTTGAAACTCTTAGACAAGCTTTATAAATTCTGAACTTTGAATGGATGAAGAGCAGATAAACCGGTACAACGTATGTAGGAAGATTTGTTTCATCTCTGTATATTACCTGAGGTCAGTCACTTCACTGGTTAGGGGTAAGGGTTTACAACCACTTTAAGCACACCCTGCATGCCTAAGCTAAGGGCAGATGGATTCCAGGAAGTAAACGCTACATGAATCATCTGCCCTTATTCAAGATGGCTGCAGTGAGAAATGCTAGGGGGTGTTTTTAAAAGGTATTTTCTGAACAAAATAATAGAGTTTGCTTTGAATATTAAAAAATAATTAAATAGCGTTTTCAGTTTATGATTAGTGTTGGGCAAACAGATTGGTCCGAGCATGAGTTCGAGCCAAAACATTGGCTGTTCGCCCGATTCAGGGAACACCAGAATTTGCAGGGTGTTTGGCGGGTGTTGACACTTTTCTGGTGAATGGGTAGGGGTATGTACCCCATACTCATTCACATAGGAGAGGGCATGGGATCTGGGGGCCCCATTGGTAAAGGGGGCTTCCAGATTCTGATAAGCCCCCCGCCCGCAGACCCCGACAACCACAGCCCAGAAATGTGGGGAAGAGACTCATGTCTCCATCAACATGGGGATAAGGTGCTTTGGGGGGGGGGTTGCGTGCTCAGATAAGGGTCTGGTATGGATTTTGGGAGGGACCCTGCAACATTTTTATTTTTTATTTTGGCGTGAACTGGGGGGTTCTACTGTGAACCAAATCAGGGGGGTGTTCGGCCCATCTGTATTTATGGTGCTCAGATATCGTTTATTCCACTTTAGATCAGCAGTTTTTTAAATACTCAGACCAGGCAACAACCATGCCACGTTAAAAGTCAAAAAGATCCTGGTCAGTTTGTGTGATTCCGTCATCCGCAGCCAGCTATCTGTCTCCTGTGTCCTTCTCCCCCCTCCCCCCTCTCTGCCTGTCTCTGCTCATACCAGTGCCCCCCCCCCCCCCCACTCCTGCTGCTCTCATATCTGCTATTAAATACTCCCATCCTCTCTGTACCATCATTATAATAATTGTCCCAGTGCCTGTGTTCTGTAAACAATCTGCCCGATTGTACCGCTTCTGGCACTCAGTTGATTGTCGGCTCTCTCTTCTCTCCCCCCTCCTTCCCGGCTAACATCAGTGGGTGGACTCGGCCCCACCCACTGCAGCTGTGAGCCGGAGAGAGAAGAGAGAGCTGACAGTCACCTGAGTGCTGGGAGCAGAGCTCATATAGGTACAATCGGGGGGGGGGGTTGCGTGCTCAGATAAGGGTCTGGTATGGATTTTGGGAGGGACTCCACAACATTTTTTTTTTACATTTTGGCGTGGACTGGGGGGTTCTACTGTGAACTCGGGAGTTCTGCTGTGAACCAAACAGGGGGGTGTTTGGCCCATCTGTATTTATGGTGCTCAGATACAGTTTATTCCACTTTAGATCAGCAGTTTTTGACATACTCAGACCAGGCAACAACCATGCCACATTAAAAGTCACAAAGATCCTGTTCCCTTAAAGTGCTTGTGCTGTGTCATTTGGACCCCGTATTACCTGAAATACCTGGCTGATCCTGCATGGCTATGCCCTCCCCTCTGCAAATTGACCACGATAATCATGGCTGTTGTGCCCTGACAACGTGGTCAGTTTGCATGATTCCATCATCCGCAGCCAGCTATCTGTCTCCTGTGTCCTTCTCCCCCCTCCTCCCCCCTCCCCTCTCTGCCTGTCTCTGCTCATACCAGTGCCCCCCCCCCCCACTCCTGCTGCTCTCATATCTGCTGTTAAATACTCCCATCCTCTCTGTACCATTATAATAATTGTCCCAGTGCCTGTTTTCTGTAAAAAATCTGCCCGATTGTACCGCTTCTGGCGCTCAGCTGATTGTCGGCTCTCTCTTTTCTCTCCCCCTCCTTCCCGGCTAATGTCAGCGTGTAGACTCGGCCCCACCCACTGCAGCTGTGAGCTGGAGAGAGAAGAGAGAGCTGACAGTCACCTGAGCACCGGGAGCGGAGCTCATATAGGTACAATCGGGCAGATTTTGTACAGAACACAAGCACAGAGACAATTATTATAATGGTACAGAGAAGATGGGAGCATTTAGTAGAAGTGGGTTAACAACCACTTTAAATCCCCTTTCTTCCCCATTCTGATGCTCAGTTTGAACTTCAGCAAGTCGTCTTCAACACGTCTATATGCATTGCGTTGCTGCCATGTGATTGGCTGATTAGAAATTTAGGTTACCAAGCAATTGAACAGGTGTATCTAATAAAGTGGCCCCGAGAGTGTACATGCCACTCATACCCCAGCTTTAGGGAGTTATTCCCAAATACCTCCTGCAGATGGCACTGTCATTCCTACACCAAATGCTCCAATATACATCAGAGAGCACACAAATGGCTAGCATTCATTCTTGTACAAACACATTTCTGAAGATTTATTCTTTACTACCTGACTCTTAATGTATTTGGATTTAATTAACATCTACAAATATTCAGTTCAAAGTCCTTTTTCGGCACTAGCCTAACATTAAATGTTTAAAAGACACTTAGCCCCCTGAGCAATGGAATCCTTTAATACATCCAACATGCTGTCATCAAATAAGGAATTACAGTGTCTCAAAGGATCCCACCTCTCATTTGTACTCATTAAATGAGCCATTTGGCCCGGATCACTTACTCTCAGGGCTGCCATAATCAATACAAACTATAATGGCTGCAATGAGGCCTCTACACACATCATAGCATGAGCACTGTGTGTATTTGCAACAAGTAAAATGGAATAGAAAAAAAAATGTACATAGACAAAATGAGCTAAGAGGACCATTGGCTGTATCACACCTTCCTGTCTTCGTCATGTTGAATCTGTGTGTTATTATCTGAATTTTAAAAACTCGGAAATCTTGCACAGGAAAGGCCATACAATGAGAACACTATACATTGGTCTATCTCTACTATCTCACACTAAAGGTATCACCATAACTGTCAACCAGTGTTCATTTTCACGTCAAATTTCAATTTTGTTTTAGTTATAGTCTTTTGACTAAAATGGCATTTAATTTTAGTTGTATTTTAGTCATCTGAATTGTTTTAGTTTTAGTCGCATTTTAGTCATCTGAATTGTTTTAGTTTTAGTCGTATTTTAGTAATCTGAATTGTTTTAGTCGTATTTTAGTTGACTAAAATATTCAGTACATTTTAGTTGACTAAAATCTAATGGGTTTAATTAAATTATAATGTATAATTTCTTTAGAATTGCCAAACATTATATGCTCCTGGAGTAAAAATCTAATGTAGCACACAGACCTTTTTCCTGCCTGGCTCACTCCCGTACCCTCCTGTTTGAAGAGGTTAAGCGGTGTTCACAAATTTTGGGTCCTGCAACGAGTTACCTCCTTCCACTGGTTCTCATCCCCAGCGAATGGGGACAAGTCTATATTCCCCCCCCCCCCCCCCAAAGAAGACCAATGTCCAGAAACACTTTAATAGAGAGTTTATTTTCTATTTGCTGCGTAGTAGACAGAGACAGATGGATGAAAGAAAGAATAAGTGTGAGGGATTAGGTCCAGGCACAACCAGTAACTTTGTCGCCACTCGATCCCAAGTGGGTTTAGCTCACCCGGATAGTCCTCTCTCACAGTCCTAGCAGCCGGTGTGGAGCTCGAACAGTTCTGTCACCCTATCCCCTCCAGGGACGGGTCCAGGAGATCCTCTAATCTCTGTAGAATTAAAAGAACAGAACAATGCCAATGGGCACTCTACAGGGTTAGCTTTCCGGAGTAAAGAATCCTTCCCTCTGACAGGTCACCAGGCCTCTCCCGAGACAGCGATCTTCCATCACTCATCTCCTCTGTGGGACCGATTCTCCCCTGGCTTCCTCTCGGTCAGAGAGGGTACCCTCACCTGGGCACCCTGGGACTCCAATGGGCGAATTGTAGACCCAGTTAAAGGTACTGGGCCTACCTGGAACGCTGCAGCCTCGGGCCAAAGGTGACCAAGACTCCTCGGCCAGTCATCGCACCCCCTGAGGGGCTCACCCCTCCGGCTCCTCCACTCCAACACCTCTCTACTCCTCTCCTCCACTCCCTACGAAGATGGCCCCTTATGTACCCTCTCCCGGCATGCACAGCAGGCCGACCACGCCCACTGTACCGCTGCCGAGAGAGGACACCCTAAGGCGCAGCAATGCCACCCATGGCTCAACCCTGACCTGATATGGCAGTGCCACCTACAGGCCACAGGGAACCATACACCAGGCAGCATCACATAGGCAGAAGCAAATACCCAACAATAAAAGCGGTCCGAGCCTGACTACCAGCTCAGACCAACCCCTAAATTTAGGCGCATAACACCCCAGAAAAGTAAAAGGGCGCTACACTAATAACATGTTATTATTTATGGTACAGTGGAACCTCGGATTACGAGCATAATCCGTTCCAGGAGAATGCTCGTAATTCAAAGTACTCGCATATCAAAGCGAGTTTCCCCATTGAAGTCAATGGAAACGAAAATAATTTGTTCTGCATTGACTTCAATGGGATGCAATACCGCATGCGGCCAGAGGCGGGGGGCGCCGGAGAGCCTGGGAAACGGGCGAAAAGACCGAGGACACTTCGGCTGACCTCGGCAAACCTCGGAAAGACTTCCTACCTGAGATTTGCCGAGGTCAGCCGTGCTGTCCGCGGGCCTTTCCATGCATTTCCGAACGGCGCCGATCAGCTGGGATCGTCGACGTTCGGCTCTGCTCGGCTCCGGCGCCCCCCCCACCTCAGGCCAAAAGCGGTACTGCACACCGCTTTGGCCTGAATCGTGCTCATTTTGTGAGACAACACTTGCAAACCGAGTCACGATTTTTTAAAATACAGTGCTCGTATTGCGAAACACTCGTTAACCGCGTTACTTGCAATCCGAGGTTCCACTGTATTAAATAGACATGTGCACTGTCAAAAAATTTGTTAGTTTTCGTTTTTCGTTTCATTATTTTTTTTTTTTTCGTTTTTCGGGTCATTCGTTATGATCGCAATTCGTAAATTCGTACATTCGTAAATTCGTAAATGTATACATTCGTAAATTTGAATGTACGAATTTACGCATGTATAAATTTATGAATGTACGAATTTACGAATGTACGTTCATTCGTAAATTTATACATTCGTAAATTCGTACATTCGTAAATGTATACATTCGTAAATTCGTACATTCGTAAATGTATACATTCGTAAATTCGTACATTCGTAAATTTGTACGTTCGTAAATTCGTACATTTGTAAATTTGTAATTTCGTACATTCGCAAATTTGGAAATTCGAAAATCTGAAAAAATAACTATTAAATTATAGGTATTGTAATTTCCTTTCAAATTTGGCTGTTAGCGAACGTAACGAATACAAATTTATCCGAAGTTACGCATAACCTGAAATAACAAATGCCACATCTAAACAAATGGAACGGAACAAATTAATAATTAATAATAATAATAAAATGTTTTTATTATTATTATTGTTAATTATTATTATTATTATTAATTCATTACGTTCCATTCGTTTAGATACGGCATTCATTATTTCGGAAAACAATTTGTAACTTCATTAAGTTCACTAACAGCCAAATTTGAAAGGAAATTCCAATACCTATTATTTAATAGTTAGTAATAGTTATGTTATTATTAGTTAATTATTATTTCAGATTTACTAATTTACTAATTCACGAATGTACGAATTTACGAATGTACAAATTTACGAATGTACAAATCTACGAATTTTCGGATATTCGAATTTACGAATATACGAATATTCGTTAAAATTCGTTAAATGAGTTTTCGTTAATTCTGAAATATCCGAATTAACGAATTTGTCGAAATTCGTAAAAAACTCATTCGAAACGAATTGCACATGTCTAGTATTAAGGTTTGAACAGTACAGGTACAGATTTAGACATTATGATATATTACGTCTTTATGAATACAACCAAGTTTCATAAACAAAAATATTGCTTTTTTGACAAACATAAGAACAACTTAAAATATATAAAAGAAACAAAAAACGGTAAACTCTATTGGCTGTAATGCCAATGCACATATTACCTGAATATATTACAAACATTAAATATTAAGAAAAAAACTAAGAATAGCCTTTTTCTTAATTATTTTTTTCTTTCAGCAGCTTAGTAGATGCCCCCTACATATTATTATGTGGTAGTGCAGTGTTAATTTTGACGCCACATTTCAATTTAGTTTTATTTATAGTCTTTTGACTAAAATCTGTGGCGGCTGGTGCTTTTTTTGCGGGGGGAGGGCAGCAAACTACCACCCCCCCCAAGCGAGCGGCTGGCGGAACCTCCCCCCGCTGTCACTTAACGCATCTAGGCGGCTAGTGGGGTGGCGGGCAGTGGCTCAGTGTCTTCTCCTCCACCAGCGGCTTGCAGCGTGCGGCTCCTTCCCTCCTCCGAGGGGTTCAAATAGGATCGCCTGTCGTTTCAGCCAATCAGGTGACGGGTCTTAAATCCCGCTTCCTGATTGGCCGGGAGGAGCATTAGTGTTGCAATAGTGAATATTCATTAGCTGTTGTAACACATCTTGGTGGGCTCCGTTCACATTCTCTGTGCACTATTTTAAAGCCTTTTAGAGCTCTAATAAGGGGCTTAAAAAAAACACCCCCACCGTTGTATTTCATGCATCCAGCGTCCTACAAGGGGCCAGGCGCATGTATAGGGGGAGGTGGCGATGGATATGGGGGGTGACCCTTAATGCATAGGGGGGACATCCCTGACTAAAATATCATTTTATTTTTAGTCGTATTGTAGTAATCTGAATTGTTTTAGTTTTAGTCCTATTTTAATCGAATAAAATAGTATTCATTTAGTTGACTAAAATATTTTAGTCGACGAAATTAACACTGCCGTCAACCACATCATTTTGGTTTTAATTTTTAATTTTTTTTTAGTTGTCTGATTCTTTAAGCTGCTGCCGCCAGCTGTGCCAACCCTTTTTCGCTGCCAGGGCCATTATTGCATTTTTTGTACGCATAATTAAAAAAAGACTTTTAGGTCTGAAGATTGCATAAAACTTCTAGACATTATAGTTCCAATTTTTTATGTAACACAATAATAGGGCATAGGTCTAGAAAATGCAACATTTCAGTAAAAAAAAATAATCAAAGTTACCGTATATACTCGAGTATAAGCCAAGTTTTTCAGCCCTTTTTTTAGGGCTGAAAATACACCCCTCGGCTTATACTCGAGTCAGTACCTGAAAATCTTCTTATACTGCGGGCGGCGTCCATTGTTTAAATATCGCGGCTTTCTCCTGGTCCCTTCCGTGATAGGCGTTTCCAGCAAACACTGTGTTGAGTGTTCCGCCTATCACGGAGGTCCTCTCATTCTCGGACTCCGTTTCCCAGCAGGCACTGTGTTCAGTGTTCCGCCTATCATGGACGTTCTCTTGTCCGAGGATGAAAAGACGTCTGTGATTGGCAAGACCAAGAGAAAGCCGTGATATTTAAACAATGGACGCCGCTCGCAGTCTAAGAAGATTTTCAGGTACACTGACTCGGGCGCAGGGAGGCTGCAATGGACACAGTGAGGTTGGGCACAGTAAGCTGGCAATGGGCACAGTAAGGTTGGGCACAGTGAGGTGGCAATGGGCACAGTGAGGTGACAATGGGCACAGTAAGCTGGCAATGGGCACAGTAAGGTTGCACACAGTGAGGTGGCAATGGGCACAGTGAGGTTGCAATGGGTACAGTGAGGTTGGGCACAGTGAGGTGGCAATGGGCACAGTAAGCTGGCAATGGGCACAGTGAGGTTGCAATGGGAACAGTGAGGTTGGGCCCAGTGATGCGTGCAAATGGGCATTGTTGACCCTCTTTTCTGCTTACAGTAGCTGCTGCATTTCCCCCCCTAGGTTTATACTCGAGTCAATACGTTTTCCCAGTTTATTGGGGTAATATTAGGTACCTCGGCTTATACTCAGGTCGGCTTATATTCGAGTATATATGGTACATTTACGGCACACAACAATAAATAACTCATTTTGGGAGAAACTACAAAAGATGAGATTGCACCGAGTAAATAGATACCCAAAATGTCAAATCTTAAAATTGCATGAAATGGCGACAAACTTTAGTACCTGATATTTTTCATTGGTGGCGCTTTAAGTGCCCCTACAGGTCATCAGTTTAGAGTTATGCAGGATTTCTTGTGCTAAAATTATTGCTCTCACTCTAACGTGCATAACGATATGTAACATGTGTATCACAATTGAATTTTTGTGAGTAGGCACCCCTAAGGTGTGCGTTTACAATCGTACATGCGTGTATGTTAAAACATTTTTTTTGGGGGGGGGGGTTTATGATCTTGAGTGCTTTAAAGGATAAGTTCACCTTTAGGAACATGCTACATGTTCCACCAGTTTCTAGGGTAGAACATGTAATATGTTCTCACTCCTGGAGCCACTCCCCGATCCGCTGCCTCTGGTAACAGCAAACTGTGGATCTTCTTCCTGAACTCGCTGCCACAATTAAAAACAAAAAATGCAGCTGTGCGAGGCTCCGACCACGTCATTCATTCACAGAGGTTTGTGGCTGTTGGCTTGTAGTTCTCAATGAACTACCAGGGGGTTGTTGAATGCTCTAGGTAGTTCATTGTCTCTTCCTGTCATTGTCTAACTGCAGTGCCTGGCCGTACAAGGTACAAGCAGACAGCTTACACTGACAGTCTGCAGGAGTCCTGCATTGCAACCCCAAACTGCTGATCGGGGGTGCAGCGCTTTCCAGACTCCTGGTAAAAAAAAATATATATGCACATTTTTTTACCTGCAAAAAAGATGTGCATTTATAATTTTTTTACAAAGGTCCTTATTCTTTAATTTTTTACAATTACATTTTCTCTTTTTTACTTACCCACTTCAGCCTCGGAAGAATTGGCTGCTCAATGACCAGGCCATTTTTTGGGATACGGCACTGCGTTGCTTTAACTGACAATTGCGCGGTCGTGTGACGGTTTACCCAAACAAAATTGGCGTCCTTTTTTTCCCACAAATAGAGCTTTCCTTTAATGGTATTTGATCATCTCGTTTTTTATTTTTTAGGCTATAGACAAAGAAAGAGCGAAAATTTTGAAAAAAACACAATATTTTGTACTTTTTGCTGTAATAAATAGCCTCAATTTTTTATTTTTTAAAAAGCAAATTTTTTCCTCAGTTTAGGTCGCTATGTATTCTTGGTAATAAAAATTGCAATAAGCGTTTATTGATTGGTTTGAGCAAAAGTTATAGCGTCTACAAAATAGGGGATAGATTTATGGCATTTTTATTATTTATTTATTTTTACTAGTAATGGCGGCGATCTGCGATTTTTATCGGGACTGCGACATTATGGCAGACATATCGGACACTTTTGACACATTTTCAGTGGGGGGCATCGATAGTTTAAAAAAACTATTAGATAAACACCTAAACGACCACAACATACATGGATATACAAGGTAATACTGACTTATAATCACACACATAGGTTGGACTTGTGTCTTTTTTCTACCTCACCTACTATGTTACTATGTAAAGGAAAATATTTCATTTAAACTTGCTTGCGGCTGTAATGTATTGCCGGCTCTCGGCAATATAGATGAAACTGGGTAGAAAAGGAAAATACTGCGCTAAACCAAAAAACAATATGCATGCAAGCTGCCAGCACTCAAACAAACAAAGTGTACAGGAATAGTGAATAAAAATAGTGTGGCGCTCAAAGCAATAAATACTTATAATAAGTGAATGGCTACTTAAAGCAATAGAACCAACAGTGCTCTAACAACACAATAATAAATGTGAGTCCGCTTCATAGGGTATTCATATGAATTGTCCTCCTTGCGAACTATATGATATACCGTAAAAGGTGAACTGTGAAAAATAGAATACAGTCCCAAATAACAAGATGTGTGTGATCATGGATGTCCTTCAATGGATAGCCTTGCCACAACGCAGACTGACAAAGGGACTTCAATGCAAATGATGAATCAAGCAAGGAGAAGACACTAGTTGTTATAGATGGGTACTCTTACCGCTGATGGTGGACCCACCTACCGTACGGCAGTGGGTCTTGCCGGCTTAGTGGTCACCAAGACCAGACGGGATATAGCTGGATGTCCTGGGTCCTCACTTGAACTCCAACCGGATGACTGAAGAGGCAGCTCAAACGATGGATTTTTCTCACATGGGCCAGGTTCCACAGCAATCCGCGAAAAATATAAAGATGGAAGAAAACCAAAAGGACTCCAGATGGTGCAGGTCAATAAAAACCGATTGCCGGAATTTTATTAAATAAAAATATTTAGTCCAACAGTCATGCAGACAAATAAAAAGTGATCACGAAATAAAAATATATTCAAAGCAATATGGGGTGCAGCGTCAGCAAGCCCTACGCGTTTCGACTACTACAGTCTTCAACAGGGGCATGACGCTGTACCCCCCATATTGCCAACATTTATAAGAATTTCACATACTCTGACACACCCCGGAAGGGGTGGAGTCAAAACAGGAAATTACATAAGGTCTCACAATCTCAATACGTAGTTCCATAATGTGCAACTGAAACAAATGAACTATGTGTATCAATTCAATAAAGCATTGGATAACCTGTATATTAAACATATCAAAAAATATATGTGCCTCCATAACCTGTTTCATCAATCGGGCGTGAGGCACCTGGGCTCGTGTATCCATATTTGGGGAATGGTGACCATAGGGCAGGCATCCCCCGTGTGCGCCTTTTAGGCGACTCGGGTGAAAGAATAATATATCCACGTATTTTTTCTGCCCTTGCTTAGATTGTGAGTTCCTTTGCCCCTCCCTTTCTCTTTTTCCTTCTTCTTTTGTTGTTAGCGATCCCCTTGTAACACTAATATTTGGGGTTACATTCAATTATTGGTTTACCATTAATATATGGGGGTACAGTATCTGCTCATCGGCCTGTTGGTCTATTGGTTGGATATTCCCCTTACCATGAAAATTAGGTTTCAGACATGAGGTGAGTTAGATTTATCCCCCATCAGGAAAACGTTGAATGTATTATCATTAATTAAGAGGTGAGTCAGATTTATCCCTCATCAGGTAATTGCTTGATGTATTACTAATAATTATGGATAAATTAAATTTTTTTTATTTTTTTTTATATATAGGAACTACCATTCTACATGTGTATAAGAGGGTCAGCTAGGTGCTTTTGGGCTTTATTTATATCAGCACCTGCTGCCGTCTATACAACATGTATTTTGAACATGTATTTTGTTTAAACCCCACAAGAGGGCGCATCGGATGGTTGCACTACTCTAACCCCCCTGCGAGACGTGAAGCATGTCTCTTTCCATAAATTTACGCCGGCCGGTATCACGCGATGCGTTACGCGATCACGTGACTACATCGTCGTCGCGCGCATGCGCGGGATGCGCGCGCGGACATAGCGCGGCCACGTAGCGTTTCACTGGTGTCCCCATAGACATTTGCAGCAAACATCTGCTGATGATGCTGCAAGGGGAAGCGCCAGTGGGACTCTGATTTAGCGCCAGAGGGGGTAACATAGAGGTATTGCACATAGTGTACTAGACTTAGCTGTACAACATATAGATTGCATTCTGGGGGATGTTACATGGGGGCACAGCATTGTTGGAGTGTCCCCAATGCTGAGGTGTCCCCAGTGCTATACACAAGGGTGTCCCCAGTGATGATTTCGGTCAGGTGGGACCATGACATCCTGTGGAATCTGGTTTATGCCGTGGTGAACCTGGGACATCATTCTACACAGACTATCCAGATAATGAGAAGATCATAATGGGCGTTGCCCTCATTAGGGTAAGTTCCATACAGGTGTCATGATTAAATCCCCAGCCCTATACCTAGATTTAGGTTATGGAGGCACATATATTTTTTGATATGTTTAATATACAGGTTATCCAATGCTTTATTGAATTGATACACATAGTTCATTTGTTTCAGTTGCACATTATGGAACTACGTATTGAGATTGTGAGACCTTATGTCATTTCCTGTTTTGACTCCACCCCTTCCGGGGTGTGTCAGAGTATGTGAAATTCTTATAAATGTTGGCAATATGGGGGGTACAGCGTCATGCCCCTGTTGAAGACTGTAGTAGTCGAAACGCGTAGGGCTTGCTGACGCTGCACCCCATATTGCTTTGAATATATTTTTATTTCGTGATCACTTTTTATTTGTCTGCATGACTGTTGGACTAAATATTTTTATTTAATAAAATTCCGGCAATCGGTTTTTATTGACCTGCACCATCTGGAGTCTTTTTGGTTTTCTTCCATCTTTATATTTTTCGCGGATTGCTGTGGAACCTGGCCCATGTGAGAAAAATCCATCGTTTGAGCTGCCTCTTCAGTCATCCGGTTGGAGTTCAAGTGAGGACCCAGGACATCCAGCTATATCCCGTCTGGTCTTGGTGACCACTAAGCCTGCAAGACCCACTGCCGTACAGTAGGTGGGTCCACCATCAGCGATAAGAGTACCCATCTATAACAACTAGTGTCTTCTCCTTGCTTGATTCATCATTTGCATTGAAGTCCCTTTGTCAGTCTGCGTTGTGGCAAGGCTATCCATTGAAGGACATCCATGATCACACACATCTTGTTATTTGGGACTGTATTCTATTTTTCACAGTTCACCTTTTACGGTATATCATATAGTTCGCAAGGAGGACAATTCATATGAATACCCTATGAAGCGGACTCACATTTATTATTGTGTTATTAGAGCACTGTTGGTTCTATTGCTTTAAGTAGCCATTCACTTATTATAAGTATTTATTGCTTTGAGCGCCACACTATTTTTATTCAATATAGATGAAAAATCAAGGAAAAAAACAGCATAGGGCCCCCTCCTCAGTCCATACCAGGTCCTTCGGGTCTGGTATGGGTTTTAAGGGAAACTCCAAGCCAAAGTTTAAAAAAAAATTGCGTGCCCCCCCCCCAATCTATACCAGACCCTTATCTGAGCATGTAGCCTGGAGGTCAGGATGGGGGGGACAAGCAGTGGGACCCCTTCCTGAACCATACCAGGCCACATGCCCTCAACATGGGGAGGGTGCTTTGGAGTCCCACAGAAAGCACCTTGTCCCCATGTTGATGGGGACAAGAGCCTCTTCCCAACAACCCTGGCCATTGGTTGTCGGGGTCTACGGGCAGTGGGCTTATCGGAATCTGGAAGCCCCCTTTAATAAGGGGGTCCCCAGATCCCGGCCCTCCCTCTGTGAATGGGTATCTGGTACATTGTACCCATTCACCCAAAAAAGTGTCAAAAAGTAAAAACCACAACAGACAGTTTTTGACAATTCCTCTATTAAAAAAGGAAAGAAAAAAAAAGTGTCCTGCAGTGTTCACCCATCTTCAATCACGCCACCAGACGGACCCCAAAAATTGAAAAAATAAAACTCTACCTCCTGACGACTGCTGTCTTTTTGCTTTGACAGCTCTTATATAGGCAAGGGCGAGGCCACCCACTGACGTAACCGGACGACCACGCCCCCTCTGACATCACATGTAGTCAGAAGGGGGTGTGGTCAATCAGTTACGTCATGGTGTGTCCCTGCCCGTGCCCATTCAACAGCTGTCAAAGCCAAGAGACAGCAGTCGCCAGAAGGCCTCCCATCGAGGTGGAAATTTTTAATTTTTTTATCTTTCTGGTCCATCGGGCGGCGGGATTGAAGATGGATGGACATCACTGGACACTTCTTTTTTTTCTTTTTTAATAAAGGAATTGTCAAAAACTGTCTGTTGTGGTTTTTACTTTTTGACACTTTTTTTGGTGAATGGGTAGGGGTACAATGTACTCAATACCCATTTACATAGGAGGGAAGGCTGGGATCTGGGGGTCTCTGACAACCAATGGCCAGGGTTGCCGGGAGGAGGCTCTTGTCCCCATCAACATCAGCACCCCAAAGCACCCTCCCCATGTTGAGGGCAAGCAGCCTGGTATGGTTCAGGAGGGGGGGCGCTCGCTTGCCCCCCTTTCCTGGTTTGCCAGGCTGCTTGCTCGGATAAGGGTCTGGTATGGATTTTGGGGCGAACCCCACACCAATTTTTCTTTGGCCTGGAGTTCTCTTTAAAATTTATGCCAGACCCACAGGGCCTGGTATGGATTTTGGGGGGGGCCCCACGCAGTTTTTTTCCTTAATTTTGTCATAGGGTTCTCCATATACTTTTCACTGCACTATCTACCCTGCAATATATTATATATACTACACTGATGATACGATATACTCTCCACTCTACACTGTATATATATATATATATATATATATATGTAGCGGCCTCCTCACTCCCCTCTTTCTCTCGTCTCGTCTTTCTCTTGTATAGCAACCTCACCCCATCTCTTTTGTCTAGGGGTATCACGTACGACAGGGTGAGATGCGCTACGGCCCATGTCCTCCCCATAGCGGTGGGTGAGGTTAAGGCCAGTACCAGATATTTTCCTCGGGCCTGTGTGTTTTAGTCAAGGATCAAGTCCTGCTGTGCCAACACTTCCCTTTGCTCCCATTAACCAGAGTTCCACACACCGGTCACAGTTCAACTCTTGTTTTATTGCAAAGCTCACAATAAACAGTGCTTCAGTAGCCAACTGGTTGAAACTCAATAACAGTTTGATACGGTGGGATGAGCAGGTCGAGGCACTATCCTGATTGTAAACTAAACCACTGTGGTTTCACCAGCGGTTACTATAGCCTTAGCTAGAGAGAACTTAGCACTTGTGAGTCTCTTCCAGCGACTCAGTAGAACATAGATAGGAGTACCTTCGCTGCGTTGCGGCCCCTGTCAGGGGAAGATGTCCCTCCAAGGGAGTTACCAGAGGCCCATCCGTCACCGGGTTGATGCTGCTCCGGACTCTCCAGACGGGTAACCTCCCCGGCCTCCTCACCTCAGACATGGGCCCCGTCCACCTCAGGGACCCTCGGACTTCTCCACCCTCGCGGGACCCAGTCGAAGTCACTGGGCCCCAGGCCTCCGATTCAGTACCTCACCCCAGGCTGAAGGTGCCTGGAATGGACTCCAACTCCATTCCGGTCAGGCCTAAGGTGCCTGGGCGCGTGATGAAGAAGCTCCAGAAGACCTCGTGGTTAGGGCGTCTCCCCCTTTTATCCCCTCCCTTGACATCACGGCAGGTTCCCCGCCCTTGCCGTACCATCTCCAGAAAGGGACAAAAAGGTCAGCACTGCGGCAGCAATTCTACCTTGAACCTGCGGGCACAGCGCCACCCTCAGGCCAAGCAGAACAATACACCACCCAATCCTCCACAAACACAAAATGGTCCAAAACCTCTCATGATCTACACACCTGGGTCATACTAGTACCCAGTGTATCCCAACTAAATTTAAAGACCCCGCTACACTTGTCTAGGGTTTTTTTAGAGGGGAGGGATGGGGGACACCACGCCTGGCTTCCACCACATGTGTCAGTGCGGTATAAGCAACATTCTTGTATTACCTTCGGGTCAGTGCTGTGCACCTGGATCCTCCCTCCAAGAGTCACCTTGAACAATGTCTGTCAGGAAATGAGCTCCACACCATTAAAGTTCAACACTCCTTTATTCTTTTATGAATGCACACTATCAGCTGAACTCCCTTGATAGAAACAGAACAGGAAAGGAGGTGTGGATGCGAATTGGCCCAGACACAATGTTGTTCTCCACTTTCCTTCCTGGAAGTGGGTTGCAGTCTCCGCACGAGGAGGAATCTCCTTCCAGGCGGTCTCCGATGAGAGACTCACTTGTCACCGGCAATATGCTGCACCGGGTCTTCAAATGAGGAGCTCCCCCCGGTCCATTGCGCCTTCCGGATTCGGGTACCCACTCCCGAGGTTCCCTAGGATCTTCTTCCCTCGCGGAACTCAGTGTTGGGCACTGAGCTCCGGACCTCCATCCGAGTACCTCACCCCAGGCTAAAGGTGCCTGGGATGGAACACGACCTCCGATGGTCCTCTAGGCCTAGGCCACCCAGAGGACCGACACGAACCACCGTCCACAAGCTGAAGGTGCCTGGGACTTCGACCCCCGTGACCAAGATGGCCGGCCCCTTTATACCCTCTCCCAGCAAGCACAGCGGGTTCCCCGCCCCACCATACCGCTGCCGAGGGAGGACAAAAAGGAGGCACAGCAATGATTCAACCCCAGCCCAGGGCGACAGCGCCACCCACTGGGCTGCAGGGAATTACACATCACTGATGTCTCTGCCAAGTTCAAATTTACACCCGGGAAAGTATATACCCGCTACATATATATATATATATATATATATATATATATATATATTACACCCCCGTAGGGGCACTGAGTGTTGTGGCCCACCTGTCACCCTGCCCAGCTTGGCATTCAATCCTCAGTCACTCCAAGGCAATGAACAGTCCATTAGCTTTGTTATTATTTTTATTGAGGGGATTAAGCTAGGATAGGGTATAGGAAGTATGGGATGCCCAGTGAATTTTAGAACAATCAATTGGTGAATTTAAGAACAATCAATTGGTGAATTTTAGAACAATCAATTGGGGCAATTTGTATTCTCTCAGGTATATATAGGCCTTTCTTCCTCAAGCACAACTGTTACTGCAGACTATTACTCCTCAGCTCCTCCAGCATGAGCTTCCAGGCACAGCTAGCACCGCGTAGTTAGGCCTGACACTGGCTCAGCCAGACCTCTGTATTATGAAAAAGGGGAATGAACTGACCTCTGTAATATGAGGAGGGGGGTTTGACACTGACCTCTGTATTATGAAGATGTCGGTGACACTGACCTCTGTAAAATAAGTGGGGGGGGTCCACCTGACCTGGATTTACCTGGACAGTCCGGGTTTTGAGTCATTTGTTCGGGTTTTAGTCTTCCTGAAACCCAGACATCTTATTTAGACCAGACTGTGGCTCCCCAAGTAATCGAGAAAGTCACACACAAATCTGTTGCCATCAGTTAACGCAGTTTGGCCACACCCACTGTTCGCCACGCTGCACCACATTACTACTCTCAATGGTGCACCCAAAGGTGTCTCAGGTCTTTTACAATCCTATACAAACAAAATATTTGCCATAAACCGCTAAAGTGTTCGGGGTTGACTTGAAGAAAAGGTGCCAACCCAAGTCAAGACCCGTGCTACTCACACTATATATTACTCTGTTTTTATTGATTGTATCAATAATTTGAGTAGCAGCTGTCTATTAGACTATCTAGATTCAGGTTTATTTATCTGTAGTGCTGTTATTTTTGACAAATTAACAGAAGTACTAACACTCTGCAAATTCTGCTGTAGCAGCCCAAACCTTTGTGTTGTTTACTTCCGATAGCAGTAGGTTTCTCATGGCAGTAGTAAAAGCTACTGGGCATAAAATCAAAACTGGCAGCTTAAGCTCACAGGAGGCATGCTGGCTATCTTATTTTAGGATTCAGTAGACTCAGAGAGTCATTATTGGATGCCGTTATTTTTAAGCCAGACACTTCCGAATCAGTTTTGGGAAATTTTTATTAAAGAAAACTATTACGTGCTTATGGTGGCCAACAGAACATAGGTAGATTATTCTCTATAATTCTGGGATATTTGCTTAGTTTTGCTAGCTATCTCGCAGACACAGGCTGTAGACTTAACATTCGGCCAAGAGAAGCTTTATAAGACATATATTCATATCTGTTTTTTTTTTTAACCAGGGATTTTCACCACCCATGCACAGAAAAGTCCTGTTTGTACCACTCAGCTCTGTAAATAATAAGTGGGAGATTTGTGTCAAAACGGATTGATTTTATTGATGAATGTCACCTAGCTCACCAAAAATGACACATCTGATCTATCACTCACAATCCCACTGGCCTATTTAAGCTGTGCATATAAATGAAGAACATTCAAATGTGTGCACGAGTCTGTCAGGAGATAAAATGTCTTTGTGCCCTTAATGTTGTCTACTAAACGAGAGGAATGATGCAAGTGAAATGATACGAAACTGTATTTAAACGCTGCCACATTCTGTTAAGAAGAAATCGTTGGTGAATCATAAGGACCCAGGCAATTTATTTGATTTTAAACAATATAGTTCTAGCTCAAATAAATAAATAAATAAATAAAAGTCTGTCTTTAACATCAAACGTGTTGAGATATGCATATTTGTTCTGACTATAAAAAAAACTTTTTCTTATGTAACTATTACTGACAAATTGATATACTAGTTTACTAATATATTATTATACTTGAAATTATAGAATACTCATGTCGCTCAAAAAATGACTTAAGCCTCCAATGAAGGACTACAAGGTCCGAAACATGTTAGGCGTAATTTGCAGTATGCGTTCTCTCGCTAGCCAAACATTGTCTACAGGGCAGCTGAGTTCCATATCAACGTAATTTTGAGTATACTGTCATGTATTATATACACATTTTATATGTAATGTGTCATTTGTACCCCTTTGCTTATGCATTTTTATTGTATGTTTATCTAAATAAAATATGTTTTTTCTATTAAATTACCTGGTTTGCCTATAAAATCTGGAGGGGTATTACTGTGCCTTGAGCACTAGGTTCTCCTTTTTTGGTTAGTGGCAGTTAGTGGCAATGTTAATGTTTTAGGTAAGAATTTATTTTAATTTTTTTTTAATTGTAAATGCAAGAGTTATGCCACGTACACACGATCGGTTTTCCCTGTCGGAAAAACCTTGGATGATTTTTCCGATGGAATTCCGCTCAAGCTTGTCTTGCATACACACGGTCCCACAAAAGTTCTCTGAACTTTCGAGCGTTAAGAACGCGGTGAAGTACAACACTACGACGAGGCGAGAAAAAGAAGTTCAATGCTTCCGAGCATGCATCGAATTGTTTCCGAGCATGCGTGTTTGTTTTCCCGTCGGATTTTCCGATACGATTTTTTCCCATCGGAAAAATAGAGAACCTGCTCTCAAAATTTTGCTGGTGGGAATTCCGTCAGAAAAAGTCTGATGGAGCATACGCATGGTCGGAATTTCCGTTCAAAAGCTCACATCTGACTTTTTCCGACAGCATAATGTTGGGGGGGGGGTCAGGGCCCCCTATGCCCCCCCTAGGGACGCCATTGTTTATGCAGTAGCAATACGCCGCCTGATCTGGCTAAAGGGCTGGTCTGCGGACCAGAATTCCAAGAAAGCTCTGTTGGATCTGCCTTTTAAGGGCGACAGACTTTTTGGGGCTTCTCTGAATCACATCATCAAGGATGCCACAGGAGGTAAAAGCACTTTGCTTCCCCAAACTAGCAAGGGTAAGGGGCCACACCAAGGGCAAGGGCCCTCCTTTACTGCACGCAAATGCTTTTTTCGTCCCCCTAGGGCGACAGGGAAAAGACCCCAGGCCGACAATGCGCCTGCCCAAGGACAAAAGCAGACCCAACAAGCCTGCGGACAAATCTGCGTCCGCATGAAGGTCCGCCCCCACCCAGATCTCGGGTGGGGGGACGTCTTCGCAAATTCGCGACTCAGTGGATAGCTCTAGTCTCCGACAGGTGGGTTTGCGAAGTAATCTTCTCAGGCTACAAGATAGAATTTCTATCTTGTCCACCGGACAGATTCGTCACCTCCAATCTCCAGCTACTACCCACCCGTCGGGAGGCCCTTTATGGGGCGGTCCAGGGTCTACTGGAACGCGGGGTAGTTATTCCAGTTCCAGACAGGAACAGGGTCAGGGTTTTTACTCAAATCTGTTCATTGTGCGAAGAAGGAGGGGGTTCGTCCAATCTTGGATCTCAGAGCCCTCAATTACTTTGTGAAGGTACAAAGATTTCGGATGTAGTCGGTTCGATCTGTAGTCACGGCTCTCCATCCGGGGGACTTTCTGGCCTCCTTGGACATCAAGGACGCATACCCCATATACTCCAGACACCAGAGGTTTCTGCGATTTGCTATCGGGAAGAACCACTACCAGTTTGTGGCCCTCCCGTTTGGCCTTGCCTCAGCACCCAGGACGTTCACCAAGGTGCTCGCTCTGATTCTGGCACTTCTAAGACAGCGGGGTATTGCTATCATGGGCTACTTGGACGACCTTCTACTGAAGGCCCCTTCAAGCTCAGAATTAGAGGTAAGCATGTCCATGATTCTGGATTCCTCAGAGGCAAAGGTATTCCTCCCTGTGGAGAAGTTGCAGACCCTCCGGGCAGCAGTACGGCAGCTGACTTCCAGGAATTGGTCTTCACTCCGTTTTTGCATGCGAGTGTTAGGCTTCATGGTAGCCTCCTTCGAGGCGGTCCCATATGCTCAATACCACACTCGAGTGTTACAGAAGGAAGTTCTGTCCAGAGGGAACAGATGTCCATCATCTCTGGATTATCAAATCCGAGTGAGCCACCTAGTCAGGAGATCCCTGGTATGGTGGCTGACAGCACCGGCTCTAATGGCCGGGAAGTAATTTCTTCCGGTTTACTGGATAGTGATCACGAAGGACGCCAGCCTTACAGGTTGGGGGGGAGTTTGGGGTGTTCAGTCGGCGCAAGGTCGCTGGACCCCAGAGGAAACCCTCCTGCTGATCAATGTCCTGGAAATCCGGGCGATCAGGCTGTGCCTCTTCAAATGGTCTCAGAGGCTGCAAGGGCGTCCAGTCAGGATCCAGTCAGACAATGCCACAGCAGTGGCATATGTCAATCATCAAGGAGGAACAAGCTGCAGCATCGGAGGTCGCTCGGATCCTGAAGTGGGCAGAGAGGAGCGTACCGGCACTGTCGGGCGTGTACATTCCGGGTGTGAAAAACTGGCAGGCGGACTACCTGAGCCGCCAGATGCTGGACCAGGGAGAATGGTCCTTACACCGGAGGTGTTCCAACTCCTCTGCCAAAGATGGGGCACACAAGACGTAGATCTTCTGGCTTCCTGACTCAATCGGAAGGTATTGAGGTTTGTGGCCCGGTCAAGAGACCCATGGGCAGACGCAACGGACGCGTTGGTGGCATCGTGCGGTCAGTATCGGCTAATCTATGCCTTCCCTCCCTTAAGGCTTCTTCCTCTTCTGCTCCACAGAGTGGAGGCAGAGGGAATTCCAATGATCCTAATCGCGCCAGATTGGCCTCAGCGTCCTTGGTACGCCGATCTAGTACGTCTGGTAGCAGACGTCCCCTGGCGCCTACCACTACGGAAGGACCTAATATCGCAAGGTCCCATAATCCATCCTGCTTTCCGGTCACTGGCTTTAACGGCATGGCTGTTGAGAACCAGGTACTGAGAGACCGGGGCTTGTCAGATTCAGTAATCTCTACTATGAGAAGTGCTCGGAAAGTGTCCATTAGGAAGGTTTATCACCGCACTTGGAAGGCCTACATCTCCATGTGTGAGGAAATGAAATGGCATCCGCATACTTATTTGGTTTCCAGAATCCTGCTGTTTTTACAGCATGGGGTGGACCAAGGGCTTGCCCTAAGTACGATTAAGGGACAGATATCTGCCCTGGCTGTCTTTTTTCAGCGACCCCTGGCGACTCACTCTCTCGTGAGTACATTTGTGCAGGGGGTTCGACATGTGGCCCCTCCGGTCCGTCCCCCGCTACCTCCGTGGGACTTGAACCTGGTCCTCTCGGTGCTTCAGAAGGCACCGTTTGAGAATATTAGAGATATTCCCCTGTTGACACTTTCTCAGAAAGTGGTCTTTTTGGTGGCTTAGTGTCAGTTAGATGAGTCTCTGAGCTGGCAGCCTTGTCCTGCAAGGCTCCCTATTTGATTTTCCACAAGGATAAGGTGGTGCTGCGGCCGCAGCCTTCCTTTCTTCCGAAAGTCGTTTCGGCTTTTCATCTCAACGAAGATATTGTACTTCCATCCTTGTGTCCTCATCCGTCGAATCCTAAGGAGTAGGCGTTGCATTCCTTGGACGTTGTCCAAGCTTTGAGAGTATACCTATCTGCTACTTCCCTGTTCCGGAAGTCAGACTCACTGTTTGTTTCGGTGGCTGGTCCCAAGAAGGGCCAAGCAGTCTCGTCGGCCACCATCTCTAGATGGATCCGACAGAAAGTAATCCAGGCTTACGCCTTAAAGGGTCAAGCGCCCCCCTTTCCGGTCACGGCGCATTCGACCAGGACAATAGATGCCTCTTGGGCTTTCCGACATCAAGCGTCTGTTTCCCAATTATATAAAGCGGCGACTTAGTCGTCCGCTCACACTTTCACAAAATTCTACAAAGTTGATGTAGGTGCATCTTCGAATGCCTCTTTCGGCTGCAAGGTTTTGCAAGCGGCTGTTTAGAGTTGCAGCTCCTCCGTTGGAGGAGTGCTGTTTTGTGTTTGGGGTGAAGTTTATTTTTATGCTGTTACCACCCCTCGTTTTTTCTCTGACACTGCTTTCGGACGTCCCACTTTGTCAATAGAGAAGCTGTGTCGGTCCATGGACAAAAGAGTAAATAGGATTTTTTACTCACCGTAAAATCCTTTTCTCTGAGTCCATGGACCGACACAGCACCCACCCCTCCTTTTAAGTTTGTACTGCTTTTTGACGAACTGATCTGCGAGATGCAGACTGAGGGGATATACCCAGAGGGTCCGCCCCCTGGGCGGTACTGTAGAAGGTGTGATGCAACACTTTTTACAAGTTTTCTGCCTAGTCACTCCTAATTAATGGATAATACCCACTTTGTCAATAGAGAAGCTGTGTCAGTCCATGGACTCAGAGAAAAGGATTTTACGGTGAGTAAAAAATCCTATTTTATTGTACTAGCCTAACACTTAAAAGACAAGATTTCAATAGTTTTTCTTTGTTCTTTGGGTATTGCTTCAGACCTGAGAAATAGAGGAAACTCTCAAAAGCTTTTCTTCATAGTTTAAAGCAAGAGAGAAAGAGAGAGAGAGAGAAAGAGAGAGGAGGGGGAGGAAAAATAGAGAGAGGGGGAGAGAGGGGGAGAGAGAGAGACAGAGAGAGAGGGGCGGTGAGAGAGAGGGCGGATGAGAGAAAGGTGGTGAGAGAGACTGGGGGGAATGAGAGAGAGAGGGGGATGAGAGAGAGGGGGGAGAATGAGAGAAAGTATGGGGAGACTGAGATAGAGAGAGAGAGAGGGAGGGTGATAGAGAGAATGAGAGAGAGAGAGAGAGACAGGGAGAATGAGAGAGAGAGAGAGAGAGGGGGGGGCAGAATGAAAGAGAGAGGGGATGTGTGAGAGAGAGAGGGGGATGAGAGAGAGAGAGGGGGAGAATGAGAGAGAGAGAGAGAGAGAGACAGGGGAGAGAGCGAGAATGAGAGAGAGAGGGGGAGAGAGAGGGGGAAAGAGAGAGAGGGGAGAGTTAGAGAGAGAGGGTGAGAGAGAGAGGGGGATGGGAGAGAGGGGGATGAGAGAGAGAGGGGAGGGGGAGAAAGAGAGAGATACATATATAGAGAGGGAGAGAATGAGAGAGTGAGAGAGAGAGACAGGGAGGGTTGAGATAGAGAGAAGGGGAGGATGAGTAAGAGAGAGAGAGAGGGGGGAGCATGAGAGAGAGAGAGGGAGTGATGAGAGAGAGACATATCTTACTGGTACACCGGGACTCAGGCCATGCAGATCCAGCAAAGCCCCACTAAATTTTGCGCCTGGGGCGACCGCTCCAGCTGCCCCCCTTTATGCCATGCCACAGCTTTTCCCTGCAAACGATTATACATTTAATAAGAACACAGGTTCACCTTTTTTTTTATATCATTTACTTTTCAGAGTGGATATTTACATTGTTAAATGGAAAGCCTCTACTCCTTCAGTAAATTAACCCTTTAGTCTTATGATATTGTTTAAGGGAAAAGATTTTTTCACCTGTTGATTCTGCCAGTAAAACACTTCCTTTCATAGGCTAGCTAAACTCACTTACTGTACTGTATCCATGAAGGAGTAATAAAGCCAAGAAGGTACTTTTAGATGGACTAGTAGATTTAGGTGGACTTTACATAAGTGACTAACAAATTAAAGTCTAATTCCAGCCCTCATTCCAGGGATTTTATTTAGCTTACCTTTCTTTGAGCCCCCTCCCTCACTCAGCTAATAGGGATGCAAACAAGGATGCTGTGAACTGAGGAGCCCAACGTCCTCCTTATAAACCAATGAAGTCATTGGTTGTTAGGACTCCGACGGCTAGAAGGTTAATCATATAATTATCTTAAAATAAAACTGAGACTTGCAAAACTGAGATTGACTTACTCTAGTCTAAACAGTGCTGAATTATAGGACTTTTTTTTTATCATCCCCAACCCCTGGAGTCTGGGCCTCAGGCAACCGCCCATTCTGCTCTTCTTATAATCCACCACTGATTGGATACATGCTAGAAGGTTGTGTAGCAACCTCACCCCTCTCACCCCTTCTCATTCTCGGCTTGTCTGTTTCTGTCTAGGGGTGTCAGTACCGGGGGAGGGATGAGATACACCACGGCCCATGTCCTCCATAGTGAAGAGGTGAAGGCCAGAAAGATCGGGCTTTGTGTAGGTGTCCTAGAGTCAAATCCTTTCCTCCGTCCTTGACTCTCCCTTTGCTCCTAGTAACCAGAGTTCCACACACTGAATAGGTCCAACACAGTTTTATTCTTCTCAGTGAATAAACATACAGCACAGTCAAGTTGGGACCTTTGCAACAGTTCAGCATTAATGGGAGTAGGTCGAGGCACAATCCTTCACGATATCGCTAACCACTGTAGTGTCACCAATGGCGAATAGTCACTGCCACTGACTATATGAGGTAGAACATGAATTACCTTCGCTAGCACGGCCCCTGTCAGGGGAAGGATATCCGTCCAAGGGAGTCACCGGAGGCCTCTCTGTCACCAGCGATGCTGCGCCGGACTCTCCAGAGAAGTTCCGCTCACCAGTCCTCACAAACTCAGACACAGGCACCCAAAGAGTTAGGGCCCCCTCGGATTCCTTCACCCTCGCGGAACTCAGTCGAAGGTACTGAGCCCCAGGCATCCGCCATAGTACCTCACCCCAGGCTAAAGGTGCCTGAGATGGACTCCATCTCTCGCTCCGGCCAGGTCAAGGGCACCTGAGCCCGGGACTCTGGGACGCCAGCACCCAAGCTGAAGGTGCCTGGGTGCGGCCGCGTCCTCCGACTCTGAACCCCAAGGTCAGGGCGTCCGCCCCTTTTATCCCCTCTCCTTTTGCGTTCCAGCAGGTTCCCCACCCCGCTGTACCAGCGCCAGGAAAGGAAAAAAAGGCACAGTCTTGCGGTGTGAGTTCAACTCCGGCCAGGGCGACAAAGCCACCTGTAGGCCACAGGGAACCTCACACCACCAGAGTCCTCCAAGAACCACAAAAAGGGTCTCGGATTCGATAGCAATCAGTGCATCTGGGTTACACTACCACCCAGATGCTTCCCCTAAATTCAAATACCTGCTACAGTTGTAATGGTGCACAATGAAAACATAAAGCTTTGTGTAACTAAAAGGCAGGCTTGATCCACTTGTTGGGTTGTATACATGTTTTGGGCAATTGTAGACATTTTGCCAAGACAACCCTGAAAAAATCTGAAGGCACCCTGGTTAAAGAAGGCTGCTCTAAACTGAATAAGGCTAAAAGTCACTGTATAGACTTAGATAATAGAAAGTAGGTTTGGTTCTTATGATCTGTAGAATATTTGACTTGACCTGAAAGCCAGGGATTGTAAAGAGGATCTGAGTTTTGGTATATAAGGTAAAGGGGGATATGTAACCCATACAGTAATAATACTGTATTACAATAATCCTATTATTATTATTATTATATAGGATTGATACTGCAATAACAATGTATTAATACTGTAATAATAGGCAGGGATTTGATGTCCTTATTTATATTGTTGCCATGCATGTATCCAACCAGTGGTGGATTATAAGAAGAGCAGAATGGGCGGTTGCCTGAGGCCCAGACTCCAGGGGTTGGGGATGATAAAAAAAAAGTTCTATATTTCAGCACTGTTTAGACTAGAGTAAGTCAATCTCAGTTTTGCAAGTCTCAATTTTATTTTAAGATAATCATATGATCATGCACAATGTAGGCACATTTTCTCTACCTGGAAGCATCACTTGGCAATATACACTATACTACCAAAAGTATTGGGACGCCTACCTTTACATGAACATGAACTTCAATGACATCCCAGTCTTAGTCCGTAGGGTTCAAAATTTAGTTGGCTCACCCTTTGCAGCTATAACAGCTTCAACTCCTCTGGGAAGGCTGTCCACAAGGTTTAGGAGTGTGTCTATGGGAATGTTTGACCATTCCTCCAGAAGCACATTTGTGAGGTCAGGCACTGATGTGTACGAGAAGGCCTGGCTCGCAGTCTCCACTCTAATTCATCCCAAAGATGTTCTATCGGATTGAGGTCAGGACTCTGTGCAGGTCAATCAAGTTCCTCCATCCCAAACATGCTCACCCATGTCTTTATGGACCTTGCTTTGTGCACTGGTGCGCAGTCATGTTGGAACAGGAACGGGCCATCCCCAAACTGTTCCCACAAAGTTGGGAGCATGAAATTGTCCAAAATGTCTTGGTATGCTGATGCCTTAAGAGTTCCCTTCACTGGAACTGTGGGGCCAAGCCCAACCCATGAAAAACAACCCCACACCATAATCTCCCCTCCATCAAATGATTTGGACCAGTGCACAAAGCAAGGTCCATAGTGTGTAATGGCATTTTACTGCCCTTATGTCAGACAGAAGACACAGATATTCACATACGCTCCACTGTGTAATTGGCGGTACTGAAGGCAGTCTGGGGCCCTATGTAATATTAATCCACTGCTGCATCCAACCCCTCATGCAACAGGCTTGT
Organism: Rana muscosa; assembly: GCA_029206835.1. Taxonomy (NCBI): domain Eukaryota; kingdom Metazoa; phylum Chordata; class Amphibia; order Anura; family Ranidae; genus Rana; species Rana muscosa. The sequence goes on from CM055119.1 coordinate 139,032,744, forward strand.
GCTTCCTTTTGTCCATTGTGGATGATAAATACTAATAACCCTGTCTGGTACAATCACACTCACCCCTGTTCTGAAATTCATGATGTACCTAATGCAGACTAAGTGGATTTTATTGACTGTGTAGGATGGCTCATTTTGTATAAGACACAATAATAAAAGTGTAATAATACTCATTGCCAGGTGGAAGAACGTCCATGATTTTTACTTGCAATAGAACTAATAACATTGAATTATTCATGATTACTTTTTGCTTTTAACAGACTCTCATCTTCACATGTCATGTTTTAATGATCTGCGGTTATTACTTTACTCTGCAGTATTAACCCCTTGGCACGGATGGGTCTATAATTCTCGCAATTTGTCATTAATGCAGTTTAAATTACTCCACTGCGTGTCTGGCATCAAAGTGCTCTCTGCTATACTCATACTTAACGCAGAAGAAAAGCTTTGATAGAAACAACACCCAGGGAATTATAACTGACACATTCACAACACGTTTAAAAAAGGTGTATATGAAATAATGTAAGAACCCTTGAGCTTCAGTGAATGGGGCACTGGACCGTTGGAAGCATGACATTAGGTTATGTGTGACTGTTGGGCCGACGCATACTAGAAATTAATTAAAGAATATATAAACCCAACATTTCATATTCCTGATATGTGTCTGCTGTACCAAGTACTTGTGTTAAAAAGTATCCTGTTCTCTTTTTATTGCTTCCTTTGTGTTAAATGCCTGGTGTTCATGCCAGTCCCCCTGCTTTTATATTAAAAACTAACCATAGTAGGCTCCAAGTGCTCTAGAAATGTCCTTATATTAAAGAATGCCTATAAAGTGTTATATCGGTGGTACTACACACCAGCTAGATTAGCCCGATTCATTCCAACCTATTCTCCACTTTGCTTTCGGGGATGCTCACAGGAAGGCTCTATGGCACACATATGGTGGTCACGCCCGAGGGCGTGCAGACTATGGGTCAGAGTTTATACTATTCTTTGTAACATATTGCACATAAATCTTAAAAGGGACCCCTACGAATCCCTCCTCGGGAAACCAATTGTAGAATTATTACGTCCGGAACGGTAACTAGCGCAAAAGCTTGGAAATCCCCAGCACTTAGTTTTGAAGTGGTAAAGAACCGTATGAATGAGGTCATGGTAAACGAAAAACTGACTGCCATCCTTTCAGACACGCATGACAAATTTCTCAGAGTCTGGCGGCCATGGATCGCATACACTCAACCCTCCCGATTTGATGACACACTTCTTCTGATCTGATGCTCACCTGTGCGCACATCGCGTGAACTCCCCCCTTCCTCCCATCCTCTCTCCTCATTCTCCTCCTCTATACTGGCCTTTCCTTTTCTTTTCCCTTTTCAACGTTTCCTTCTTCTTTTTCTACGCTTTATGTATTTATTCCCTAATTTTATCAGGCCGTCAGGTATAGACCGAGCCGAGATGGTTGTCATTGAAACAGCATATCTTTCACGTTACATTCTATTTCTGTTAACTTTAAATAAGGTATTTTGCCTGATGGGGAAACCCCTGGCCATGCAGCTTCGCTGACATAAGCCCAGGCAACATAACTGGTACATTCTGACCATGGTCACCCTACCCTCCTAGGGACATTTTGATGGGAAAATCTTGGTCTTCTGTTTCTCCATTCAATTTTATGGGACATTAGGTTTGTTACCTGCTTGAGTGTGTGATACATGTCTCTACATGCCGTTGTATTATTATTATTATAAGACAATGGCCCGCCAATAAAGCTGTGATAGTCACAGGTAGGTACCCTGGCTCCTGACCCACTGGGGGTAATTCAGTAAAAGCAAATAGACTATGCATTTTGGAAGTGCAGTTGCACTCTTTTTTTTGTAAATGTAAATGTGGTAATGCTTTCCCTTGTAAAGAATACCCAATCAGGTGCAAGGAAAATAACAAAAGTATTTTTGCTTGCACATGATTGGATGATGGAAATCAGCAGAGCTTCACCACATTTATTAAGCCCTGGGGAAAATGAGTGCAACTGCACTTGCAGAGTGCACAGTCTATTTCCCTTTAGTAAATCAACCTTTGCAGAATCCTCATCCGGGCAGGTGTTTCCTGTCATCTGATGATTTCCCACCTGCCCTACTTCTAGTGACTGTCACAGCTTTATTTGTGGGGTTTACCTTGCCTGGGGTCAGTGGTCTATGATTGTTGCCCTTGGTAGACCTTGATTGGTCAGATGTCTATCCTGAACTGATGGTAATTTAACTCCTTCCTGCCGTTGTCTTCCAAACCTTTAAGAGCTTCTAATTGCCAGGAGGCGGGCATTCGGGTCATGTGATGGCTGTGATTGGCTATCTTAGAGGTCACATAATCGGAAAGCTCCCAATCGCCAGTATGCATCGGGAGCTTTACAAACATCAGAGGGTACGAGCTGGTGGTGTAACCGCACTCTCTCCTCCCAAGTACCCCATGGCAACAGTTTTACGGCCACAAAGTGAAGCGAAAGAGGGGGAGAGTGAGGCCGCTACACGTGGGGGCTCCAGGTCCGGGATTTGTGTTTGTGTTATGGAACCAAAGCTATTGGAGTTTGAACTTTGCTGCCCAGAAGAGTTCAGAGGAGGTCGGCCATATTGGCCAACGCGCCACGAGGCACACCCTCCCTGCTCAGTTCGTGGGCGTGACGAGGAAAAGGCCCGCAAAGTGTTGCACCAAAGGGGAGCAGTCCGGCAATGTGAAGAGATACACGTGGCGCCAGTTTTTCTCTACTACCAGTCTCTACTACAAACGAGGATGACTTCAACTGCTGCTCCGATTACGGATACAGGGATTCGGCTCAAGCCCCGGGGACGATTCGCCCTGTACACCTGCAGGGACGTTGAGGCCCTGGGCGTGATTTGTCCCGGATGTTTGGGACTGGTGGTTTAGCTGAATCCATTCGGGTGCTGTGAGGCCTGCGGAGAGTTCATGTTCGAGGTGGAGCAACACATAGAAAGGCCTCGGGTCTTCCACCTCGGCCGCACAACGGGCGCCGCCACTTTTGAAGGAGAAGTCAATGCTTGGACAGCCATCCCTGCGCGCACTGTAGAGACCTCTGGGGAGGTCGCGATCAAAGTGATGGAGGAAAAATCAGAGGATGCTGCCTCGGGCACCACAGCTTCCCTACTCCCGCCGCCAAAGAGGAAGATTGGTCTGGTCAGAGCTTCCAGCGGTTGTGATGGAGGACAACCCCCGCGTTTGCCCGGCCCGTATGGATCCAGTGGGAACAGCCCCTGACCTCTATGCTCAAGTGTTGGCCGAGGTAAGCCGGGGATCGGGACTTGGTGTTTTGTTGGAGGTGTCGGGGATCCGCAGTTACCGGAGCCCGCGGGAGGGGGTGATTCCATGTCTACTGGGAATTACATACCCGCAGAAGAGTGTGACACCTCTGACCTGGAGTCGGTCTCCGATGTGGGAAACGATGTTGCAATAGATGAACTGTTTGCTGAAAAAGGCTGGGACAAGATACCCCTGTCCTCGTCCCGTGCCAAAAGGGACCCACCTATGTCTACAGGGGATAGTACACCCCGGGTGGAGGCACCAGCGCCTGAGGAGGGATCCAGTCCCCTGCATGCCCTTCAGTTCCCGGTGTTACCTGCACCCAGGGCCGTTTGAAGGAATTTGGGGGCCCCAAGCAAAATGGACATGGAGGCCCCCCCCAACCCCACACTCACGCAAAGCCTACAGGAACCACAGCATAGCGATACAGTTTAAGCTCACCCACACTTTATATAAATAAAACAAGGTTTATAGAACAAATACTGCTGCTGCATATAATCCAACATATTTAAAACACATACACACTCACATTAACATTAAGATGCTGTTTAGGACTGTTTATGGACCGTGGGATCGTAATGTCCACATCTCCCTCCTGTAATGTCCACATCTCCCCACTCACCTCGGCCGCTGCCGCCAGGTGTACCAAGATGGCCGCCGCTCCGGAGCTAGGCCGAAGCCGCTGCCTTTCCTATGGCCGCAATCTGCGGATCGGCTCAGGGCAGAAATCCAGGACAGGCTGCAGGCAGGCACCCTTGGCTGGGGCTCCAGGCCAGCTCGGGGCCCCAAGCAATTGCTTGTTTTGCCTGTCCTGTTCCGACGGCCCTGCCTGCACCTGCTACCGGGGAAAGGAGACTGTCGCTGCGGGCTCCTATGCCCAAATCAGGGGTGGTCAAGGCACCTCGTCACCCGGATTCTATTGTCCTGCCAGGTGAGGGAGACCGTGCTACGATGCCTCCCTTGTCTAGATTACAGAGATTGTTTTGCCAGAAAGTTGCCAGCGAGTATGGGTGGGAATACCCGTACTTGTCGAAGGAACTGTTGTATGAGGTGGAGGTCTGCAGAGAACGCTGATACAATGACTTTGTGTGGACACACATTAAAGTGCCACACGCCCGCAGGTATCTTGCATGTTCCCCGAAAGATTCTCAGAGGTTTAAAGACTGCAAGGCAGAGTGGATGTTGGGTCGGCACATTCATGCTGACAAGGTGGTGATTCGTCGGAAGGATAAGGAGGATGTGGAGTATCACTTAGAGACTTTTGATGAGCATCTAAAACCCCTTGTCCTGCCGCACCCAAGGTTCTACCTGTAGGAGAAGAGACTCCTTTCTTTTGTCTTGCCTTTGCTGAACTTTCTAGGGTTTATTTCCCAGAAGAACCCAGGGACTGTACCCGAGTTTAACGGGTGTTGTGCTCTATGGAGGAATGGGGGACTGTTGCTGTTGTTGTTCTCCTTTCTTCCCTCCCGCAAAGTAATCATGGACTTTGGGGTTTAGCTAGATTAGGGCCAAAGCACAGAGAAGTGGATGTCCTCTGGAATTCAGCACATGTCTTCACCGCGACACTTCACGGAGGAACCTTTTCATTGCAACAAATACATGTTGTGTCAGGGTTATGTGTTTTTCTTTCCCTCTGCAGGAGAACGTCCGTCAAGACCACTGAGAATGGGGTGGGTCTTAGTTAGTAATGTGGGCGGAGGGAAATGTCAATTGTGTTTATGTAATACGCATACTGTTGTGTGTTTGTTCCCTTCCCTTTTTTTTCCTTTCCATGTTAGGTTCAGGCACAATCTACCGTTTTTAAATTTTGCTGTTTTTTTGTCAAAGTTTTTTTGGTCTCTGGATCGGGCTCATGTTTATCCCTCCTTTGGGACATGGTTTGTTCCAGACACTGGGGACCAGTGTCTATCTGCCGGGGGGTGAGTGTAGCGGGTATCAATATTTAGGGGGAGTATTTGGGCGGTAACATGGCCCAAATGCAGCAATTAGGAGGGTTTTATGGTGTTTTGTTCGTGGGAGATATCAATGGTGTCCAGTTCCCCGTGGCCCCTGGGTGGCGCTGTCGCCTTGGGCTGGGGTTGAACCACCATTGTAGGGCCGTGCCCTTTTTGTCCTCTCGCAGCAGCGGTACGGCAGGGCGGGGAACCCGCTGTGCTTGCTGGGAGAGGGTATAAGGGGCGGACATCTTGCACACGAGGTCCATTCCCCAGGCACCTTCCGCCTGGGGGCTGTGTTCTGTCGTTCGCGCCCAGGTGCCCTTGGCCTGGGTGCGAGGGAGTTTGAGTTCCATCCAAGGCACCTTCGGCCTGGGGTGAGGTACTAGCTGAGGCCTGGGACCCAGTACCTTCGACTGGGTCCAGCATGGGAGAAGATACCTAGGGGCCCACCGAGTGCAGGGACCCGAGTCCTGGGCGAGGAGAACCAGGGAGGTGACCTTACCTGAAGATCCAGCGCAGCATTGGCTGGTGACAGCGAAGGCCTCTGGGGACCGTCCGGGATGGATCATCTCCCTAACAGGGGCAGATAAACGAGAAGGTAGTCCATGTTCTTTGGTCTTTGCAGAGACCCAGCTACATCAGGTCAGTGGCAGGCCTATCCTAAGGCCTGTGGCAGAGGCCTCATCGTTCACCAGGTCTGTGGCAGGGACCAAATTCATGGTCGGTGGCAGCGACCGTGCGCCAAGCCTGTCTGCGTTGATTTGGGGCAGGAGAGTATATGATTCTTTGATTGTGCCTGGACCTCCTCATTCCCCACACCCTGTCTGTTCTATAAGTTCAACTAGTCTACTCTTCAAGGGCTATTTATTGCTCAAACAGAATAAATAAGTGTTGGACTTTATTTGGTGTGGGATTCAAGTTACTGGGAGCTAAGTGCCTTATTGTATGGTGGCAATCATTCTCCACAAGAGAAGCTGAGGCTCCGGACGGGAGCACAGACCAGAAGGTAAAGGTTTAAGCTCACACCTCTACATACAAACATCAGAGGGTTTGAGCTGGTGGTGTAACCGCACTCTCTCCTCCCAAGTACCCCTAGGCAGCAGTTTTACGGCCACAAAGTGAAGCGAAAGAGGGGGAGAGTGAGGCCGCTACACATATACATATCTGAAAAACATTAAAATGCTATGAGTGCACTTTAGAAGTTGATTCTCTCAGCTATTCCCAATTAGCTTAGGTGTTAACCAACTGCACACACTTTACAAGAGCTGAGTCGGATTTTCATGTTTTTCCCGACTGTTGCACTTAGTGTTATATCAGAAATTGCAATTCACTATGCATCAGTAAAATTTCCAGCTTTTAACAGCCGCATATGAGTGATGAATGAGTAAAACCTGCTGTAAATTATAAGGCCACTAGGAGTCACTGATGTGTACCATGAGTATATACACTAAATAAACAATGGGAGGAATTCAATGATTTTTTTAAATGTATTGTTGGGTAGGGTACGTATAATTTATTAAAATACACTTAAAGTGGTTGTAAACATCACACATGAAATATGAACAAAGCATAGCCCTCTAAAGTGTGTACTTGTCTCAATCCAGAGCACTAAGTGTCATTTCTGTCTGCTGTCTCATTTCTCTGTCATTGGTAGGAGTCACTTCTGACAGGTTTTCCTGACACCAAGAGGTAAAAAGGTGATGGGGGAGGGACCTCCAGCACACAGCCTATGGTTGACAGCCTCAGCCTCCAAACAGCACTCACTGAGCTCTGCAGAGTGTAACGTCAGTTCTCTGCCACCTGATTTCTGATATCCCAGACAAGCTGTATAAATTCTGCACTTTGAATGGCTGTGGAGGAGAGAAGACACGTGGGCAAGGCTTAGGCACCATTGTGGGGGGGACAAGTGTAAATGCACTTGCTAATGTCTGAACCTCAGGCTGGGAGCTGCGGTCACCTCCACTATCAGAGCAAACATCACCTTTGCCAGGACCCCTTCTCCCGGATGATTGGCTGCCTTGCATGTGACACAAACACTGTAGTCTTTCCAACAACACAATAACTTCTTCTGGACAGTACTCTGGGTGTTACACCCATGTATTTCATCTTCCTCTTGCTCAGTCCCCTTGTTAAATTGCAAGCCCTGTTCTTTGATGCACCCCTATAATTTAAGGACCAAGCCTCTTTCTGAGATTTGTTGTTTACAAGTTAAAAACATTTTTTTTTGCTAGAAAATTACTTAGAACCCCCAAACATTACACATTTTTTTTCTAACACCCTAGAGATTAAAATGGCAGTCGTTTCAATACTTTTTGTCACACCGTATTTGCGTGGCGGTCTTACAAGCGTACTTTTTTTGGAAAAAATATACCTTTTTGAATTAAAAAATAACAGTAAAGTTAGCCCATTTTTTTTTATATATTGTGAAAGATAATGTTACGCAGAGTAAATTGATACCCAACAGCTTCAAAATTGCGCCCGCTCGTGGAATGGCGACAAACTTTTACCCTTAAAAATCTCCATAGGTGACGTTTAAAAAATTCTACAGGTTGCATGTTTTGAGTTACAGAGGAGGTATAGGGCTAGAATTATTGCACCTGCTCTACCAATCGCGGTTATACCTCACATGTGTGGTTTGAACACTGTTTTTATAAGCGGGCGCTGCTCATGTATGCGTTCGCTTCTGCCCGCGAACTCGGCGGGACGGGGCGCATTTAAAAAAAAAAAATCTTATTTATTTTACCTTTTATTTTTTATTTTTACACTGTTCTTTTTTAAAAAAAAAAAATGGTGTCACTTTTATTCCTATTACAAGGAATGTAAACATCCCTTGTAACAGAAAAAAAGCATGACAGGACCTCTTAAATATGAGATCTGGGGTCAAAAAGACCTCAGATCTCACATTTACACTAAAATGCAATAAAAAAAAAAAAAATTGTCATTAATTATTAAAGGAGTTGTAAAGCTTCGTGTTTTTTCACCCTAATGCATCCTATGCATTAAGGTGAAAAAACACCTTGCACTCTAGGGCCCCCCAGCCCCCCCCGTTTTACTTACCTAAGTCACGAAACTCCTGGGCTTGTTCCTGCGATGGTTTCCCCCAGCTAGAGGCAGCTCGTCTTTGGAGATTAATAGCAGCGCAGCCATTGGCTTGCGCTGCTGTCAATCACATCCAATGATGCGGCGCCCCGGGGGGCGGGCCCGAGTGATATAGTCGGCGGCTATAGCCGCCGGCTGTATCACGGGAGCGCACCCGCAAGCTAACCCCCTTGGGAGAGAGCTTCCCATAAAGGGGGTTAGCACTTGCGGGGAGGAGCCCAGACAGCCACTGAGGGACCCCAGAAGACCAGGATCGGGGCTACTCTGTGCAAAACAAACTGCACAGTGGAGGTAAGTATAACATGTTTGTTATTTTTTTTTTTTTTTTAAACAAAGCCATACAACCCCTTTAATTAGTATATATAATAGATCCACAGCTGACAGTTACGATTCCATAGAATCCTCAGGTTCCCTGTCCTTCAGGGAACCCCGACTGCCACTCAGATGGGGGGACAGATTAACAGCCTACATCTTAAAGTGGTTGTAAACCCTTACAGACCACTTATACCTACAGGTAAGCCTAGATTGAGGCTTACCTATAGGTGCAACAAATATCTCCTAAACCTAGACGGTTTAGGATATATTTGCAAAAATGACAGCACAGATCTCTACGGCGCATGCGTGCCATATACAACGGTGCAGGCGCACTGAGCGTGCCGTTTTGTAAATGGGGTAGTGCCGTGAAAGAAGGCTCTTGTGCGCATGCGCGGAAGTGACGTCACGTGACTCTGGCCAGTCACAGAGCCGAAGTTCGCGGACCCCGGAAGAAGAGGGGTGAAGATGGCGTCTCTGTACTATCAAGGAAATCGGGGACATCGCGGGCTTCTCCTGCAGGTAAGTGATACATAATGGGCTACTATGCGATGCATAGTAGCCCATTATGCTTTAACTTTGTAGGGAAACAAAGAGGAAGTAAACCCATCAGGGTTTACTTCCTCTTTAACAGTGTTTCCCAGCAGCTCCCAGCAACATTCTTCTGGAGGTATCTCTATTGATAACTATATATACCTGGGTATATGTGCACAATTCCACCAGGACTCTTGTTTGGCCCTTTGACGATAATACCTGTTTATACATTGGATGTACTGTATGTACTATTAGTAATCTCTTCTTGTAAAAAGCTAGTATTATTTCCATATATTAAAACAACTCGATGCAAAGTTCAAACTGTGGATCAGAAATGAAAAGAACATCAAAGCGGCGCTTCTGTCAGTGATGACACACTGGCTGATTATTGTATAGATACCCCATAAATGGGGGGGTGCGTAGGACTTTAACGGTGCTTGTTCATACTGTTCAAATTGTTAAACAATGAAAATAGAATAGATTGTATAAAAATATCAAGTTTATTCAAAGATTACATGACATTTAAAAGAAGAGTAAAGGAGAATACAACGCAGTGCACTCTTTCCTTATAAGTCACCAACGTAGCAGTCCTACATGTTTCGCCTGATTTAGGCTTCTTCAGGGACGTGTGGAGACTTTATTTTAATCTAAGAAACAATGTAAACAATTTATGAGTATATATTTGACATATGAATTTCAAAAAGAATAATGGTTTTTCATAGATTTAACAAAACATACATTTCATACCTCTGGGATCTTGGTGGCCCTTACAACCGTAAATGTGTCCCAGTAGTGAATCAAATATACTGGGAACACTCTATGAAACAACGGGCATCTGCGCTGACATGTGTCCAGGTTCAACCCTGCCCACGTGAAATGTCTAGAGAGTCCAAGTGGGGATAATGACCTAGCACTATTGCTGATCCAGCCTTAAGAAAAATATATAAAGTAAAAAGAAAATTATAAAGAGATTTTTGGAGTATATAAAAATCAGTGACAAAACTGCTCTCAAGGTTTGAGTGTAGCATAGAAAAATTAGCTTACATGCTGATATAGCAATGGATGTGTGGTCTGGGAGCCTTGAGATCACAACACAGCAAACAAATGGTACATGGAAAAAAACTTTTAAATATGCTCTATATCTGTCAATGATATAGTAGAAAAGGGAGTTAGTCATGTTTTTGAACGAGGATACTGCAAGGTCCAACAATAATATAAAGAACCCTGCAGTTCATTCAAACAGGCAGTTACCTTAAAGCTGAGTTGAGAGGCCTCTAGTTGCTCATCGCAGAGATACACTGGAAAGGCTTAGAAAAAGCCATTGGACCAGTACAATCTACATGAACAGAGGCAAATCAGTTATGTAGACAAAGAACAACCCGGTGTATAGGGCTTGATGTGGAAATGACAGCACGTACCTGCTTGTTGTGTGTGAATGGCGTGGCTCCCGGAAAAGGTCCCATGACGGTAACATTACCAGGATGGGTCCTATTTATATCCCCATGTGCGGTGGATTTGCGGCGCCGCGTATGACGTCAATACGTCAGCGGTGCGCTACTGGTGCTAGGTAATGACGTGAAGATGGAATGAGCACCGGCTATGGGGGAGAGAGGATACATGCGCAATAAGGGCAATAAGTATAGCATATTTTGCTACTGAACCCGGGCGGAGACACAGGTGCTATGCTTGTCCGAACTGTGACTTACACCCGCTTGAGATGGTCATGCGCACTGGGAGACCGGCAGCGGCGCCGGCGCCGCCCATTTGGCGATGTCGCCGCATGCACTTGATTCCATCTGCCGGCCCTTATTGCGCATGTATCCTCTCTCCACGCACGTATCCCCCCCCACAGTCCATTACCAGGCCCTTTGGGTCTGGTATGAATATTAAGGGGAACCCTGAACCAAAAAAAACAAATAAAAAACGCGGGGGTCCCCTCAAATTCCATATCAAACCCTTCAGGTATGGTATGGATTTTAAGGGGAACCCTGCACCAAAATGTAAAAAAAAATGGTGTGAGGTCCCCCCCAAAAATCCATACCAGACCCTTATCTGAGCACGCAACCTGGCAGGCTGCAGGAAAAGAGGGGGGATGAGAGAGCGCCCCCCTCCTGAACCATACCAGGCCACACTTCTCTCAACATGGGGAGGCTGTCCCCATTATGATGAGGACAAGGGCCTCATCCCCACAACCCTTGCCCGGTGGTTGTGGGGGTCTGCGGGCGGGGGGACTTATCGAAATCTAGAAGTCCCCATTAACAAAGAGGAACTCCAGATCCCGGCCCCCCCCTATGTGAATTGCTAACGGGGTACATTGTACCCCTACCATTTCACAAAGAAAGTGTAAACATTTGTAAAAAACACACAGACACAGTTGGACAAGTCCTTTATTTAAAAATCAAAAAATAAATTCCAGCGATGTAATCCCGTTGATGTCCAACGATGATCCATTCAGCGACACTGCAGTCTCCCCTCTCCAGCAGGAACAAAACCCCCATGACGCGTAAGAGGGGGCGGAGTCACCCATCCTTATCATAGGGAAACCCCGGGGTTCCCTATAATAAGGACGGATGACCTCGCCCCGTGACGTCCCCCCTCTTTTCCTGCGGCCTGCCAGGTTGCGTGCTCAGATAAGGGTCTGGTATGGATTTTTGGGGGGACCCCATGCCATTTGTTTTTTAATTTTGGTATGGGGGTCCCCTTAAAATCCATACCAGACCTGAAGGGTCTGGTATGGATTTTTGGGGAGGACCCCACGCCATTTTTTTTATTTGGTGCGGGGTTCCCCTTAATATCCATACCAAACCTGAAGGGCCTGATATGGAATTTGGGGGGACCCCCACATTTTTTTTAAATTTGGTTCGGGGTTCCCCTTAATATTCATACCAGACCCAAAGGGCCTGGTAATGGACTGTGGGGGGGACCCCTGCCGTTTTTTTCAATGACTTGCCGGGGAGCCGACAATTCATTATAGCCGCGAGTGGTTTTAAATGACTTTTTTTCCTTCAGAAATTACATTTTGTGCAGGGACAATTCTAAACACGAAACATGCGCGACTTTACAGGCATACTTTAGACACCCCCCAGGTACGAAATTTAAAGGAATATTTCACTTTTATTGTTTCACTTTAAGCATTATTAAAATCACTGCTCCCGAAAAAACGTCAGTTTTTAAAACTTTTTTTTGCATTGATACATGTCCCCTGGGGCAGGACCCGGGTCCCCAAACCCTTTTTATGACAATAACTTGCATATTAGCCTTTAAAATTAGCACTTTTGATTTTTCATGTTCGTGTCCCATAGACTTTCACGGTGTTCGCGTGTTCGAACGAATTTTGTGCCTGTTCGCCATGTTTTGGTGCAAACCGAACAGGGGGGTGTTCGGCTCATCCCTATTCCAAAATACTGCGATAATTCCAGGTGACCAAACATAGCTTAAAGCGGTTGCATACCCGCTGCTGCTTTTTTTTTTTTTTTAACATACCTGAAAGGCAAAAGGCATAATGAGCTAGTATGCACCGCATACTAGCTCATTATGAAATACTTACCTTAGAACGAGGCGTCGGTAACTTACCTGGTCCACGCCGAGGGAGATGTCATCTTGCCTCGGCGTGTCTTCCGGGTATCGCCGCTCCAGCGCTGTGAGTGGCTGGAGCGGCAATGTCGACTTCTTTCCGGCAAGATCCGGCGGCTGCCGGGCTTTAGCCGAGAATATCCGCTGCACATGCGCCGCTGCAGTCAGCGGCTCATTGCGAAGGAAATATCTCCTAAACCGTATAGGTTTAGGAGATATTCATTTTACCTACAGGTAAGCCTTATTATAGGCTTACCTGTAGGTAAAAAATTTGAAAGCGGGGTATACAACCGCTTTAATGTTGTGGTTTCAATGACATTCAGATAGGTTGCTAATACCCAGAGTGGAAAAGAAGCTAGACGTGTTTGAATGCGGGTCACATAGATCTCAGCGTCCTACACTTCCTCCTTCTGATTCTCTTCCTGGGTACCCGGAACGCACAGCGTCGATGACGTAATTTCGGTGGCTGCTGAGAGATATATCAGAATTTACATATTTTATTTACTATTTGAATTTTTGGATCATTAGCCTGTGTTTAAATTATTTGTTATTCCATAGCGCTGAGATAGGAAGAGTTGGGCAGGGCGGTTTTTGTTCTTCCTTTTTTTACATTTAGTATTATTTCTGTACCTATGTGCATTTATAGTTTTAGTTATGGTTAATGTAATATGCGGGTTGCAGTAGTTCCTCTGCTCCCAATTGCTTTGATTAGATTACTGGCTGATTTCCCCTCTCTGTCCTAGTTGAAGGCACTGCCAACTTTATTATCAAACCCACTCTTCTGGTTCTGGTTCTCTTGCATGGACACAAGCAGTATATCCATGTTGCAATATTTACAAAGCAGATCAATCCCATATAAGAACGCATTAAGCCAATAATCCATATTAAGGCCCCTTTCCAATGACTATTTAATAACCTCTCTAGAAAGAAGACTTAATTTAAACATGAGATCATTACATCAAACAACACATTTATTTCCACTTTCCACATAGAAAGAAGCTGCAGACAGTCAGTGATTGATTTATTCTAAATCACATTCATTGATCACTGTCTTTACTTTGAAGGAATTATGTTCTGGGCTAACTTTTCGGTCTGGCTGTTATGTTTTATGCAGCGGTGCTCCTAATGAAAAATGACAAGTATCAGGGGAATCATCCTGCATGATCAGCTTTATTCTAGGGATGGAATCAGACAGGAAAAACATAATGCAGGATAGACTTACTTGGAAGAGTTACAGTATATTCAACCCATTCTTCTCATTCCATAAACTGAGCAAATAACTTTCCTCTCTTCAATTTCAACCAAGCTTATGCTTCATAAAATTAACAATCTTCTTGGGCAGTGGGATCTCACCAGCACTGTTGGTTTTTCATGTAAACCCTACCAAATGAACTTCTCTTATTTGCTCCCTTTTGGTTTATTAAATATATACCTTTTGTTTTATCTGTTTGATAAGTACAAATATAAATTGCTCTGTTTCACAGACCGCCTGGCTTCAGCTTCCTCCACTCTGGAACCAGGAAGCAGGTATTATATCTGAGCATTGCACCCTAGACAACACCAGCTTAGATGCAAACTGGAACTGACCGTATTGTAAATTCACACAGAACATAAACCTAACAAAATCAGGTTAGAGTTTGATCACACTATCCTAAACAATGCAAACTATAAACAGTAATATCAGAACATCTAACAGTACATCTATTGAAAAACTAACATAAAGAGTAGGCTAATCAACAGCCAAACACCCAGACAATTCTTTGATTAATCAGAGATCCCTCAATCATTTGCTAATGAGGTGAAGTGCACACAATACTAGCAGACAGGCAGAAACAATAGGTGACTCAATTAACAATGGGAATTCACACCTAGCAAGCACACAATGGGGAACTATACAATGAGATAAAGACACCTTAATAAACAGGTTACACATAGCAGCAGGATACCTCTGCATCAGATTGTTTTAAACTGATTATAATCTTCAGCTTAACCACTTAACGACCGCCCACTGTAAATATACGTCAGCAGAATGGCACCGACAGGCAGAATCACGTACATATACGTGATTGCCTTTGTATAGTTGGGGGGTCCGATCGGACCCCCCTTCTTTACAGTGGGTGGTCGTTTTACCTTCGGGAGCAATCCGGCATGAGGGGACGGCCGTTCGATTCCGGCCACCCCCTCTCGATCGCTCCCGGCGAATGAGAGAGCTTCCCCTGCCTGCCAGGAAGGAGGAAGTGATGTCATCTCTCCTGGGGCGCTCACATATACCGAGCGCCGTACAGGAGAAGATGCCAGGTTAGTACACACAACACTACACTGACACCAGGACACATAGGCACATAAATCGCCCCCCCAGACACCTCCAAATCACCCCCCAGCCCCCCCAGCCCCCAGTCACAGTGTCACTGATTGCAGTGACCATTTATTTAGTGATCACTGCAATCAGTGACATTTGTGACTGTAAAAGTGTCACTACATTTAGTTTTAGGTCCAGTGTAGCCCCCTAACCCCCCCTAATAAAGGTTTAACCCCCTGATCACCCCCCAGATAACCCTTTCACCCCCTAGCACCGCCGTCACTAAGCAATCATTTTTCTGATCGATGTCTTAGCGTCGGTGATGCTGATCGGTAGCCAGTAATTTTTTTAGGTTCGCCGCAGGTTTTTATAGCGTCGGGTACCCCCATATATTACCTAATGAAGGTTTAACCCCCTTGATCGCCCCCCAGGTAACCCTTTCACCCCCTATCACCACTGTCACTAAGTTATAATTTTCTGATCGATGTCTTAGCGTCGGCGATGCTGATCGGTAGCCAGTATTTTTTTTTAGGTTCGCCTCGGTTTTTATAGCGTCGGGTACCCCCATATATTACCTAATAAAGGTTTAACCCCCTTGATCACCCCCCAGGTAACCCTTTCACCCCCTAGCACCGCCGTCGCTATGCGATCATTTTTCTGATCGATGTCTTAGCGTCGGTGATGCTGATCGGTAGCCAGTAATTTTTTTTAGGTTCGCCGCAGGTTTTTATAGCGTCGGGTACCCCCATATATTACCTAATAAAGGTTTAACCCCCTTGATCCCCCCCCAGGTAACCCTTTCACCCCCTATCACCACTGTCACTAAGCGATAATTTTTCTGATCGATGTCTTAGCGTCGGCGATGCTGATCGGTAGCCAGTAATTTTTTTTAGGTTTGCCGCAGGTTTTTATAGCGTCGGGTACCCCCATATATTACCTAATAAAGGTGTAACCCCCTTGATCACCCCCCAGGTAAACCTTTCACCCCCTAGCACCGCCGTCACTATGCGATCATTTTTCTGATCGATGTCTTAGCGTCGGTGATGCTGATCGGTAGCCAGTAATTTTTTTTAGGTTCGCCGCAGGTTTTTATAGCGTCAGGTACCCCCATATATTATCTAATAAAGGTTTAACCCCCTGATCGCCCCCCAGGTAACCCTTTCACCCCCTATCACCACTGTCGCTAAGCAATCATTTTTATGATCGTTGTCTTAGTGTCGGTGATGCCGATAGGTAGCCAGTAATTTTTTTTTAGGTTCGCCGTCAGGTTTTTATATAGCGTCAGGTACCCCCATATATTACCTAATAAAGGTTTTAACCCCCTAATTGCCCCTAGTTAACCCTTTCACCAGTGATCATCATATAAGTGTTACGGATGACGCTGGTTAGTTAGTTTGCTTTTTATAGTGTCAGGGCACCCGCCGTATATAACCCAATAAAGGTTTAACCCCCTGATCGCCCGGCGGGTGATATCAGTTAGGTTTTAGCGTCAGAGAGGGTCTGCGTCACACCCCAGGCAGCGTCAGGTTAGTGCCAGTAGCGCTAACACCCACACGTGAAGCATACACCCCCCTTAGTGGTATAGTATCTGAACAGATCAATATCTGATCTGATCAGATCTATACTAGCGTCCCCAGCAGTTTAGGGTTCCCAAAAACGCACTGTTAGTGGGATCAGCCCAGATACCTGCTAGCACCTGCGTTTTGCCCCTCCGTCCAGCCCAGGCCACCGAAGTGCAGTATCGATCGATCACTGTCACTTGCAAAACACAACACACATAACTGCAGCGTTCGCAGAGACAGGCCTGATCCCTGCGACTCCAGTGCTGTAGGAGGTGATTTCACCACCACAGTTAAAAAAAAAAAGCATATATGCCGAAGCATTGGGGCAGCAGGAGCGGAGGAGCAATTTTGCTCCTAATGCCGCGTATATACGGTCGAAATTCCGACGGAGGCTTGCCCGTGGAAAAGTCTGACCATGTGTACGCGGCATAACTTTTGCGAGAAGATGCCCCCATGCTTCGGCATATATAAATGGTGCATGTATGCCCATCATTAGAAGTGGGTGGATGAAGGGCGGTATTCTAATGGTGGGCATACCCACCGATCAATCTTTTTTTTTCGTTCAGCCAACAGGCTGCATGAAAAAAAAGATTACAATACATGTCCAACAAGGACCAGCAACGTACTGGTATGTTGCTGGACTTTGAATGTTTATACCAGAATGATGCCTGCGGGTTTAGGTATCATCTTGGTATCATTCTTTTCAGCCAGCGGCCGGCTTTCATGTAAAAGCAATCCTAGTGGCTAATTAGCCTCTGGACTGCTTTTACAAGCAGTGGGAGGGAATGTCCCCCCCCCGGATATAAAAAGCGCCATTGGGAAATTGGGAAAGCATTTTATCACACCGATCTTGGTGTGGTCAGATGCTTTGAGGGCAGAGGAAATATCTAGGGTCCAATAGACCCCAGTTTTTTCAAAAAAGGGTACCTGTCATTACCTATTGCTATCATAGGGGATATTTACATTCCCTGAGATAACAATAAAAGCGATAAAAATAAATAAATATGGAAGCAACAGTTTAAAAATAAAATAAAAAAGCAAAATTAATAAAAAAAAAAAAAAAAAAAGCACCCCTGTCCTGCCCTGCTCTTGCCCAATGGCGAACGCAAGCGTCGGTCTGGCGTCATATGTAAACAGCAATTGCACCATGCATGTGAGGTATCACCGCGAAGGTCAGATCGAGGGCAGTAATTTTAGCAGTAGACCTCCTCTGTAAATCTAACGGGGTAACCTGTAAATGCTTTTAAAGGCTTTTAAAAATGTATGTAGTTTGTCGCCAATGCGCGTTTGTGCGAAATTTTAAAGCATGTCGTGTTTGGTATCTATGTACTCGGCCTAAGATCATCTTTTTTATTTCATCAAACATTTGTGCAATATAGTGTGTTTTAGTGCATTAAAATTAAAAAAATGTATTTTTTCCCAAAAAAATGCGTTTGAAAAATCGCTGCGCAAATACTGTGTAGAAAAAAAAATGCAACACCCACCATTTTATTCTGTAGGGCCTTTGCTTTAAAAATATATATAATGTTTGGGGGTTCAACATAATTTTCTTGCAAAAAAAAATATGTTTTCATGTAAACAAAAAGTGTCAAAAAGGGCTTTGTCTTCAAGTGGTTAGAGGAGTGGATGTAAGCTTCCTAATGTTGTGTATAAAATGCCAGAACAGTTCAAAACCCCCCCAAATGACCCCATTTTGGAAAGTAGACACCCCAAGCTATATACTGAGAGGCATGTCGAGTCCATGGAATATTTTATATGTTGACACAAGTTGCGGAAAAAATACAATTTTTTTTTTTTTGCACAAAGTTGTCACTAAATGATATATTGCTCAAACATGCCATGGGCATATGTGGAATTACACCCCAAAATACATTCTGTTGCTTCTCCTGAGTACGGGGATACCACATGTGTGAGACTTTTTGGGAGACTAGCCGCGTACGGGACCCCAAAAACCAAGCACCGCCTTCAGGCTTTCTAAGGGTGTCAATTTTTGATTTCACTTCTCACTTCCTATCACAGTTTCGGAGGCCATGGAATGCCCAGATGGCACAAAACCCCCCCAAATGACCCCATTTTGGAAAGTAGACACCCCAAGCTATTTGCTGAGAGGTATTGTGAGTATTTTGCAGATCTCGCTTTTTGTCACAAAGTTTTGAAAATTGAAAAAAAAAAGAAAAAAAAAAATGTTCTTTCTTCATTTTCAAAAACTAATGAGAGCTGTAAAATACTCACCATGCCTCTCAGCAAACAGCTTGAGGTGTCTACTTTCCAAAATGGGGTCATTTGGGGGGGTTTTGTGCTATTTTGGCATTTTATGGCCTTCAAAACTGTGATAGGTAGTGAGGAGTGAAATCAAAAATTTGCGCCCTTAGAAATCCTGGAGGCGGTGCTTGGTTTCCGGGGTCCCGTACGTGGCTAGGCTCCTAAAAAGTCCCACACATGTGGTATCCCCGTACTCAGGAGAAGCAGCAGAATGTATTTTGGGGTGCAATTCCACATATAACCATGGCATGTGTGAGCAATATATCATTTAGTGACAACTTTTTGTAATTTTTTTTTTTGTCATTATTCAATCACTTGGGACAAAAAAAAAAAATATTCAATGGGCTCAACAGGCCTCTCAGCAATTTCCTTGGGGTGTCTACTTTCTAAAATGGGGTCATTTGGGGGGGTTTTGTGCTATTTTGGCATTTTATGGCCTTCAAAACTGTGATAGGTAGTGAGGAGTGAAATCAAAAATTTGCGCCCTTAGAAATCCTGAAGGCGGTGCTTGGTTTCCGGGGTCCTGTACGTGGCTAGGCTCCTAAAAAGTCCCACACATGTGGTATCCCCGTACTCAGGAGAAGCAGCAAAATGTATTTTGGGGTGCAATTCCACATATAACCATGGCATGTGTGAGCAATATATCATTTAGTGACAACTTTTTGTAATTTTTTTTTTTTTTTTTGTCATTATTCAATCACTTGGGACAAAAAAAAAAATATTCAATGGGCTCAACATGCCTCTCAGCAATTTCCTTGGGGTGTCTACTTTCTAAAATGGGGTCATTTGGGGGGGTTTTGTACTGCCCTGTCATTTTAGCACCTCAAGAAATGAGATAGGCAGTCATAAATTAAAAGCTGTGTAAATTCCAGAAAATGTACCCTAGTTTGTAAACGCTATAACTTTTGCGCAAACCGATAAATATACGCTTATTGACATTTTTTTTACTAAAGACATGTGGCTGAATACATTTTGGCCTAAATGTATGACTAAAATTGAGATTATTCGATTTTTCTTATAACAAAAAGTAGAAAATATCATTTTTTTTCAAAATTTTCGGTCTTTTTCCGTTTATATCGCAAAAAATAAAAATCGCAGAGGCAATCAAATACCATTAAAAGAAAGCTCTATTTGTGGGAATAAAAGGACGCAAATTTCGTTATTTCGTTTGGGTACAACATTGCATGTCCGTACAATTTACAGTTAAAGCAGCGCAGTGCAAAATTCTGAATTCACCTCTGGTCCTTTAGCTACCAAATGGTCCGGGGCTTAAGTGGTTAAAGTCTGTGAGTCTAAGGGGGTGGGGTTTTCGAAGCAGTCAATGTTGGTTTGAGCACAGAGGTCCAAATCTGTATCCAGGTCCTAGGTTCCCAGAGTCTGTGTATTTTTGGGGAGGCATGGACCCAAATCTGAAGCAAAACCACTCCAAAGGTGCCCCAGGCACACAACTCCCAAAGAGTAGAGAACTTTTAAAAGCCAGGGCCCATAGTGAGTAGGCAGGAGGCTACCCTGCAGTCCCCCACAAAGCCCCTGTCCTGGTTGGGTCTGTCACATTCTGAACCTGCCAGAAACCCTGTGAGCTGATAACTGCCTGTGCTTTCATTGAGTGTCATCAGTTAGCATTGTCTCCAGTTCTCCCCATAAACTATATAACACCTCCCCACCGTTATTTTGAAGAGGCGCAGATTTTCTATAGCCTTAACACAGCCTGTCCTGGGGTTGACCACACTGCTACTCTATAAGTACAGTACAGTGAGTGGGTGTTATCACGCTAGGAAAGAAAGTGTGTTATTGGCAGGATCACAAGGTGAAAATAAAATGAACAAAAGCCTTGAAAAAAGAAAGCTATAGCAGCCATCACATTTAAGGACTGCAACTGGGCTGCTGTTAGAAATTAAGGTGCCCTGTACAACCTTCCTGATAGATCCCCCACCCCCCAAAATATCAAAAACATTTTTTTGCTAAAAATACACTAAACTATTAAAGTAGTATTAGCGGACACAAACGCAAAATAACAAAATAAATTCCTGCTAAATCTAAAAGATAAAACTGTATTGACTTAATTATTGAAGCTCTGTGTGTGAATAAAGTCTTGGTGCTTATTCACATAGATGCTGTGACCTGTACAGTGTGAATCAGTGTTTTTTTTATGTGGCTGGAGCTGGGTGCAGTCAGGCTGTTACTCTATGTAAGTCATAGTGGCTCTAAAAAAACAGCTGCAGGTCCTATTCTGACAGGCGTGTGGATGCAGGTGAACAGCCCCAAACACAGACAGCATGCATTCACATTCAACTACACCTGCACACTTTATTTCATAAAGACAATAAGTCCACAGCTGGCGGTTAAGAGTCTATAGAATCCTTAGGTTCCCAGCCCTTCAAGGAACCCTGACTGTCCCCCTCCCCCAGATGGGGGCACAGACTGACAATAGTAACAGCCTACATCTTGACAGTGCTTCCCAGCAACATTCTTCTGGAGGTATCTCTATTAATAACTATATATGCCCGGGAGACCCAATATTTTGATTCATTTTTTTACCATTTCTTTTTATTTACATTTTTATTTTTACACTTTTTTTATATATATATTTTTTTACAATTTTTTTTTTTGTTTACTTATTTATTTTTTCACTTTGCTGTTGAGGGTGGGGGGGAGGCTTGGTGAACTATCAAGGGTGGGATGGAGAGGAGGAGAAAAATGTCTTTCAGCTATTGCAGGGAGAAACAAGCAGTTGATCAGTTCCAGTATTTGCCCTCCCGCAGTACTGATCATCCCCTTACCTACCTACATCTGATTCCCCTGCTGCCTTGGCCCCCTGCCGGTCTGGGCCCAGTACAGAAGGACCGGTGCTACCCCCTTATCTACAGCCCTGAACTGCAATATGCTCAGAGTACACAGAGGAAGACACAGTACAAGGAGATAATCAGTTCATATACTGACAAGAAGTATGCTGACAGGAGGAGAAATCTGAGGGGGGTTATCTACTAAAACTGGAGAGTGCAAAATCTGGTGCAGTTTTGCATAGAAATCAATCAGCTTTCAGGTTTTATTGCCAAAGCTTACCTAAACAAGCTGAAGTCAGAAGATTGACTACCATGCACAGCTGCACCAGTTTTAGTAAATTTCCCCTAGTGACAGACAGATGAGCTCACCACTCTGCTGCTTCTCCTTTCACTGCCCATTCACAGGCAGAGGCAGCTCCAGAATAACTTGGGCTTAGTGGAAATGGGTTGAATGATGCTGGCCATCAAACTCAAGACATCTAGCTGTATAAGAAATGACTGCATGAGAAATTTCAGAACTTACCGTATATACTTGAGTATAAGCCGACCCGAATATAAGCCGAGGCACCTAATTTTACCACAAAAAACTGGGAAAACGTATTGACTCACTTATAAGCCTAGGGTGACCATCTGCATGCCTCACTGTGCCTCACTTTGCCTCACTGTGTCCATGTGCATACAAAATAAATTACAATATTGGCGCTTACAAGTTAAAAAAGACAATATATATATGAGAAGTTACCAAATAAGTCCTTTGAGCTGTGTGACGAGCTTGGATGTGAGTTGTAACAGTCCAAGAAATAACTGGGCAGCCTTACTGGGGGAGCCGAAGCCGGACTCCAAACACATGTAAAACAGAACAAAACAAAAACAAAAAAGGCGCCACTTAGTGAAATCCGGAATGTTATCCATGCAGGATGTTGCCGGAAGATTCTTCCCACGGAGCCAGAAGGAGGGCTGGAGCACAAACGAAGGGTCCAGCTGAGACGCAACACGACGTTCAGCGGGGTGACGTCAGGACCGTCATGCTTCCGGCAACATCCTGCATGGATAACATTCCGTATTTCATCACAAACAAACGAGGAGGTCATCACTAAATACTGAGACTCCCGGCAAGCGGAATGTGACCACAGACCAGACGTTTATTGTGCCTACTAAAGTCAACCTATGAGTGAGTGCTTTAATACTTCTGTGTTATTTAAGTAAAAACAGTCTTAACTAAGTGGCGCCTTTTTTGTTTTTGTTTTGTTCTGTTTTACATGTGTCCATGTGCATGCCTCACTGTGTCCATGCCTCACTGTGTCCATGCCTCACTGTGCCCATGCCTCACTGTGTCCATGCCTCACTGTGCCCATGTCTCACTGTGTCCATGCCTCACTGTGTCCATAACTAGACTGACGTTTAACATGGGAGTCTATGGAAGGGGTTCCCGGCCGTAGGTCCCCCGGACAACAAACTTTGCAAACTTGTAGATAAAGAGTGAGGCTACATGTTTGCCAAGTTTGGGGTCCAGAGAACCTATGGCCGGCCAGTACCGGGTCCCCAAAATTCGGGAGATCAGGCGCAAAAAGGTGACTCGAGTATAAGCCGAGGGGGGCATTTTCAGCACAAAAAAATGTGCTGAAAAACTCAGCTTATACTCGAGTATATACAGTAAGCTGACTATTGCAGTAAAAGTTGGTTTTGTTATTTTATCTTTTAACCATTCGACCTCCAGAAGATTTACCCCCTTTATGACCAGGTCATTTTTTGCCATACTACACTGCGTTAGTGTAACTGACAATTACGCGGTCATGCAACGTTGTACCCAAATAAAACGTACGTCATTTTTTCATCACAAATAGAGCGTTCTTTTGGTAGTATTTGATCACCTCTGTGTTTTTTATTTTTTGCGCTATAAACAAAAAAGAACCAACAATTTAAAAAAAAATATATATATATATATTTTACTTTCCGCTATAAAACATATCCAATACAAAATTTTTAAAAAATCTAATTTCTTCATACATTTAGGCCACTATGTATTCTACTACATATTCTTGGTTAAAAAAAAATCCCAATAAGTGTATATTGATTGGTTTATGAAAAAGTTATAGCATCTACAAACTATGGGATATTTTTAGTTATTTTATTTTTTACTAGTAATGGTGGCTGAAATGATTGTAATAATATAAATGAATTATGCCATCTTAAATGCATTTGCCTGGCTTAACTCTGTATATTCCCTCTTGCTGATAATCTTATGTATGGTATTTAGGAATGTTTGTATAACAACACACACCCCCTATTATGTTTGTTGTTGGCCAAGCCTGGACATCTTGTTTTGTAACCCTCAGGCCACACTAAATGACCAGGTGTCCATCTAATTGTCTATTGATAACAAAACCTGTTTGCTCCATATTTTCGTAACCAGAAACACCCTCTTCCTTATTTTCTATTCATCTGTTATCCTATAAATACTGTATGCCATCTCAGTAAAATCAGATACCACACAAATGCATAAGCTGTCTCGTGTATCATGGTGTCTCCAGATGCACGGGCACTGTTGGGAGACGTTAAAGAAGGATGGTTCGTCCAGAATAACAAATATTTCCTTTTAGTGGCGTCCTGCGACTTATAGCGGGACTTCGATATTGCAGCAGACATTCTGACACTAATTGACACTTTTGACACTTTTTGGGGACCAGTGACACTAATACAGTGACCAGTGCTTAAAAATATGCTTTTACTAGGGGAAGAGATGGCATTTTTTCCCTGCTTTGCAGAGACACAAACTCCATCCCTTCCCTTCTGTCAGAACAACAATTGCCATTCTGTCTCTCTGCCTAATGATCGGCGAGTGCCGGTGGACATTGGGTACCATGCACCCGCTGATCGGTTTCCGCTGTGTGTAATCACAGAAATCATGCGTGCCCCCACCCGAGGTGTCGGGTCATGTATATATATATATATGATTCGGCGGACAGGTGCCGCCCTGTAATAGTAAAACTGTGTAACTTAAGTGGTTACTTTTGGATGAGATTCTGCTTTAAATGTATTACAATTTTTGACACTGGAGTTTTCACAATAAAACAAATGTTTGCACAGAATAAAAACAAAAACTTTCCAGACCATCAAGGGTTACCAATAGATGTGTACACTCTTTTTTTTTCTTTTGCCAAGTCTTCACTTAGTCTTGCAGATGCAACACTTGCTATCCCCAAGGTCACCAGGCTTACAAATATCTACTTCACTAAACAACTAAGCGGAATAGATATCTCTGAATTGCAGTAAACATCCTTTAATTAAAGCCCTTAAAGTGACAGTGTGCTCCTGTCACTTCTAGAATAATCTATTCCCTAAATATAAATTAGAGGCGGAACTGTATGGTTGCTCGTTTTATAACAATTTTGTGAAATATTAACTTAAGGCTAAACTTTTTTGCTAACAGGCCATATCTTTGTAAATAACAACATTTTCAGGGCTCATTCATTGCTTTCAATCTAAATTCTTATTGACTTTTATAGAGCAATAAAAACAATCTCTACAACCCAACGTATAGAAAAGGGGTAACACTGTTCCATATGACTTGATCTGATATTCAAGCAATGTTCTCCAGATCCTTCAAAAAAGTTTTCTGTAAACAGTTTTTTCATAATTTTTCAATGTTATTTCTAACCCCTGTACACACCTCCTCTCTTTGTGTTACCTATTACGGTTCTTCCAATTGATATTGTTGTTTTTTTTTTAACCCTTATCTCTGTAGGCTCCTACACCTGTCTCCGAGATCACTGGGAGTAAGGTCCAATGTGGTGAAGGATCTGGATCAGTGCACTGGCTTACGGTGTCTTCCTTTCACCCAAAAATAATATGGCTATGATAAAGGCTACAGGCCAAAACGTGTAAGCCTCCGTACTTTCTGTACTCCAACTGCATCAATAAAAATCATCATATTCGGATGAACGAGTTTTATCAATCATATTTTATTACTTTTAGAAGGTACATAAACAAAGATCAGCAAAACAGATTTCAAGAAATGATAACTCAAAAATGGATATCCAATCTTAGACATCAGTTATACCGTAATATATTGACAGGTAATTTAGGAATAATGTCCTATACGTAGGATTTTGGATGATGTAACAAGTGGCGTGGTCAGTGGTTAGACCCAAGCCACGTCCGTGAATGGGTCTAAATTGATCACTAAAAGGCTGTTTAGGTATAAGGAGAACTGTGCTACAAAATAAAAACACATGCAGGTTCATAAGTAAAGAAATGCATTTAACCAAGGATAACAACCCAAGGGAGAAAAACCCAGCTGGGTACTCTTAAAACAAAAGCAAACATGAGATAGTCTTGTGAAACAAGAAAGATGGCTTCCCAGAGAAGACAGTGGGTGTTATCGTGCCATCATTATGGACGAGCTGTGCAGGACGGATGTTGTAACCAAGATGACCATGGAGACCAGAAGAACTGGCCATTGCCATTTTTGATGGAAAACATAAGTTCAAATTGAGTCTGAGTGTTGATATTGACTGTAAAAGATGAGAGTTCTGGAGATTCTGCTTGCTTTTTTCATTCTTTTTTTTTTCGTTAGACATGAAGAAGGGGGTTTTACTGTATGTAACCCTTGAAGTGTGCTGGCCATCAGTGTTAAAAAACAAACAAAAATTTTCTTCACCTGATCATTCAATTGATCTACTCCTTTGGCATTCTATTATCTTCCAATATCATCTGGTCAAAGTGTGGCACGTGGGCAATATTAATTTCTTTGCCCGCCTTTATCTGGCTTCTGGGTCACTATTTCTTTATTTATTTCTATTTGTTTCAATGACATAAATAACAAGCATAATTATTCACTGACACCCTCAATGAGCATAATGCTTCTTACTGACACCAATGAAGGACACAATTCCTTTCACTGAAATCAGTGAAGGGTACAATTCCTTCCACTGACACCAATGAAGGGTACAAACCTTTCCACTGACTTAAATGAAGAGCACAATTTCTTCAACGAACACCAACAAAGGGCACAATTCCTCCAATTCACACCAACAATGGGCACAATTCCTCCAATTAACACCAACAATGGGCACAATTCCTCCCACTGACACCAATAATGGGCACATTTCCTTCCACTGACACCAACACAGGGCACAATTGCTCACAGTGGCACCAGGGATGGGTGAAATTCTTCCCAATAGCACCAACAACTGGATATTATTCCTTCTACTGATACCAATGATGGGGTGTTATTTCTTCTTCCCCTTACCAATGGAGCTGGAGCATTTTTTTTACTCCCGCTGACCACTACAATTGGGCCGAACACCCCCCAGTCCGGTTCGCACCAAAACTCTCGAACATCGCAAAAGTTTGAACCTGAACCATGAACCCTATTAAAGTCTATGAGACCCGAACTTGAAAAAGTGCCTATTTTGAAGGCTTACAGTATCTGACGAAAGTGAGTACACCCCTTACATTTTTGTAAATATTTTATTATATCTTTTCATGTGACAACACTGAAGAAATTACACTTTACTACAATGTAAAGTAGTGAGTGTACAGCTTGTATAACAGTGTAAATTTGCTGACCCCTCAAAATAACTCAACACACATTCATTAATGTCTAAACCTCTGGCAACAAAAGTGAGTACACCCCTAAGTGAAAATGTCCAAATTGGGCCAAAAGTGTCAATATTTTGTGTGGCCACCATTATTTTCCAGCACTGTCTGAACCCTCTAGGACATGGAATTCGCCAGAGATTCACAGGTTGCCACTGTAGTCCTCTTCCACTCCTCAATGACGACATCATGGAGCTGGTGGATGTTAGAGACCCCACAGATGTTCAATAGGGTTTAGGTCTGGAGACATGATAAGCCAGTTTATCACCTTTACCCTCAGCTTCTTTAGCAAGGCAGTGGTCGTCTTGGTGGTGTATTTGGGGTCATTATGTTGGAATACTGCCCTGCGGCCCAGGCTCCAAAGGGAGGGGATCATGCTCTGCTTTAGTATGTCACAGTATATGTTAGCATTCATGGTTCCTTCAATGAACTGAAGCATTCCAGTGCCGGAAGCACTCATGCAGGCCCAGACCATGACACTCCCACCACCATGCTTGACTGTAGTAGGCAAGGCACACTTGTCTTTACACTCCTCACCTGGTTGCCGCCACACATGCTTGACACCATCTGAACCAAATAAGTTTATCTTGGTCTCCTCAAACCACATAAAAAGATATAATAAATAGGGATGAGCCGAACACCCCCTGGTTCGGTTCGCACCAGAACCTGCGAACGGAGCGAAAGTTTGCGCAAACTTTAGAACCCTATTAAATACAATGGACGCGAATGTTCGAAATCAAAAGTGCTAAATATAACGGCTAATATGCAAGTTATTGTCCTAAAAAGGGTTTGGAGACCCGGGTCCTGCCCCAGGGGACATGTATCAACGCAAAAAAACGTTCGGGAGCAGTGATTTTAATGATGCATAAAGTGAAAAAAAATAATGAAATATTCCTTTAAATATCGTACCTGGGGGGTGTCTAAAGTATACCTGTGAAGTAGCACATGTTTCCCGTGTTTAGAACTGTCCCTGCACAAAATGACATTTCTAACGGAAAAAAAAGTCATTTAAAACTGCTTGCGGCTTTAATGTAATGTCTGGTCCCGGCAATATGGATGAAAATCATTGAGAAAAATGGCATGGGTACCCCCCCCCCCCCCCCCAGCCCACTACCAGCCTCTTTGGGTCTTGTATGGATATTAAGGGGAACCCTGCACCCAAATTTAAAAAAGGCCCTATATACTCTGAACAGCAGAATACAGGCGGTGCAAACAAGACAGGGACTGTAGGTTTGTTCTTAAGTAGACTCTGTTTATAATTTGGAACAGGTACATTTTTTAAATGTAGCTCCAGCCCAAAAAAACTATCTTTAAGCTTTTTGGAAAACATAGGGAAGGGTTATCACCCCTGTAACATTTGTTTTGCTGTTTGTGCACCTGTTCAGAACATTTCACCTCACTTTCCGTCCCAATGACAATTTTTTTTGGAAAATTTGTTTTTTTTATTGAAACAAGGATTGGTGATAAAGCATCAGTGGAGAGGATGAAGCCATGTGATATGACGACACGCGTCAGGACGGAAGCACAGACACACCGCCAGCAGATCTGAGAGGAGACGAGCTCGCCGCACGTAAGGATTCAATACCCCGCTCTGACTTTTAAATGTGAGTTTTTTACTTTGATTTTATTAAACGCCCTTAGTGGTTTCAGATCCACACTATTTTTCCTTCCTTTATTTTGTACATCTCAACTTTGTGACTGCCGCTGCTGATACCTGAGGGATGCACTGATTGCACCATAGATGCTACACCCTTTTCCCACTGGCACGAGCTCGGCGTTCGTTTGGATTGAGGTCCACGCTCACTTCATCACAAGTGAGTGTGTGAATGTATGCACCAGTGATCCATCTTGCTGCACTCACAAAGTTGCGCTATTGATGTGCTTTTTGTTTGTGCTTTTCCATATACACTCCAATGAGTAACGGTGCCATAAAGACCAGCCCATAAGGACGCGATACCCTCCCTAACTACAGAGAGCCGCTGCATACCGCCCCCCCTCCAACAGGGAGGTAAGCCAGGTGTGATCACAGGGTGGATGCCACAGGATTTTCTCCAAGCATTTGGTGACGGGACCTTATTCACATATATTATCCATTTACCATAAACTCATAATTAGTTATTTTTGGAAGTATTGGGAAGTCACCACCAGGACTTTTTTTGGGACTGTTTTTTCTTTACCAGTTCAGTTCATGTATACACTGAGTGTGTTACTCTATTTATCCTATTCATCCTATCCTTTTCAGTTATGGATAATGTTTGTGGATTACTAATATGTTTTAGTGATTTAATTTTTTAACACGTGCTGCACATTTGGATTATTTAGATATTGGTTGTATATGTCACTAATATTGCTTTATTATTCACTGTGTTATATATTTTTTTCTTTTTTTGTTCTGATTATATTTTGATCAGTCCTCTATTAGTGCACGTACTTTTGTGTCACTGTGCACATTGCACATCGTTGCTAGTTAGCATAATACCAGCTAATTACTTACTCACTCTGTCTCTCATTTTCCCTCATTTAGCCCCTTCCCCTTCCCCTCCCCCTCCCTTCCACATTTTTCACCTGTGTTTGTCCTATCCCCACCGCTTTTTCATTTATACTTCCTCTCCCTCCCCAATTTTACTTAATCTGACACACTACAGCGCAGTCACCATCACGTTTTTTATACTTTATTGTTCACTTGGACCAGACCCCTCGGTGATTGCTGCAGTATCCCATCCGTTCCCTATCCCTCCCCCTTACCTCCCACCCGTTTCACTACTCAGATAGCGCAAGGGTTTTTTTCTGTTTTATAAATCAGTGGAGAGGAGACACCTCTTTCCCATATTAACTCTAACAGGAGAGAATTTTCCGTTCCTAGGGGTAGATTTCCTCTCACTTCCTGTTGTCTCCTTCCGTTTGCAAGTAGGAGTCGTTTGTAAGTTGGATGTTTGAAAGTACGGGCCTGCCGTATATACTCTGCAGAAATTTGGCCCTTAGGTGTTGGTGTTGCCACAACACTGTAAGCCCTCACAGTTACTCTTGGTGGGCGCTGTAACGCCCTGCTGTGAACTATTATATCAAGAATTGTAATTACATGCCATTGTTGAACAGTGGTAAGAAAAATTGGGCCTTTGGTGGTGGTGCTGGTGCCACAAAATTGTAAGTCCTCACAGTTCCTCTTGGTGGGTGCAGGAATGGGCCCAGCTGTGAAATATTAGATCAAGAATTGTAATTACATGCCCCTGTTGAACAGTGGTGGGAAAAATTGGTCTTTTGGTGGTGGTACTACAACACTGTAAGTCCTCACAGTTACTCTTCATGGGCGCAGAAATGGGCCCAGCTGTGAAATAGTAGATCAAGAATTGTAATGACATGCCCCTGTTGAACAGTGGTAGGAAAAATTGGGCCTTTGGTGGTGGTGGTGGTGCTGGTGCCACAACACTGTAAGTCCTCACAGTTACTCTTGGTGGGCGCAGGAATGGGCCCAGCTGTGAAATATTGGATCAAGAATTGTAATTACATGACATTGTTGAACAGTGGTAGGAAAAATTGGGCCTTTGGTGGTGGTGGTGGTGGTGCTGGTGCCACAACACTGTAAGTCCTCACAGTTACTCTTGGTGGGTGCAGGAATGGGCCCAGCTGTGAAATATTACATCAAGAATTGTAATTACATGACATTGTTGAACAGTGGTAAGAAAAATTGGGCCTTTGGTGGTGGTGGTGGTGTTGCCACAACACTGTAAGCCCTCACAGTTACTCTTGGTGGGCTCAGGAATGGGCCCAGCTGTTAAATATTTGATCAAGGATTGTAATTACATGCCCCTGTTGAACAGTGGTAGGAAAAATTGGGCCTTTGGTGGTGGTGGTGGTGGTGCTGGTGCCACAACACTGTAAGTCCTCACAGTTACTCTTGGTGGGCGCAGGAATGGGCCCAGCTGTGAAATATTACATCAAGAATTGTAATCACATGCCCCTGTTGAACAGGGACAGACAAATTGGGCTTTTGGTGGTGGTGGTCTTGCATCAACACTGTAAGCCCTCACAGTTACTCTTGGTGGGCGCAGGAATGGGCCTAGCTGTTAAATATTAGATCAAGAATTGTAATTCCATGACATTGTTGAACAGTAGTAGGAAAAATTGGGCCTTTGGTGGAGGTGGTGGTCTTGCCACAACACTGTAAGCCCTCACAGTTACTCTTGGTGGGCGCAGGAATGGGCCCTGCTGTGAATTATTAGATCAAGAATTGTAATTACATGCCCCTGTTGAACAGGGGCAGAAAAATTGTGCCTTTGGTGGTGGTGGTGGTCTTGCCACAACACTGTAAGCCCTCACAGTTACTCTTGGTGGGCGCAGGAATGGGCCCAGCTGTGAAATATTAGATCAAGAATTATAATCACATGCCTCTGTTGAACAGGGGTAGAAAAATTGGGCCTTTGGTGGTGGTGGTGGTCTTGCCACAACACTGTAAGCCCTCACAGTTACTCTTGGTGGGCGCAGGAATGGGCCCTGCTGTGAATTATTAGATCAAGAATTGTAATTACATGCCCCTGTTGAACAGGGGCATAAAAATTGTGCCTTAGGCACTGGTGCCACAACACTGCAACCTCTCACAGATACTGTACTTGGAGCGCAGCAATGAGCCCTGTTGCAAAGTATTGCATCAAAAATTGTAATTACACGCCCCTGTTAAACAGGGGCAGAAAAATAGGGCCTTAGGCACTGGTGCTGGTGCCACAACACTGCAACCCCTCACAGATGCTGTGGTTGGAGCACAGCAATGAGCCCTGCTGCAAAGCATTGCATCAAAAATTGTAATTACACGCCCCTGTTAAACAGGGGTTGAAAAATTGGGCCTTAGCCACTGGTGGCGGTGTCCAGAACCAAAAATGTTCTTTCAAGCTATCAGCATGATTATTGAGGAGGAAGAGGATAGTCACTCAGCATAACAGGATAGTCACTCAGCATCAGCATAGGCAGTCTTGAAGGGATCTGACATTTCCCAAAAAATTATTCAGTTACATCAGCATCAGGTGCTTGGTAGCTGGTGGTGATCCAAGACTGATTCATTTTTATGAAGGTCAGTCGATCGACCGAGTCGGTGGACAGGCGCACCCTGTGATCGGTTACAAAGCCTCCAGCAGCACTAAATGTGTGTTCCGAAAGAACGCTGGATGCAGGACAGGCCAGTACCTCAATTGCATACTGTGCAAGCTCTGGCCAGTGATCCATCCTCAAGACCCAGTAAACCAGAGGATTTTCGGTGGGAAAGGTGTTCAAGTCTGATCTTGCCCCTAGGTATTCCTGCACCATGTAAACCAGACGCTGGCGATGGTTGCTGGAAGCGATCATACCTTGGGGCTGCGTACTAAAAAATTGTCTGAACACATCGGTCAGACGGCCACCTTCTCCACCGCTCCTTCTTTGACTGACCGGAGGCTCCTCAGCAACATGTTGTCCAGGACCAGGAATTTGTAACCTCCCAGTCTCTGGGAACGCGTTGCACATACCTTTCTGCAAGGCCTCCCGAAGATGCTTCATTCTCTGCTCCCTCTGCGACGGTAAGATAAGATCCGCAACCTTACCCTTGTAACGTGGATCAAGGAGGGTTGCCAGACAGTAATGATCCCTCTCCTTGATACGAGGATCCTTGTGCAGGCTTTGCAGGATCAGGGAGGCCATGCAGCGTAGGTTTGCTGAGGAATTCGGTGCAGAGTCCTCTGGGTCACTGAGGACGACATGATCCGCAGCCACCTCCTCCCAGCCACGTACAAGTCCATGGGTGTCTTGGGACTGTAATTGATCCCTTGAAGACTGCTGCTGATGCTGAGTGCTAGGCTCCACCTCCATGCTGACACAACAATCCTCCTCCTCCTCCTCCTCCTCTTCCTGTGTGATAGCCACGCCAGCAGAAACACTGTCTGGATAAAGGGGGCCATGAGACGTAAGGAAGTCCTCCTCTTCCTGCCTCTGTCTCCTGGAGCATGTACCCAACACTGTTGTCAAACAGTTCGGGGAACTCCTCAGGAGGACATGGTGGGGCTAGGGAAGGAGTGACTGATGTCATTAAACCAAGGGATGAGGCCGCTTTGGTAGCTGCTTTGCCAGACAAAGTACCCTGAGCCTGGGTGAGAGAGGATGAGGAAGATGAGGACGGCTTGGTCATCCACTCTACCAAATCATGGGCATGTTGCGGCTCAACATGGCCAGCTGCTGAAAAGAAGGACAAGCGTGTCCCATGGCCACGTGCTAATGAGGATGCACCATGTCCACGACCAGCAGCACTGTTGCCTCTAAACACAGAGCCTGCTTGCCCTCCTTTATTGCCTCGTGACTGTCTACCTCTCTTTGTTTGCCTTCCAGACATACTAATGGCCTGCAGTGAGATGTAGCGGCACAAAGGTGGGATGTATATATATATATATATATATATCTGTATATATATATATATAATGCAGCTATCAGACTCCACTGCCTGCTGTGGTATTAGTATGAGAAAAGCAGCAAAGGTCTTCAGTTAGTTTTAGGTGAACGCTGTGCAGAGGACACAGTACATTAACTGAAAATACTAGCAGTTCTCTGCCTGTGGTTTTATTACGAGAACACCACAAATTTTATTCAGGTTCCTTTAAGTGAACACTCTGCAAAGGACAGAAGTACTGCAGTACACTACATGAAATTAATGCAGCACTCTGCCTGTGGTTTTATTATGAGAACACCACTAACTGTATTCAGGTAAGCTTTAGGTGAACGGTATGCAAAGCACACCGTACACTAAGTGAAACTCTGCTGCAGCTAGCACAATCACCTGCCTGCCTGTCACAGTAAAGAGAACAGCAGTAACGGATCTAGCTAAACTAAATACAGTGTATAAATATATATACAACACATAGGATGCATATATATTCTCTACACACTGTAACAGCAGCTAACTGACTCACCTGCCTGCTCTATCTAACTCAATATAAATGACACTGTCTCTCTCTCTGTAACTCTCTCTTTCACAAACGCCAACACACTACACAAGGCCGACTTCCAGGCGGCCTTATATAGTGTGGGGCATGTACCTACTCCTCTGAGCCATGATTGGCCAAAGCCACCCTAGCTTTGGCCAATTACAGCTCTCCGTTATTACCGCGCTGTGATTAGCCAAAGCATGCGGGTCATAGTGCATGCTTGGCCAATCATCAGCCAGCAATGCACTGCGATGCCGCAGTGAATTATGGGCCGTGACGCGCCACTCAAATTTGGCGCGAACGGCCCATAATGTTAGATTTTTGACAAACGATCGAACAGCCGATGTTCGAGTCGAACATGGGTTCGACTCGAACACGAAGCTCATCCCTAATAATAAAATATTTTCAAAAATGTGAGGGGTGTACTCACTTTTGTGAGATATTGTATACACAAGTTTTTGGCCATAAAAAGGGTATGACGGCCCAGCTACTGCCCTCTGGGACATGTATCAATGCTATTTTTTTTTTAGATATATTTTTTTCCCGGAGCATTGATGCTTAAAGTGAAACAATAAAAATTAAAAATTCCTTTAAATATAGTGCCTGGGGGGTCCCCTTAGTCTGTAAAGCGGCACATCTGTACCATGTATAGAACCTGCTGTAGCAAAACTGACATTTATAAAGAAAAAAATGACATTTAAATTGGCAGCAAAACAATACCATTGCCGACAATACAAAAAAGTAAAAACAAATAAAAACAAGCTCTTTTCCGAGCATGCAGCCTGGCAGGTCAAGGAGGTCAACCCTGGGCGGTAGTTATGGGTGTCTGTGGGCAGGGGGCTTATCGAAATCTGGAACCCCCCTTTGAGAAGGGGGCCTCCCGAACCCAGCCCCCTCCCTATGTGAATGAGTATGGGGTACATTGCACCCCTACTCATTCACCAAAAAAGTGAAAAAGTTTGTGATAACTTATTTATTAAAAAATAAATAAAAAACAATGTCCGCGGATGAAGATCCATTGTCAATCACAATGTCTGGGTGTTCACCAAACGGGCGATGTTCAGGCTCAAACTGTTCGCCCAACTCTACTCATTTCTTACTCCCACTGAGCCACAGTTTTTTTCTACACCCACTGACCACCAACCCTGGATCATTTTTTACTCCCACTAAAGCCTCGTACACACGACCGAGTTTCTCGTCCAAAACCGGCAAGAAAAGTGCCGCGTGAGCTTTTTTGTCGAGAAAACCGTTCGTGTGTATGTTTTTACGACGAGAAAATTGCCGTGAATCTCGACGAGAAAATAGAGAACCTGCTCTCTATTTTCTCGTCAGGATTCCAGATTTCCTCGTCGTGTTTCTCGTCGGCCTGTTTTGTGACGAGAAAATGGTTCGTGTGTATGCTTTTACGACTCTTCCAAAAGCGCGCATGCTCACAAGCAACTATGAGACGGGAGCGCATCTTCTGGTAAAACAAGCCTTCGTAATGGAGATAGCACATTCGTCACGCTCCAAATGTTTGCATCGTTTAAATGTTGGGCATTGAAATCTTCGTTAGAATGTTACATTAATCCAAACGAATTAACTTCTTTTGCTGCTGATATTCACACAGAGTTATGACTATCTTTTTTTAACCTTTTTCATGCTGCTCTTAAGAAGATTTATGTGTATTATATCGTGCAAGTTTTTAGGAATATTTAAAACTTTGATATTTTTCAAACTGATGTTAATTGTAATTTCGCAACGTTTTGGTAGTGATCTCCCATTGAATCTTTTAATGTATATTATTTAAATTTTACACCCTTTTTTGGGAAATACGATTTCGTTTTTTTTTTGGGGGGTTGGTATCTGTCCCTTTTTTTGTCAGTCAAATGTATCTGCTTACTCCAAAGCTAGATTTTACATTTTTACAAATACACATAGTCAAGTATGAACTTAAAGAAAAATAACATTTATTCATGTTTGAACTAAAATAAAGAGAAGGCAGCGCCGGAGAAGCTGCTGCCATTTGTGCATCCCAGGGACCCCAGACCACACATCAACCCTGTGTGGACACTAAAATTGGGAGCTTGAGAAGGCCAACATTTCTGAGCACAATCTGATGCTGGCCTCCCAGAGGTCAGGAACAGCAGCAGGTGAGATATATGTCCCAACTGTGTGGTACTACAACAGGCTGCCTTCTGTCCGACCACAATGAAGCAAGGCCATCACTTCCTCGTCTTCCTGGCAACCTTCCCTGCAACCTTTCCTGAAGCCTTCCCTGCAGCCTTCCTTCTTCGTTTGGCTGGAGGCTGGGCCACTGGAGGGGTACTCCTGTCAGGAGGAGGAGGAGGTGGAGGAGAAGGGGGTGGCGCAGAAGAACAAGGTGGAGGTGGAGGAGAAGGGGGTGGGGCGGAAGAACAAGGTGGAGGTGGAGGAGAAGGGGGTGGGGCAATAGAAGAATGTGGAGGTGGAGGAGGAGGTTGAGGTTGGGACAGTTGTGCCACCTCACAAATGGCGGTATTGGGGGTAATTTTTCCCATCACCCCCTTGTTGAGCAAGGTGATGAGCAGGGGCTCGCATAGGAGGCGTTGCTCCATGCTCATCACCTTGAACTTTGCCTCCACTAGGCCGGCAATGGCCTCTTCAGGGGATGTGGGCTCTTTGAGGGTGGCATGGGCCTCTTTAATAAGGGCCATTGCTGCCTCACTGGTGGTCCTGTCCCTCCTGCCTCTTTTGGGAATTTGGATGGGAGGCACCTGGGATCTGGTGCTTCTCCTTTGCCCTGCCACCTCCTGGCTGCCACTGGGCCCTGCCACCTCCTGGCTGCCACTGGGCCCTGCCTCCTCCTGGCCCACAGTGGGCCCTGCCTCCTCCTGGCTGCCACTGGGCCCTTCCTCCTCCTGCCTGACAGTTTCCAGACCCTCCTCCTGGCTGATTTCATCCTGTGTATGAAAAAGGGACATAGTTTAATATGTTGGTTTAATCTTTGCAGCAAACTTTATAAACATGATTGAAGCAATTAGAATGTAAATCCAGAAATAATTTTTTTCTAATTTACACCTACATCAGATTGACTATTTAGCACCCAATTAAGTGCAGACTAATGTCTCGAGATCTTGATTTCACTTGTGGAAGCCAAAATATTGTATGTTTCTCATCTTGACATATTTGGCAAACATTAATTTTATCCCAATACATTTTCATTTAATACTATACCTGGCTCCAGATGGACAAATCAGGATCATCCAGGATGGCTGCCTCCTCTTGCTCCAGAGAAGGCTCAGGTTGGCTGCAGGGAAGTCTGGGGGGAAGAGTGGAGAGTGATGGCCTTGCCTCAATGTGGTCATCCAGGAAGGACATCCTGCTGTAGTACCACAAAATCGGGACATAAACATCATCTGCTGCTGCTCCTGACCTCTGAGAAGCCAGCACCTTAGAGCGTTCAGTCCTGTAGGTGCCTCTCAAGCTCCCAATTTTAGTGTCCACTTGTTTTGCTGTGGCTGTGGGCACCTTGGTCTGCACAAATGGAAGCAGCTTCTCCAGTGCTGCTTTTCTCACCCCTCTTTTTTTGTGGATGGGGTTTTTCGTCTCCCACAGAGCCGGCAGCTCCCTTACCCGGTCAATAAATTCCGCCAGGAACTCTTTGTCGCTAATAAAGACATTCATATTGTATCTGCAAGTTAAATAAATAATATATAACTAATGTGAGGCAAACAGTCTAACCTCCTTAACATCGTAGTCACCATATATATCCTACAACATTATCAAGACAGTATAGGCCAACAATTTGGCACAGTCTCAAAATCACATACAGTCGTTCGCACGTCCGTCACTTGAACTCCTCTCTCCGCACACCGAACGTACTATAGTCACATGTGTGTTTGCTATATACACACCACGCATGCGTCAAAATACGAACACGTCGCTCCGCACACGTCACCCGCCCATGACGTTCTAACTAACATCTTTTCCCCGCCCCTTCTCTTTCGGCGCGCAGACAGATATGGCGGAGTTACAGCAGGTGTCTGATAATTCCTCAACTAACGAGGAGGAGACAAGCCCGGAGACCGAGGAAACGTCACGATCAAGGAGGAGATTCAAGGCATCGAATATGTCTTTTGCCGAGATGGCGGAGATGGTGGACATCTTGCTCAAGTCTGATTATGACGCAAAGCATGGGCCGTATAGCAAACCAAATAGAAGGAAGGCCAAAATCCTCACTAAAGTCGTGAAGAGTCTGAAGACAAATTTCGGGGTGAAACGCTCAAATGAGCAGCTCAGAAAGAGGTGGTCAGACCTCAAACTGAGGGAGCCAGAGCAGTTAAGGAGCATTAAGAGAATGCTAGCAAAAAGTAAGTAAAATGTACACTTTTCTGCTATTAATCCTTTTCTAAACTGACATGTTGCTGGTTTAGTTTTTTTTTCTTATTGGACTCCCTTCCAAAATGTAATATTTTGATCTTGGTTGGGCACAGTAATCGTTCGTTACGTTACAGACACTTCGTTCGGCCACTATCCGCTGTTTTGGCTTATTTTACAGCCACAAAAGTAATTAGACATCTGCCATTTTTTTGGAAATTTGGGGCACCAAGTTTTAGGCTAGATGATGTGTTTGTAAAGAGAATGAAATGCAAACTGTAAACTGTAAAGGAGAGGACACTCAGCAGCTGCTTCCACATCTGTACTTTGGAGCACTATAGTGTGGGCCACCAGACCCGCGGTGTCCCACACAGGTGCATCAGAGAATTTTTGTGTTGCCTACATGTCTAAAAAATGACAGACAAAGGTGAATACTAAACATATTCTTGGTCAGAAATAATGCATTCATCTTTAACTTCCGCCCAAACACACACTTGTACCCCACTTCCAAGCAATTTAGCCTGTTTTTTTTTTTACGTAGAGAATTTCTGTGTGATAACTCTACCTTTTGTTTGATTCTCATAGGGGAGAGAAGACTGGGAGGAGGACACTCCAGGGAGCACAGGAACCCCACAGCTTCACAACAACCCCAAACTCCAAAAGACCAACAACTTAAAGATGTGGAGGAAGTTGAGGTGGAGGAAGGAGAAGTGCAGGAAGGAGAGGTGGATGACGTTGTGGAACTGGTCACCACAACAGGTCAGTATCTGTCACCACAGCTTCAGGTAAGAGAGGTAGGCCTGCAGAGTTATAATACCTTTTTATTTTGTTTTTAGGGGATGTGAATGTTGGGGTGAAGGATAGTACAGGTTTCTCTGCTGACAGTGCCCTCCGCCTCATCCAGCAAGTGATGGAATGTAGCACGGAACTGGACAAAATTAAAGAAAGAATTCATGTGATGGATCAAACATTTAAAGACATTCTCAATGTTTTGGGGAGAATTCAATAAGGCATCCCAACCCCCTTTTTTTCATGTTTCTTCTTCAACTTTTAAAAAACTTTTTGGCAATCAAACCAGCCAAAAATTGAATCTGCACACAGTGTGTCAACATGTACTATCTGCCATCAGGGGATATCCATGTACGTCTTTTGGGGGTGCAACCCCTTCTTCGTATCTAAAGTAGGTGAACTGAGGAAGGGGTTGCACCCCCAAAACACGTCCATTGATCACCCCTGATGGCAGATAGCACATGTTGACAATAGGGATCAGGAGTCTAAAATCCCTATAGGAAAATAATCCCAATTGTGTGCATATTCAATTTTTGGCTGGGCAAGGGGTGGCAGGACTAGGGATGAGCTTCGTGTTCGAGTCGAACATACGTTCGACTCGAACATCGGCTGTTCGATCGTTCGACGAAGATCGAACGATTTGGGCCGTTCGCGCCAAATTCGAGTGACGCGAACGGCCCACAATGCACTACGCCATCGCAGTGTCATCCAGGCGCTGTGATTGGCCAAGCATGCACTGTGACCCCGCATGCTTGGCCAATCACAGCGCCGGCAGCGAGGAGAGCAATGATTGGCCACAGGCAGGATGCCTGTGGCCAATTATTGCTGAGGGTGTTTAGTACACGCCCCACACTATAAAAGGCCGCCAGCACGGCGGCCTAGTGTAGTGTGTTCCGGAGCAGGGATAGAGCAGCATAGGCAGGGACAGTGACTGTTATTTCTTTCTTGCTTAACCTGGATTCCTTTAGTTTAGGGAAAGAGAAGGATAGGTAGGGAGAGTGTCAGTGTGTTTTGTGCTTGTGCTATAGTGTGCTTAAAAAAAACATTTATTCTAGGGACAGAAAACTGTAGGTAGGGACAGTGTCAGTTTCTTTCACTCTGCAAGTCCTTGTTTCCAGGGACCTGGAAGGACAGTGAGTGAATTGTCCTTGTGCTATATTGTGCTTAAAAAAACATTTATTCTAGGGACAGAAAACTGTAGGTAGGGAGAGTGTCAGTTTCTTTCACTCTGCAAGTCCTTGTTTCCAGGGACCTGTAAGGACAGTGAGTGAATTGTCCTTGTGCTATATTGTGATTAAAAAAAACATTTTTTCTAGGGACAGAAAACTGTAGGTAGGGAGAGTGTCAGTTTCTTTCACTCTGCAAGTCCTTGTTTCCAGGGACCTGTAAGGACAGTGAGTGAATTGTCCTTGTGCTATATTGTGATTAAAAAAAACATTTTTTCTAGGGACAGAAAACTGTAGGTAGGGAGAGTGTTTTTTTTCTTTCACTCTGCAAGTCCTTGTTTCCAGGGACCTGGAAGGACAGTGAGTGAATTGTCCTTGTGCTATATTGTGCTTAAAAAAAACATTTATTCTAGGGACAGAAAACTGTAGGTAGGGAGAGTGTCAGTTTATTTCACTCTGCAAGTCCTTGTTTCCAGGGACCTGTAAGGACAGTGAGTGAATTGTCCTTGTGCTATATTGTGATTAAAAAAAACATTTTTTCTAGGGACAGAAAACTGTAGGTAGGGAGAGTGTTTTTTTTCTTTCACTCTGCAAGTCCTTGTTTCCAGGGACCTGTAAGGACAGTGAGTGAATTGTCCTTGTGCTATATTGTGATTAAAAAAAACATTTTTTCTAGGGACAGAAAACTGTAGGTAGGGAGAGTGTTTTTTTTCTTTCACTCTGCAAGTCCTTGTTTCCAGGGACCTGTAAGGACAGTGAGTGAATTGTCCTTGTGCTATATTGTGATTAAAAAAAACATTTTTTCTAGGGACAGAAAACTGTAGGTAGGGAGAGTGTTTTTTTTCTTTCACTCTGCAAGTCCTTGTTTCCAGGGACCTGTAAGGACAGTGAGTGAATTGTCCTTGTGCTATATTGTGCTTAAAAAAAATATTTTTTCTAGGGACAGAAAACTGTAGGTAGGGAGAGTGTCAGTTTCTTTCACTGTGAAAGTCCTTGTTTCAAGGGACAGAGAAGGACACCTGAAGGTAGCCCTTATTGCTTTTTTCCCATCTCCCTGCAGGCCATCTATTAGAATGTCTGGAAGGCAAACAAGGAGAGGCAGACAGTCAGGAGGCAATAAAAGAGGGCAAGCAGGCTCTGTGTCTGGGGGCAACAGTGCTGGTCGTGGACGCGGTGCATTGTCATCAGCACATGGCCATGGGACACGCTTGTCCTTCTTTTCGGCAGCTGGACATGTTGAGCCACATCATGCCGAAGACTTGGTAGAGTGGATGACCAAGCCCTCCTCCTCCTCCTCATCCTCTCTCACCCAGGCTCAGGGTACTGGAAAAGCAGCTGCCAAAGCGTCGTCTTCCCTGGTATCAATGTCAGACAAATCATCAGTCACTCCTTCCCTAGACCCACCATGTCCTCCTCCTGAGGAGTCCCCCGAACTGTTTCAGCACAGTGTTGGGTACATGCTCCAGGAGGATGCCCAGCGTTTCGAAGGGTCTGATGATGAAACCCAGCTAGAGGAAGGCAGTAGCGTGAGAGCAGACAGAGGGGATGCTCAAGAAGGACACCAATCTGGCAGTCATGTTCCAGCAGCTGCAGCATACTGCCAGATTGGCTCCAGTGATGAGGAGGGAGGGGATGATGAGGTCACTGACTCCACGTGGGTGCCTAATAGGAGAGAGGAGGAGGAGGAGGATGAGGAGGAGGCACATCTCCAACGAGGCAGGATGCCCTTTGGTGGCCAGCGTAAGGGCAGTACACCGACGGAATCACACCGCAGAGCTCCGCCTGTGCAGGGCGCTGCCTCTGCCCGTCATTCAAAAAGTTCTTTGGTGTGGGCCTTTTTTGAGGCTAGTGCATCAGATCGCACAGCTGCTGTTTGCAACATATGTCTCAAGCGTATATCGCGTGGCCAAAACATCAGCCGCTTGGGTACCACATGCCTGACCAGACATATGTTGACCTGCCATGCAGCTCGTTGGCAAGCCTACCTCAAAGACCCACACCAAAGAACAAAGCGGACCTCTCCTTGCACCGCATCAGCTGGGATCTCCAACCCCACTATAACTTCAGTCCTCTCTGAAACATGCACTGAGAGGAATGAAGGTGTAGAATTAGGTGTGTCACAGCCAAGTACTTGCGCCCACTCTGCTAGCAGTACACCGACGTCCGATTCTAGCAGGCAAATTTCCCTGCCCCAGCTGCTGGACCGTCGAAAGAAGTTCACTCCCAGCCATCCACATGCCCAGCGGTTGAATGCTAGCTTGGCTAAATTGCTAGCGCTTCAACTGCTGCCTTTTCAGTTGGTAGACTCGGCCCCCTTCCTTGAGTTTGTGCAATGTGCGGTTCCTCAGTGGCAGGTTCCCAAACGCCACTTTTTCTCACGGAAGGCTATTCCGGCTCTCTACCGGCATGTGGAAGGCAATGTCTTGGCCTCACTGGACAGGGCGGTCAGCGGTAAGGTGCATATTACCGCTGACTCATGGTCCAGCAGGCATGGACAGGGACGTTACCTTTCTTTCACGGCCCATTGGGTCACTCTTTTGGCAGCTGGGAAGGATTCAGGACAAGGTGCAGTAGTGTTGGAGGTTGTCCCACCGCCACGCCTCCAAAATGCTACTACTGGTTGTGACACACCTCTCTCCTCCACCCCCTCCTCTTCTTCTTCCTCCATGGCCTCTTCCTGTGGTTTGTCCTATGAACCAGCGGTGCTCCGTAGCCGTTCACGGGGCTACGCAAGTACGCAGGCAAAAAGATGCCATGCCGTGCTTGCGCTGGTGTGTTTGGGGGACAGAAGCCACACTGGGGCAGAGGTCCTGTCTGCTCTGCAGGGCCAGGCCGAGAGGTGGTTGACGCCACGCCAGCTTAAGCCAGGAATGGTGGTTTGCGACAATGGCACCAACCTCCTCTCCGCCCTCCGACAGGGACAACTGACCCATGTGCCCTGTGTGGCTCACGTCCTTAACCTGGTGGTGCAGCGCTTCTTGGGCAGGTACCCGGGCTTACAGGATGTCCTGAGGCAGGCCAGGAAAGTCTGTGTGCATTTCCGCAGATCTTATAATGCCAGTGCTCGCCTGGCTGAGCTGCAAAAGGAGTTGAACCTGCCCAAGAACCGCCTTATATGTGACATGCCCACCAGGTGGAACTCAACGTTGGCCATGCTGCAGCGGCTGCACACGCAGCAGAGGGCCATCAATGAGTACCTGTGCGACTACGGCACCAGGACAGGGTCAGGGGAGCTTGTTTTTTTTTCTCCACGCCAGTGGGGCATGATCAGGGATGCATGCACTGTCCTGGCACCATTTGAGGAGGCCACGAGGATGGTGAGCAGTGACAGTGCATGCATCAGTGACACTGTACCTCTTGTCCACCTGTTGGAGCACACGCTGCGTGGAATAATGGACAGGGCACTTGAGGCAGAACAGAGGCAGGAAGAGGAGGACTTCCTTGCCTCTCAAGGCCCCCTTTACCCAGACAGTGTTCCTTCTGTCCCACCCATCGCACAGGAAGAGGAGGAGGAGGAGGAGGAGGAGGAGGATTGTGTCAGCATGGAGGTGGAGGCTGGCACTCAGCATCATCAGCAGCAGTCTTTTAGGGATGATTTACAGTCCCAAGAAACCAGTGGACTTGTACGTGGCTGGGAGGAGGTGGCTGCGGATCATGTCGTCCTTAGTGACCCAGAGGACTCCGGAGCGAATGCCTCAGCAAACCTACGCTGCATGGCCTCCCTGATCCTGCAAAGTCTGCGGAAGGATCCTCGTATTCTTCGGATCAAGGAGAGGGACCATTACTGGCTGGCCACTCTCCTTGATCCACGGTACAAGGGTAAGGTTGCGGACCTTATGTTACCGTCGCAGAGGGAGCAGAGGATGAGACAACTCCAGGAGGCCTTGCAGAAAGGTCTGTGCAACGCGTTCCCAGAGACTGGGAGGTTGCAAACTCCTGGTCCTGGACAACGAGTTGCTGAGGCTTCGGCCAGTCAAAGAAGGAGCGGTGGGGAAGGTGGCCGTCTGACCGATGCGTTCAGACAATTCTTTAGTCCGCAGCCCCAAAGTATAATCGGTTCCAGCAACCATCGCCAGCGTCTGATAAACATGGTGCAGGAATATCTAGGGGCAAGGTCAGACTTGGACACCTTCCCCACCGAAAATCCTCTGGCTTACTGGGTCTTGAGGATGGATCACTGGCCAGAGCTTGCACAGTATGCAATTGAGCTACTGGCCTGTCCTGCATCCAGCGTTCTTTCGGAACGCACATTCAGTGCTGCTGGAGGATTTGTCACGGATCACAGGGTGCGCCTGTCCACCGACTTGGTTGATCGACTGACTTTCATCAAGATGAACCAGTCTTGGATCACCACCAGCTACCAC
Source organism: Rana muscosa (assembly GCA_029206835.1). Taxonomy (NCBI): domain Eukaryota; kingdom Metazoa; phylum Chordata; class Amphibia; order Anura; family Ranidae; genus Rana; species Rana muscosa. Next base: position 139,077,604 of record CM055119.1, read on the forward strand.
ACACCTGATGCTGATATAACAGACTAATTGATTTTAACATGTCACATCCCTTCAAGACTGATGCTGAGTGCCTGTGCTGTTATGTTGACTGGCTATCCTCCTCCTCCGAGTCCTCAATGATACGATTGATGATGATAGCTTGTAAGATCATTTTTGTTTATGGGTGCCGCCACCAGTGCCTAACGCCCAATTTTTCAGCCCCTGTTTAACAGGGGCGTGTAATTACAATTTTTGAAGCAATACTTTGCAACAGGGCTCATTGCTGTGCTCCAAGTACAGTATCTGTGAGGAGTTGCAGTGTTGTGCCACCAGTGCCTAAGGCCCAATTTTTCAGCCCCTGTTTAACAGGGGCGTGTCATTACAATTTTTGAAGCAATACTTTGCAACAGGGCTCATTGCTGTGCTCCAAGTACAGTATCTGTGAGGAGTTGCAGTGTTGTGCCACCAGTGCCTAAGGCCCAATTTTTCAGCCCCTGTTTAACAGGGGCGTGTCATTACAATTTTTGAAGCAATACTTTGCAACAGGGCTCATTGCTGTGCTCCAAGTACAGTATCTGTGAGGGGTTGCAGTGTTGTGCCACCAGTGCCTAAGGCCCAATTTTTCAGCCCCTGTTCAACAGGGGCATGTAATTACAATTCTTGATCTAATAATTCACAGCAGGGCCCATTGCTGCACCCACCAAGAGTAACTGTCAGGGCTTACAGTGTTGTGGCACCAGCACCACCATCAAAGGCCCAATTTTTACTACCACTGTTCAACAATTATATGTAATTAAAATTCCTGATATAATAGTTGACAGCAGGGCGTTCCAGCACCAACCAAGAGTAACTGTGAGTGCTTACAGTGTTGTGCCAACACCAACAACTAAGGGGCCTATTTCTGCAGAGTATATACGGCAGGTCCCTACTTTCAAACATCCAACTTACAAACGACTCCTACTTGCAAACGCAAGAAGACAACAGGAAGTGAGAGGAAATCTACCACTAGGAAGGAAAATTCTCTCCTGTAAGAATAAATATGGGAGAAAGGTGTCTCCTCTGTACTGATGCTTTATCAGCAATCCTTGTTTCAAGAAAAAGACCACATTTCAAAAAGAGTTGTCATTGGGACGGAAAGTGAGGTGAAATGTTCTGAACAGGGGCACAGACAGCAAAACAAATGTTACAGGGGTGATAACCCTTACCTATGTTTTCCAAAAAGTTTAAAAATAGATTTTTGGTCTGGAGCTACACTTCAACAATGTACCTGTTCAAAATTACAAACAGACTCTACATAAGAACAAACCTACAGTCCCTGTCTTGTATGCACCGCCTGTATAGGGCTGTTCAGAGTATATAGGGCCTTTTTTATTTTATGTGCGGGGTTCCCCTTAATATCCATACAAGACCCAAAGGGGCTGGTAATGGGCTGGGGTAGGGGGGGGGGGGCATGGGGTAGCTATGCCATTTTTCTTAAAGAATTTCATCCATATTACCGGGACCAGACATTACATTAAAGCCGCAAGCAGTTTTAAATGGCTTTTTTTTCCTTTAGAAGTGTCATTTTGTGCAGGGACAGTTCTAAACACGGGAAACACGTGGCACTTCACAGGCATACTTTAGACACCCCCCAGGTACGATATTTAAAGGAATATTTGACTTTTTTTTTTTCACTTTATGCATCATTAAAATGACTGCTCCCGAAAAACGACCGTTTTTAAAACTTCTTTTTGCATTGATACATGTCCCCTGGTGCAGAACCCGGGTTCCCAAACCCTTTTTAGGACAATAACATGCATAATAGTTGTTATAATTAGCACTTTAGAATTCGAACGTTCGCATCCATTGTATTTAATAGGGTTCTAATGTTCGTTCGAACTTTCGGTCCGTTCGCGGGTTCTGGTGCGAACCGAACCCGGGGGTGTTCGGCTCATCACTAGGCAGGACCCCATATTAGGACGGGCACATAGAGACATATAGTTTGTGTAAGTGAATGTCTCAGATTGCTCCGAGGTATCCAATTTTGTAATTTTTGGAATGCAACTGTTGTTTTTGTATTTTCCTAAGAAAACAATTGCCGGTTTGTGGCCAGGCAAACAAAAAATGTAAAATAAAAAAAAAAAAGGTGTGTGAATTTGCACATAGTAAAATATTTGAACACAAACAACGTGTAGCTTCTTTTTCTAATATGCTCTAACCTTATTTGGTACATTTTTAAAGGTTACATAGTGAAATGGTTGGTATTTACTAAAGGAAAATACACTTGGCACTACAAATGCACTAAGACAAACTAGGAGACAGGAAACCAACAAAAGTTAGAAGTTTAAACAAGATTTTTATTTGGATCGTTAGACAGGAATCTTTAGACATAGCCTGGCATAGGAATTGCCCCCCTACCCGTGAAATAGTCCATGTATTTGTCCCGAACCTCACGGGCATTTTGGGGGGGCAAGCCAGCACGGGCAGATTCCAGGCCCGGCAGGGGATTATCAGGGGAAAGTCCAGCCTCAGGCAAAACTGAGGCCATATAGGAATTAGATTTGCGGCAAAGAAAATTGTGTAGCACACAGCAGCATAATACTACATAGTTTATTTTGTAGTCCGCCAAGTGTATTGAAGTCCTAAAAAGGCGGAACCGGCTGGCCATTATGCCAAAGGCATTTTCAACGACTCTTCGGCCCCTGGCCAGCCGGTAATTGAACACCCTCTTCTCTGGGGTCAGGGTCCTCTGAGGAAATGGCCTCATAAGATGTGGTCCGAGCCCGAAGGCTTCATCAGCCAAAAAAACAAAGGGGAGTCCTTCAATATTCCCTGCATCCGGTGGCAATGCAAGGTCGTCACTCTGGAGACGGAGGGCAAACTCCGTCTGGATGAAGGATCCCCCATCGGACATCCGGCCATTCTTCCCTACATCAACATAGAGGAATTCATACCGTGCTGACACCACCGCCATCAGCACAATGCTATGAAACCCCTTGTAATTGAAGTAGTAGGACCCAGAACGGGGTGGCGGCACGATGCGGACGTGCTTCCCGTTTATAGCACCACCGCAGTTGGGGAAGTCCCACCGCGTGGCAAACTCCAATGCCACAGTCTGCCATTCCTGTGGCGTGGAAGGAAGCTGTGGAGTCAAACAAGATGAAAAAATATTAGAATACACAAATCAAACATTACAAGTATATTCTAAGAAAATACATTAGAGGCCAACATCAAGCAAAGTCTACGTTTATTAAGGTGTTTTAAATAAGTATAATGGAAGGCTCATGTATCATATTCATCACCCCCTATGATGGTCCATTAATAAATTATAATGGGGAGGGGGGGTAAATGTGTTTGGACACAGGATAGCATTGCAGTGGCGGTGCGTCCAGAGTGGGCGCTGGAGCACTGCCCCCTCTCTCCTGTGCCCGTCACTCAGAACAGAACATAGATTCATGCCTTGCATGAACCTATGTATTGTCTATGCCGCCCACTATTCAGGTGGATGGCCCCCTGTTAAGCGACCGACATATGAAGAACTGCGGCATTTATGCGCTTAAAATTGCATATCAGAAACAGTAAGGAAAATTGTCTTGCACATTACAGCCTGAGGGATGTAATTGGCTTCAGAAAAGTTAAATAGGGGACGCAGGGGGGGGGGGGCATTCCTTGGGTAAACACTGACAGGATGCTCTGCCAATCATGTTCACCAAGTCTGTTTAATGGTAACATGATTGGCTGATGCAACATCAAGGGAAGGAGAAGACATCAAGGACAGAAGAAGGATGGCGCTGACCACAAGAAGGTAAGTGCAGGGCTGGGGGGGAACTGGCTGCATCGGAGGGAACAAATGGGGGCGTTTAATAGGCACCAGAGCAAAAAAGGAGGAAGTTTATTTCCTAAATTGGGGTTTGAACCCCCAAACATTTGGAGCAACAGGCGCCCCTGCTGGAAAGGTTAGTGAAGGAAAATATGCATGGAGGAGAAAAAAGGGGCAATCTAAAGCTTCAAGCATGCATGAGGACAAAGGGGACATTCTCAGCATATTACAATCATGGTAAATAGGGAAGAATGAAAGAAATACAATACATTAGCATACATGTAATACATAAAATGTGATGTTAATGGAGAAAACTTACCCTAATATAGTCCTCCTGCAGGACTTGTATAATAGCAGAACAGGTGTCTGGGATTATGAGGCCCAGAGCCTGGGGGGAGATGCCTGTCGTGAACTTCAAGTCCTGAAGACTTCTCCCTGTCGCCAGATAACGTAACATGGCGATGAGCCTCTGCTCAGCACTGATGGCTTCCCGCATAACGGTGTCCTTCCTGGTAATATAGGGGGACACCAAAGCCAACAGTTCCTGAAAAACGGGGTCAGATATCCGCAGAAAATTCCTGTAGTCCTCAGGATTATTCTCGACTATCTCCCGCAGCAGAGGCATGTGGCAGAATTGGTCCCGCTGGAGCAACCAATTCTTGGTCCATGAACTCCTCCTCACACCATTCATGGACTGGTCTTGGTCCAAAACAAGCAGACCAACACCAAGCGCACGCACAGCACGAACTCGACGACGAGAACGTCCAGGCAACATGGCTAGGAAACGATCGTCTTATCAAAACGTACAGAACAGAACGCACTTTAGAACAGCAAGGCCTATGAATAACGAACTGAAAAACAGAAACGAACAGGCAAGAACGCACTGTAAAACAGATACGACCTGCCTAGACGCCCTGAAAGTCAAGATACGAACCCACAAGCACAAACTGAACCGCAGAAAACGATCTGAAAAGTACGAAGACTGAAAAGCGCAAATCGTCTCTTCCCAAACTTTTACTTCACACGCGGTAACACGAGATCAGCAAAAGCAGCCCAAGGGGTGGCGCCAAGAAAAAAGATCTTCCCCTTTATAGTGCCGTCGTACGTGCTGGACGTGACCGCGGAGAACAACGAGGAAATTGGGAAATGTCAGTGTGTACGCATGGAAAGCTTGACGAGAAAATCGACAAGGTTAACAAGAATCTTGTCGAAAAAAACTACGTGTTTTTTACGACGAGAAACTCGGTCGTGTGTACGAGGCTTGAACCAGCGTTTTTTTTTAAATTCCCATTGATCACTGATGCTAGGGTATTTTCTACTCTTACTGGTCACAGTTTGGCTCCACTAAAGTGTAACTCTTGAGAACTAAAAAGTTCTCACTGCAAGGATTAACTGTTCCTCCTCCGCTCCAGAAATGGACTGTCCCTCAGCGTCCTCACATACAACACAGGACTAGGGTTGGACAGCTGGCCAATTGACAACTTAAGACCTCCACTGGCCCAATGCATGACCACGCAAACAAGGGGATCACATACATACATAATACACTAAATAAGAAAGGAAATCTACACGGATCAGCCATAACATTATGACCACCCACCTAATATTGAGTATGGCCCCCTTTTGCTAAAACAGTCCTGACCCTTTGAGGCATGGACACCAAAGTAACATCCACATGAATGGCAGGACCCTAGGTTTCCCAGCAGAACTTTGCCCAAAGCATCACACTGCCTCTACCAACTTGCCTTCTTATATTTCATCCTGGTGCCATCTCCTCCCCAGGTAAATGATGCACCCGGCCAGCCACATGATGGAAAAGAAAATGTGATTCATCAGACCAGGCCACCTTCTTCCATTGCTCCGTAGTCCAGTTCTGATGTTCATGTGACCAACCATTGTAAAAGCTTTTGGCCGTGGACATGGGTCACCATGGGCTTCACAGCCCCATACACACCAAACTGTGATGCCCATTTTTTTTCTGCTTTTACCACATCAACTTCATGGACAACATGTTCACTTGCTGCCTAATTAATCCAACCTATTTTTGGATGCCATTGTAACAAGATATTCCCTTTATCTGTCAGTGGTCATAATGTTATGGCTGATCAGCGTATAATTGTTCATTATGTCTAGATAATACTGCAAAACATTGTGTACTTTTAAACAATTTATTATTCTAAGATGAAGTCTAGCAAGAATTATCAATATAGTGCTATAGGCATTCGAGAAACGCGTACGTGTGCATAGACAAAGTTTTTGTTTTATAAAGTAAATAATTTCAGAAGAAAAATTACTCCAATATTTCATCAGTGCAAAACATATATTCCTTGTAGCAAAATATACAAGGAAATAGTGATATAACAAATTTAAAGGACAAAATGGAACTTTTATATTTAAAGCAGTATTAAACCCAAAAGCAAATATTGACTATATTGCAGCTTACCAATTCTTAGATGTGGTGACTGCATACATTTCCATTTTGCTTTCTTTCTTCTATTTTTATCTGGTGATCTGGCTAGTAAGTCTGTTGTTTTCAAAAGAACAAGCTCTCCTACAGATGTATCAGTTTACAGGGATGAGACAAACCATTTATCACTGACGGGGGGTGCTTACAATAATCAGCTTTTATTCATTTATGTAAAACCTTTATCCTGAAAATAATAAAACCTCTTGCTGTAGCTGCTTAAAAATGTAAAGCTGGAGTTTGGTTTCAATTTGTTAGTTTATTTAAATCTTCTTGTATATTTAACACTACCTTCCCCCCAGACTGACAATGCTGCTGTCTACCAGTGTTAATTTCGTCAGCGGCAATTTTAAAGTGACGAAAACGGAACGAAAAGTACAGCACGTTTTCGTCCTCTGACGAAAACTATGATGAAAATTTGATCAGTTTTCGTTATCGGACGACAACAAGATGAAAATGGCAAGGAGGGATGTTTAACAACTTACGGAGCTCCGCCTACTTACGCAATCCGCGCGCCCAGCGACACCGTAAGAAGAGTCCGACGCCAGTGGTGAGGCGAGGCCGCCCGCGTGAGGACACAGAGAAAGCACTCCGAGTCTCCAGACAGAGTCCCGCTCCCGACTCCTCTGAAGCTGCACCCGCCACTCCTCTCCCACCCAGAGAGGCAGAGAAAACTTTGGTTCATCGGCTGCTCAGCACTGCAGCAGTCAGAGCTACACAAATTGTGGTGGTACGTACAACAGGCCTGAGGCCTCCCCACTTCCCTAACTCACTACTAGTTAGTAGTACTACTACCCTGCCCTTAGACGACCACCTGTTGTGTGCATATGAATGAAATTCCAGTCAGTGCTGGAATGACACTGACAGCAGACAGTGGCACTAGCATCCAATCCAGGGCCAGGCCTTTTTGCAAAATATGTCTCACTGTCGATTATAGGCCATCCCCTCAGAGTCAGACCACCATCCAGGCTCCAGGCAGAATGTGTACTGTACTGACTGCTAGCCATTTATTTCCTAATTTCACAGGCCTACTCTACTCAGAGACCACCGTCGAGAGAGCACTGCAGCCACATACAGGCTTCCATCCATCCAGTTCTTCCCCCCCCACCGTACAATCCAAGACTCCAAAGTCCAAACTATTACTATACCGGAATGTCGGCTGTGATTACCACTGGTAGAAAGAGAAGAGAAGATCTATGGCTGTATTTTACATATGATGTTAAGGACAACAAGACTCTTTGCAAACCATGTGGAGCGACACTCGCTGGTAAAAATGCAACAAACTTGAAGCGTCCTTTGCGGACAACTCATCCTGAAATTCATAAAAAGGTAAGCACAGCAACACGTGACAATGTAAAATAAATAAATAAAATGTATAATAATTCTTTTTTTTAAAGCGTCCCTGTCCCCACGAGCTGAAAACGTAAGTGGCCCTTTCATAATGCATATGTAAACGTCGGTGTTCAAATCACACATGTGAGGTATCGCCGCAATCACAAGAGCAATAATTCTATCATTAGAACTTCTCTGTAATCTGTATTAACTCTAACCTGGTAACCGTTTTTTTTTTTAAGATGTAGATGTTTAGGTACAGTAGTGTAGTTTGTCGCCAATTCGCCATTATTACACGAGTCATGTTGGGTATCTATTTACTCGGCGTAACATCATCTGATCTTTCACATTATACTAAACAATGGGGCTAACTTTACTGTTTATAAAAAAATTTTATTCATGAAAGTGTATTTTTTCCTAAAAAAAAAATGTGTTTGAAAATCCGCTGTGCAAATACCGCGTGACATAAAATATCAACGACCGCCTTGTGTTTCTCTGCTATACATATAGTATATTATAGAGAGGCAACTTAGTCGGAGCTGACTGTGTAGGGAGGGTCACTGGGGTGAGAGAGCACGTAAAATCAGAATAACTTTAATTTTCCCCCCTAATTCAACCCCACAGATGCTGAAAACATCAAATGATGGACCAAGTCAAGTCAGTGGCAGTGCACAACCAAAGCAAACTATTTGCACTGCTCTTTTAGGTGCTTCAAAATATAAAATTGACTCTAAGGAACAACATGCCAGGGAGGAGGCCATAGCAAGATGGATTGGGCGCACCGGATTACCAGTCAGAACGATTGAAGATGAGGACTTTGTTAGCATGATGGAGACACTAGATAGGAAGCTGACTGTTCCAAAGAAAACTAAAATAAGCAATCTGATTGACAAACAGTATGTAGATGATAAACAAAAATTCAAAAAGAGAGTGGCTGCTGCTCGGAGAGTATCTATTTGCACTGATTTGTGGACCAAAAAAGGACTCTGAGGCCTCGTACACACGACCGAGTTTCTCGGCAAGAACCAGCAAGAAACTTGCTGGCAGAGATGTCTTGCCAAGAAATTCGTTTGTGTGTATGGTTTCTCGTCAAGAAAACCGACAAGTAATCTCGACGAGAAAATAGAGAACCTGTTCTCTATTTTCTCGTCGAGATTCTCGTCGGCATGTTTCTCGACGAGAAAAGTGAGTGTGTGTACACTTACCTGTCCTCCGGGAAGCCCGCGCATGTTCGAAATGAATTTGACGCATGCGCGGTAGCTTCCTAGGCATAGGTAGGGTATACCAAGATGGCGGCGACGGCATCGAATGTGACGAGCGCATGCTCGTCGTAGTCGATGACGTCACCGCGTACGCTCCATTCAAAGAACCGCGGGTTCTTTGAATCGAGCGTCTGTACACTCAGCCGGGACAAGTTTCTTGTCCAAGAATCTCCGTGTGTACGAGGCTTCAGCTTCATTCCTTGCCATAAGTGCATGCTACTTTTGTGTTGAACAACATAAACCTGAACACATATTGTTGGCCCTTGAACAAGTAGCCCACCCACACACTGCACAGTCAATCAAATCCTGTGTGGACAAATGCTTGCAAGACTGGGACATACCAAAGAGCAAGATCCTTACAGTGATAACAGACAATGGAAGCAATATGGTGGCAGCATTTAAACAAACCACAGCAGCAGCAGAAGAACCACCCAGCTCTAGTGAGGAAGACTCCCCCATGACGGAAAGTGACTCTGAGGCTGAGACGAAAATTGATGATCTGCGGTGAGTGAGTGAGACATTTTTATTCTTTTACATGATGACATGGTTGACACAGTGACACAAGTCAATTATCTAATGGCTATGAGATGATGGATATGGGGGCACGGCGTTATCTTCTCTAGTCTACGGGGTGCAGTCAGTCCGTGCACCTTTTTTATTTTTCCACTATAATTTGTCTTGTGTACTGTAAAAGTATTCCCATAAGATGTTAAGTGTTAAAATAATAGAATGGAACAAACATTTTCTATAGTATACTTTATGCTTATTGAGCTGTGTGTGTTCCACTTGATTGGTACCAACAGATCGACATGGACCGGACACCATGTGTGGTGCATACGTTGCAACTTTTGGTCCACATGGTGCATAAGGAGGCAAGTGTGAAGAGAATACTGGATAAAGCAAGATCAATAGTGCACCTCTTCCGCAAGTCTTCAGTTGCAACACAGAAGCTATTGGAGCATTGTGGCCTTATTCTTTTAAATGACTGCCTCACACGCTGGTCAAGTACATTCAACATGATCGCAAGACTCCTCAAACTGAAAGAGTCAGTCTGCCAAATCGCAAACAGCATGGGATGGGACAGCTTGCTCCCTAGTGAATGGCAAAAGCTCACATCATTGCATGACCTACTGCTGCCTTTTGCAGAACATACCAAAACCCTCCAGAGTGACACCATGTCCATGTCCCTGGCTGTTCCTGCCCTCTTTGATCTGCTCAGCCATCTTGAGGACTTTAAACAGAACACTAGCTTCCAAGATCTTGCCACAATTGCACAGAAAATGAAAGGGAGTGTCAACCAACGTTTTGCTTCATTCTTAGATCCAACTGACGAAATGTTCTCTCCATTTGCAGCAGCTGCTTGTTTTGTCAACCCTATCGTCGGTGAAACCCTTGTTGATGTGGCGGATGAGAATATTCAAGAACTGCTTAAAAAGGCAGAGGAGTATGCCGCAAGAAAATCCACATTGCCACACACACCCCTTGAGGAGTTGTCTGACGATGATGGGGTAGAAGAACTATCGGAGGAAGTCGAAGAAGCACCGCCACCAGCATCCACATCTAAGCAACCAGTCTTTCGGTTTCTTTCTAAATGCCGCAGAAGACCCATGCAGAGGATCTCCCCAAACAGCATAGAGCAGCAGTTCAGAAAATATAAGGAAGAGCTTTTGCACCAAGTTGCCATCAGTGAGGAGTACACCACCGCAACAGATTTTTGGCTGTCAAAGAGTGACACTTTGTATCACCAGCTAAAACCTTTTGCATTAGACCTGCTGGCTATGCCAGCTTCTCAAGCCTTTGCAGAGAGGGTATTCAGTGTTACAGGTGACCTCTCTAGAGGTCGGCGGAATAGAGCAAGGGTCATGTTGGCACGAAGTGCTTTCCTTAAAATGAATCGAAACAAATAGGAGTGTTTTATTATTCTCTTCAAGTATTTCTATTTACAGAAGCATACCTAATACTTGTGGGTTCTGCTTATTGCGATAGGATAGGAAGAATCAGTAGTTCAACAGTTTTAATTGTCAGTCAAATTCATAGGAAAAATGCACAGGCTGAAACTCATGCTACAAATGCCATGCCATTAGTATGTGTATTCTGGAACAATAACAAGTCAACCACCACTTTTTATCAACCAACTTGTTGACTGACTTATACTCTCTCTCTTAGCATTGACAAATTTGACAATATAGGCAAATATCACACTAATGAAAAATAGATCAGTAACGGTAATGGACGGTCAAAAAGGGCAACCGTCTTTTCTTTTAGTGTGATATTTACCTCTATTTTGTCATTGTGAAACTGGATGCTGAGAGAGAGAGAGGACTGGAGTTGATAAAGTGGTGACTGTTATAATCCAGTAAATCCACGCACTAATGGCATTATGTAGACTGTGCACTTTTTCTTTGAATGTATCTGAGAATTAGAACTGTTGAAATAATAAACTGACAGTAAACTTATTCTTATAGTAGAAATAAGCATTACCCTCAAGTATTGGTTTGTTATGCTGTCACAGCATAGTATTAGTCGGGAGTCGGGACTCGGACTCGGGAGGGCTCTCTCTGTGCCTGTGCCACTGCCAGACAGGCACCAGGCAGTAAGTAACAGTGCCTGTGCAGTGTGCTGCTGTCTGTGCTTGGTTGGCCATGTACATGTACAGCTATGGCCAAAATTACACCAAAATAATTTTGACAATGTCTGCTAGTGCTGCTTCAGTGTTTTAGATCTTTTTGTGTCAGTCTCAGATGTATCTGGGATACAATGATCTGACATTTGTGTCAGATCATTGTATCCGGTAAAAGCATTGCATAAGTGTCAAATGCTTTTATTGACATTAATTTTATGCATTGCAAATGCAAAGAGTCAATATTTGCAGTCACGCAGTGTTGACTTGACTTTTTCAAGACCTCTGCTCTGCTACAAATTGTCCTGGGCCTGACATTCGTGGTGGCATGTTGTCATTGTCAATCAAGTTCAACTTGTCAGAATTTGTGGGGTTTTTTGGGTTCCCTTTCCCTCACCCTCATCACCAGCCTCTTGAGGTCGGATTGACCATGACCACCAGTCCACCACAAGTTCAACTTGTTACTTCTCAAAGGGATTAAGGTCTAGTTTCCCTGGCCATGGACCCAAAATTAAATTTTTTGTTCCCAGTTCCCACGTCCCCAAAGTACCACTTACTTACTACTTAGTTATCACTTTTGCCTTATGTTAAGGAGCTCCATCATGCTGGAAAAGACATGTTGTTCTGTTCATCACCAAACTGTTCTTAGATGGTTAGGAGTAGGACTTAGGAGAAGTTGTTCTCGGAGCCTGAGTATGTTTTTGTACCATTTATTCATGGCTGTGTTCTTCTAATGCCGCGTACACACGACCATTTTTAATGTCATTGAAAAAAACGGCATTTTTCTCGACGTAATTTTTCGTGTTTCCTCTCAAGCCTGCCTTGCCTACACACTATCGTGGAAAAAAATGTTCGAGTAAAGCGCGGTGACGTCCAACACGTACGACGCCACTATAAAGGGGAAGTTCCATTCGGATGCCGCCACCCTTCATGTTAGTAAAGTTTGTTGAGCGACGATTCGCGTGCTTTTCAGTCCGTTACAGCGTGATGAATGTGCTATCTCCATTACGAACGCTAGTTTTACCAGAACGAGCGCTCCCATCTCATACTTGATTCTGAGCATGCGCATTTTTTTCACGTCGTTAAAGCCCACACATGGCCGTTTTTCATGACGAGAAAAACGACGATGTAAAAAATGACGTGAAAAATTAGAGCATGTTCCAATTTTTTCATGCCCGTTTTTCATGTCATGAAAAATGCTCTGAAGCCCACACACAATCATTTTTAATGAACATTTTAAAAAATGTAATTTTTTTCGTCATTAAAAACGGTCGTGTGTACGCGGCATTAGGCAAAATTGTGAGTGGGCCCACCATACCGCACACTCCCTTGGCTGAGAAGAAGCAGCAGAGCCAATCGCGCACACATGAATGTCACACAAAGTGTTCCTATTTTTTATTTTTTTGGTATTTTATCCTTTTATGAAAACAGCAATATTCTTGACGAGAAGTTTTTTCTTAAATAAAGACATTATATAACGACTAAATCTGTCTCTGTAGTGCATGTTCAAACCTAACCATTAAAAACAACATATTTGATTTTTCACTCCAGCAGCAGTAACTATATAATAATGAGTTTGGAAATGGTAGAAAAATGCTTAAATGATGCATTACAATTACAGTTTAACTACACCCATTGGATTTTAGACAACTAAAAGGAGTTTTAGTCGACTAAAACTCGACTAAAATGAATTGGAGTTTTAGTTGACTAAATACGACTAAAACTAAAACTATTGCAGAAGACTAAAATGGGACTAAAACTAAAATGCCATTTTAGTCCTGAGACTAAGACTAAAACTAAAACAAAATTTGCTGCCAAAATTAACACTGCTGTCTACTGCCCCTCCCCCGTGCTCCTTCATTCAGAGTGGGGGCTCTCTAATACAAAAGGTGTGTTACTTGCCGGATTACCAGGTGAAAACAAAGGAAAATAAGCCTGAAAAACTAATGCAGCCACCACATCTAATAATTGGTAAGCTGCAATATGTTGCATTTTTGGGTTTTGGGTTTAATACTGTTTTGACCTTGGTTAGCTCAAGAAAAAGGTACAACTGATATCACATTTTTATTGCGACCCAAGTCCTTGTTGGTGGACATCTTGACAAGTGGTGGAACTTTTAAAATTTTACAGAAGTCAGCCAAGTAGGAAGTGAATAAAAATCTCCTAACGGGGACACCTGTTCTAGTGACAACTGTTGAAGGTTGGATTCAACCTCACTCCACTCTACCTCCTGCTGTGTCTTTGGGACAAAAATAAGGAGAGGTCTCCCAAAAAGGCAGCTAAATGCTGGCCATAGAGCAGTCTGTGATTTATTCATCCTACAAATAACTGTAATGACCCAATCTGATTTGTTTGGTTTTGGCGTGTTCTTGTGTACAAAAAATGTCTTCTACAGGACTGGTGACATCAGCAAACATTTGTTGTGGGATGCCAGCCTTGGGTTGATTCAGGAAGTAAGGGGGAAAATTGCCTGACTCTTCAAGCGATAGCTATGCACAGAGATGGATCAACCACAGGGCAATTTAGGCAGGAACCTAGGGCCCCATTAATGTTAAAGGGGGCCCAGCTACAACCTTCATGCCCCTGCAGAAAACCAGAAGAAATACGCAATTAATCAAATCTGTGTACCTGTCACTTTGCAAGGGAGGATGTACTTGTAGGCAGGTGGTGCCTCATAGAACCATACTAGTACAGTGCAATCCTTATCAATATTAGCTGAAGGGATGGAAGGGTCAATGTTTCTACCTTGCCCTAGTGCCCATTTTACTTGAATCCATCTCTGGCCTTACATTTGTTATTGATATCATCAGATACACTATATTAATTTGTATCCAACTGTTGGTCAGCAAATCTAGCACACCTGTGCTTGATGTTCTACCACTGCGCACATGCAAATACCCTACCCTGGAGCTGCCACTTAAAGTATAAATAACATGTGAAAAAAGTATTTTAAATGAAAAAAAATTGTAACTAGTGTCACAATATTATAGTGAACAGACTTACTTCCTATAACACCATGTGATGATGAAAATAGCGATTCTAACTTAACACCATGTGACAGTGAAAATAAAGAATAATAAATGAGTTATCATAAAATGCAATTACATTAAGATAAAATGCAAATATAATAAATGTGAAAAAATATTCAATGAAAGTCCATAAAGAAATAAACTCCAAGTGATTGACTCTGTGATAAATCTTCTATAGTAAAAAAACTGAATTTCCTTCCACCACACCGTTTGTGACAGTGATTCCGCTCCCCTTTAGGAAATGCACTCACCACATTTAAATGCCTCACACTCTCATGCTCGGCATCAACACTTTTAAACCAACCCGGGTTAACAGTAATATGATATCCAACTGTGCACAACAGAAGAGGATTGCTGCACATGTAAATGAAAATAAGTGCTTGCAATAGTGAAGTACCGTAAAAACAATTTATTGTGTAAAACAAAATCTTCAACCATTAAACTCACATCAATCCAATTCCAAAAACCATTAAAAAGCAAACTCCTATCAGCACACTGTAGCGGTGTATTGTGGTCACCGCGGACCCACCATGCAGCCTCTAAACCTCATCCTCACTCGCTCACTAGTCGGTTTCAATATGTCACATCTGGTAAAACGTCATGCGTCACAGATGGTTGCCGTACAGCCCCGACATGTTTCGTTATCACGACTTATTCATGGGATTGGCTGTACGGCCCGGCAACCCTCCTCTTTATACTCCTCTCACCACTCACTGGCGGAAGTGATTCCTATGCGCACGCGCACGCGCACATCCCATGTCCCCATGACCACAATAACCAAGCCACTAAGCAGCAAATCATGGGCATAGGGATATATAATTTTAACCACTTGACAACTGGGCACATAACCCCCTTCCTGCCCAGGCGAAATTTCAGGTTTCAGCGCTGTCACGCTTTGAATGACAATTGCGCGGTCGTGCGACGTGGCTACCAAACAAAATTGACGTCCTTTTTTCCCCACAAATAGAGCTTTCTTTTGGTGGTATTTGATCATTTCTGCGGTTTTTATTTTTTGCGCTATAAACAAAAAAAGAGCGACAATTTTGAAAAAAACACAATATTTTTTCATTTTTGCTATAATTAATATCCCAATTTTTTTTTAAAAAAACTATTTTTTTCCTCAGTTTAGGCCGATACGTATTCTACATATTTTAGGTAAAAAAAAAAAAAAAAAACGCAATAAGCGTATAGTGATTGGTTTGCGCAAAAGTTATAGCACCTACAAAATAGGGAATAAAATTATGATTTTTTTAAATTAATTAATTTATTTTTTTACTAGTAATGGCGTCGGTCTGCGATTTTTTTTTTTGTGACTGTGACATTATGGCGGACACATCGGACACTTTTGACACGTTTTTGGGACCATTCACATTTATACAGCGAATAGTGCTATAAATATGCACTGATTACTGTATAAATGTGACTGGCAGTGAAGGGGTTAACCACTAGGGGGCGATCGAGGGGTTAAATGTGTTCCCTGGGAGTGATTGTAACTGTGGGGGGAGGGGACTGACTGGGGGAGGTGACCAATGGTTGTCCCTATGTACAAGGGACACACCATCCGTCACCTCTCCCTGACAGGACGTGGATCTCTGTGTTTACACACAGAGATCCACGTCCCTGGCTCTGTGACAGCCAATCGCGGGTACCTGGCGGACATCGCGGCCGCCAGGCACGCGCATCGGCACCCGCCTGACACGGCGGGCACAGCTTTTCCCCGATGCGCGCCCGCGGCGGCGCGCATCGCGGAAGTGAATGGGAGGACGTCCATAGACGTCCTATCAGCAATTGGCGACCGCTTTGCGGACGTCTTTTGCAGATAGGCCGGGCGCGAAGTGGTTAAAAATACATATCAAAATGTTTATTTCAAACATGTACATTGCATGGATTCGACTTGTAGCCGTATCTAATTTATATAAGAGCTACCCTTTATAGACAATTTAAATAGATAGGACCAATGTGTATATAAAATCCAAACAAAGCTAAAAAACATCCAAACTAAGCTAAAAAACATCCTTACAAGTCAATGGCTAGAATATAAGATATATTAATATTAATAAATTCAGCTTCTACATTAGTCCATAGGCAAATATGGAAACGATACAATCATACACTAAAAATTATTCATAAAACAATTGAGATCCAGCTCAATGTTTAACCCTCTTGGGTAGAGACTCTTCAAAAGGAAGATCCATCTCCTTTCCCTCTGAAACAAATCCCTGACCCAATTGGATCCTCTCCAAGATGGAAACACACAGTCAATGCCACAAAACTGAAGCAATGCGGGATCCTGGTTGTGTTTCTCCTTGAAGTGTAGGGAGACACTATGATACCTAAATCCTTTTCTGATATTAGCCAGGTGCTCAGCTATCCGAACCTTCAAGGTTCGTTTAGGTCTCCCCACATAATGCAACCCACATGGACACCACAACAAGTACACCACATATGAAGAATTACATGTGATAAATTTGTCTATATCGAACATTTCGTGGTCGACATTCGTGATACGGACCATACCCCTGTTACTCACATTCACTGTTCGACAACATATACATTTTCTACAAGAGAAAAAACCTTTAAAATCAATTCTCAAAGTTTGCTGGCCCGGTGGATCCAAGATTCTGCTTACCACCTGGTCACCAAAGTTAGGGGCCCTTCTATATATAAACTTAGATTGGTTGGGCAAGACATCACCCAAGTGTCTATCCCTGCATAGGATATACCAATATTTTTTTTTTTATATTTTCGATCTCCTTATACTGGCAGTGGAAACCGGAAATG
This sequence comes from Rana muscosa, assembly GCA_029206835.1. NCBI lineage: Eukaryota > Metazoa > Chordata > Amphibia > Anura > Ranidae > Rana > Rana muscosa. The sequence continues at coordinate 139,094,870 of CM055119.1, forward strand.
AACCCCCTATTGGTGTTGTTCATGTGGTATGTTAACCTCCTTAAACATTGTTTCCTCGGTATATTGGCTACCTCTAAGATTGTTTCATCCAGTATATCCTCCCTATATCCTTTTTGTACAAATTTGTCCCTAAGTATACTGGCTTGTGCAAAAAAATCTTCTGGTTCAGTGCAGTTGCGTCTGACCCTCAGTATTTGTCCCTTCGGGATATTTTTTATCCAAGCAGGGCGATGTCCATTCCAGATGGAAAAATAGCTGTTTCTATCTGTCGGCTTGAAATAAACCTTGGTGCTTAATTTATTTTCGGTCTTCATAATGGTCACATCCAAAAAATCCACTGTCACATCACTTATTTTGTGGTCCAGCACAATATTATTGGTATTACTATTAAGGTGTGTAAAAAATTCCACCGCAGATTCATCAGATCCCTCCCAAATGAACAGGAGATCTATCTTCTGCGGTAGAATTTCAATTGGGGTTTATGTCTGTTAAAGACGTGTCTGTCTTGCCATTCAGCCATAAACAGGTTGGCTAGGCTGGGAGCAAATTTTGCTCCCATCGCCACGCCAACCTGCTGGGAAAAGAACTGGTCATGGTACCAAAAATAATTATGCGCCATGCAGAAGTCCAGTACCTTCCCCAAAAAGCATTTCTGCATACACTATATTGTCAAAAATATTGGGACACCTGTCTTTACACACACATGAACTTTAATGGCATCCCAGTCTTAGGCCTGATTCACACCTATGCATTTTTAGTGCCTTTTGCAGATTTGCACTGCAGTTCAATTAAGATGGTTTCCTATGGAACACATTCTGTAGTGCAAATCTTCAAAATGCAAAAAGCACCCAAAATGCATGGGTGTGAATCAGGCCTTAGTCCGTAGGGTTCACTATTGAGTTGGCCCACCCTTTGCAGCTATAACAGCTTCAACTCTTCTGGGAAGGCCATCGACAAGGTTTAGGAGTGTGTCTATGGAAATGTTTGACCATTCTTCCAGAAGCGCATTTGTGAGGTAAGGCACTGATGTGGAAGAGAATACCTGGTTCGCATTCTTCCCTCTAATTCATCCCAAAGGTGTTCTATCGGGTTGAGGTCAGGACTCTGTGCAGTCTTTATGGACCTTGCTTTGTGCACTGGTGCGCAGCAATGTTGGAACAGGAAGGGGCCATCCCCAAACTGTTCTCACAAAGTTAAAAGCATGAAATTGTCCAAAATGTCTTGATGTGCTGATGCCTTAAGACTTCCTTTCACTGGAACTAAGGGGCCAAGCCCAACCCCTGAACCCCTGAATAACAACCTCACACCATAATCCCCCTCCATCAAATGATTTGGACCAATTCACAAAGCAAGGTCCATAAAGAGTCCTGACCTCAACCCGATAGAACACCTTTGAGATGAATAAGAGTGGAGACTGCGAGTCAGGCCTTCTTGTCCAACATCAGTGCCTGACCTCACAAATACGCTTCTGGAAGAATGGTCAAACACTCCCACAGACACTCTCCTAAACCTTGTGTACCGCCTTCCCAGAAGAGTTAAATCTCTTATTGCTGCAAAGGGTGGGCCAACTCAATATTGAACCCTACAGACTAAGACTGGCATGCCATTAAAGTTCATGTGCGTGTAAAGGCAGGTGTCCCAATACTTTTGACAACATAATGTATACAGTATGTGCTTTCATAATAATAGCCGAATGTACAACTGGAAAAGCAGCAGATTTATGGTTAAAGTGCCACCAGTAAATGCAGTTGTCTTTTTTTTTTTTTTTTTAAACAATAGATTTTTATTGAAAGTATACTTTCAATGCAGTTATCTTTATAAACAGTCTACAGTGTAGAAAGGTACTAAATCTTCTATTTTCATAACTGGGGTATAGCCATAGCTGCGCATATTTACATTTGATTGTGTACCTTATTTCTGGATGTCACAAGGGCAATGATTTTATATGCAAGAACCTGCAGCAGGGATAACAGCTGCATACCGGGCAAAAATTCCTAGTAAATTGTGATGACATATTGTTTGTATTGCTGTGGTTATGTCCTTCACAACCCACAAAAATAATCAATATGAAGAAATTGATTCTAGTTACCTCTTGGCAAAGGACTTAAAATGCGAGAAGGAGATTTCTAAGAGAGGATCCTGCACAAATAAAAAGGAGAGCTAGGCTATTAAATTACTTTTAGATATATATGCGATAACGATAAGCTTAAAGTATACCTATGCGGAAAAAAAATAATATATATACATATTTGTGATCAGCTGTGAATATCATTGATATTCCTGTTGTTTTATGACTTCTCTTTATATCTGATATACAGTATATATGTATATATAACAGCCACAGAGACTTCCTTGAATACTCCATTGGTACATTATTAAATACAATGTAAATCTAGCCCTTCTTCGCTAAAACACAAAAGTGCTTTGGTTTCTTTTAAGGCAGGGGTGTCCAAACTTTTTTCAAAGAGGGCCAGATTTGATGAAATGAACATGCATGAGGGCCGACCATTTTTCCTGGCATTCATTGAACCACTGCCACTGATCCCCATCCCTCCAGCACTGCCACTAATCCCATTCCCCTCCCCCCACCGCCACTGCCAACTGATCTCATCCCCACTTTCTCATTCTGACTGGCTCTGCCATAAGATGTAAAATGTATTGAAAGATTAAAAATTGTTTTAACTAGAGTTGAGCGGACACCTGGATGTTCGGGTTCGACGGGTTCGGCCGAACTTCGGAAAAAAGTTCGGGTTCGGAACCGAACTTTAACCCGAACCCGAACCCCATTGAAGTCAATGGGGACCCGGACTTCTAAGGACTAAAAAGGCTCTAAAAAAGTAATGGAAAGGGCTAGAGGGCTGCAAATGGCAGCAAAATGTTGTTAAGAGCATGGCAAGTGCTCTGCAAACAAATGTGGATAGGGAAATAACTTAAAATAACATAAAAAAAAAAAATATGCTGGAGGCCCCCTTTTCAGCAGAAGAGGTACGGGAAGTCATTAAGAACCTCAGAAACTCAACGGCACGATGCCACACATATGGTGGGAATGCCCCAGAATACGCCCTTTCTGGAATAAATTATTCAATTTAATGGATAAGCTAGTGGGAAAATAAAATACTTTGAAATAAAAATGTAGCGGGGTGCTAAATTTAAGGGAAGTGTTTGAGTGGTAAATAGGCTCAAACACCCTAATTCTGTAGGATTCATGGACCATTTTGTCCTCGGGGGACAGTATTGGTGTGCAGTTCCCTGTGGCCTACAGGTGGCGCTGCCATGGTAGGCTAGGGTTGAACCGCCGATACAGTGCTGTGCCTTTTGTGTCCCCTCTTGGCAGTAGTACAGCGGGGCGGGGAACCTGCTGTGCATGCCGGGAGAGCATATAAAAGGGGCAGACCTTTGGCCTGGGGGCTGATGTCCAGTGGGGTCCACGCCCAGGTGCCTTCGGCCTGGGTGCATGTGTTCCTGTTCCATCTCGGGTACCTTTAGCCCGGGGTGAGGTACTATCCTGGAGTTCCTGCTGCCCTGGGTATGGAGGCCTAGGTGCGGGAGTAAAGCCTGGAGACCAGAGCCTTCGTCTGGAGTCCGCTAAGGGTCGAGGAGTCTTAGGGTGCCGCCTCGTGTAGGGGACCATGTTCCAGGGAAGGGAGGATCATTCTGATGGACCGATGCGGGAGTCACGGTGAAGGAAGGGTCTGTTGACTCCCTGGAGAGATGTCTTCCCCTTGATATGGGCTAGGTTCGTAGAAGGAGAAGCTCAAGGTCATCTTGACTGTATCAGAGGCCTTATTCACCCGGCCCGTGGCAGGGGCCTTATACACCCTGGTCTGTGGCAGAGACCAAAGTTCTCCAGGTCCGTGGAAGGGGCCTTGTACACCCGGTCTGTGGCAGAGACCAACCTCAAGGTCTGTGGCAGAGACCGTGCACCTAAAACTGTTTGAGAAACCTAAGCAGTGAAGTGAATGTGCTACGTTTGTGCCTGGACCTCCTCCACACCTTAAGCTGTCCTGTTTCTTTGCTCTAACCTTTTCTATCCGAGTACAGTTTATTTTGCCATGAGAGAATAAGAGTTGTAATTTCAGCTGGAGTGGACATTGACTTTACTGGGAATTAAAGGACTTGCCTCTACCTACAGTAGAGGTGAGAATCATCCTGCATAACGTTGATTCCATGTGGGGTCGAGGACCTCATCGTTCTCCACATCATCTTCCACCCAGTCTTCACCCCTGCCCTCCTTGTCTGTCTGCACAATTGCGAAAGCAGCAGCAGTTGGCACCTGTGTTTCGTCATCATCCGAGACATGCTGCGATGGTCCTCCCATGTACTCATCATGAAACATAAGTGGTTGGGCATCGGTGCACTCAATCTCTTCCACTTCTGGGGCAGGGCTAGGTGGATGGCCCTGGGAAACCCTGCTAACAGAGTCATCGAAAAGCAGAAGAGACTGCTGCATGATTTGGGGCTCAGACTGCTTGGCTGATTTGCAAGGGGGTGAGGTGAAAGACTGATGGACATGGGTTTCAGGTGCCAACTCTGATCTTTCATCAGAAGAGTGGGTGGGAGACAATGTGAAGGAACCCGAGGCACTGTCAGCAACCCAATCTACTATCGCCTGTACTTGTCCTGGCCTAAACATTCGTACAGCCTCATTAGGCGCGACAAAATACCGCCGCAGGCTCGGTCGCCTACTCGCACCTGAGGAAGGTGTTTCACTTGTGCGTGTATCTGGCACAGATCCACCACGTCCTCTCCCTGCAACAGGAGCTCCACCAGCAGCACCACGACCGGGGCCACCACGTCCCTTTGACCTTCTCCTCATATTTTCCAAATTTAGGATGTTGCCCTAAATGGGTGTTTTTGGAAGAGCAGAACACACCCACAGTACGTAACCGCTGAATCGCACAGCTACAGAACTGCAAAAAATGCTATTAAAAAAAAAAAGTTTTTTTTTTTAGTATAGCACAGTAGAAGAAAAGTATATATAAATTGTTTATTTCACACACCTCCACATATGTATAACACACTGCAAAATATTTTTGGTGGCCCTAAATGGCGTTTTTTGGAAGACCACAATGCACCCACAGTACGTAACCGCTGAATCGCACAGCTACAGAACTGCAGAAAATGCTATTAAAAAAAATGTTTTTTTTTAGTATAGCACAGTAGAAGAAAACTATATATAAATTGTTTATTTCACACACCTCCACATATGTATAACACACTGCAAAATATTTTTTGTGGCCCTAAATGGCGTTTTTTGGAAGAGCACAATACACCCACAGTACGTCACCGCTGAATCGCACAGCTACAGAACTGCAGAAAATGCTATTCAAAAAAATGTTGTTTTTTTAGTATAGCACAGTAGAAGAAAACTATTTAGAAATTGTTTATTTCACACACCTCCACATATGTATAACACACTGCAAAATATTTTTTGTGGCCCTAAATGGCGTTTTTTGGAAGACCACAATACAACCACAGTACGTAACCGCTGAATCGCACAGCTACTGAACTGCAGAAAATGCTATTCAAAAAAAATGTTTTTTTTTAGTATAGCACAGTAGAAGAAAACTATATATAAATTGCTTATTTCACACACCTCCACATATGTATAACACACTGCAAAATATTTTTTGTGGCCCTAAATGGCGTTTTTTGGAAGAGTACAATACACCCACAGTACGTCACCGCTGAATCGCACAGCTACAGAACTGCAGAAAATGCTATTCAAAAAAAATTTTGTTTTTTTAGTATAGCACAGTAGAAGAAAACTATTTAGAAATTGTTTATTTCACACACCTCCACATATGTATAACACACTGCAAAATATTTTTTGTGGCCCTAAATGGCTCTTTTTGCAAGCGTACATTAAAGTGCATTTTTTTTTTTGCCCTAAACGGGTCTTTTTTTGCACAAGCAAAATAAAATGGGAATTTTTAATTTTTTTTGCCCAATGGGTCTTTTGGAAAAGAGCACAATAAAGTGCCTTTTTTTTTTTTGTCCTAAATGGATCTTTTTCCAAGAGCAGAATACACCCACAGTATGGAAACGGTGTATCTCTCAACGTAATATATGCAGTGCTGGTGCACTGAGCTTGCAGATAAAAGGTAGATTTTCTCTGACACTGGGCTCATGGCAGTGTAAAAAGACTGCACTGCAACACAAACAGGTAAACCTATGCAGATCGCTGAGTTATATCTCTGAATCTGGACTCCTATTCCTATATAATATATCTCTCTCCCTAAAAGCAAAAAACAGGAACCTGGCCCTACACTACACTGTCTCTCTATCTTTTCCCTCAGATTCCAGAATCAGGACTAACTCATGTATTTTTCTATCTCTCCCTAAAAGCAGCAGCAGACAAGATCCTCTCCCTATCTATTCTGAAGCAGAGTGACGTGTGTGCTGTGTGCCTCTAGCTTATATAGAAGCTGGGTCACATGTTGCACTGACCAATCACAGCCATGCCATTAGTAGGAATGGCTATGATGGCTTCTAAGGGCACACCAGCTAATCAAAAGGTGGATGGCTGGCCCCTGAAGCATTTCTAACTGCGTAATTAGATTCCCGAACCCGAACCCGGACTTTTGCGCAAAGTCCGGGTTCGGGAAAAAGCTAAAGTTCGGTACGGACCCGAACTTTACAGTTCGGGTTCGCCCAACACTAGTTTTAACACATTTCAAAATGTTCTTTTACATTTATTTAAAAGAGTGTATGTCTGTATATGCTTCATATATATATATTTACATATATATATATATATATATATATATATATATATATATATATATATTGTGAGGGGGTTAGCTCGGCAGCGGGTGTGGGTGACCCCCGAGATGGGCTCCCCACACAAAAACAGGCCCAGCAGACGGAGCTTGTGGTTTTCAAAATCAAAAAGGTGCGGTTTATTTTCTATTTACAGTGACAAAAACACAGCAAAGCAAAAGAAACATAAACAAAATAAATCCTGGTCAAGTTGACCTCTGACTAAACATACAGGTTTCCTAACTAACAACTGGGATCAGCCTAGTGCTGTCCTAGTCCCTAAGTCCCTGGTTTAGTAAAAGTCCAAACAAATAGCCACACAGGCTTTGCCTCACCGCACAGGGGTTCACTCTCCCTAGACAGTCCACACAGGTCTGGTTCCAGGCATGAGCTAACATCTAATGAAGCTGGGAGTTCTTATAGAGGCCTAAATGAGCTGACAAGCTTCAGCTGGTCTCTTCAACTCCCTGTCTGTACGACGCCCCACACTCTCCCTAGAGGTATGAGTCATCCATGAGCCCACTAGCCTTAGCTGGGCTTATACAACTCTCCACCTAGTTGTATAAGTCGGCGTAAAGCCTGAATCTGGGCGAAATATATCTACCCCCCTGGATGCAACCAGGTGACTTTACCTTCCTGCTGTCACATACCCCCCCCTCTTGTTTTAACCTCGGGGTTGGAACACCAGCAATCAGGCATTCATGTACTCGAGACAAAGCATCCACATTCCCCATTTGAACGCCAGGGCGATGCTTTACTGTGAAGTTGAATTCCTGGAGGGCCAGGAACCACCTATTCACTCTTCTATTTGTTTCCTTGTTTTGAGCCATCCACTTTAACGGAGCGTGATCCGTAACCATGTCAAAGTGCCTACCTAGCAGGTAGTACCGAAGGGAATCTAGAGCCCACTTCACCGCTAAACACTCCTTTTCAACGGTGGCGTAATTTACCTCATGGGACTTCAACTTCCTGCTGAGGTAAATGACTGGGTGCTCTTCCCCGTTCCAGACCTGGGACAATACTGCTCCTAACCCCACATCTGACGCATCACTTTGTACGACAAAGTCTTTAGAGAAGTCGGGTGAGTACAACACTGGCTGGCTACATAAGGCTTGTTTCAAGAATTGGAATGCTGCCTCAGCCTCGGGGATCCATTTAATCATGACCGACCCTTTCCCCTTCGTCAGGTTGGTTAGGGGCACAGCCTTAGAAGCAAAGTGGGGAATGAATCGCCGATAATACCCAGCGATTCCCAGAAAGGCTCGTACCTGCTTCTTGCTGTTGGGACGTGGCCAACTCTGGATGGCCTCGACTTTGTTGAGTTGGGGTTTTATTACTCCCCTCCCAATGGTGTACCCAAGATATTTGGCCTCCTCCTGCCCAATGGTACACTTCTTGGGGTTAGCCGTAAACCCCGCTTCCCGAACAGAGTCCAGGACTGCTTGCACTTTTGGCAGATGTGAGGCCCAATCTGTGCTATGGACAATTACGTCATCCAGGTAAGCCGCAGCATACTTCCGATGGGGCCTCAGCATCTGGTCCATTTTCCGCTGGAATGTGGCCGGCGCATTCTGTAACCCGAACGGCATTCTTTTATATTGGAACGCCCCGTCTGGGGTTACAAATGCGGTTTTCTCTTTGGCCGACTTGGCCAGGGGGATTTGCCAATACCCTTTTGTGAGGTCAAGAGTCGTCATGTATCGGGCTGTTCCCAGCCGGTCGATCAACTCATCTATACGTGGCATGGGGTAGGTGTCAAATTTTGTAACTTTGTTCAACTGACGAAAATCGTTACAAAATCGCCAGCTCCCATCCGGTTTAGGCACCAACACAATGGGACTAGACCAATCACTTTGGGACTCCTCTATCACCCCTAAGTTCAGCATTTTCTGTACTTCCTCCCGTATTGCCTCCCGTCGGGCCTCTGGGATCCGATAGGGTTTTAACTTCACCCTTTCACCGGGCGGGGTAATGATGTCATGCTCTACCCCAGATGTTTGTCCCGGCAGCTCAGAGAATACCTCCTTGTTGCGAAGCACAAACTCCTTAACCTCCTGTTGTTGGGGTTGTGACAAGGTGGCTGCTATTCCAACCTCAGGAATCACGCAACCAGTTTGAGCTGGTGACCAAGTGTCTGCGACTAGGGACTCTCTATCCCTCCAGGCTTTCAACAGATTAACGTGATAGATCTGTTCGGGCTTTCGCCTTCCTGGTTGTCTGACCTTGTAATTCACTTCGCTCACTTTTTCCATTATCTCGTAGGGGCCTTGCCATTTGGCAAGGAATTTACTTTCAACCGTAGGGACAAGTACCAGTATCCTATCCCCCGGGGAAAAGGTACGGGTCTTGGCTCCACGGTTGTACACTCTCTGCTGTGCTAACTGCGCTTGGGCCAAATGTTCCTTCACGATGGGCATTACCTGTGCAATTCGGTCTTGCATCAGGGCGACATGCTCAATCACACTCCTGTGGGGAGAACTCTCACTTTCCCAAGTTTCCTTGGCAATATCCAACAGCCCTCTTGGGTGTCTCCCATACAGTAACTCAAAGGGGGAGAATCCCGTAGAGGATTGGGGCACCTCCCTAATAGCAAACATCAGATAAGGAAGTAGACAGTCCCAATCCTTTCCATCTCTATCCACCACTTTCTTCAACATTTGTTTTAGGGTTTTGTTGAATCTTTCAACCAGCCCATCGGTTTGGGGGTGATACACAGATGTACGTAATTGCGTCACTTTGAACAATTTACATAGCTCCTTCATAACCCGGGACATAAAGGGTGTACCTTGGTCCGTAAGCAGTTCTTTACAAATACCCACCCGGCTAAACACAAGAGATAGCTCTTTGGCTATGGTTTTGGCCGAGGTATTTCGGAGAGGGATCGCTTCTGGATAACGGGTGGCATAGTCCATTATAACTAATATGTACTGGTGCCCCCTAGCGGACTTGATTATAGGACCTACCAAATCCATGGCGATCCTCTCAAACGGGACCTCAATGATGGGTAGAGGGACCAGCGGGCTACGGAAATGTGGCATCGGGGCCGACCTCTGACACACAGGGCAGGAGGAACAATAATTTTCTATGTCCTTCATCACCCCCGGCCAATAGAATCTCTGTAATACCCTCTCTCAGGTTTTCTCTGTCCCCAGATGACCTCCAAGAATGTGCCCATGGGCCAACTCCAACACCAACTTCCTGTAAGGTTTGGGCACCACAAGCTGCTCAACGGTTTCTTCTGCCCTTTTTGCCACCCGATACAGTAGGTCCTTCTCTACGCTGAAGTATGGGTAAGTGCAGGTATTATCTGGGTTCACTAACTCACCATCTATTTTCACTACGTTTTCCCGTGCCTTTATTAGGGCGGGGTCTTTCAACTGTTCTGTGGCAAAGTTTTCCCTGTGAACCTCAAGATCAGAAAACTCCACAGACGGTAGGTTTTCGTCTGAGGAGGTGGGCTCCTCTCCAGTTTCTTGAGTCTCCCCTGCCAATACTGACAAGGGAAATTCCGGAGAGTCCTCACCACTCTCAGGGGAGTTCTGGCTATCACATTCCTGGTACATAGGGGCACCAGTGGGGGGCTCAGGATCATCCCACAGTTCCCAGAACTTCGGAAAATCCCTTCCCACAATGGCGTCATGCGGTAACTGAGATACTAAGCCCACTGGATGAGAGAGGGTACCTTTGGGGGTCTCGAAACACACTGTAGTCACTGGATACTCTCGGGTGTCCCCATGCACACAAATAACAGCTACCTTGCTATTCCCAGAGACCTCTGTTTTAACTAATTCAGCCTTTATCAGGGTCACAAGGCTACCTGAATCCAGCAATACCACAACATTTCTACCATTAATACACATTTTGCATAAATGTTTCTCAGTTCCCCGAATGGCAGTGCATGCGACTGTCGCACACAGCGACTGACGTCTGCCCGTCAGAAAGTCACACTGCATGGGTTCCTCCACAACCGGGCAATTTGCTGCAATATGTCCCGCTTGCCGGCAGCGGTAGCAAACGATCCTTCTTGCCGCCTCTTGAGCCGCTGATTTCCCAGGCTGTTCTCGCCAAACTTGGGGTAGAGCTCCCACCCTCTCACTCTCTCCACCCTTACCCCTTGGAATCATCTTATCCGCCCCTGGGGATGGTCTGGTCTTAGGGTGGAAAGTCCGAGTGTCTCTGGAAGAGGCCGTCAGGTTCTCTGTAGCCAAGTATTTCTCCACACGATCCACAAGACCATCGGCCGTCTCTGGGTCTCCATGGCTTACCCACTTTTGGATGGCAGTAGGAAGAGCTCTCAAAAACCGATCCATTACAACACGTTCCACAATCTTTGGTGCGGACAAAGTCTCTGGCTGTAGCCACTTTCTGCTCAGGTGAATGAGATCATACATTTGAGACCTGGGGGGTTTTCCAAGCTGGAAAGTCCAGTTATGCACACGCTGAGCCCGGACAGCCAGGGTGACACCCAGCCTTGCCAATATTTCAGCTTTTAGCATCACATAGTCTTTTGCTTGGTCATGCTCTAGGTCATAGTAAGCCTTCTGCGATTCACCAGTTAACAGAGGAGCCACCAGTCCAGCCCACTGCTCCTCAGGCCACTTTTCTCTTTCAGCAGTCCTTTCAAATGTGGTCAAAAATACCTCTGGATCATCCTCTCCAGTCATTTTTGTCAATAAACGACTCACCCCAAAGGACGCGGTATTAGTGGGACGGCTTCCCTCACTGGTCTGCGGACGTTGCTGCACTACTGCTTCCATTTGTTGTAGTCTCTGCTCTTGCTTCTGTAACAGGTCTATGAAGCGGGCCTCAGATTGCTGCAGGGCTTGTTGCTGAGCTTCCAGACTCTGTTGGTGAGCTTGCTGCTGGGCTGCAAGGCTCTGTTGATGAGCTTGCTGCTGGGCTGCAAGGCTCCTTTGCAAACCTGCATTTGTCTGCTGTTGATTGGCATTTGCTAGAGCCAGCTGTTTCAGTATCTCCTCCATGCTGGCTTAAAAAAAACTGCCACTGGTTCTCCACCAACTGTGAGGGGGTTAGCTCGGCAGCGGGTGTGGGTGACCCCCGAGATGGGCTCCCCACACAAAAACAGGCCCAGCAGACGGAGCTTGTGGTTTTCAAAATCAAAAAGGTGCGGTTTATTTTCTATTTACAGTGACAAAAACACAGCAAAGCAAAAGAAACATAAACAAAATAAATCCTGGTCAAGTTGACCTCTGACTAAACATACAGGTTTCCTAACTAACAACTGGGATCAGCCTAGTGCTGTCCTAGTCCCTAAGTCCCTGGTTTAGTAAAAGTCCAAACAAATAGCCACACAGGCTTTGCCTCACCGCACAGGGGTTCACTCTCCCTAGACAGTCCACACAGGTCTGGTTCCAGGCATGAGCTAACATCTAATGAAGCTGGGAGTTCTTATAGAGGCCTAAATGAGCTGACAAGCTTCAGCTGGTCTCTTCAACTCCCTGTCTGTACGACGCCCCACACTCTCCCTAGAGGTATGAGTCATCCATGAGCCCACTAGCCTTAGCTGGGCTTATACAACTCTCCACCTAGTTGTATAAGTCGGCGTAAAGCCTGAATCTGGGCGAAATATATCTACCCCCCTGGATGCAACCAGGTGACTTTACCTTCCTGCTGTCACAATATATATATTACACACACAGACATACATATCCACAAGCGTGTGTTTTGAGTTTTGGGGTGCACACCCTAATCCAATAGGCTGCGCACGCCTATGCTAACCTACTAATGCAAGTGCTTGCCTGGCCTGGATTATTACTGAAAGTGCCCCAGTGCTGTCCAATTTCTGGGCTACTGCTGGAGGAGCCGCTCTGAGAAGTAGTGGGATAGTGAATAGTATCCTCAATATACTGCTTAGTGTTCATGGAGTATCCCACAGCTTCCTATGCCCTATCCAAGTTAATCAGCAATACATTTTAAAAGGCACCCCCTACACTGTTTATAAGCCAGAAGAGTGACTAATAGGATCGGAATTTCTGACAACAAAACCGTGGTTCATTTTTCCGTCGGATGTTGGCTCAAACTTGTCTTGCACACACACGGTCACACAAATGTTACTTGGAAATTTTGATGGTCAAGAACGTGGAGACGTACAACACTACGACGAGCCGGGAAAAAATTAAGTACAATGATTCCGAGCATGCGCAGCACTTTTGTGCGTCGGAAATAGCTACACACGGTCGGAATTTCCGATAAGAACTTTTGCCATCAGGAAAATAGAGAACCTGCTCTCAATTATTTGTTGGCGGAAATTCCGACAGCAAATGTCCGATGGAGCCTACACACGGTCAGAATTTCCGATGAAAAACTCACATCGAACATTTGTTGTCGGAAATTCCGACCGTGTGTACGCGGCATCAGACTGTGTACCTGGCTGCTAGTACACTAATTGGGTAAAGAACCTTGGGACCAAAGCAGCGGGCCCTTTCAGGGGTGAGCGCTACATATAAATAATAAACAAAGAAAAAACTGTGCCACTTTTAACCAAAGTCTATTAGGAATTCGGAACTTATTTAGATGTGTATGGAAATCTATCAGGCATCACACCAGACTAGTCCAGTGGCATTTAACCAATCATCTACATTAGTCCATAGGTCATTAGGGTGACCCCAAGTTTCACACCACCGTGATTACTCAAAGCAAGCCGTGAAAATTCCACCACCAAAGAGAGGGGGAGCAGCTTACCAGAAGCCAAACGGTTAATGGCATTGAACTTTTGACCCAGCTGCAGCCTTTGGTGATGCAAAACGTCCCTTCCACAGCCAGTATTCTCACTCGGATGGTCCGTACACACAGTATCCAAATCATACACCCAGCATGGAATAAAAAAGGGCAGGCCAATAGCGTAATTCCGTATGGTAATTTATTAAAAGAATATATAGATCATACTCACAAAGTAAAATCAGCATGTAAACAAAAAATGCCGGCCGGCATGTCGGAAGCCTCACTCCTCGAACGTGGTGACGTCACTGAGCGTCCTCCTAGACGCGTTTCGTCATTCAATGGACGTTTTCAATAGGAGTGGGCGCTACAGAGACGCACCAAGCTTAAGAAAGGCCGGACCACAATGTGAAGTACACGGTTCGGCCATCTTAGTAGTGGGCAAATATGCCCATATATTTAAAACTGGTTACCCCGCTCCACACACCTACATGTAAGGGGGACTAATTACAGCTAGAACGCTCATCTAGACGAAAAACACAGGACTTATCCTGCGGGCAGAAAATAGTTTAGTTTTTAGTTTTTTGGCCTGGGCCGTGATTAATCCCGAAAGTAGATATCCATAGGGGTAGGCTCACGATAATTAAACAGATATCTAATTTAAGGAAATTGATTACTAGTTATAAAATGTGTATAGTGTAAAAATGTAAGAATATACATATTAGTGCACATAAATATCATTTTTACACACATTTGAAAAACAACGTGAGGGTGGCCTCTACTGGCGAAACCAGAAAGTGACATTAACCTGAAATTTTTTTAATTACTATTTGATCAAGGATATTGGCAGTATTCTGTGTAAACTAATGTGAAGAAAGAAAAAAGAATAAAAGAAAAAAAGAAAGGAAAACGACATCCAATGGCAGAACCCATAGTGTCATTACCATATAAATAATTCAACATTTATATTCAACCCCACTCCCCCAAAACGCATAGATTGGAATCCCAAAAGGAAGAGAAACCCCTATTTGATCTCGAGAGGAATGGGAAAAAGGGGAATTATTTAAATATATTTGATGAATTTATAATCAAATTTAAGTGCACAATAACTATCAGTGTGTGATGATAGTTACATTTAAATAATAAAAATTAATAAAAATTAGTAAATTTTTGTGTACACCAATGGTGAACATTACCCCAAATGTTACAAGGCTTCCACTGTATATCACACATTGGGTTTACATAGTAGATATTTCTAGGCATTATTAATAAACGCATTCACATCAGTATCTATGTTTAGCCCATAGGGCGAATAGGTCTTCAAACGGTGGATCCAGGCCATTTCTAGTCTAGAAATTTCCCTAACAAGATTACTCCCCCTCCAGTTAGGTTTGAATTTATCTATCCCCAAGAAGAGGGTATTTGAGGGGTTTCTGTCGTGTTTGAGCAAATAATGTTTTGACACAGAGTGGTTCTTAAACCCTGTTAGGATATTTGTTATGTGCTCATTGAGTCGCACCTGAAGTGGGCGTTTTGTCCGTCCCACATACTGCAGGCCGCATGGGCACTGCAGTAGATACACAACACCGGTGGAGGCACATGTGATACAGGGTTTAATGACATGCTGTAGCCTTGTAGCGGTGGAAATAAATGTGGTCGTTCGCCTAACGCGGTTGGAATTCAAGGCACACACTCTGCATCTCCTACATTGATAGTACCCTGTGAGTTGATCAAAAAAGCCCCTCCCATTACTAGGGGGGTTTATGACCCCAGCAGCAATACGATTTTTTAAAGATTCTACTCCTCTAAAAATCACCCTAGGCCTATCCGGAAGTACATCTTTCAGTACGTTATCATTGGCCACAATGTGCCAATGTTTTCCTATTAGCTGTTTTATAGCCTTATGCTGGATGGAATAGGTGGTGATAAAGGGTACTCCAGGTGGAAATGGTCCACCCTCTCGTGGTCCTCTTTCCACCAGCAGGTTATCCCTTCTGGTGTTCTTAACCGAATCCAAAGATTCTTGCAATGTATCCACTTCATACCCCTTTTCTAGAAACCGGCCTGTCAAAACCTCAGCCTGCTTTAAAAATTCTTGGTCGTCAGAGCAGTTCCTACGAAGCCTTAAATATTGGCTCTTTGGAACCGCTCTGAGCCATGAGGGGTGATGGCAACTCCCGACAGGAATAAAAGAGTTCCTGTCCGTTTCTTTAAAGAACGTGGAAGTTGCAAATTTATCCCCTCTAATGGTTATCCGTAGGTCTAGAAAGTGAACTTCTGTCTGGCTGATCTCATATTTCAACTCCATGTTTCTCTGGTTGTTATTCAGAGAAGACATAAAGTCGATTAGGCCCTCTTGTGACCCATCCCATAGGAGGAGGATGTCATCAATATACCTAGCCCAAAGGGCTACCTGGGGTCTGGCCCTGGAATAGATGACATCCTCCTCCCATCTGGCCATAAAAAGATTCGCCAGACTTGGGGCATACTTAGCCCCCATGGCCACACCGGTGGTCTGCCTGTAAAAATTCCCATTAAACCAAAAATAATTCGAAGCCGCAGCGAATTCCAAAAGGGCCAACAAAAATTCAATCTGCTGGAATGGGAGACCTGAATCTCTATCCAAATAAAAATGTACAGCCTCAAATCCCAACTCATGAGGGATGATGGTATATAAGGACGTAACGTCCACTGTGGCCATCCACATACCCTCCTTGGGTGTAATCCCTGCCAAGAGATTCATAACATGTCTTGAATCCTTGGTATATGATGGAATCTTCCGTACCAAGGGCTGCAAAAAGAAATCAATATATCTGCCCACCCGGGACGTGATGGAATCAATCCCACTCACTATGGGACGTCCCGGGGGGCAGACAGGATTCTTATGCAATTTAGGTAGGTAGTAGATGGTAGGTGTGCGAGGGGCCTTTGGAATCAGAAACAACCTCTCTTTGGGGGTAAGAATCCCCTCATAGAACCCCTTAGACACCAGAAGTTCCAATTCCCTGACGTATTTTAACTTTGGATCAGAGGGCAACATAATGTAGGTAGAGATATCGTCCACTATTTTATGTAACTCAAGCATATAGTCCTCTCTGTCTAGAATAACGATCCCTCCCCCCTTATCGGCGGGTCTAATCACCAATTCTTTATTCCCACAAAGCAAGTCCAACTCCTCCTGTAAAGTCTTATTCAATCTCGCCTTTTTAACCTCCATTTGATCCAAGTCCCTTAATAGGACATCTCTGAAAATCTTAAGGGAGGGAGCCAAAACTCCAGGAGGGTTAAACAGGGATGCATTAGCCAGCCCAGAATGAACGTAATTATTTGAAACAACCTGCTCAGTACTGGTAATCCCTGCCATATACCTTTTAATATTTAACTTCCTAATGAACCTATGAATGTCCATATAGGTGTGAAATTTGTCCAAACCCTTAGGGGGCGCAAATTTAAGGCCCTGATCTAGGAGAAGTTTTTCAGGTTCTGTTAGAACCTGCTTGCTTAAATTAAAAATACCCTGTCCTGTTAAACCTTGGGTCTTTTTTGTTGTTCTCGACCGCCTCCCCCCTCTGGTTCCTCTCCTCTTTCGCCTAATCTTTTTACCCCTTGAGCGGGTTTGTGAAAACCCCAATTATTATATCCATTCGGCCCTCCTGAGCCTCGGGGGGGTAGTGAGGGTCCGGTTTGAGATTGATGAAACAGTGGACTATGGTTGGGTCCATCATACGATGGAAAATAGTGTGGGCCATTTGCCCCATAATCCCCACTTGGCCCATCCATATCCTTCAAAGGGAAAAAGGAATTCTGAACAGGGACACCATAATCCCACCCAGAAGCTCCCTCCCTCTGGAAATAAGAGGGAGATTGAGAGCAAAACTCGGGTTCCCGCCTCCAGCTCTCTGAATGTTGAATATAAGGGCCTCCCCCTCTCTGGTTCCCATGACCCCCCCCTCCTCGGGGGTTCTTACCCCTTGGTCTCATCGGAGGCTCGTAATGATGTGAAGAAGAACCATTGCCATAACCACTCGCCTGACCTGGCCTGGAGGGCCATTGGGGGGCATCCTGGTTAAATGGCATTGATCCTCCCCTGGATCCACCCATCCCTCGTCTTGGGTATATAAATACCAAGGTAACATCCAAACAATATGAATGGAGCCCCAAGCTCCTTGTAGGCATTTCTACTAAAATGAGTACCTGCTTAAACCTGAAAAGTAGGCATCCAGCTGCACAACACCAGAAACAATTGCACAGATAATCACAGATACTACTATGAACAACCCTTAGTTCATTGTCACCGGATCATACAAAATAAGGGGAACCATACCTAAGATGGGTCCTTACCTGTTTATATTTTACCATAATCACCACCTTCAAGGACCTTGAACCCCAGCAGCTGCTATGACTATACATAAATGGAAACAGTCCACCAGTGATCATTTTGGCGACTAAAATGACTAAAACATTTTAGTCGACTAAATGAATACTATTTTAGTAGACTAAAATAAGACTAAATCTAAAATGCCATTTTAGTCAAAAGACTAAAATGGGACTAAAACTAAAAGGCCATTTTAGTTTAAAAGACTAATGCCGCGTACACACAACCGTTTTTCATGACGTGAAAAATGCAATTTTTTTGATTGGTCGTGAAAACCAGTCGTGTGTATGCTCCGTAGCATTTTTAACGACATGAAAAATGGCCACAAAAAAATTAGAACCTGCTCTATTTTTTCTCGTCATTTTTCACATCGGTCTTTTTCTCGTCGCGAAAAACGGGCGTGTGTATGCTTTTCGGAGGGGGAAAAAAACACGCATGCTCAGAATCAAGTATGAGACGGGAGCGCTCGTTCTGGTAAAACTAGCGTTTGTAATGGAGATAGCACATTCATCACGCTGTAAATGATTGCATCGTTTAATGCAACACATTATTTTCTTCTTTATAATGCTACAATAATGAACTTCTTTTGCTGCTGATATTTACAAACTTCTTTATTTATTATTTCTCGGGATCTCATGAATAATCTTTTGTTTTGGAAAGACAGATCTCCATAATAAATTTGTAATTAATTTTTAATATCTTAATGAAGATCTTCATTTTTGGTTATTAATTTTATAATATTTTAGACTGATTTTTTTTTTTGTGTCAAGTTACCACAACAGAAATAAAAAATAAATGCGCAACCTCTTAGTGACAAATACTATACTAAAAATTTGCAGCTGACATGGTGCTGCAATATGGTGTATGTAAAACAACAAACAAACTTTTCATAAAAAGCACAACAAAGTTCATAGAAGGGATGGCCACTCGGAATATTATCCTATATTCCCCACATTGAAGATGGGTGCAGGTAAAAATTCAACACTTCCCAACTTGCTCAGGTAGAAAATGGATGTACAAACTGCTTACCAGATCAGACGGATCCCCATTACAGGGATCTTTTGAGGCTCAATGTCCTTCACGGATCACTCAGATGGTAGGAACCCAGCAGCACATCCAGCGGGAACTCCAAGGAACACGTCTGCTGAGGCAGGGAAAAACCGAACCACCTTTCTGTTGCTCAGCTTGTCAATTCCCCCTCCAGGCGTGTTAGATTGTATAGTGGGATTAAAAGGAAAAAAGACGCTTCATGGTGCAATATTCTTAAAAATAAGATACCCTTTATTTGCAATCCTGGGTATTATACATGAAAGCGCCAAACTTTTCAAACGAAAAAAAGGATTCTCAGCTGCGGTGTGATCCGAACAGCTGATGCGTGGTGACGTCAGGATCTTTCAGCTCCGCCCGACGCTGCGTTTCTCCGTATGAGGCTTTGTCTGGGAGAGGAGGCTGGATACGGACGTCACACACCACAAGTTATATATCCGCAGGTAAGGTTGACACCGGAAATTCCAAAGCAACCTACATCCGGGTATCACGATTCATTCCTCTTACTGAAAAATGCAAACGTGATCCCACAGCAGTCAGATAACTAACCATTGGTGGGACATGCAGTGACATTACACATATCACCCGCACATCCCAGCAACGGAACTACTGAGAACTAAAACAAAACATCTCTCACATTTAAAAAAATGTTGTTACTACCCAGTTTTTAATGTACACTGCTACCCTAAAAAAGACTTTTACTAGTACCTGCTGCAAAAGTTTCATAAACCCTTATCCATTTATAAAAATCAATTTATACAAAAAAACAATTTTTAAAAAAACAATTCATAAAAATGAACTTTCTTTAAAATATATTTAAAGCGTGATTCAATTTCCTCTCCTTACACGACCATTTATTGGTATGCAAAAAAGAAATTAAAGCAATAAAACCCATACATATGAACATAAACACAAATTTATGTATACATATATATGTGCACAACCCTCCAATACCCTGTATCTCACCCCTCCAGTGTCAGTAAAACAAACGGGCACATAAAGGATAGATGGGTATTTATATACACATATATATACATATATACATATATATATATGTAACACAACCTTTTATGGATATCATTACAATTGTTTATCATACATTTCAGAAACACATTAAACATATCAAACATGTCTTAAAATAATGACCTCTAGTGGTATATGTATAAACTGACCAAAAGAAAACTCTAGGGTAATAGATGGCCTAGTATGTTCCCAAGAGACTCTACCACACATTGGCAATTTCAGGCATATTTCCAAAAAGTGGCAGTGACCCCTATTGGTATATGTGGGAACCACCCAAAACATTCCCAAAGAAATTTTAAACAAATGGGTGGCCTAATGTGATCCTATAACTAAAAAGGATATAACTGTAAATAAAAACAACTGAAGTGTATAAAAAATGTCCTTCCTAACCATTATTAATATAACAGTTTATATCCCACTCAATGTTAAGGCCATATGGCCGATAACATTGGAGGTCAAAAATCCACCGCGTTTCTCTGCGGGATATTTGCCGCTTCAGATCGCTACCTCTCCAATGTGGGGTATAAGCTTCAATGCCTATCACTTCTAAGAGGGATGGATCTCTATTATGGCACAAATGAAAGTGCCAGGAGACACTATGATCTTTGAACCCCCTCCGAATATTGGAGAGGTGTTCTCCTATCCTGATCTTTAGGGCACGGGTGGTCCTTCCCACATACTGAAACCCACATGGACAACGCAGCAGGTATATCACCCCCACTGTTGTACATGTAATAAATCCAGATATTTTAAATTCTTTAGAGGTGGTATTGGAAGAAAAAGAGGAGGTCTTTAAGGTTTTTGAGGACTTATATACCTTGCATCTTCTGCAAGGAAAGAAGCCCTT
This sequence comes from Rana muscosa, assembly GCA_029206835.1. Lineage (NCBI taxonomy): Eukaryota > Metazoa > Chordata > Amphibia > Anura > Ranidae > Rana > Rana muscosa. The sequence continues at coordinate 139,115,602 of CM055119.1, forward strand.
TAAATTACCAAACATGGTCACTTGTGGAGGAGGATCTACCATACTCGGGGCTATAAGGTCTTTCAAGTTTTGATTCCTTCTAAACAGGACCTGAGGCTTTTCTGGAAGTGTAGGCCCCAAAACTTGGTCACATTTCAGAATTTTCCAATGCTTTCGTATCACTTTGTTGACCCACCAAAAGTGTGACGAAAAGGTGGTCAGGAAGGACCATTGGAAATCTGTGGTCAAATTCTTATCTTTCACTTTTGGAACTAGGAGCTTTTGTCTATCCAGACTGCCTACTTCCATTAGGTCCTTTTCCAACATAGATTGCCCATATCCCTTTTCAGCAAAACGTCCTTGTAGTATCGTGGCCTGTAGTTGGTAATCTTCTAACCGTGAACAGTTACGCCTTATCCGCTGGAATTGACCTTTGGGTATGGCTTTCAGCCAGTTGGGATGATGTCCACTATCGATAGGGATATACCCATTCTTATCTGTACTTTTAAAGAAGGTTTTCGTTAACAATAGGTCCTCCTCTTTAAAGATCACCAAATCTAGAAAGTTCACTGATGACACACTATATTCATACGTGAATCTTATCCCCCAGTTGTTAGAATTGAGAGTGTTCATGAATCCATGTAATGACTCTGCATCCCCTTTCCACAAAAAAAAGGCGTCGTCTATGTACCTCCGCCATATAAGTAGGCGGGGCTCTTGTAGAGAGAACAATTGATCCTGTTCCCATAGGGCCATGAATAGGCCCGCAAGGCTGGGGGCAAACTTAGCCCCCATAGCGACGCCAGTACTTTGGAGATAGAACTGTCCACCATAATAAAAATAGTTGTGTTCCATTGCAAAATTTAATAATTGCATGACAAAATCCAATGTAGAAGATCTTATTGAGAGGTCTTTGCGAAGGAAAAATTCTGCAGCCTTATAGCCCAACTCGTGAGGTATGATGGTATATAGAGAGGCTACATCAGCCGTTACTAATAGAACATCACTTTCCACTTTATATGCCGATATCTCCCGAATTATCTGCATTGAGTCCTTTAGAAAGGCTGGTGTTTTGGCTACAACTGGTTGAAGAAATACATCAATAAACTTCCCGACTCTTGATGTCAGAGAGTCTATCCCACTCACTATTGGGCGACCTGGTGGTTGTATTGGGTTTTTATGAACTTTGGGGATATAATAGATTATTGGAGTGCGTGGAGCCAGAGGTATAAGGAAATCAAATTCCTTGTCATTAATGACTCCTTTTCTGTGTCCATCAAGCACTATGTTGCCGAGTAGTTTTTTATAACTTTCAATGGGGTCCTTACGAAGGATAGTATAGGTTTCCCTGTCAGCCAGCAACAATTCCATTTCCTTCAGATAGTCCTCCTTTTTAAGAATCACTATCCCCCCCCCCTTGTCAGCCGGCCTAATGATGAGATTCTTTCTTTCGCACAGGGATGTTATCCCTTCCTCTGCTACATTGGATTTTTCCCTCCTAAATTTGGTTTGTGATAATTCCTGTAAAACAAGTTCCCTAAACACAGTAATACTCGGAGCAGGCTTGCCTGGTGGATTGAACAAAGACGCATTTTTAAGGCCTGTCCCTCCTCTTTCTTCCTCCTCCATAGGAAAGCTGTTTCTTGAAACTGGATTGCTCAGAAAGTGACGTTTAATACTTAGCTTTCTAGCATATTTTTGTACGTCCAGAAACATCTGGAACTTGTTCAAGGATTTTTTTGGGGCATATTTGAGTCCTTGGTTTAATGTCATTTTTTCTGATTTTGTGAGCTCCTCGCCACTGAGGTTGAAAACCCCTTGGCATGTTACTTCTTTTTCAATTTCTTTGGTGTTGCTCCACTGTCCTCCTCTACATCCTCTCTTAGTCTTCCCTTTTTTCCGTGCCCCCTTCCTAAAAAATTATCTGTTTTATTCCTAAGGGGTGCTGCTATAGGGGGACCTTCATATTGCCATCCCTGTGAATTGTTTTGGGTCCTAGACCCACTGTTATACTGTTCTGTCTCCTCAGTATTTTGTAATGATCCATATTGGTTGTGTACTGGGATATCATACCTCCATGGTACCTGAGGGGAAACAAACGTACTCTCCCTCTGTCCATCTCCCATGCGACTCCTATAATTTGGATCTTCATAATATCCATTATGGTCCATATGGGAAGATCCATTTGGGGGGTATATATGTGTGCTGGTGTTATATTGATTTTGTCCTTGAGGGTGTCTATTACCCCTATTTCCCCCTTGATTGGGAACTCTTCCTTGATTTTTGGGCTGTTGGTAAATTTGCTGGTAAGGAAGTGGGTAGTAATTATTAGCACCACTTGTTGGAGGTCTTCCTTGATTGGGATTCCCCTTCTTTTTATTTTGTTGGGGAGTCCTTTGACCTCCTGTCCTTCCCTGTGTATGATCCCTATAGCCTGAGATAGGTGGGGGAGGGGGAGCCCCCTGGTGTCTAAAGTAACCAGGGACAGGGAGCATTGGCACTGTATCACCTATGGCTTCCTCCTCCATACTAACGGCTTCCGACTGCTTAGTGAAACTTTCACGATGATTTTCCTGCCATTTGAAGACATTGTGGGACTTGTAGTCCTCAACGTCTCTAAAATATTTTTTTCGTTTTTTGATACGTTGTTCCTCTTCTTCCTCAATCATAATCTCTCTAAGTTCCTTGGTATATGTCTGATATAGTCCCTCTTTATTCCTAGGGGCTAATTTCTCTTTAATTTCATTGATCTCCTGCTGTAATTTTTCTACCTTTGCTTTCTTTCTGGTAACAAGGAATTCCAGGAAGGCCAACCCTACACCATTAAAGTATAGGAACCATTCCTGCAATTCGCTATCGCCCCTATCAGGAAAAACATTCCATCTAAGACTTCTTGGAATCATTTTTTCTTTTAGGTACCGTTCCAAAAAGACAATATCCCAAGTGGCATGTAACTCAGCCATGAGCACATTCTTGAGTCTCATAAAGGTACCCCTAATCCCATCTGTTTCTGAACTGGCCTGGTCAAATATTTCATCAGGGTTGATCTTTCTGCTTTTATGAAAGTCAAAAATATCCATAGTGAGAAACTATAAATGTGGGCTACCTTTACAGAAAAAATGTTAATAATAATGAAATTATAACAAATAATGTGAAAATATTGAAAAACTATGTGATAGGAAAGCTGCGTGATATTGGTATTCAAGTACAAATATATTTAAGAAAGGGGAGGGGTGTATCCGCGCTAACTCTGATCTCCTGTGAATACTCTAAAACCATATAAGGTAAAAAGAGTAAGTGGAAAAAAAATGTGAAGGGTATCATGTATATGATTAGATACACATGGAAAACATATATATATAAATATAAATATATATATATATTTTCTATTTGGCTTTAGGTGCTGCAAATGAATAACTGGAATATGCAATTACAAATATATAAGAAATAAAAAATAAATGCGCAACCTCTTAGTGACAAATACTATACTAAAAATTTGCAGCTGACATGGTGCTGCAATATGGTGTATGTAAAACAACAAACAAACTTTTCATAAAAAGCACAACAAAGTTCATAGAAGGGATGGCCACTCGGAATATTATCCTATATTCCCCACATTGAAGATGGGTGCAGGTAAAAATTCAACACTTCCCAACTTGCTCAGGTAGAAAATGGATGTACAAACTGCTTACCAGATCAGACGGATCCCCATTACAGGGATCTTTTGAGGCTCAATGTCCTTCACGGATCACTCAGATGGTAGGAACCCAGCAGCACATCCAGCGGGAACTCCAAGGAACACGTCTGCTGAGGCAGGGAAAAACCGAACCACCTTTCTGTTGCTCAGCTTGTCAATTCCCCCTCCAGGCGTGTTAGATTGTATAGTGGGATTAAAAGGAAAAAATACGCTTCATGGTGCAATATTCTTAAAAATAAGATACCCTTTATTTGCAATCCTGGGTATTATACATGAAAGCGCCAAACTTTTCAAACGAAAAAAAGGATTCTCAGCTGCGGTGTGATCCGAACAGCTGATGCGTGGTGACGTCAGGATCTTTCAGCTCCGCCCGACGCTGCGTTTCTCCGTATGAGGCTTTGTCTGGGAGAGGAGGCTGGATACGGACGTCACACACCACAAGTTATATATCCGCAGGTAAGGTTGACACCGGAAATTCCAAAGCAACCTACATCCGGGTATCACGATTCATTCCTCTTACTGAAAAATGCAAACGTGATCCCACAGCAGTCAGATAACTAACCATTGGTGGGACATGCAGTGACATTACACATATCACCCGCACATCCCAGCAACGGAACTACTGAGAACTAAAACAAAACATCTCTCACATTTAAAAAAATGTTGTTACTACCCAGTTTTTAATGTACACTGCTACCCTAAAAAAGACTTTTACTAGTACCTGCTGCAAAAGTTTCATAAACCCTTATCCATTTATAAAAATCAATTTATACAAAAAAACAATTTTTAAAAAAACAATTCATAAAAATGAACTTTCTTTAAAATATATTTAAAGCGCGATTCAATTTCCTCTCCTTACACGACCATTTATTGGTATGCAAAAAAGAAATTAAAGCAATAAAACCCATACATATGAACATAAACACAAATTTATGTATACATATATATGTGCACAACCCTCCAATACCCTGTATCTCACCCCTCCAGTGTCAGTAAAACAAACGGGCACATAAAGGATAGATGGGTATTTATATACACATATATATACATATATACATATATATATATGTAACACAACCTTTTATGGATATCATTACAATTGTTTATCATACATTTCAGAAACACATTAAACATATCAAACATGTCTTAAAATAATGACCTCTAGTGGTATATGTATAAACTGACCAAAAGAAAACTCTAGGGTAATAGATGGCCTAGTATGTTCCCAAGAGACTCTACCACACATTGGCAATTTCAGGCATATTTCCAAAAAGTGGCAGTGACCCCTATTGGTATATGTGGGAACCACCCAAAACATTCCCAAAGAAATTTTAAACAAATGGGTGGCCTAATGTGATCCTATAACTAAAAAGGATATAACTGTAAATAAAAACAACTGAAGTGTATAAAAAATGTCCTTCCTAACCATTATTAATATAACAGTTTATATCCCACTCAATGTTAAGGCCATATGGCCGATAACATTGGAGGTCAAAAATCCACCGCGTTTCTCTGCGGGATATTTGCCGCTTCAGATCGCTACCTCTCCAATGTGGGGTATAAGCTTCAATGCCTATCACTTCTAAGAGGGATGGATCTCTATTATGGCACAAATGAAAGTGCCAGGAGACACTATGATCTTTGAACCCCCTCCGAATATTGGAGAGGTGTTCTCCTATCCTGATCTTTAGGGCACGGGTGGTCCTTCCCACATACTGAAACCCACATGGACAACGCAGCAGGTATATCTAGTGATGAGCCGAACACCCCCGGGTTCGGTTCGCACCAGAACCCGCGAACGGACCGGAAGTTCGAACGAACATTAGAACCCTATTAAATACAATGGATGCGAACGTTCGAATTCTAAAGTGCTAATTATAACAACTATTATGCATGTTATTGTCCTAAAAAGGGTTTGGGAACCCGGGTTCTGCACCAGGGGACATGTATCAATGCAAAAAGAAGTTTTAAAAACGGTCGTTTTTCGGGAGCAGTCATTTTAATGATGCATAAAGTGAAAAAAAAAAAGTCAAATATTCCTTTAAATATCGTACCTGGGGGGTGTCTAAAGTATGCCTGTGAAGTGCCACGTGTTTCCCGTGTTTAGAACTGTCCCTGCACAAAATGACACTTCTAAAGGAAAAAAAAGCCATTTAAAACTGCTTGCGGCTTTAATGTAATGTCTGGTCCCGGTAATATGGATGAAATTCTTTAAGAAAAATGGCATAGCTACCCCATGACCCCCCCCCCCCTACCCCAGCCCATTACCAGCCCCTTTGGGTCTTGTATGGATATTAAGGGGAACCCCGCACATAAAATAAAAAAGGCCCTATATACTCTGAACAGCCGTATACAGGCGGTGCATACAAGACAGGGACTGTAGGTTTGTTCTTATGTAGAATCTGTTTGTAATTTTGAACAGGTACATTGTTGAAGTGTAGCTCCAGCCCAAAAATCTATTTTTAAACTTTTTGGAAAACATAGGTAAGGGTTATCACCCCTGTAACATTTGTTTTGCTGTCTGTGCCCCTGTTCAGAACATTTCACCTCACTTTCCGTCCCAATGACAACTGTTTTTGAAATGTGGTGTTTTTCTTGAAACAAGGATTGCTGATAAAGCATCAGTACAGAGGAGACACCTTTCTCCCATATTTATTCTTACAGGAGAGAATTTTCCTTCCTAGTGGTAGATTTCCTCTCACTTCCTGTTGTCTTCTTGCGTTTGCAAGTAGGAGTCGTTTGTAAGTTGGATGTTTGAAAGTAGGGACCTGCCGTATATACTCTGCAGAAATAGGCCCCTTAGTTGTTGGTGTTGGCACAACACTGTAAGCACTCACAGTTACTCTTGGTTGGTGCTGGAACGCCCTGCTGTCAACTATTATATCAGGAATTTTAATTACATATAATTGTTGAACAGTGGTAGTAAAAATTGGGCCTTTGATGGTGGTGCTGGTGCCACAACACTGTAAGCCCTGACAGTTACTCTTGGTGGGTGCAGCAATGGGCCCTGCTGTGAATTATTAGATCAAGAATTGTAATTACATGCCCCTGTTGAACAGGGGCTGAAAAATTGGGCCTTAGGCACTGGTGGCACAACACTGCAACCCCTCACAGATACTGTACTTGGAGCACAGCAATGAGCCCTGTTGCAAAGTATTGCTTCAAAAATTGTAATGACACGCCCCTGTTAAACAGGGGCTGAAAAATTGGGCCTTAGGCACTGGTGGCACAACACTGCAACTCCTCACAGATACTGTACTTGGAGCACAGCAATGAGCCCTGTTGCAAAGTATTGCTTCAAAAATTGTAATTACACGCCCCTGTTAAACAGGGGCTGAAAAATTGGGCGTTAGGCACTGGTGGCGGCACCCATAAACAAAAATGATCTTCCAAGCTATCATCATCAATCGTATCATTGAGGACTCGGAGGAGGAGGATAGGCAGTCAACATAACAGCACAGGCACTCAGCATCAGCATCAGTCTTGAAGGGATGTGACATTTTAAAATCAATTAGTCTGTTATATCAGCATCAGGTGTGTGGTAGCTGGTGGTGATCCAAGACTGGTTCATCTTGATGAAAGTCAGTCGATCAACCGAGTCGGTGGACAGGCGCACCCTGTGATCCGTGACAAATCCTCCAGCAGCACTGAATGTGCGTTCCGAAAGAACGCTGGATGCAGGACAGGCCAGTAGCTCAATTGCATACTGTGCAAGCTCTGGCCAGTGATCCATCCTCAAGACCCAGTAAGCCAGAGGATTTTCGGTGGGGAAGGTGTCCAAGTCTGACCTTGCCCCTAGATATTCCTGCACCATGTTTATCAGACGCTGGCGATGGTTGCTGGAACCAATCATACTTTGGGGCTGCGGACTAAAGAATTGTCTGAACGCATCGGTCAGACGGCCACCTTCCCCACCGCTCCTTCTTTGACTGGCCGAAGCCTCAGCAACTCGTTGTCCAGGACCAGGAGTTTGCAACCTCCCAGTCTCTGGGAACGCGTTGCACAGACCTTTCTGCAAGGCCTCCCGGAGTTGTCTCATCCTCTGCTCCCTCTGCGACGGTAACATAAGGTCCGCAACCTTACCCTTGTACCGTGGATCAAGGAGAGTGGCCAGCCAGTAATGGTCCCTCTCCTTGATCCGAAGAATACGAGGATCCTTCCGCAGACTTTGCAGGATCAGGGAGGCCATGCAGCGTAGGTTTGCTGAGGCATTCGCTCCGGAGTCCTCTGGGTCACTAAGGACGACATGATCCGCAGCCACCTCCTCCCAGCCACGTACAAGTCCACTGGTTTCTTGGGACTGTAAATCATCCCTAAAAGACTGCTGCTGATGATGCTGAGTGCCAGCCTCCACCTCCATGCTGACACAATCCTCCTCCTCCTCCTCCTCCTCCTCCTCTTCCTGTGCGATGGGTGGGACAGAAGGAACACTGTCTGGGTAAAGGGGGCCTTGAGAGGCAAGGAAGTCCTCCTCTTCCTGCCTCTGTTCTGCCTCAAGTGCCCTGTCCATTATTCCACGCAGCGTGTGCTCCAACAGGTGGACAAGAGGTACAGTGTCACTGATGCATGCACTGTCACTGCTCACCATCCTCGTGGCCTCCTCAAATGGTGCCAGGACAGTGCATGCATCCCTGATCATGCCCCACTGGCGTGGAGAAAAAAAACCAAGCTCCCCTGACCCTGTCCTGGTGCCGTAGTCGCACAGGTACTCATTGATGGCCCTCTGCTGCGTGTGCAGCCGCTGCAGCATGGCCAACGTTGAGTTCCACCTGGTGGGCATGTCACATATAAGGCGGTTCTTGGGCAGGTTCAACTCCTTTTGCAGCTCAGCCAGGCGAGCACTGGCATTATAAGATCTGCGGAAATGCACACAGACTTTCCTGGCCTGCCTCAGGACATCCTGTAAGCCCGGGTACCTGCCCAAGAACCGCTGCACCACCAGGTTAAGGACGTGAGCCACACAGGGCACATGGGTCAGTTGTCCCTGTCGGAGGGCGGAGAGGAGGTTGGTGCCATTGTCGCAAACCACCATTCCTGGCTTAAGCTGGCGTGGCGTCAACCACCTCTCGGCCTGGCCCTGCAGAGCAGACAGGACCTCTGCCCCAGTGTGGCTTCTGTCCCCCAAACACACCAGCGCAAGCACGGCATGGCATCTTTTTGCCTGCGTACTTGCGTAGCCCCGTGAACGGCTACGGAGCACCGCTGGTTCATAGGACAAACCACAGGAAGAGGCCATGGAGGAAGAAGAAGAGGAGGGGGTGGAGGAGAGAGGTGTGTCACAACCAGTAGTAGCATTTTGGAGGCGTGGCGGTGGGACAACCTCCAACACTACTGCACCTTGTCCTGAATCCTTCCCAGCTGCCAAAAGAGTGACCCAATGGGCCGTGAAAGAAAGGTAACGTCCCTGTCCATGCCTGCTGGACCATGAGTCAGCGGTAATATGCACCTTACCGCTGACCGCCCTGTCCAGCGAGGCCAAGACATTGCCTTCCACATGCCGGTAGAGAGCCGGAATAGCCTTCCGTGAGAAAAAGTGGCGTTTGGGAACCTGCCACTGAGGAACCGCACATTGCACAAACTCACGGAAGGGGGCCGAGTCTACCAACTGAAAAGGCAGCAGTTGAAGCGCTAGCAATTTAGCCAAGCTAGCATTCAACCGCTGGGCATGTGGATGGCTGGGAGTGAACTTCTTTCGACGGTCCAGCAGCTGGGGCAGGGAAATTTGCCTGCTAGAATCGGACGTCGGTGTACTGCTAGCAGAGTGGGCGCAAGTACTTGGCTGTGACACACCTAATTCTACACCTTCATTCCTCTCAGTGCATGTTTCAGAGAGGACTGAAGTTATAGTGGGGTTGGAGATCCCAGCTGATGCGGTGCAAGGAGAGGTCCGCTTTGTTCTTTGGTGTGGGTCTTTGAGGTAGGCTTGCCAACGAGCTGCATGGCAGGTCAACATATGTCTGGTCAGGCATGTGGTACCCAAGCGGCTGATGTTTTGGCCACGCGATATACGCTTGAGACATATGTTGCAAACAGCAGCTGTGCGATCTGATGCACTAGCCTCAAAAAAGGCCCACACCAAAGAACTTTTTGAATGACGGGCAGAGGCAGCGCCCTGCACAGGCGGAGCTCTGCGGTGTGATTCCGTCGGTGTACTGCCCTTACGCTGGCCACCAAAGGGCATCCTGCCTCGTTGGAGATGTGCCTCCTCCTCATCCTCCTCCTCCTCCTCTCTCCTATTAGGCACCCACGTGGAGTCATTGACCTCATCATCCCCTCCCTCCTCATCACTGGAGCCAATCTGGCAGTATGCTGCAGCTGCTGGAACATGACTGCCAGATTGGTGTCCTTCTTGAGCATCCCCTCTGTCTGCTCTCACGCTACTGCCTTCCTCTAGCTGGGTTTCATCATCAGACCCTTCGAAACGCTGGGCATCCTCCTGGAGCATGTACCCAACACTGTGCTGAAACAGTTCGGGGGACTCCTCAGGAGGAGGACATGGTGGGTCTAGGGAAGGAGTGACTGATGATTTGTCTGACATTGATACCAGGGAAGACGACGCTTTGGCAGCTGCTTTTCCAGTACCCTGAGCCTGGGTGAGAGAGGATGAGGAGGAGGAGGAGGGCTTGGTCATCCACTCTACCAAGTCTTCGGCATGATGTGGCTCAACATGTCCAGCTGCCGAAAAGAAGGACAAGCGTGTCCCATGGCCATGTGCTGATGACAATGCACCGCGTCCACGACCAGCACTGTTGCCCCCAGACACAGAGCCTGCTTGCCCTCTTTTATTGCCTCCTGACTGTCTGCCTCTCCTTGTTTGCCTTCCAGACATTCTAATAGATGGCCTGCAGGGAGATGGGAAAAAAGCAATAAGGGCTACCTTCAGGTGTCCTTCTCTGTCCCTGGAAACAAGGACTTGCAGAGTGAAAGAAAAAAAACACTCTCCCTACCTACAGTTTTCTGTCCCTAGAAAAAATGTTTTTTTTAATCACAATATAGCACAAGGAAAATTAACTCACTGTCCTTACAGGTCCCTGGAAACAAGGACTTGCAGAGTGAAAGAAAAAAAACACTCTCCCTACCTACAGTTTTCTGTCCCTAGAAAAAAATGTTTTTTTTAATCACAATATAGCAAAAGGACAATTCACTCACTGTCCTTCCAGGTCCCTGGAAACAAGGACTTGCAGAGTGAAAGAAACTGACACTGTCCCTACCTAGAGTTTTCTGTCCCTGGAATAAATGTTTTTTTCAGCACAATATAGCACAAGGACAATTAACTCACTGTCCTTACAGGTCCCTGGAAACAAGGACTTGCAGAGGGAAAGAAAAAAAATACTCTCCCTACCTACAGTTTTCTGTCCCTAGAAAAAAATGTTTTTTTTAATCACAATATAGCAAAAGGACAATTCACTCACTGTCCTTCCAGGTCCCTGGAAACAAGGACTTGCAGAGTGAAAGAAACTGACACTGTCCCTACCTAGAGTTTTCTGTCCCTAGAATAAATGTTTTTTTTAATCACAATATAGCAAAAGGACAATTCACTCACTGTCCTTCCAGGTCCCTGGAAACAAGGACTTGCAGAGTGAAAGAAACTGACACTGTCCCTACCTAGAGTTTTCTGTCCCTAGAATAAATGTTTTTTTTAATCACAATATAGCACAAGGAAAATTAACTCACTGTCCTTACAGGTCCCTGGAAACAAGGACTTGCAGAGTGAAAGAAAAAAAACACTCTCCCTACCTACAGTTTTCTGTCCCTAGAAAAAAATGTTTTTTTTAATCACAATATAGCAAAAGGACAATTCACTCACTGTCCTTCCAGGTCCCTGGAAACAAGGACTTGCAGAGTGAAAGAAACTGACACTGTCCCTACCTAGAGTTTTCTGTCCCTAGAATAAATGTTTTTTTTAATCACAATATAGCACAAGGAAAATTAACTCACTGTCCTTACAGGTCCCTGGAAACAAGGACTTGCAGAGTGAAAGAAAAAAAATACTCTCCCTACCTACAGTTTTCTGTCCCTAGAAAAAAATGTTTTTTTTAATCACAATATAGCAAAAGGACAATTCACTCACTGTCCTTCCAGGTCCCTGGAAACAAGGACTTGCAGAGTGAAAGAAACTGACACTGTCCCTACCTAGAGTTTTCTGTCCCTGGAATAAATGTTTTTTTCAGCACAATATAGCACAAGGACAATTAACTCACTGTCCTTACAGGTCCCTGGAAACAAGGACTTGCAGAGTGAAAGAAAAAAAATACTCTCCCTACCTACAGTTTTCTGTCCCTAGAAAAAAATGTTTTTTTTAATCACAATATAGCAAAAGGACAATTCACTCACTGTCCTTCCAGGTCCCTGGAAACAAGGACTTGCAGAGTGAAAGAAACTGACACTGTCCCTACCTAGAGTTTTCTGTCCCTAGAATAAATGTTTTTTTTAATCACAATATAGCAAAAGGACAATTCACTCACTGTCCTTCCAGGTCCCTGGAAACAAGGACTTGCAGAGTGAAAGAAACTGACACTGTCCCTACCTAGAGTTTTCTGTCCCTAGAATAAATGTTTTTTTTAATCACAATATAGCACAAGGAAAATTAACTCACTGTCCTTACAGGTCCCTGGAAACAAGGACTTGCAGAGTGAAAGAAAAAAAACACTCTCCCTACCTACAGTTTTCTGTCCCTAGAAAAAAATGTTTTTTTTAATCACAATATAGCAAAAGGACAATTCACTCACTGTCCTTCCAGGTCCCTGGAAACAAGGACTTGCAGAGTGAAAGAAACTGACACTGTCCCTACCTAGAGTTTTCTGTCCCTAGAATAAATGTTTTTTTTAATCACAATATAGCACAAGGAAAATTAACTCACTGTCCTTACAGGTCCCTGGAAACAAGGACTTGCAGAGTGAAAGAAAAAAAACACTCTCCCTACCTACAGTTTTCTGTCCCTAGAAAAAAATGTTTTTTTTTATCACAATATAGCAAAAGGACAATTCACTCACTGTCCTTCCAGGTCCCTGGAAACAAGGACTTGCAGAGTGAAAGAAACTGACACTGTCCCTACCTAGAGTTTTCTGTCCCTGGAATAAATGTTTTTTTCAGCACAATATAGCACAAGGACAATTAACTCACTGTCCTTACAGGTCCCTGGAAACAAGGACTTGCAGAGTGAAAGAAAAAAAATACTCTCCCTACCTACAGTTTTCTGTCCCTAGAAAAAAATGTTTTTTTTAATCACAATATAGCAAAAGGACAATTCACTCACTGTCCTTCCAGGTCCCTGGAAACAAGGACTTGCAGAGTGAAAGAAACTGACACTGTCCCTACCTAGAGTTTTCTGTCCCTAGAATAAATGTTTTTTTTAATCACAATATAGCACAAGGAAAATTAACTCACTGTCCTTACAGGTCCCTGGAAACAAGGACTTGCAGAGTGAAAGAAAAAAAATACTCTCCCTACCTACAGTTTTCTGTCCCTAGAAAAAAATGTTTTTTTTAATCACAATATAGCAAAAGGACAATTCACTCACTGTCCTTCCAGGTCCCTGGAAACAAGGACTTGCAGAGTGAAAGAAACTGACACTGTCCCTACCTAGAGTTTTCTGTCCCTAGAATAAATGTTTTTTTTAATCACAATATAGCACAAGGAAAATTAACTCACTGTCCTTACAGGTCCCTGGAAACAAGGACTTGCAGAGTGAAAGAAAAAAAACACTCTCCCTACCTACAGTTTTCTGTCCCTAGAAAAAAATGTTTTTTTTTATCACAATATAGCAAAAGGACAATTCACTCACTGTCCTTCCAGGTCCCTGGAAACAAGGACTTGCAGAGTGAAAGAAACTGACACTGTCCCTACCTAGAGTTTTCTGTCCCTAGAATAAATGTTTTTTTTAATCACAATATAGCACAAGGAAAATTAACTCACTGTCCTTACAGGTCCCTGGAAACAAGGACTTGCAGAGTGAAAGAAAAAAAATACTCTCCCTACCTACAGTTTTCTGTCCCTAGAAAAAAATGTTTTTTTTAATCACAATATAGCAAAAGGACAATTCACTCACTGTCCTTCCAGGTCCCTGGAAACAAGGACTTGCAGAGTGAAAGAAACTGACACTGTCCCTACCTAGAGTTTTCTGTCCCTAGAATAAATGTTTTTTTTAATCACAATATAGCACAAGGAAAATTAACTCACTGTCCTTACAGGTCCCTGGAAACAAGGACTTGCAGAGTGAAAGAAAAAAAACACTCTCCCTACCTACAGTTTTCTGTCCCTAGAAAAAAATGTTTTTTTTTATCACAATATAGCAAAAGGACAATTCACTCACTGTCCTTCCAGGTCCCTGGAAACAAGGACTTGCAGAGTGAAAGAAACTGACACTGTCCCTACCTAGAGTTTTCTGTCCCTGGAATAAATGTTTTTTTCAGCACAATATAGCACAAGGACAATTAACTCACTGTCCTTACAGGTCCCTGGAAACAAGGACTTGCAGAGTGAAAGAAAAAAAATACTCTCCCTACCTACAGTTTTCTGTCCCTAGAAAAAAATGTTTTTTTTAATCACAATATAGCAAAAGGACAATTCACTCACTGTCCTTCCAGGTCCCTGGAAACAAGGACTTGCAGAGTGAAAGAAACTGACACTGTCCCTACCTAGAGTTTTCTGTCCCTAGAATAAATGTTTTTTTTAATCACAATATAGCAAAAGGACAATTCACTCACTGTCCTTCCAGGTCCCTGGAAACAAGGACTTGCAGAGTGAAAGAAACTGACACTGTCCCTACCTAGAGTTTTCTGTCCCTAGAATAAATGTTTTTTTTAATCACAATATAGCACAAGGAAAATTAACTCACTGTCCTTACAGGTCCCTGGAAACAAGGACTTGCAGAGTGAAAGAAAAAAAACACTCTCCCTACCTACAGTTTTCTGTCCCTAGAAAAAAATGTTTTTTTTAATCACAATATAGCAAAAGGACAATTCACTCACTGTCCTTCCAGGTCCCTGGAAACAAGGACTTGCAGAGTGAAAGAAACTGACACTGTCCCTACCTAGAGTTTTCTGTCCCTAGAATAAATGTTTTTTTTAATCACAATATAGCACAAGGAAAATTAACTCACTGTCCTTACAGGTCCCTGGAAACAAGGACTTGCAGAGTGAAAGAAAAAAAACACTCTCCCTACTGTGACAGCAGGAAGGTAAAGTCACCTGGTTGCATCCAGGGGGGTAGATATATTTCGCCCAGATTCAGGCTTTACGCCGATTTGTACAACTAGGTGGAGAGTTGTATAAGGCTAGTGTGCTCATGGATGACTCATACCTCTAGGGAGAGGGCTGGGCGTCGTGCAGACAGGGAGTTGATGAGACCAGCTGAACCTTGTCAGCTCATTTAGGCCTCTATAAGAAACTCCCAGATTCATTAGATATTAGCTCATGCCTGGAACCAGACCTGTGTGGACTGTCTAGGGAGAGTGAACCCCTGTGCGGTGAGGCAAAGCCTGTGTGGCTATTTGTTTGGACTTTTACTAAACCAGGGACTTAGGGACTAGGACAGCACTAGGCTGATCCCAGTTGTTAGTTTAGGAAACCTGCATGTTTAGTCAGAGGTCAAACTGACCAGGATTTATTTTGTTTGTTTCTTTTTGGCTTTGCTGTGTTTTTGTCACTGTACATAGAGAAATAAACCGCACCTTTTGATTTTGAAAACCACAACCTCCGTCTGCTGGCCCTGTTTTTGTGTGGGGAGCCCAACCAGGGGGTCACACACACCCGCTACCGAGTTAACCCCCTCACAGTTGGTGGAGAACCAGTGGCAGTTTTTTTAAGCCAGCATGGAGGAGATACTGAAACAGCTGGCTCTAGCAAATGCCAATCAACAGCAGACAAATGCAGGTTTGCAAAGGAGCCTTGCAGCCCAGCAGCAAGCTCATCAACAAGCCCAGCAGCAATCTGAGGCCCGCTTCATAGACCTGTTACAGAAGCAAGAGCAGAGACTACAACAAATGGAAGCAGTAATGCAGCAACGTCCGCAGACCAGTGAGGAAAGCCGTCCCACTAATACCGCGTCCTTTGGGGTGAGTCGTTTATTGACAAAAATGACTGGAGAGGATGATCCAGAGGTATTTTTGACCACATTTGAAAGGACTGCTGAAAGAGAAAAGTGGCCTGAGGAGCAGTGGGCTGGACTGGTGGCTCCTCTGTTAACTGGTGAATCGCAGAAGGCTTACTATGACCTAGAGCCTGACCAAGCAAAAGACTATGTGATGCTAAAAGCTGAAATATTGGCAAGGCTGGGTGTCACCCTGGCTGTCCGGGCTCAGCGTGTGCATAACTGGACTTTCCAGCTTGGAAAACCCCCCAGGTCTCAAATGTATGATCTCATTCACCTGAGCAGGAAGTGGCTACAGCCAGAGACTTTGTCCGCACCGGAGATTGTGGAACGTGTTGTGATGGATCGTTTCTTGAGAGCTCTTCCTACCGCCATTCAAAAGTGGGTAAGCCACGGAGACCCAGAAACGGCCGGTAAACTTGTGGATCGTGTAGAGAGATACTTGGCTACAGAGAACCTGACGGCCTCTTCCAGAGACTCTCGGACTTTCCACCCTAAGACCAGACCATCCCCAGGGGCGGATAAGAGGATTCCAAGGGGTGAGGGTGGAGAGAGTGAGAGGGTGGGAGCTCTACCCCAAGTTTGGCGAGAACAGCCTGGGAAATCAGCGGCTCAAGAGGCCGCAAGAAGGATCGTTTGCTACCGCTGCCGGCAAGCGGGACATATTGCAGCCAATTGCCCGGTTGTGGAGGAACCCATGCAGTGTGACTTTCTGACGGGCAGACGTCAGTCGCTGTGTGCGACAGTCGCATGCACTGCCATTCGGGGAACTGAGAAACATTTATGCAAAATGTGTATTAATGGTAGAAATGTTGTGGTATTGCTGGATTCAGGTAGCCTTGTGACCCTGATAAAGGCTGAGTTAGTTAAAACAGAGGTCTCTGGGAATAGCAAGGTAGCTGTTATTTGTGTGCATGGGGACACCCGAGAGTATCCAGTGACTACAGTGTGTTTCGAGACCCCCAAAGGTACCCTCTCTCATCCAGTGGGCTTAGTATCTCAGTTACCGCATGACGCCATTGTGGGAAGGGATTTTCCGAAGTTCTGGGAACTGTGGGATGATCCTGAGCCCCCCACTGGTGCCCCTATGTACCAGGAATGTGATAGCCAGAACTCCTCTGAGAGTGGTGAGGACTCTCCAGAATTTCCCTTGTCAGTATTGGCAGGGGAGACTCAAGAAACTGGAGAGGAGCCCACCTCCTCAGACGAAAACCTACCGTCTGTGGAGTTTTCTGATCTGGAGGTTCACAGGGAAAATTTTGCCACAGAACAGTTAAAAGACCCCGCCCTAATAAAGGCACGGGAAAACGTAGTGGAAATAGATGGCGAGTTAGTGAACCCAGATAATACCTGCACTTACCCATACTTCAGCGTAGAGAAGGACCTACTGTATCGGGTGGCAAAAAGGGCAGAAGAAACCGTTGAGCAGCTGGTGGTGCCCAAACCTTACAGGAAGTTGGTGTTGGAGTTGGCCCATGGGCACATTCTTGGAGGTCATCTGGGGACAGAGAAAACCCGAGAGAGGGTATTACAGAGATTCTATTGGCCTGGGGTGATGAAGGACATAGAAAATTATTGTTCCTCCTGCCCTGTGTGTCAGAGGTCGGCCCCGATGCCACATTTCCGTAGCCCGCTGGTCCCTCTACCCATCATTGAGGTCCCGTTTGAGAGAATCGCAATGGATTTGGTAGGTCCTATAATCAAGTCCGCTAGGGGGCACCAGTACATATTGGTTATAATGGACTATGCCACCCGTTATCCAGAAGCGATCCCTCTCAGAAATACCTCGGCCAAAACCATAGCCAAAGAGCTATCTCTTGTTTTTAGCCGGGTGGGTATTTGTAAAGAACTGCTTACGGACCAAGGTACACCCTTTATGTCCCGGGTTATGAAAGAGCTGTGTAAATTGTTCAAAGTGACGCAATTGCGTACATCTGTGTATCACCCCCAAACCGATGGGCTGGTTGAAAGATTCAACAAAACCCTAAAACAAATGTTGAAGAAAGTGGTGGATAGAGATGGAAAGGATTGGGACTGTCTACTTCCTTATTTGATGTTTGCTATTAGGGAGGTGCCCCAATCCTCTACGGGATTCTCCCCCTTTGAGTTACTGTATGGGAGACACCCAAGAGGGCTGTTGGATATTGCCAAGGAAACTTGGGAAAGTGAGAGTTCTCCCCACAGGAGTGTGATTGAGCATGTCGCCCTGATGCAAGATCGAATTGCACAGGTAATGCCCATCGTGAAGGAACATTTGGCCCAAGCGCAGTTGGCACAGCAGAGAGTGTACAACCGTGGAGCAAAGACCCGTACCTTTTCCCCGGGGGGATAGGATATTGGTACTTGTCCCTACGGTTGAAAGTAAATTCCTTGCCAAATGGCAAGGCCCCTACGAGATAATGGAAAAAGTGAGCGAAGTGAATTACAAGGTCAGACAACCAGGAAGGCGAAAGCCCGAACAGATATATCACGTTAATCTGTTGAAAGCCTGGAGGGATAGAGAGTCCCTAGTCGCAGAAACTTGGTCACCAGCTCAAACTGGTTGCGTGATTCCGGAGGTTGGAATAGCAGCCACCTTGTCACAACCCCAACAACAGGAGGTTAAGGAGTTTGTGCTTCGCAACAAGGAGGTGTTCTCTGAGCTGCCGGGACAAACATCTGGGGTAGAGCATGATATTATTACCCCGCCCGGTGAAAGGGTGAAGTTAAAACCCTATCGGATCCCAGAGGCCCGACGGGAGGCAATACGGGAGGAAGTACAGAAAATGCTGAACTTAGGGGTGATAGAGGAGTCCCAAAGTGATTGGTCTAGTCCCATTGTGTTGGTGCCTAAACCGGATGGGAGCTGGCGATTTTGTAACGATTTTCGTCAGTTGAACAAAGTTACAAAATTTGACACCTACCCCATGCCACGTATAGATGAGTTGATCGACCGGCTGGGAACAGCCCGATACATGACGACTCTTGACCTCACAAAAGGGTATTGGCAAATTCCCCTGGCCAAGTCGGCCAAAGAGAAAACCGCATTTGTAACCCCAGACGGGGCGTTCCAATATAAGAGAATGCCGTTCGGGTTACAGAATGCGCCGGCCACATTCCAGCGGAAAATGGACCAGATGCTGAGGCCCCATCGGAAGTATGCTGCGGCTTACCTGGATGACGTAATTGTCCATAGCACAGATTGGGCCTCACATCTGCCAAAAGTGCAAGCAGTCCTGGACTCTGTTCGGGAAGCGGGGTTTACGGCTAACCCCAAGAAGTGTACCATTGGGCAGGAGGAGGCCAAATATCTTGGGTACACCATTGGCAGGGGAGTAATAAAACCCCAACTCAACAAAGTCGAGGCCATCCAGAGTTGGCCACGTCCCAACAGCAAGAAGCAGGTACGAGCCTTTCTGGGAATCGCGGGTTATTATCGGCGCTTCATTCCCCACTTTGCTTCTAAGGCTGTGCCCCTAACCAACCTGACGAAAGGGAAAGGGTCGGTCATGATTAAATGGACCCCCGAGGCTGAGGCAGCATTCCAATTCTTGAAACAAGCCTTATGTAGCCAGCCAGTGTTGTACTCACCCGACTTCTCTAAAGACTTTGTCGTACAAAGTGATGCGTCAGATGTGGGGTTAGGAGCAGTATTGTCCCAGGTCTGGAACGGGGAAGAGCACCCAGTCATTTACCTCAGCAGGAAGTTGAAGTCCCATGAGGTAAATTACGCCACGGTTGAAAAGGAGTGTTTAGCGGTGAAGTGGGCTCTAGATTCCCTTCGGTACTATCTGCTAGGTAGGCACTTTGACATGGTTACGGATCACGCTCCGTTAAAGTGGATGGCTCAAAACAAGGAAACAAATAGAAGAGTGAATAGGTGGTTCCTGGCCCTCCAGGAATTCAACTTCACAGTAAAGCATCGCCCTGGCGTTCAAATGGGGAATGTGGATGCTTTGTCTCGAGTACATGAATGCCTGATTGCTGGTGTTCCAACCCCGAGGTTAAAACAAGAGGGGGGGGTATGTGACAGCAGGAAGGTAAAGTCACCTGGTTGCATCCAGGGGGGTAGATATATTTCGCCCAGATTCAGGCTTTACGCCGATTTGTACAACTAGGTGGAGAGTTGTATAAGGCTAGTGTGCTCATGGATGACTCATACCTCTAGGGAGAGGGCTGGGCGTCGTGCAGACAGGGAGTTGATGAGACCAGCTGAACCTTGTCAGCTCATTTAGGCCTCTATAAGAAACTCCCAGATTCATTAGATATTAGCTCATGCCTGGAACCAGACCTGTGTGGACTGTCTAGGGAGAGTGAACCCCTGTGCGGTGAGGCAAAGCCTGTGTGGCTATTTGTTTGGACTTTTACTAAACCAGGGACTTAGGGACTAGGACAGCACTAGGCTGATCCCAGTTGTTAGTTTAGGAAACCTGCATGTTTAGTCAGAGGTCAAACTGACCAGGATTTATTTTGTTTGTTTCTTTTTGGCTTTGCTGTGTTTTTGTCACTGTACATAGAGAAATAAACCGCACCTTTTGATTTTGAAAACCACAACCTCCGTCTGCTGGCCCTGTTTTTGTGTGGGGAGCCCAACCAGGGGGTCACACACACCCGCTACCGAGTTAACCCCCTCACACTACCTACAGTTTTCTGTCCCTAGAAAAAAATGTTTTTTTTTATCACAATATAGCAAAAGGACAATTCACTCACTGTCCTTCCAGGTCCCTGGAAACAAGGACTTGCAGAGTGAAAGAAACTGACACTGTCCCTACCTAGAGTTTTCTGTCCCTGGAATAAATGTTTTTTTCAGCACAATATAGCACAAGGACAATTAACTCACTGTCCTTACAGGTCCCTGGAAACAAGGACTTGCAGAGTGAAAGAAAAAAAATACTCTCCCTACCTACAGTTTTCTGTCCCTAGAAAAAAATGTTTTTTTTAATCACAATATAGCAAAAGGACAATTCACTCACTGTCCTTCCAGGTCCCTGGAAACAAGGACTTGCAGAGTGAAAGAAACTGACACTGTCCCTACCTAGAGTTTTCTGTCCCTAGAATAAATGTTTTTTTTAATCACAATATAGCACAAGGAAAATTAACTCACTGTCCTTACAGGTCCCTGGAAACAAGGACTTGCAGAGTGAAAGAAAAAAAATACTCTCCCTACCTACAGTTTTCTGTCCCTAGAAAAAAATGTTTTTTTTAATCACAATATAGCAAAAGGACAATTCACTCACTGTCCTTCCAGGTCCCTGGAAACAAGGACTTGCAGAGTGAAAGAAACTGACACTGTCCCTACCTAGAGTTTTCTGTCCCTGGAATAAATGTTTTTTTCAGCACAATATAGCACAAGGACAATTAACTCACTGTCCTTACAGGTCCCTGGAAACAAGGACTTGCAGAGTGAAAGAAAAAAAATACTCTCCCTACCTACAGTTTTCTGTCCCTAGAAAAAAATGTTTTTTTTAATCACAATATAGCAAAAGGACAATTCACTCACTGTCCTTCCAGGTCCCTGGAAACAAGGACTTGCAGAGTGAAAGAAACTGACACTGTCCCTACCTAGAGTTTTCTGTCCCTAGAATAAATGTTTTTTTTAATCACAATATAGCAAAAGGACAATTCACTCACTGTCCTTCCAGGTCCCTGGAAACAAGGACTTGCAGAGTGAAAGAAACTGACACTGTCCCTACCTAGAGTTTTCTGTCCCTAGAATAAATGTTTTTTTTAATCACAATATAGCACAAGGAAAATTAACTCACTGTCCTTACAGGTCCCTGGAAACAAGGACTTGCAGAGTGAAAGAAAAAAAACACTCTCCCTACCTACAGTTTTCTGTCCCTAGAAAAAAATGTTTTTTTTAATCACAATATAGCAAAAGGACAATTCACTCACTGTCCTTCCAGGTCCCTGGAAACAAGGACTTGCAGAGTGAAAGAAACTGACACTGTCCCTACCTAGAGTTTTCTGTCCCTGGAATAAATGTTTTTTTCAGCACAATATAGCACAAGGACAATTAACTCACTGTCCTTACAGGTCCCTGGAAACAAGGACTTGCAGAGTGAAAGAAAAAAAATACTCTCCCTACCTACAGTTTTCTGTCCCTAGAAAAAAATGTTTTTTTTAATCACAATATAGCAAAAGGACAATTCACTCACTGTCCTTCCAGGTCCCTGGAAACAAGGACTTGCAGAGTGAAAGAAACTGACACTGTCCCTACCTAGAGTTTTCTGTCCCTAGAATAAATGTTTTTTTTAATCACAATATAGCAAAAGGACAATTCACTCACTGTCCTTCCAGGTCCCTGGAAACAAGGACTTGCAGAGTGAAAGAAAAAAAACACTCTCCCTACCTACAGTTTTCTGTCCCTAGAAAAAAATGTTTTTTTTTATCACAATATAGCAAAAGGACAATTCACTCACTGTCCTTCCAGGTCCCTGGAAACAAGGACTTGCAGAGTGAAAGAAACTGACACTGTCCCTACCTAGAGTTTTCTGTCCCTGGAATAAATGTTTTTTTCAGCACAATATAGCACAAGGACAATTAACTCACTGTCCTTACAGGTCCCTGGAAACAAGGACTTGCAGAGTGAAAGAAAAAAAATACTCTCCCTACCTACAGTTTTCTGTCCCTAGAAAAAAATGTTTTTTTTAATCACAATATAGCAAAAGGACAATTCACTCACTGTCCTTCCAGGTCCCTGGAAACAAGGACTTGCAGAGTGAAAGAAACTGACACTGTCCCTACCTAGAGTTTTCTGTCCCTAGAATAAATGTTTTTTTTAATCACAATATAGCACAAGGAAAATTAACTCACTGTCCTTACAGGTCCCTGGAAACAAGGACTTGCAGAGTGAAAGAAAAAAAATACTCTCCCTACCTACAGTTTTCTGTCCCTAGAAAAAAATGTTTTTTTTAATCACAATATAGCAAAAGGACAATTCACTCACTGTCCTTCCAGGTCCCTGGAAACAAGGACTTGCAGAGTGAAAGAAACTGACACTGTCCCTACCTAGAGTTTTCTGTCCCTGGAATAAATGTTTTTTTCAGCACAATATAGCACAAGGACAATTAACTCACTGTCCTTACAGGTCCCTGGAAACAAGGACTTGCAGAGTGAAAGAAAAAAAATACTCTCCCTACCTACAGTTTTCTGTCCCTAGAAAAAAATGTTTTTTTTAATCACAATATAGCAAAAGGACAATTCACTCACTGTCCTTCCAGGTCCCTGGAAACAAGGACTTGCAGAGTGAAAGAAACTGACACTGTCCCTACCTAGAGTTTTCTGTCCCTAGAATAAATGTTTTTTTTAATCACAATATAGCAAAAGGACAATTCACTCACTGTCCTTCCAGGTCCCTGGAAACAAGGACTTGCAGAGTGAAAGAAACTGACACTGTCCCTACCTAGAGTTTTCTGTCCCTAGAATAAATGTTTTTTTTAATCACAATATAGCACAAGGAAAATTAACTCACTGTCCTTACAGGTCCCTGGAAACAAGGACTTGCAGAGTGAAAGAAAAAAAACACTCTCCCTACCTACAGTTTTCTGTCCCTAGAAAAAAATGTTTTTTTTAATCACAATATAGCAAAAGGACAATTCACTCACTGTCCTTCCAGGTCCCTGGAAACAAGGACTTGCAGAGTGAAAGAAACTGACACTGTCCCTACCTAGAGTTTTCTGTCCCTGGAATAAATGTTTTTTTCAGCACAATATAGCACAAGGACAATTAACTCACTGTCCTTACAGGTCCCTGGAAACAAGGACTTGCAGAGTGAAAGAAAAAAAATACTCTCCCTACCTACAGTTTTCTGTCCCTAGAAAAAAATGTTTTTTTTAATCACAATATAGCAAAAGGACAATTCACTCACTGTCCTTCCAGGTCCCTGGAAACAAGGACTTGCAGAGTGAAAGAAACTGACACTGTCCCTACCTAGAGTTTTCTGTCCCTAGAATAAATGTTTTTTTTAATCACAATATAGCAAAAGGACAATTCACTCACTGTCCTTCCAGGTCCCTGGAAACAAGGACTTGCAGAGTGAAAGAAACTGACACTGTCCCTACCTAGAGTTTTCTGTCCCTAGAATAAATGTTTTTTTTAATCACAATATAGCAAAAGGACAATTCACTCACTGTCCTTCCAGGTCCCTGGAAACAAGGACTTGCAGAGTGAAAGAAACTGACACTGTCCCTACCTAGAGTTTTCTGTCCCTAGAATAAATGTTTTTTTTAATCACAATATAGCAAAAGGACAATTCACTCACTGTCCTTCCAGGTCCCTGGAAACAAGGACTTGCAGAGTGAAAGAAACTGACACTGTCCCTACCTAGAGTTTTCTGTCCCTAGAATAAATGTTTTTTTTTAAGCACACTATAGCAGAAGCACAAAACACACTGACACTCTCCCTACCTATCCTTCTCTTTCCCTAAACTAAAGGAATCCAGGTTAAGCAAGAAAGAAATAACAGTCACTGTCCCTGCCTATGCTACTCTATCCCTGCTCCGGAACACACTACACTAGGCCGCCGTGCTGGCGGCCTTTTATAGTGTGGGGCGTGTACTAAACACCCTCAGCAATAATTGGCCACAGGCATCCTGCCTGTGGCCAATCATTGCTCTCCTCGCTGCCGGCGCTGTGATTGGCCAAGCATGCGGGGTCACAGTGCATGCTTGGCCAATCACAGCGCCTGGATGACACTGCGATGGCGTAGTGCATTGTGGGCCGTTCGCGTCACTCGAATTTGGCGCGAACGGCCCAAATCGTTCGATCTTCGTCGAACGATCGAACAGCCAATGTTCGAGTCGAACGTATGTTCGACTCGAACACGAAGCTCATCCCTAGGTATATCACCCCCACTGTTGTACATGTAATAAATCCAGATATTTTAAATTCTTTAGAGGTGGTATTGGAAGAAAAAGAGGAGGTCTTTAAGGTTTTTGAGGACTTATATACCTTGCATCTTCTGCAAGGAAAGAAGCCCTTTAAATTACCAAACATGGTCACTTGTGGAGGAGGATCTACCATACTCGGGGCTATAAGGTCTTTCAAGTTTTGATTCCTTCTAAACAGGACCTGAGGCTTTTCTGGAAGTGTAGGCCCCAAAACTTGGTCACATTTCAGAATTTTCCAATGCTTTCGTATCACTTTGTTGACCCACCAAAAGTGTGACGAAAAGGTGGTCAGGAAGGACCATTGGAAATCTGTGGTCAAATTCTTATCTTTCACTTTTGGAACTAGGAGCTTTTGTCTATCCAGACTGCCTACTTCCATTAGGTCCTTTTCCAACATAGATTGCCCATATCCCTTTTCAGCAAAACGTCCTTGTAGTATCGTGGCCTGTAGTTGGTAATCTTCTAACCGTGAACAGTTACGCCTTATCCGCTGGAATTGACCTTTGGGTATGGCTTTCAGCCAGTTGGGATGATGTCCACTATCGATAGGGATATACCCATTCTTATCTGTACTTTTAAAGAAGGTTTTCGTTAACAATAGGTCCTCCTCTTTAAAGATCACCAAATCTAGAAAGTTCACTGATGACACACTATATTCATACGTGAATCTTATCCCCCAGTTGTTAGAATTGAGAGTGTTCATGAATCCATGTAATGACTCTGCATCCCCTTTCCACAAAAAAAAGGCGTCGTCTATGTACCTCCGCCATATAAGTAGGCGGGGCTCTTGTAGAGAGAACAATTGATCCTGTTCCCATAGGGCCATGAATAGGCCCGCAAGGCTGGGGGCAAACTTAGCCCCCATAGCGACGCCAGTACTTTGGAGATAGAACTGTCCACCATAATAAAAATAGTTGTGTTCCATTGCAAAATTTAATAATTGCATGACAAAATCCAATGTAGAAGATCTTATTGAGAGGTCTTTGCGAAGGAAAAATTCTGCAGCCTTATAGCCCAACTCGTGAGGTATGATGGTATATAGAGAGGCTACATCAGCCGTTACTAATAGAACATCACTTTCCACTTTATATGCCGATATCTCCCGAATTATCTGCATTGAGTCCTTTAGAAAGGCTGGTGTTTTGGCTACAACTGGTTGAAGAAATACATCAATAAACTTCCCGACTCTTGATGTCAGAGAGTCTATCCCACTCACTATTGGGCGACCTGGTGGTTGTATTGGGTTTTTATGAACTTTGGGGATATAATAGATTATTGGAGTGCGTGGAGCCAGAGGTATAAGGAAATCAAATTCCTTGTCATTAATGACTCCTTTTCTGTGTCCATCAAGCACTATGTTGCCGAGTAGTTTTTTATAACTTTCAATGGGGTCCTTACGAAGGATAGTATAGGTTTCCCTGTCAGCCAGCAACAATTCCATTTCCTTCAGATAGTCCTCCTTTTTAAGAATCACTATCCCCCCCCCCCTTGTCAGCCGGCCTAATGATGAGATTCTTTCTTTCGCACAGGGATGTTATCCCTTCCTCTGCTACATTGGATTTTTCCCTCCTAAATTTGGTTTGTGATAATTCCTGTAAAACAAGTTCCCTAAACACAGTAATACTCGGAGCAGGCTTGCCTGGTGGATTGAACAAAGACGCATTTTTAAGGCCTGTCCCTCCTCTTTCTTCCTCCTCCATAGGAAAGCTGTTTCTTGAAACTGGATTGCTCAGAAAGTGACGTTTAATACTTAGCTTTCTAGCATATTTTTGTACGTCCAGAAACATCTGGAACTTGTTCAAGGATTTTTTTGGGGCATATTTGAGTCCTTGGTTTAATGTCATTTTTTCTGATTTTGTGAGCTCCTCGCCACTGAGGTTGAAAACCCCTTGGCATGTTACTTCTTTTTCAATTTCTTTGGTGTTGCTCCACTGTCCTCCTCTACATCCTCTCTTAGTCTTCCCTTTTTTCCGTGCCCCCTTCCTAAAAAATTATCTGTTTTATTCCTAAGGGGTGCTGCTATAGGGGGACCTTCATATTGCCATCCCTGTGAATTGTTTTGGGTCCTAGACCCACTGTTATACTGTTCTGTCTCCTCAGTATTTTGTAATGATCCATATTGGTTGTGTACTGGGATATCATACCTCCATGGTACCTGAGGGGAAACAAACGTACTCTCCCTCTGTCCATCTCCCATGCGACTCCTATAATTTGGATCTTCATAATATCCATTATGGTCCATATGGGAAGATCCATTTGGGGGGTATATATGTGTGCTGGTGTTATATTGATTTTGTCCTTGAGGGTGTCTATTACCCCTATTTCCCCCTTGATTGGGAACTCTTCCTTGATTTTTGGGCTGTTGGTAAATTTGCTGGTAAGGAAGTGGGTAGTAATTATTAGCACCACTTGTTGGAGGTCTTCCTTGATTGGGATTCCCCTTCTTTTTATTTTGTTGGGGAGTCCTTTGACCTCCTGTCCTTCCCTGTGTATGATCCCTATAGCCTGAGATAGGTGGGGGAGGGGGAGCCCCCTGGTGTCTAAAGTAACCAGGGACAGGGAGCATTGGCACTGTATCACCTATGGCTTCCTCCTCCATACTAACGGCTTCCGACTGCTTAGTGAAACTTTCACGATGATTTTCCTGCCATTTGAAGACATTGTGGGACTTGTAGTCCTCAACGTCTCTAAAATATTTTTTTCGTTTTTTGATACGTTGTTCCTCTTCTTCCTCAATCATAATCTCTCTAAGTTCCTTGGTATATGTCTGATATAGTCCCTCTTTATTCCTAGGGGCTAATTTCTCTTTAATTTCATTGATCTCCTGCTGTAATTTTTCTACCTTTGCTTTCTTTCTGGTAACAAGGAATTCCAGGAAGGCCAACCCTACACCATTAAAGTATAGGAACCATTCCTGCAATTCGCTATCGCCCCTATCAGGAAAAACATTCCATCTAAGACTTCTTGGAATCATTTTTTCTTTTAGGTACCGTTCCAAAAAGACAATATCCCAAGTGGCATGTAACTCAGCCATGAGCACATTCTTGAGTCTCATAAAGGTACCCCTAATCCCATCTGTTTCTGAACTGGCCTGGTCAAATATTTCATCAGGGTTGATCTTTCTGCTTTTATGAAAGTCAAAAATATCCATAGTGAGAAACTATAAATGTGGGCTACCTTTACAGAAAAAATGTTAATAATAATGAAATTATAACAAATAATGTGAAAATATTGAAAAACTATGTGATAGGAAAGCTGCGTGATATTGGTATTCAAGTACAAATATATTTAAGAAAGGGGAGGGGTGTATCCGCGCTAACTCTGATCTCCTGTGAATACTCTAAAACCATATAAGGTAAAAAGAGTAAGTGGAAAAAAAATGTGAAGGGTATCATGTATATGATTAGATACACATGGAAAACATATATATATAAATATAAATATATATATATATTTTCTATTTGGCTTTAGGTGCTGCAAATGAATAACTGGAATATGCAATTACAAATATATAAGAAATAAAAAATAAATGCGCAACCTCTTAGTGACAAATACTATACTAAAAATTTGCAGCTGACATGGTGCTGCAATATGGTGTATGTAAAACAACAAACAAACTTTTCATAAAAAGCACAACAAAGTTCATAGAAGGGATGGCCACTCGGAATATTATCCTATATTCCCCACATTGAAGATGGGTGCAGGTAAAAATTCAACACTTCCCAACTTGCTCAGGTAGAAAATGGATGTACAAACTGCTTACCAGATCAGACGGATCCCCATTACAGGGATCTTTTGAGGCTCAATGTCCTTCACGGATCACTCAGATGGTAGGAACCCAGCAGCACATCCAGCGGGAACTCCAAGGAACACGTCTGCTGAGGCAGGGAAAAACCGAACCACCTTTCTGTTGCTCAGCTTGTCAATTCCCCCTCCAGGCGTATTAGATTGTATAGTGGGATTAAAAGGAAAAAAGACGCTTCATGGTGCAATATTCTTAAAAATAAGATACCCTTTATTTGCAATCCTGGGTATTATACATGAAAGCGCCAAACTTTTCAAACGAAAAAAAGGATTCTCAGCTGCGGTGTGATCCGAACAGCTGATGCGTGGTGACGTCAGGATCTTTCAGCTCCGCCCGACGCTGCGTTTCTCCGTATGAGGCTTTGTCTGGGAGAGGAGGCTGGATACGGACGTCACACACCACAAGTTATATATCCGCAGGTAAGGTTGACACCGGAAATTCCAAAGCAACCTACATCCGGGTATCACGATTCATTCCTCTTACTGAAAAATGCAAACGTGATCCCACAGCAGTCAGATAACTAACCATTGGTGGGACATGCAGTGACATTACACATATCACCCGCACATCCCAGCAACGGAACTACTGAGAACTAAAACAAAACATCTCTCACATTTAAAAAAATGTTGTTACTACCCAGTTTTTAATGTGCACTGCTACCCTAAAAAAGACTTTTACTAGTACCTGCTGCAAAAGTTTCATAAACCCTTATCCATTTATAAAAATCAATTTATACAAAAAAACAATTTTATAAAAAAACAATTCATAAAAATGAACTTTCTTTAAAATATATTTAAAATGCGATTCAATTTCCTCTCCTTACACGACCATTTATTGGTATGCAAAAAAGAAATTAAATCAATAAAACCCATACATATGAACATAAACACAAATTTATGTATACATATATATGTGCACAACCCTCCAATACCCTGTATCTCACCCCTCCAGTGTCAGTAAAACAAACGGGCACATAAAGGATAGATGGGTATTTATATACACATATATATACATATATACATATATATATATGTAACACAACCTTTTATGGATATCATTACAATTGTTTATCATACATTTCAGAAACACATTAAACATATCAAACATGTCTTAAAATAATGACCTCTAGTGGTATATGTATAAACTGACCAAAAGAAAACTCTAGGGTAATAGATGGCCTAGTATGTTCCCAAGAGACTCTACCACACATTGGCAATTTCAGGCATATTTCCAAAAAGTGGCAGTGACCCCTATTGGTATATGTGGGAACCACCCAAAACATTCCCAAAGAATGGGAATGTTTTGGGTGGTTCCCACATATACCAATAGGGGTCACTGCCACTTTTTGGAAATATGCCTGAAATTGCCAATGTGTGGTAGAGTCTCTTGGGAACATACTAGGCCATCTATTACCCTAGAGTTTTCTTTTGGTCAGTTTATACATATACCACTAGAGGTCATTATTTTAAGACATGTTTGATATGTTTAATGTGTTTCTGAAATGTATGATAAACAATTGTAATGATATCCATAAAAGGTTGTGTTACATATATATATATGTATATATGTATATATATGTGTATATAAATACCCATCTATCCTTTATGTGCCCGTTTGTTTTACTGACACTGGAGGGGTGAGATACAGGGTATTGGAGGGTTGTGCACATATATATGTATACATAAATTTGTGTTTATGTTCATATGTATGGGTTTTATTGATTTAATTTCTTTTTTGCATACCAATAAATGGTCGTGTAAGGAGAGGAAATTGAATCGCATTTTAAATATATTTTAAAGAAAGTTCATTTTTATGAATTGTTTTTTTATAAAATTGTTTTTTTGTATAAATTGATTTTTATAAATGGATAAGGGTTTATGAAACTTTTGCAGCAGGTACTAGTAAAAGTCTTTTTTAGGGTAGCAGTGTACATTAAAAACTGGGTAGTAACAACATTTTTTTAAATGTGAGAGATGTTTTGTTTTAGTTCTCAGTAGTTCCGTTGCTGGGATGTGCGGGTGATATGTGTAATGTCACTGCATGTCCCACCAATGGTTAGTTATCTGACTGCTGTGGGATCACGTTTGCATTTTTCAGTAAGAGGAATGAATCGTGATACCCGGATGTAGGTTGCTTTGGAATTTCCGTTGTCAACCTTACCTGCGGATATATAACTTGTGGTGTGTGACGTCCGTATCCAGCCTCCTCTCCCAGACAAAGCCTCATACGGAGAAACGCAGCGTCGGGCGGAGCTGAAAGATCCTGACGTCACCACGCATCAGCTGTTCGGATCACACCGCAGCTGAGAATCCTTTTTTTCGTTTGAAAAGTTTGGCGCTTTCATGTATAATACCCAGGATTGCAAATAAAGGGTATCTTATTTTTAAGAATATTGCACCATGAAGCGTATTTTTTCCTTTTAATCCCACTATACAATCTAACACGCCTGGAGGGGGAATTGACAAGCTGAGCAACAGAAAGGTGGTTCGGTTTTTCCCTGCCTCAGCAGACGTGTTCCTTGGAGTTCCCGCTGGATGTGCTGCTGGGTTCCTACCATCTGAGTGATCCGTGAAGGACATTGAGCCTCAAAAGATCCCTGTAATGGGGATCCGTCTGATCTGGTAAGCAGTTTGTACATCCATTTTCTACCTGAGCAAGTTGGGAAGTGTTGAATTTTTACCTGCACCCATCTTCAATGTGGGGAATATAGGATAATATTCCGAGTGGCCATCCCTTCTATGAACTTTGTTGTGCTTTTTATGAAAAGTTTGTTTGTTGTTTTACATACACCATATTGCAGCACCATGTCAGCTGCAAATTTTTAGTATAGTATTTGTCACTAAGAGGTTGCGCATTTATTTTTTATTTCTTATATATTTGTAATTGCATATTCCAGTTATTCATTTGCAGCACCTAAAGCCAAATAGAAAATATATATATATATTTATATTTATATATATATGTTTTCCATGTGTATCTAATCATATACATGATACCCTTCACATTTTTTTTCCACTTACTCTTTTTACCTTATATGGTTTTAGAGTATTCACAGGAGATCAGAGTTAGCGCGGATACACCCCTCCCCTTTCTTAAATATATTTGTACTTGAATACCAATATCACGCAGCTTTCCTATCACATAGTTTTTCAATATTTTCACATTATTTGTTATAATTTCATTATTATTAACATTTTTTCTGTAAAGGTAGCCCACATTTATAGTTTCTCACTATGGATATTTTTGACTTTCATAAAAGCAGAAAGATCAACCCTGATGAAATATTTGACCAGGCCAGTTCAGAAACAGATGGGATTAGGGGTACCTTTATGAGACTCAAGAATGTGCTCATGGCTGAGTTACATGCCACTTGGGATATTGTCTTTTTGGAACGGTACCTAAAAGAAAAAATGATTCCAAGAAGTCTTAGATGGAATGTTTTTCCTGATAGGGGCGATAGCGAATTGCAGGAATGGTTCCTATACTTTAATGGTGTAGGGTTGGCCTTCCTGGAATTCCTTGTTACCAGAAAGAAAGCAAAGGTAGAAAAATTACAGCAGGAGATCAATGAAATTAAAGAGAAATTAGCCCCTAGGAATAAAGAGGGACTATATCAGACATATACCAAGGAACTTAGAGAGATTATGATTGAGGAAGAAGAGGAACAACGTATCAAAAAACGAAAAAAATATTTTAGAGACGTTGAGGACTACAAGTCCCACAATGTCTTCAAATGGCAGGAAAATCATCGTGAAAGTTTCACTAAGCAGTCGGAAGCCGTTAGTATGGAGGAGGAAGCCATAGGTGATACAGTGCCAATGCTCCCTGTCCCTGGTTACTTTAGACACCAGGGGACTCCCCCTCCCCCACCTATCTCAGGCTATAGGGATCATACACAGGGAAGGACAGGAGGTCAAAGGACTCCCCAACAAAATAAAAAGAAGGGGAATCCCAATCAAGGAAGACCTCCAACAAGTGGTGCTAATAATTACTACTAGTGATGAGCCGAACACCCCCGGGTTCGGTTCGCACCAGAACCCGCGAACGGACCGAAAGTTCGAACGAACATTAGAACCCTATTAAATACAATGGATGCGAACGTTCGAATTCTAAAGTGCTAATTATAACAACTATTATGCATGTTATTGTCATAAATAGGGTTTGGGAACCCGGGTTGTGCACCAGGGGACATGTATCAATGCAAAAAGAAGTTTTAAAAACGGTCGTTTTTCGGGAGCAGTCATTTTAATGATGCATAAAGTGAAAAAAAAAAAGTCAAATATTCCTTTAAATATCGTACCTGGGGGGTGTCTAAAGTATGCCTGTGAAGTGCCACGTGTTTCCCGTGTTTAGAACTGTCCCTGCACAAAATGACACTTCTAAAGGAAAAAAAAAGCCATTTAAAACTGCTTGCGGCTTTAATGTAATGTCTGGTCCCGGTAATATGGATGAAATTCTTTAAGAAAAATGGCATAGCTACCCCATGACCCCCCCCCCCTACCCCAGCCCATTACCAGCCCCTTTGGGTCTTGTATGGATATTAAGGGGAATCCCGCACATAAAATAAAAAAGGCCCTATATACTCTGAACAGCCGTATACAGGCGGTGCATACAAGACAGGGACTGTAGGTTTGTTCTTATGTAGAATCTGTTTGTAATTTTGAACAGGTACATTGTTGAAGTGTAGCTCCAGCCCAAAAATCTATTTTTAAACTTTTTGGGAAACATAGGTAAGGGTTATCACCCCTGTAACATTTGTTTTGCTGTCTGTGCCCCTGTTCAGAACATTTCACCTCACTTTCCGTCCCAATGACAACTGTTTTTGAAATGTGGTGTTTTTCTTGAAACAAGGATTGCTGATAAAGCATCAGTACAGATGAGACCCCTTTCTCCCATATTTATTCTTACAGGAGAGAATTTTCCTTTCTAGGGGTAGATTTCCTCTCACTTCCTGTTGTCTTCTTTCGTTTGCAAGTAGGAGTCGTTTGTAAGTTGGATGTTTGAAAGTAGGGACCTGCCGTATATACTCTGCAGAAATAGGCCCCTTAGTTGTTGGTGTTGGCACAACACTGTAAGCACTCAGTTACTCTTGGTTGGTGCTGGAACGCCCTGCTGTCAACTATTATATCAGGAATTTTAATTACATATAATTGTTGAACAGTGGTAGTAAAAATTGGGGCTTTGATGGTGGTGCTGGTGCCACAACACTGTAAGCCCTGACAGTTACTCTTGGTGGGTGCAGCAATGGGCCCTGCTGTGAATTATTAGATCAAGAATTGTAATTACATGCCCCTTTTGAACAGGGGCTGAAAAATTGGGCCTTTCGTGGTGGTGGTGGTGGTGGCGTTGCCACAAGACTGTAAGCCCTCAGAGTTACTCTTGGTGGGTGCAGCAATGGACCCTGCTGTGAATTATTAGATCAAGAATTGTAATTGCATGCCCCTGTTGAACAGGGGCTGAAAAATTGGGCCTTAGGCACTGGTGGCACAACACTACAACCCCTCACAGATACTGTACTTGGAGCACAGCAATGAGCCCTGTTGCAAAGTATTGCTTCAAAAATTGTAATGACACGCCCCTGTAAAACAGGGGCTGAAAAATTGGGCCTTAGCCACTGGTGATCCAAGACTGGTTCATCTTGATGAAAGTCAGTCGATCAACCGAGTCGGTGGACAGGCGCACCCTGTGATCCGTGACAAATCCTCCAGCAGCACTGAATGTGCGTTCCGAAAGAACGCTGGATGCAGGACAGGCCAGTAGCTCAATTGCATACTGTGCAAGCTCTGGCCAGTGATCCATCCTCAAGACCCAGTAAGCCAGAGGATTTTCGGTGGGGAAGGTGTCCAAGTCTGACCTTGCCCCTAGATATTCCTGCACCATGTTTATCAGACGCTGGCGATGGTTGCTGGAACCGATCATACTTTGGGGCTGCGGACTAAAGAATTGTCTGAACGCATCGGTCAGACGGCCACCTTCCCCACCGCTCCTTCTTTGACTGGCCGAAGCCTCAGCAACTCGTTGTCCAGGACCAGGAGTTTGTAACCTCCCAGTCTCTGGGAACGCGTTGCACAGACCTTTCTGCAAGGCCTCCCGGAGTTGTCTCATCCTCTGCTCCCTCTGCGACGGTAACATAAGGTCCGCAACCTTACCCTTGTACCGTGGATCAAGGAGAGTGGCCAGCCAGTAATGGTCCCTCTCCTTGATCCGAAGAATACGAGGATCCTTCCGCAGACTTTGCAGGATCAGGGAGGCCATGCAGCGTAGGTTTGCTGAGGCATTCGCTCCGGAGTCCTCTGGGTCACTAAGGACGACATGATCCGCAGCCACCTCCTCCCAGCCACGTACAAGTCCACTGGTTTCTTGGGACTGTAAATCATCCCTAAAAGACTGCTGCTGATGATGCTGAGTGCCAGCCTCCACCTCCATGCTGACACAATCCTCCTCCTCCTCCTCCTCCTCCTCCTCTTCCTGTGCGATGGGTGGGACAGAAGGAACACTGTCTGGGTAAAGGGGGCCTTGAGAGGCAAGGAAGTCCTCCTCTTCCTGCCTCTGTTCTGCCTCAAGTGCCCTGTCCATTATTCCACGCAGCGTGTGCTCCAACAGGTGGACAAGAGGTACAGTGTCACTGATGCATGCACTGTCACTGCTCACCATCCTCGTGGCCTCCTCAAATGGTGCCAGGACAGTGCATGCATCCCTGATCATGCCCCACTGGCGTGGAGAAAAAAAACCAAGCTCCCCTGACCCTGTCCTGGTGCCGTAGTCGCACAGGTACTCATTGATGGCCCTCTGCTGCGTGTGCAGCCGCTGCAGCATGGCCAACGTTGAGTTCCACCTGGTGGGCATGTCACATATAAGGCGGTTCTTGGGCAGGTTCAACTCCTTTTGCAGCTCAGCCAGGCGAGCACTGGCATTATAAGATCTGCGGAAATGCACACAGACTTTCCTGGCCTGCCTCAGGACATCCTGTAAGCCCGGGTACCTGCCCAAGAACCGCTGCACCACCAGGTTAAGGACGTGAGCCACACAGGGCACATGGGTCAGTTGTCCCTGTCGGAGGGCGGAGAGGAGGTTTGTGCCATTGTCGCAAACCACCATTCCTGGCTTAAGCTGGCGTGGCGTCAACCACCTCTCGGCCTGGCCCTGCAGAGCAGACAGGACCTCTGCCCCAGTGTGGCTTCTGTCCCCCAAACACACCAGCGCAAGCACGGCATGGCATCTTTTTGCCTGCGTACTTGCGTAGCCCCGTGAACGGCTACGGAGCACCGCTGGTTCATAGGACAAACCACAGGAAGAGGCCATGGAGGAAGAAGAAGAGGAGGGGGTGGAGGAGAGAGGTGTGTCACAACCAGTAGTAGCATTTTGGAGGCGTGGCGGTGGGACAACCTCCAACACTACTGCACCTTGTCCTGCATCCTTCCCAGCTGCCAAAAGAGTGACCCAATGGGCCGTGAAAGAAAGGTAACGTCCCTGTCCATGCCTGCTGGACCATGAGTCAGCGGTAATATGCACCTTACCACTGACCGCCCTGTCCAGCGAGGCCAAGACATTGCCTTCCACATGCCGGTAGAGAGCCGGAATAGCCTTCCGTGAGAAAAAGTGGCGTTTGGGAACCTGCCACTGAGGAACCGCACATTGCACAAACTCACGGAAGGGGGCCGAGTCTACCAACTGAAAAGGCAGCAGTTGAAGCGCTAGCAATTTAGCCAAGCTAGCATTCAACCGCTGGGCATGTGGATGGCTGGGAGTGAACTTCTTTCGACGGTCCAGCAGCTGGGGCAGGGAAATTTGCCTGCTAGAATCGAACGTCGGTGTACTGCTAGCAGAGTGGCCGCAAGTACTTGGCTGTGACACACCTAATTCTACACCTTCATTCCTCTCAGTGCATGTTTCAGAGAGGACTGAAGTTATAGTGGGGTTGGAGATCCCAGCTGATGCGGTGCAAGGAGAGGTCCGCTTTGTTCTTTGGTGTGGGTCTTTGAGGTAGGCTTGCCAACGAGCTGCATGGCAGGTCAACATATGTCTGGTCAGGCATGTGGTACCCAAGCGGCTGATGTTTTGGCCACGCGATATACGCTTGAGACATATGTTGCAAACAGCAGCTGTGCGATCTGATGCACTAGCCTCAAAAAAGGCCCACACCATAGAACTTTTTGAATGACGGGCAGAGGCAGCGCCCTGCACAGGCGGAGCTCTGCGGTGTGATTCCGTCGGTGTACTGCCCTTACGCTGGCCACCAAAGGGCATCCTGCCTCGTTGGAGATGTGCCTCCTCCTCATCCTCCTCCTCCTCCTCTCTCCTATTAGGCACCCACGTGGAGTCAGTGACCTCATCATCACCTCCCTCCTCATCACTGGAGGCAATCTGGCAGTATGCTGCAGCTGCTGGAACATGACTGCCAGATTGGTGTCCTTCTTGAGCATCCCCTCTGTCTGCTCTCACGCTACTGCCTTCCTCTAGCTGGGTTTCATCATCAGACCCTTCGAAACGCTGGGCATCCTCCTGGAGCATGTACCCAACACTGTGCTGAAACAGTTCGGGGGACTCCTCAGGAGGAGGACATGGTGGGTCTAGGGAAGGAGTGACTGATGATGAGTCTGACATTGATACCAGGGAAGAGGACGCTTTGGCAGCTGCTTTTCCAGTACCCTGAGCCTGGGTGAGAGAGGATGAGGAGGAGGAGGAGGGCTTGGTCATCCACTCTACCAAGTCTTCGGCATGATGTGGCTCAACATGTCCAGCTGCCGAAAAGAAGGACAAGCGTGTCCCATGGCCATGTGCTGATGACAATGCACCGCGTCCACGACCAGCACTGTTGCCCCCAGACACAGAGCCTGCTTGCCCTCTTTTATTGCCTCCTGACTGTCTGCCTCTCCTTGTTTGCCTTCCAGACATTCTAATAGATGGCCTGCAGGGAGATGGGAAAAAAGCAATAAGGGCTACCTTCAGGTGTCCTTCTCTGTCCCTTGAAACAAGGACTTTGACAGTGAAAGAAACTGACACACTCTCCCTACCTACAGTTTTCTGTCCCTAGAAAAAATGTTTTTTTTAAGCACAATATAGCACAAGGAGAATTCACTCACTGTCCTTCCAGGTCCCTGGAAACAAGGACTTTGACAGTGAAAGAAACTGACACACTCTCCCTACCTACAGTTTTCTGTCCCTAGAAAAAATGTTTTTTTTAAGCACAATTTAGCACAAGGAGAATTACCTCACTGTCCTTCCAGGTCCCTGGAAACTAGGACTTTGACAGTGAAAGAAACTGACACACTCTCCCTACCTACAGTTTTCTGTCCCTAGAAAAAATGTTTTTTTTAAGCACAATTTAGCACAAGGAGAATTACCTCACTGTCCTTCCAGGTCCCTGGAAACAAGGACTTTGACAGTGAAAGAAACTGACACACTCTCCCTACCTACAGTTTTCTGTCCCTAGAAAAAATGTTTTTTTTAAGCACAATATAGCACAAGGAGAATTCACTCACTGTCCTTCCAGGTCCCTGGAAACAAGGACTTTGACAGTGAAAGAAACTGACACACTCTCCCTACCTACAGTTTTCTGTCCCTAGAAAAAATGTTTTTTTTAAGCACAATTTAGCACAAGGAGAATTACCTCACTGTCCTTCCAGGTCCCTGGAAACTAGGACTTTGACAGTGAAAGAAACTGACACACTCTCCCTACCTACAGTTTTCTGTCCCTAGAAAAAATGTTTTTTTTAAGCACAATTTAGCACAAGGAGAATTACCTCACTGTCCTTCCAGGTCCCTGGAAACAAGGACTTTGACAGTGAAAGAAACTGACACACTCTCCCTACCTACAGTTTTCTGTCCCTAGAAAAAATGTTTTTTTTAAGCACAATATAGCACAAGGAGAATTACCTCACTGTCCTTCCAGGTCCCTGGAAACAAGGACTTTGACAGTGAAAGAAACTGACACACTCTCCCTACCTACAGTTTTCTGTCCCTAGAAAAAATGTTTTTTTTAAGCACAATTTAGCACAAGGAGAATTACCTCACTGTCCTTCCAGGTCCCTGGAAACAAGGACTTTGACAGTGAAAGAAACTGACACACTCTCCCTACCTACAGTTTTCTGTCCCTAGAAAAAATGTTTTTTTTAAGCACAATTTAGCACAAGGAGAATTACCTCACTGTCCTTCCAGGTCCCTGGAAACTAGGACTTTGACAGTGAAAGAAACTGACACACTCTCCCTACCTACAGTTTTCTGTCCCTAGAAAAAATGTTTTTTTTAAGCACAATTTAGCACAAGGAGAATTCACTCACTGTCCTTCCAGGTCCCTGGAAACAAGGACTTTGACAGTGAAAGAAACTGACACACTCTCCCTACCTACAGTTTTCTGTCCCTAGAAAAAATGTTTTTTTTAAGCACAATTTAGCACAAGGAGAATTACCTCACTGTCCTTCCAGGTCCCTGGAAACAAGGACTTTGACAGTGAAAGAAACTGACACACTCTCCCTACCTACAGTTTTCTGTCCCTAGAAAAAATGTTTTTTTTAAGCACAATATAGCACAAGGAGAATTCACTCACTGTCCTTCCAGGTCCCTGGAAACAAGGACTTTGACAGTGAAAGAAACTGACACACTCTCCCTACCTACAGTTTTCTGTCCCTAGAAAAAATGTTTTTTTTAAGCACAATTTAGCACAAGGAGAATTACCTCACTGTCCTTCCAGGTCCCTGGAAACAAGGACTTTGACAGTGAAAGAAACTGACACACTCTCCCTACCTACAGTTTTCTGTCCCTAGAAAAAATGTTTTTTTTAAGCACAATTTAGCACAAGGAGAATTACCTCACTGTCCTTCCAGGTCCCTGGAAACAAGGACTTTGGCAGTGAAAGAAACTGACACACTCTCCCTACCTACAGTTTTCTGTCCCTAGAAAAAATGTTTTTTTTAAGCACAATTTAGCACAAGGAGAATTACCTCACTGTCCTTCCAGGTCCCTGGAAACAAGGACTTTGACAGTGAAAGAAACTGACACACTCTCCCTACCTACAGTTTTCTGTCCCTAGAAAAAATGTTTTTTTTAAGCACAATATAGCACAAGGAGAATTCACTCACTGTCCTTCCAGGTCCCTGGAAACAAGGACTTTGACAGTGAAAGAAACTGACACACTCTCCCTACCTACAGTTTTCTGTCCCTAGAAAAAATGTTTTTTTTAAGCACAATTTAGCACAAGGAGAATTACCTCACTGTCCTTCCAGGTCCCTGGAAACAAGGACTTTGACAGTGAAAGAAACTGACACACTCTCCCTACCTACAGTTTTCTGTCCCTAGAAAAAATGTTTTTTTTAAGCACAATATAGCACAAGGAGAATTCACTCACTGTCCTTCCAGGTCCCTGGAAACAAGGACTTTGACAGTGAAAGAAACTGGCACACTCTCCCTACCTACAGTTTTCTGTCCCTAGAAAAAATGTTTTTTTTAAGCACAATATAGCACAAGCACAAAACACACTGACACTCTCCCTACCTATCCTTCTCTTTCCCTAAACTAAAGGAATCCAGGTTAAGCAAGAAAGAAATAAAAGTCACTGTCCCTGCCTATGCTGCTCTATCCCTGCTCCGGAACACACTACACTAGGCCGCCGTGCTGGCGGCCTTTTATAGTGTGGGGCGTGTACTAAACCCCCTCAGCAATAATTGGCCACAGGCATCCTGCCTGTGGCCAATCATTGCTCTCCTCGCTGCCGGCGCTGTGATTGGCCAAGCATGCGGGGTCACAGTGCATGCTTGGCCAATCACAGCGCCTGGATGACACTGCGATGGCGTAGTGCATTGTGGGCCGTTCGCGTCACTCGAATTTGGCGCGAACGGCCCAAATCGTTCGATCTTCGTCGAACGATCGAACAGCCGATGTTCGAGTCGAACGTATGTTCGACTCGAACACGAAGCTCATCCCTAATTACTACCCACTTCCTTACCAGCAAATTTACCAACAGCCCAAAAATCAAGGAAGAGTTCCCAATCAAGGGGGAAATAGGGGTAATAGACACCCTCAAGGACAAAATCAATATAACACCAGCACACATATATACCCCCCAAATGGATCTTCCCATATGGACCATAATGGATATTATGAAGATCCAAATTATAGGAGTCGCATGGGAGATGGACAGAGGGAGAGTACGTTCGTTTCCCCTCAGGTACCATGGAGGTATGATATCCCAGTACACAACCAATATGGATCATTACAAAATACTGAGGAGACAGAACAGTATAACAGTGGGTCTAGGACCCAAAACAATTCACAGGGATGGCAATATGAAGGTCCCCCTATAGCAGCACCCCTTAGGAATAAAACAGATAATTTTTTAGGAAGGGGGCACGGAAAAAAGGGAAGACTAAGAGAGGATGTAGAGGAGGACAGTGGAGCAACACCAAAGAAATTGAAAAAGAAGTAACATGCCAAGGGGTTTTCAACCTCAGTGGCGAGGAGCTCACAAAATCAGAAAAAATGACATTAAACCAAGGACTCAAATATGCCCCAAAAAAATCCTTGAACAAGTTCCAGATGTTTCTGGACGTACAAAAATATGCTAGAAAGCTAAGTATTAAACGTCACTTTCTGAGCAATCCAGTTTCAAGAAACAGCTTTCCTATGGAGGAGGAAGAAAGAGGAGGGACAGGCCTTAAAAATGCGTCTTTGTTCAATCCACCAGGCAAGCCTGCTCCGAGTATTACTGTGTTTAGGGAACTTGTTTTACAGGAATTATCACAAACCAAATTTAGGAGGGAAAAATCCAATGTAGCAGAGGAAGGGATAACATCCCTGTGCGAAAGAAAGAATCTCATCATTAGGCCGGCTGACAAGGGGGGGGGGGATAGTGATTCTTAAAAAGGAGGACTATCTGAAGGAAATGGAATTGTTGCTGGCTGACAGGGAAACCTATACTATCCTTCGTAAGGACCCCATTGAAAGTTATAAAAAACTACTCGGCAACATAGTGCTTGATGGACACAGAAAAGGAGTCATTAATGACAAGGAATTTGATTTCCTTATACCTCTGGCTCCACGCACTCCAATAATCTATTATATCCCCAAAGTTCATAAAAACCCAATACAACCACCAGGTCGCCCAATAGTGAGTGGGATAGACTCTCTGACATCAAGAGTCGGGAAGTTTATTGATGTATTTCTTCAACCAGTTGTAGCCAAAACACCAGCCTTTCTAAAGGACTCAATGCAGATAATTCGGGAGATATCGGCATATAAAGTGGAAAGTGATGTTCTATTAGTAACGGCTGATGTAGCCTCTCTATATACCATCATACCTCACGAGTTGGGCTATAAGGCTGCAGAATTTTTCCTTCGCAAAGACCTCTCAATAAGATCTTCTACATTGGATTTTGTCATGCAATTATTAAATTTT
This sequence comes from Rana muscosa, assembly GCA_029206835.1. Lineage (NCBI taxonomy): Eukaryota > Metazoa > Chordata > Amphibia > Anura > Ranidae > Rana > Rana muscosa. The sequence goes on from CM055119.1 coordinate 139,157,432, forward strand.
GCAATGGAACACAACTATTTTTATTATGGTGGACAGTTCTATCTCCAAAGTACTGGCGTCGCTATGGGGGCTAAGTTTGCCCCCAGCCTTGCGGGCCTATTCATGGCCCTATGGGAACAGGATCAATTGTTCTCTCTACAAGAGCCCCGCCTACTTATATGGCGGAGGTACATAGACGACGCCTTTTTTTTGTGGAAAGGGGATGCAGAGTCATTACATGGATTCATGAACACTCTCAATTCTAACAACTGGGGGATAAGATTCACGTATGCATATAGTGTGTCATCAGTGAACTTTCTAGATTTGGTGATCTTTAAAGAGGAGGACCTATTGTTAACGAAAACCTTCTTTAAAAGTACAGATAAGAATGGGTATATCCCTATCGATAGTGGACATCATCCCAACTGGCTGAAAGCCATACCCAAAGGTCAATTCCAGCGGATAAGGCGTAACTGTTCACGGTTAGAAGATTACCAACTACAGGCCACGATACTACAAGGACGTTTTGCTGAAAAGGGATATGGGCAATCTATGTTGGAAAAGGACCTAATGGAAGTAGGCAGTCTGGATAGACAAAAGCTCCTAGTTCCAAAAGTGAAAGATAAGAATTTGACCACAGATTTCCAATGGTCCTTCCTGACCACCTTTTCGTCACACTTTTGGTGGGTCAACAAAGTGATACGAAAGCATTGGAAAATTCTGAAATGTGACCAAGTTTTGGGGCCTACACTTCCAGAAAAGCCTCAGGTCCTGTTTAGAAGGAATCAAAACTTGAAAGACCTTATAGCCCCGAGTATGGTAGATCCTCCTCCACAAGTGACCATGTTTGGTAATTTAAAGGGCTTCTTTCCTTGCAGAAGATGCAAGGTATGTAAGTCCTCAAAAACCTTAAAGACCTCCTCTTTTTCTTCCAATACCACCTCTAAAGAATTTAAAATATCTGGATTTATTACATGTACAACAGTGGGGGTGATATACCTGCTGCGTTGTCCATGTGGGTTTCAGTATGTGGGAAGGACCACCCCTGCCCTAAAGATCAGGATAGGAGAACACCTCTCCAATATTCGGAGGGGGTTCAAAGATCATAGTGTCTCCTGGCACTTTCATTTGTGCCATAATAGAGATCCATCCCTCTTAGAAGTGATAGGCATTGAAGCTTATACCCCACATTGGAGAGGTAGCGATCTGAAGCGGCAAATATCCCGCAGAGAAACGCGGTGGATTTTTGACCTCCAATGTTATCGGCCATATGGCCTTAACATTGAGTGGGATATAAACTGTTATATTAATAATGGTTAGGAAGGACATTTTTTATACACTTCAGTTGTTTTTATTTACAGTTATATCCTTTTTAGTTATAGGATCACATTAGGCCACCCATTTGTTTAAAATTTCTTTGGGAATGTTTTGGGTGGTTCCCACATATACCAATAGGGGTCACTGCCACTTTTTGGAAATATGCCTGAAATTGCCAATGTGTGGTAGAGTCTCTTGGGAACATACTAGGCCATCTATTACCCTAGAGTTTTCTTTTGGTCAGTTTATACATATACCACTAGAGGTCATTATTTTAAGACATGTTTGATATGTTTAATGTGTTTCTGAAATGTATGATAAACAATTGTAATGATATCCATAAAAGGTTGTGTTACATATATATATATGTATATATGTATATATATGTGTATATAAATACCCATCTATCCTTTATGTGCCCGTTTGTTTTACTGACACTGGAGGGGTGAGATACAGGGTATTGGAGGGTTGTGCACATATATATGTATACATAAATTTGTGTTTATGTTCATATGTATGGGTTTTATTGATTTAATTTCTTTTTTGCATACCAATAAATGGTCGTGTAAGGAGAGGAAATTGAATCGCATTTTAAATATATTTTAAAGAAAGTTCATTTTTATGAATTGTTTTTTTATAAAATGGTTTTTTTGTATAAATTGATTTTTATAAATGGATAAGGGTTTATGAAACTTTTGCAGCAGGTACTAGTAAAAGTCTTTTTTAGGGTAGCAGTGTACATTAAAAACTGGGTAGTAACAACATTTTTTTAAATGTGAGAGGTGTTTTGTTTTAGTTCTCAGTAGTTCCGTTGCTGGGATGTGCGGGTGATATGTGTAATGTCACTGCATGTCCCACCAATGGTTAGTTATCTGACTGCTGTGGGATCACGTTTGCATTTTTCAGTAAGAGGAATGAATCGTGATACCCGGATGTAGGTTGCTTTGGAATTTCCGGTGTCAACCTTACCTGCGGATATATAACTTGTGGTGTGTGACGTCCGTATCCAGCCTCCTCTCCCAGACAAAGACTCATACGGAGAAACGCAGCGTCGGGCGGAGCTGAAAGATCCTGACGTCACCACGCATCAGCTGTTCGGATCACACCGCAGCTGAGAATCCTTTTTTTCGTTTGAAAAGTTTGGCGCTTTCATGTATAATACCCAGGATTGCAAATAAAGGGTATCTTATTTTTAAGAATATTGCACCATGAAGCGTCTTTTTTCCTTTTAATCCCACTATACAATCTAACACGCCTGGAGGGGGAATTGACAAGCTGAGCAACAGAAAGGTGGTTCGGTTTTTCCCTGCCTCAGCAGACGTGTTCCTTGGAGTTCCCGCTGGATGTGCTGCTGGGTTCCTACCATCTGAGTGATCCGTGAAGGACATTGAGCCTCAAAAGATCCCTGTAATGGGGATCCGTCTGATCTGGTAAGCAGTTTGTACATCCATTTTCTACCTGAGCAAGTTGGGAAGTGTTGAATTTTTACCTGCACCCATCTTCAATGTGGGGAATATAGGATAATATTCCGAGTGGCCATCCCTTCTATGAACTTTGTTGTGCTTTTTATGAAAAGTTTGTTTGTTGTTTTACATACACCATATTGCAGCACCATGTCAGCTGCAAATTTTTAGTATAGTATTTGTCACTAAGAGGTTGCGCATTTATTTTTTATTTCTTATATATTTGTAATTGCATATTCCAGTTATTCATTTGCAGCACCTAAAGCCAAATAGAAAATATATATATATATTTATATTTATATATATATGTTTTCCATGTGTATCTAATCATATACATGATACCCTTCACATTTTTTTTCCACTTACTCTTTTTACCTTATATGGTTTTAGAGTATTCACAGGAGATCAGAGTTAGCGCGGATACACCCCTCCCCTTTCTTAAATATATTTGTACTTGAATACCAATATCACGCAGCTTTCCTATCACATAGTTTTTCAATATTTTCACATTATTTGTTATAATTTCATTATTATTAACATTTTTTCTGTAAAGGTAGCCCACATTTATAGTTTCTCACTATGGATATTTTTGACTTTCATAAAAGCAGAAAGATCAACCCTGATGAAATATTTGACCAGGCCAGTTCAGAAACAGATGGGATTAGGGGTACCTTTATGAGACTCAAGAATGTGCTCATGGCTGAGTTACATGCCACTTGGGATATTGTCTTTTTGGAACGGTACCTAAAAGAAAAAATGATTCCAAGAAGTCTTAGATGGAATGTTTTTCCTGATAGGGGCGATAGCGAATTGCAGGAATGGTTCCTATACTTTAATGGTGTAGGGTTGGCCTTCCTGGAATTCCTTGTTACCAGAAAGAAAGCAAAGGTAGAAAAATTACAGCAGGAGATCAATGAAATTAAAGAGAAATTAGCCCCTAGGAATAAAGAGGGACTATATCAGACATATACCAAGGAACTTAGAGAGATTATGATTGAGGAAGAAGAGGAACAACGTATCAAAAAACGAAAAAAATATTTTAGAGACGTTGAGGACTACAAGTCCCACAATGTCTTCAAATGGCAGGAAAATCATCGTGAAAGTTTCACTAAGCAGTCGGAAGCCGTTAGTATGGAGGAGGAAGCCATAGGTGATACAGTGCCAATGCTCCCTGTCCCTGGTTACTTTAGACACCAGGGGACTCCCCCTCCCCCACCTATCTCAGGCTATAGGGATCATACACAGGGAAGGACAGGAGGTCAAAGGACTCCCCAACAAAATAAAAAGAAGGGGAATCCCAATCAAGGAAGACCTCCAACAAGTGGTGCTAATAATTACTACCCACTTCCTTACCAGCAAATTTACCAACAGCCCAAAAATCAAGGAAGAGTTCCCAATCAAGGGGGAAATAGGGGTAATAGACACCCTCAAGGACAAAATCAATATAACACCAGCACACATATATACCCCCCAAATGGATCTTCCCATATGGACCATAATGGATATTATGAAGATCCAAATTATAGGAGTCGCATGGGAGATGGACAGAGGGAGAGTACGTTCGTTTCCCCTCAGGTACCATGGAGGTATGATATCCCAGTACACAACCAATATGGATCATTACAAAATACTGAGGAGACAGAACAGTATAACAGTGGGTCTAGGACCCAAAACAATTCACAGGGATGGCAATATGAAGGTCCCCCTATAGCAGCACCCCTTAGGAATAAAACAGATAATTTTTTAGGAAGGGGGCACGGAAAAAAGGGAAGACTAAGAGAGGATGTAGAGGAAGACAGTGGAGCAACACCAAAGAAATTGAAAAAGAAGTAACATGCCAAGGGGTTTTCAACCTCAGTGGCGAGGAGCTCACAAAATCAGAAAAAATGACATTAAACCAAGGACTCAAATATGCCCCAAAAAAATCCTTGAACAAGTTCCAGATGTTTCTGGACGTACAAAAATATGCTAGAAAGCTAAGTATTAAACGTCACTTTCTGAGCAATCCAGTTTCAAGAAACAGCTTTCCTATGGAGGAGGAAGAAAGAGGAGGGACAGGCCTTAAAAATGCGTCTTTGTTCAATCCACCAGGCAAGCCTGCTCCGAGTATTACTGTGTTTAGGGAACTTGTTTTACAGGAATTATCACAAACCAAATTTAGGAGGGAAAAATCCAATGTAGCAGAGGAAGGGATAACATCCCTGTGCGAAAGAAAGAATCTCATCATTAGGCCGGCTGACAAGGGGGGGGGGATAGTGATTCTTAAAAAGGAGGACTATCTGAAGGAAATGGAATTGTTGCTGGCTGACAGGGAAACCTATACTATCCTTCGTAAGGACCCCATTGAAAGTTATAAAAAACTACTCGGCAACATAGTGCTTGATGGACACAGAAAAGGAGTCATTAATGACAAGGAATTTGATTTCCTTATACCTCTGGCTCCACGCACTCCAATAATCTATTATATCCCCAAAGTTCATAAAAACCCAATACAACCACCAGGTCGCCCAATAGTGAGTGGGATAGACTCTCTGACATCAAGAGTCGGGAAGTTTATTGATGTATTTCTTCAACCAGTTGTAGCCAAAACACCAGCCTTTCTAAAGGACTCAATGCAGATAATTCGGGAGATATCGGCATATAAAGTGGAAAGTGATGTTCTATTAGTAACGGCTGATGTAGCCTCTCTATATACCATCATACCTCACGAGTTGGGCTATAAGGCTGCAGAATTTTTCCTTCGCAAAGACCTCTCAATAAGATCTTCTACATTGGATTTTGTCATGCAATTATTAAATTTTGCAATGGAACACAACTATTTTTATTATGGTGGACAGTTCTATCTCCAAAGTACTGGCGTCGCTATGGGGGCTAAGTTTGCCCCCAGCCTTGCGGGCCTATTCATGGCCCTATGGGAACAGGATCAATTGTTCTCTCTACAAGAGCCCCGCCTACTTATATGGCGGAGGTACATAGACGACGCCTTTTTTTTGTGGAAAGGGGATGCAGAGTCATTACATGGATTCATGAACACTCTCAATTCTAACAACTGGGGGATAAGATTCACGTATGAATATAGTGTGTCATCAGTGAACTTTCTAGATTTGGTGATCTTTAAAGAGGAGGACCTATTGTTAACGAAAACCTTCTTTAAAAGTACAGATAAGAATGGGTATATCCCTATCGATAGTGGACATCATCCCAACTGGCTGAAAGCCATACCCAAAGGTCAATTCCAGCGGATAAGGCGTAACTGTTCACGGTTAGAAGATTACCAACTACAGGCCACGATACTACAAGGACGTTTTGCTGAAAAGGGATATGGGCAATCTATGTTGGAAAAGGACCTAATGGAAGTAGGCAGTCTGGATAGACAAAAGCTCCTAGTTCCAAAAGTGAAAGATAAGAATTTGACCACAGATTTCCAATGGTCCTTCCTGACCACCTTTTCGTCACACTTTTGGTGGGTCAACAAAGTGATACGAAAGCATTGGAAAATTCTGAAATGTGACCAAGTTTTGGGGCCTACACTTCCAGAAAAGCCTCAGGTCCTGTTTAGAAGGAATCAAAACTTGAAAGACCTTATAGCCCCGAGTATGGTAGATCCTCCTCCACAAGTGACCATGTTTGGTAATTTAAAGGGCTTCTTTCCTTGCAGAAGATGCAAGGTATGTAAGTCCTCAAAAACCTTAAAGACCTCCTCTTTTTCTTCCAATACCACCTCTAAAGAATTTAAAATATCTGGATTTATTACATGTACAACAGTGGGGGTGATATACCTGCTGCGTTGTCCATGTGGGTTTCAGTATGTGGGAAGGACCACCCGTGCCCTAAAGATCAGGATAGGAGAACACCTCTCCAATATTCGGAGGGGGTTCAAAGATCATAGTGTCTCCTGGCACTTTCATTTGTGCCATAATAGAGATCCATCCCTCTTAGAAGTGATAGGCATTGAAGCTTATACCCCACATTGGAGAGGTAGCGATCTGAAGCGGCAAATATCCCGCAGAGAAACGTGGTGGATTTTTGACCTCCAATGTTATCGGCCATATGGCCTTAACATTGAGTGGGATATAAACTGTTATATTAATAATGGTTAGGAAGGACATTTTTTATACACTTCAGTTGTTTTTATTTACAGTTATATCCTTTTTAGTTATAGGATCACATTAGGCCACCCATTTGTTTAAAATTTCTTTGGGAATGTTTTGGGTGGTTCCCACATATACCAATAGGGGTCACTGCCACTTTTTGGAAATATGCCTGAAATTGCCAATGTGTGGTAGAGTCTCTTGGGAACATACTAGGCCATCTATTACCCTAGAGTTTTCTTTTGGTCAGTTTATACATATACCACTAGAGGTCATTATTTTAAGACATGTTTGATATGTTTAATGTGTTTCTGAAATGTATGATAAACAATTGTAATGATATCCATAAAAGGTTGTGTTACATATATATATATGTATATATGTATATATATGTGTATATAAATACCCATCTATCCTTTATGTGCCCGTTTGTTTTACTGACACTGGAGGGGTGAGATACAGGGTATTGGAGGGTTGTGCACATATATATGTATACATAAATTTGTGTTTATGTTCATATGTATGGGTTTTATTGATTTAATTTCTTTTTTGCATACCAATAAATGGTCGTGTAAGGAGAGGAAATTGAATCGCATTTTAAATATATTTTAAAGAAAGTTCATTTTTATGAATTGTTTTTTTATAAAATTGTTTTTTTGTATAAATTGATTTTTATAAATGGATAAGGGTTTATGAAACTTTTGCAGCAGGTACTAGTAAAAGTCTTTTTTAGGGTAGCAGTGTACATTAAAAACTGGGTAGTAACAACATTTTTTTAAATGTGAGAGATGTTTTGTTTTAGTTCTCAGTAGTTCCGTTGCTGGGATGTGCGGGTGATATGTGTAATGTCACTGCATGTCCCACCAATGGTTAGTTATCTGACTGCTGTGGGATCACGTTTGCATTTTTCAGTAAGAGGAATGAATCGTGATACCCGGATGTAGGTTGCTTTGGAATTTCCGGTGTCAACCTTACCTGCGGATATATAACTTGTGGTGTGTGACGTCCGTATCCAGCCTCCTCTCCCAGACAAAGCCTCATACGGAGAAACGCAGCGTCGGGCGGAGCTGAAAGATCCTGACGTCACCACGCATCAGCTGTTCGGATCACACCGCAGCTGAGAATCCTTTTTTTCGTTTGAAAAGTTTGGCGCTTTCATGTATAATACCCAGGATTGCAAATAAAGGGTATCTTATTTTTAAGAATATTGCACCATGAAGCGTCTTTTTTCCTTTTAATCCCACTATACAATCTAACACGCCTGGAGGGGGAATTGACAAGCTGAGCAACAGAAAGGTGGTTCGGTTTTTCCCTGCCTCAGCAGACGTGTTCCTTGGAGTTCCCGCTGGATGTGCTGCTGGGTTCCTACCATCTGAGTGATCCGTGAAGGACATTGAGCCTCAAAAGATCCCTGTAATGGGGATCCGTCTGATCTGGTAAGCAGTTTGTACATCCATTTTCTACCTGAGCAAGTTGGGAAGTGTTGAATTTTTACCTGCACCCATCTTCAATGTGGGGAATATAGGATAATATTCCGAGTGGCCATCCCTTCTATGAACTTTGTTGTGCTTTTTATGAAAAGTTTGTTTGTTGTTTTACATACACCATATTGCAGCACCATGTCAGCTGCAAATTTTTAGTATAGTATTTGTCACTAAGAGGTTGCGCATTTATTTTTTATTTCTTATATATTTGTAATTGCATATTCCAGTTATTCATTTGCAGCACCTAAAGCCAAATAGAAAATATATATATATATTTATATTTATATATATATGTTTTCCATGTGTATCTAATCATATACATGATACCCTTCACATTTTTTTTCCACTTACTCTTTTTACCTTATATGGTTTTAGAGTATTCACAGGAGATCAGAGTTAGCGCGGATACACCCCTCCCCTTTCTTAAATAAGTTACCACAACAACATTATAAATTAGTATTATTTCCCCTCAAGGAGGTTGGTGTCCCTTGTTCATTTTAAAATGTATTTTTTAAATGTCCCTGCCTACTCACTAGCAAACTCTCCTTTTTTAATAAAAACACATGGTCAAGTATTTACTGTAAATCAAAAAAACATTCATTCTGGCACATAACAAATTAAAGGGGAAGGCAGAACTGGAGACCCTGCTTGAATTTGTGCATCCTTTGGACCCCACAGCAAACATCAAAGAATAGAACAGCAAAATAGTGATTAGAAAAAGCACAATATAGATTAGGAGCACAATCTGGTCCTGGACTCCCAGAGGTCAGGAACAGCAGCAGGTGAGTGAGATATATGTCCCCAGCCTGTGCCTTCTGTCAGACCATCCAGAAGCAAGGCCATTACTTCTTTCTCTTCCTTGTAGCCTTCCCTCCAGCCATCTCTGCAGCCTTCTCTGCAGCCTTCGTCAAACGCTTCTTCGGAGACTGTGTCTCAGGAGGAGAGCTTGTGGCAGGAGGAGGAGGAGGAGGGGCGACCTCCGCAAGGTCTGTGTATTGGGTTAGCTCGCCCATCAACCCCCTGTTGATGAACTTCAACATTAGGTTTTCACTAAAGAGCCGTTGCCTAATGTCCATTCTGGCTAATTTGTGTGCCAGTACTGCGGCAAAGCCCTCTTCAATGGAGGGGGGCTCTCTGAGGGCAGCAGTAGCCTCTCTAATAAAGACACGTCTTTCCTCCTCCACCTGCCTAACCCTCCTGGGCATTCTTGTTTGAATTTGGAGAGGAGGCATTTGTGTTCTTGTGCTGGCCCTGGCCTCCTCCTGTGTGCCACTGGGCCCTGCCTCCTCCTGGTCCACAACTTCACCCTCCTCCTGGCTCAGCTCTGCCTGTGTATAAAAAAGGGACATAGTTATATTTTTTGCTTCATCAATCACACACATTTTTCACCTCATGACAGTTGCAAATTGAATGCTAATAAATAGAAAAGACAATCATTCTGATCCCTGCATTTTTCACTTTTGTCCCCATCATTTTTGGCCACTACTGTCTATTGATATGTAAAACACTTTTTGTTCAAGCATTAAATAGTTAGCAATAGTAATGCCCTGTACACACGATCGGATTTCCGATGGAATAAAATCCGATGGATTTTTCCATCGGAAATCCGATGAAGCTGACTTCCACCAATCTTGCCTACACACCATCAGTCAAAAATCCGACCATCCCAAACACTGTGACGTAAAACACTCAGAAGAGCCGAGAAAAATTAAGTTCAATGCTTCTGAGCATGAGTCGACTTGATTCTGAGCATGCGTGGGTTTTTTTCTCCGATGGAGTTCCCCACAGACGATCGGAATTTGCTATCATTTTTTTTTTCATCTGTAAAATTTAAAACATGTTCTATTTTTTTATACCGATGGAAAAAAGACCGATGGGGCCCACACACGATCGGTTTGTCCGATGAAAAAAGTCCATCTGTCTTTTTTCATCAGAAAAAACGATCGCGTGTACGTGGCATAACATCTATTTTACATCATTACTTTTAGTACAAGAAATCTTTAGCTCAATACTATACCGGGCTCCATATGTCCAAATCCGGCTCCTCCAGGTCCTCAGGTTGTTCCTCCGAAGAAGGCAGAGCTGGGTTGCAGGGAAGGCTGGAGGGTTGGCTGCAGGGAAGGCTGGAGGGTTGGCTGCAGGGAAGGCTGGAGAGATGTCTGGGGGGAAGGGTTGAAAGAGAATCCCTGACTTCCAGATGGTCATCAAGAAAGCTCAATTTGCTATAGTACCACAGACTGGGTTTATATTCTTCCTCTGCTGCAGCTCCTGACCTCTGGAATTTCAGGACCATATTGCGCTGAGTCCTATATGTGCCCCTAATGGTCGCAATTTTGTTGTTCACATCTTTGATGGTTGCTGTGGGGATCTGTGTCTTGACAAATTCAAGCAGGGTCTCCAGTGCTGCCTTCCTGGCTACTTTATTTTTATTTGTTGATTTTTTGGTTTCCCAGAGAACAAGAAGTTCCTTCCACCTGTCCAGGAACTCCCCCATGAATTCTGGAACTTTGAAAGCCTGCATGATTTCTGCAAGTCAAAAACAAGACAAAAATACTAGTGTCAGTCAAGACTCTTCTAATCTTTATCACCATATGTAGGCCACAATCTCATCCACTGATGAGTCAAAATGTAAAAAATGTTACGTACCTTAGTTATCACTTTCTTCCGCACAATGAACGTAGTTACAACACATGCGTATTAGCTTTATATACACTGTGCATGCGTGAAACTCTGCATGTTTTCCCCTCCCCTGACGTTCATTATAGAACTTTCCCTGCCCCTTCTCGCTCGTCGTAGTGCTACACAACATGGCGGAGACACAGGTGGCTGAGATTACCTCAACGGAGGATGAAATTCAGGAGGAACCAACGACCCGATCCCGGAGATATAAGGCATCCAACATGACATTCGAGGAGATGGTGGAGATGGTCACCATTTTGAGGAGGGAGGATTATGATGCCAAGCATGGGCCGTATAAAAAGCCTAATCTTGTCAAGGCCAAAATTATGGGAAAAGTGGTTAAAACTCTTCACCATAAATTCGGGGTGTGCAGAACTAAGGAACAGCTCCGAAAACGGTGGTCTGACCTCAAGTTACGGGAGCCCGACCAATACAAACGAATGTAGCGATACCCCCAGCTAAGAGGGCTGCCAGATAATTTTTGGGCCCTGTAGTGCACCGCTGTCAACCCCAAGTAATTAGCCCTAACCTCCATTGGCACAGTTAGTAGGGGATAGTAGGATTGCGTGGCCTGTAACTCCTGGGGACACAATCCTATAATAGCACACACACAGCAATAAAGTATAGCTATCCTTACCGTCTCCTCTGCAAAGTAAATGACACAAACACCAATATACTTAACCTTGGTACTTTTACTCAGATTTGTTGAGTGAGCATGTAATCAACAGTGTACATATATGTGCAGAGCCCTGCAATAAAAGATTATCTCAACAAACAGATAGATATACAGTACTGTGCATAACACTAACGGTCCCCGCTGCAGCTATTCTCCCTCGTGGGAAAAAATGGTGCCCAGCAATGTCTACGCTAAGTCAGGCCTGACTCTACTGTGTAGAAGTTCTGTAGGGGAAATATTCGCTAGCAAACCGGTGGTGCACTTTTGAAGAAACCAAACTGTAATCCACAGGGTAAAAGGGGTTCGAATAACTTGGTGAATTTAAAGGCAATCTCTAAAGCTGCTCCGATGCACTGTCTCTCCGGTGCGCAGCGCAACACTCGTGATAACTCTGGATAACAGTTATTGGGCCTAGAGATCCTATATAGTTCTCTGAGCAGGTGCTCTCTCACTCAACCGGACCAGTCCGTGTCCGTATCTTCCGCTGCTGTTTGGAGAAAGGCCCAGGCTTCAGGCCTTGTATCTCAGCAGGCTCGGAAAAGAGTTCCACTTGCTGGGCGGGCGGTGTCCAAAGAGACCGATTTCAGCCCCGCCCTTCCGTTAAATAACCCACCCCAGCAATCTCTGCGCGGGGCAATGCACCCTGGGTGTCCCGCTGCCCACTGGGTACTGTAGTCTCTGAGGGTTTAAAAGGCAATACCCCGCTACACGAATAAAGAAAATTATAGGAAAAAGTAAGTAATTTTCATGTGTTTTAACTTCTGATTACTATTACTTGCATGTTGCTGCATGTGCTTTTCTTTAATGTTGTACAGTTAACCACTTAACGACCGCCCACCGCCGATTTACGTCGGCAGAATGGCACGGACAGGCAGAATCACGTAGATCTACGTGATCGCCTTTGTGCAGTTGGGGGGTCCACCCGGACCCCCCTTCACTGCAGTGAGCGGCAGTTAAGTGTTCGGGAGCGATCAGGCATGAGGGGGGGGCCGCTCGATTCCGCCCCCCCCTCGCGATCGCTCCCGGCCAATGAAAATGCTTCCTCCGCCATGTGATGTAAACAAGGCTGGAGGAAGTGATGTCATCTCCCTCGCCGCGGTCTTTTCGTTCCCGGCGCCGAGCAGAGAAGAAGCAGGTTAGTGCACCAACAGTCCACTGACACGTAGGTACACATAGGCACACAAATCACCCCCCAGTCACCCCCAGATCACCCCCCAGGTCACCCCAAACCCCCAATCACAGTGTCACTGATTGCAGTGATCATTTATTTTACTGATCACTGCATTTAGTGTCATCTGTGATTGTAAAAAGTTGCAGGGCAGTTAGGATTAGGCCCCTTTAGGTCCAGGGTAGCCCCCTAACCCCCCCCTAATAAAGGTTTAACCCCTTGATCACCCCCCAGGTAACCCTTTCACCCCCTAACTTCAGCGTCACTAAGCGATTGTTTTTCCGATCGCTGTATTCGTGTCGCTGGTGTTTTAGATAGGCAGTTATTTTCTTTTAGGTTCGCCGCAGGTTTTTATTAGTGTCAGGTACCCCCATATATTATTTTAACCCCCTGATTGCCCCTAGAGTTAACCCTTTCACCAGTGATCGCCGTATAAGCGTCACTGGTGTCACTGGTTAGCCAGTAAGTTATTTAGTTATTTAGGTTACCCGTCAGGTTTTTATATAGTGTCAGGTACCCCCATATTTAACCTAATAAAGGTTTTAACCCCCTGATTGCCCCTAGTTAACCCTTTCACCAGTGATCACCATATAAAGGTTACGGGTGACGCTGGTTGATTAGTTTGCTTTTTATAGCATCAGGGCACCCGCCGTATATAACCCAATAAAGGTTTAACCCCCCTGATCGCCCAGCGGGTGAGATCAATTAGGTTTTAGCGCCAGAGAGGGTCTGCGTCGCCCCAGGCAGTGTTAGGTTAGTGACAGTAACGCTAACACCCACGCGCAAAGCATACACCCCCCTTAGTGGTATAGTATCTGATCAGATCTGATCAGATCTATACTAGCATCCCCAGCGGTTTAGGGTTCCCAAAAACGCAGTGTTAGCGGGATCAGCCCAGATACCTGCTAGCGCCTGCGTTTAGCCCCTCCGCCCAGCCCAGCCCAGCCCAGCCCACCCAAGTGCAGTATCGATCGATCACTGTCACTTACCAAACACAACACACATAACTGCAGCGTTCGTAGTGCTTGGTTTTTGGGGCCCTGTACGCGGCTAGGCTCCCAAAAAGTCCCACACATGTGGTATCCCCGTACTCAGGAAAAGCAGCAGAATGTATTTTGCCCCTAGTTAACCCTTTCACCAGTGATCACCATATAAAGGTTACGGGTGACGCTGGTTGATTAGTTTGCTTTTTATAGCATCAGGGCATTTTATAGCATAACCATGGCATGTGTGAGCAATATATCATTTAGTGACAACTTTTTGTACATTTTTTTTTCTTTTTGTCATTATTCAATATTTGGGACAAAAAAAAAATATTCAATGGGGTCAACATGCCTCTCAGCAAATAGCTTGGGGTGTCTACTTTCCAAAATGGGGTCATTTGGGGGGGTTTTGTGCCATCTTGGCATTTTATGGCCTTCAAAACTGTGATAGGTAGTGAGGAGTGAAATCAAAAATGTATGCCCTTAGAAACCTTGAAGGCGGTGCTTGGTTTTTGGGGTCCCGTACGCGGCTAGGCTCCCAAAAAGTCCCACACATGTGGTATCCCCGTACTCAGGAGAAGCAGCAGAATGTATTTTGGGGTGTAATTTCACATATGCCCATGGCATGTGTGAGCAATATATCATTTAGTGACAACTTTGTGCAAAAAAAAAAAAGTTTGTCATATTCCCGCAACTTGTGGCAAAATATAAAATATTCCATGGACTGAACATGCCTCTCAGTAAATAGCTTGGGGTGTCTACTTTCCAAAATGGGGTCATTTGGGGGGGTTTTGTGCTATTTTGGCATTTTATGGCCTTCGAAACTGTGATAGGTAGTGAGGAGTGAAATCAAAAATTTGCGCCCTTAGAAATCCTGAAGGCGGTGCTTGGTTTCCGGGGTCCCGTACGTGGCTAGGCTCCTAAAAAGTCCCACACATGTGGTATCCCCGTACTCAGGAGAAGCAGCAGAATGTATTTTGGGGTGCAATTCTACATATAACCATGGCATGTGTGAGCAATATATCATTTAGTGACAACTTTTTGTAATTTTTTTTATTTTTTTTGTCATTATTCAATCACTTGGGACAAAAAAAAAATATTCAATGGGCTCAACATGCCTCTCAGCAATTTCCTTGGGGTGTCTACTTTCCAAAATGGGGTCATTTTGGGGGGTTTTGTACTGCCCTGCCATTTTAGCACCTCAAGAAATGAGATAGGCAGTCATAAATTTAAAGCTGTGTAAATTTCAGAAAATGTACCCTAGTTTGTAAACGCTATAACTTTTGCGCAAACCAATAAATATACGCTTATTGACATTTTTTTTACTAAAGACATGTGGCTGAATACATTTTGGCCTAAATGTATGACTAAAATTGAGTTTATTCGATTTTTCTTATAACAAAAAGTAGAAAATATCATTTTTTTTCGAAATTTTCGGTCTTTTTCTGTTTATATCGCAAAAAATAAAAATCGCAGAGGCAATCAAATACCATTAAAAGAAAGCTCTATTTGTGGGAAGAAAAGGACGCAAATTTCATTTGGGTACAACATTGCATGTCCGCACAATTTACAGTTAAAGCAGCGCAGTGCCGAATCCCAAAAACAGGCCTGGTCCTAATGGCCCGAAATGGTCCGGGGCTTAAGTGGTTAAAGATAACAACTTTCATGATCGTGGGCACAGTAATCGGTCGTAGTAAACCTTGTTAGTTCGCTCACTAATAATACAATGTTTTTGGCTGATACAGGGTTAACTAAATGTTACCATGCCTATTTTGGTGAGATGATTTTTTTGTACATGGTTGACTAGATGCATACCTCCCACCTGTCACGGATTGTGCGGGTTTTACCCGCAGAGGCTCCTCCTTCCCGCACTCCCGCGAGACTATCATGTTTCCCGCACAGCAGGAAACTTGAAGAGAAGAAGAGAAGCAGCAGCAGCAGGTAAGAGCCCCCCTCCCGCGATCGGCGCACTAGTATGCCCCCCCCGATCGGCGGCCCCCAAACCCCCCCCCCCCGCTCAACAACTTCTGTGGCAATTCCCGTTTTTTTTTTGCCAATGTCCCACACCCCCCCCCCCGCTCAACAACTCTGGTTGGCAGGGGAGAGGGGACATCAGAATGTCCCGCGAAGGGACTTTACAAAGTTGGGAGGTATGTAGATGTGTTGGTAACTATATTTAAATAATATAACTGGATTCAGTGTAATGTAAGGAGAGGATGCTCAGCAGCTGGTTACTAGTGATGAGCCGAACACCCCCGGGTTCGGTTCGCACCAGAACCCACGAACGGACCGAAAGTTCGTACGAACATTAGAACCCTATTAAATACAATGGATGCGAACGTTCGAATTCTAAAGTGCTAATTATAACAACTATTATGCATGTTATTGTCCTAAAAAGGGTTTGGGAACCCGGGTTCTGCACCAGGGGACATGTATCAATGCAAAAAGAAGTTTTAAAAACGGTCGTTTTTCGGGAGCAGTCATTTTAATGATACATAAAGTGAAAAAAAAAAGTCAAATATTCCTTTAAATATCGTACCTGGGGGGTGTCTAAAGTATGCCTGTGAAGTGCCACGTGTTTCCCGTGTTTAGAACTGTCCCTGCACAAAATGACACTTCTAAAGGAAAAAAAAGCCATTTAAAACTGCTTGCGGCTTTAATGTAATGTCTGGTCCCGGTAATATGGATGAAAATCTTTAAGAAAAATGGCATAGCTACCCCATGACCCCCCCCCCCCACCCCAGCCCATTACCAGCCCCTTTGGGTCTTGTATGGATATTAAGGGGAACCCCGCACATAAAATAAAAAAGGCCCTATATACTCTGAACAGCCGTATACAGGCGGTGCATACAAGACAGGGACTGTAGGTTTGTTCTTATGTAGAATCTGTTTGTAATTTTGAACAGGTACATTGTTGAAGTGTAGCTCCAGCCCAAAAATCTATTTTTAAACTTTTTGGAAAACATAGGTAAGGGTTATCACCCCTGTAACATTTGTTTTGCTGTCTGTGCCCCTGTTCAGAACATTTCACCTCACTTTCCGTCCCAATGACAACTGTTTTTGAAATGTGGTGTTTTTCTTGAAACAAGGATTGCTGATAAAGCATCAGTACAGAGGAGACACCTTTCTCCCATATTTATTCTTACAGGGGAGAATTTTCCTTCCTAGTGGTAGATTTCCTCTCACTTCCTGTTGTCTTCTTGCGTTTGCAAGTAGGAGTCGTTTGTAAGTTGGATGTTTGAAAGTAGGGACCTGCCGTATATACTCTGCAGAAATAGGCCCCTTAGTTGTTGGTGTTGGCACAACACTGTAAGCACTCACAGTTACTCTTGGTTGGTGCTGGAACGCCCTGCTGTCAACTATTATATCAGGAATTTTAATTACATATAATTGTTGAACAGTGGTAGTAAAAATTGGGCCTTTGATGGTGGTGCTGGTGCCACAACACTGTAAGCCCTGACAGTTACTCTTGGTGGGTGCAGCAATGGGCCCTGCTGTGAATTATTAGATCAAGAATTGTAATTGCATGCCCCTGTTGAACAGGGGCTGAAAAATTGGGCCTTTCGTGGTGGTGGTGGTGGTGTTGCCACAACACTGTAAGCCCTCAGAGTTACTCTTGGTGGGTGCAGGAATGGGCCCTGCTGTGAATTATTAGATCAAGAATTGTAATTACATGCCCCTTTTGAACAGGGGCTGAAAAATTGGGCCTTTCGTGGTGGTGGTGGTGGTGGTGGCGTTGCCACAACACTGTAAGCCCTCAGAGTTACTCTTGGTGGGTGCAGCAATGGGCCCTGCTGTGAATTATTAGATCAAGAATTGTAATTGCATGCCCCTGTTGAACAGGGGCTGAAAAATTGGGCCTTAGGCACTGGTGGCACAACACTACAACCCCTCACAGATACGTTACTTGGAGCACAGCAATGAGCCCTGTTGCAAAGTATTGCTTCAAAAATTGTAATGACACGCCCCTGTTAAACAGGGGCTGAAAAATTGGGCCTTAGGCACTGGTGCCACAACACTCCAACCCCTCACAGATACTGTACTTGGAGCACAGCAATGAGCCCTATGGCAAATTATTGCTAAAAAAATTGTAATTACACGCCCCTGTAAAACAGGGGCTGAAAAATTGGGCCTTAGCCACTGGTGGCGGCACCCATAAACAAAAATGATCTTCCAAGCTATCATCATCAATCGTATCATTGAGGACTCGGAGGAGGAGGATAGCCAGTCAACATAACAGCACAGGCACTCAGCATCAGCATCAGTCTTGAAGGGATGTGACATGTTAAAATCAATTAGTCTGTTATATCAGCATCAGGTGTGTGGTAGCTGGTGGTGATCCAAGACTGGTTCATCTTGATGAAAGTCAGTCGATCAACCGAGTCGGTGGACAGGTGCACCCTGTGATCCGTGACAAATCCTCC
The DNA here is from genome assembly GCA_029206835.1 of Rana muscosa. Classification (NCBI taxonomy): domain Eukaryota; kingdom Metazoa; phylum Chordata; class Amphibia; order Anura; family Ranidae; genus Rana; species Rana muscosa. Next base: position 139,175,696 of record CM055119.1, read on the forward strand.
AGCAGCACTGAATGTGCGTTCCGAAAGAACGCTGGATGCAGGACAGGCCAGTAGCTCAATTGCATACTGTGCAAGCTCTGGCCAGTGATCCATTCTCAAGACCCAGTAAGCCAGAGGATTTTCGGTGGGGAAGGTGTCCAAGTCTGACCTTGCCCCTAGATATTCCTGCACCATGTTTATCAGACGCTGGCGATGGTTGCTGGAACCGATCATACTTTGGGGCTGCGGACTAAAGAATTGTCTGAACGCATCGGTCAGACGGCCACCTTCCCCACCGCTCCTTCTTTGACTGGCCGAAGCCTCAGCAACTCGTTGTCCAGGACCAGGAGTTTGTAACCTCCCAGTCTCTGGGAACGCGTTGCACAGACCTTTCTGCAAGGCCTCCCGGAGTTGTCTCATCCTCTGCTCCCTCTGCGAAGGTAACATAAGGTCCGCAACCTTACCCTTGTACCGTGGATCAAGGAGAGTGGCCAGCCAGTAATGGTCCCTCTCCTTGATCCGAAGAATACGAGGATCCTTCCGCAGACTTTGCAGGATCAGGGAGGCCATGCAGCGTAGGTTTGCTGAGGCATTCGCTCCGGAGTCCTCTGGGTCACTAAGGACGACATGATCCGCAGCCACCTCCTCCCAGCCACGTACAAGTCCACTGGTTTCTTGGGACTGTAAATCATCCCTAAAAGACTGCTGCTGATGATGCTGAGTGCCAGCCTCCACCTCCATGCTGACACAATCCTCCTCCTCCTCCTCCTCCTCCTCTTCCTCTTCCTGTGCGATGGGTGGGACAGAAGGAACACTGTCTGGGTAAAGGGGGCCTTGAGAGGCAAGGAAGTCCTCCTCTTCCTGCCTCTGTTCTGCCTCAAGTGCCCTGTCCATTATTCCACGCAGCGTGTGCTCCAACAGGTGGACAAGAGGTACAGTGTCACTGATGCATGCACTGTCACTGCTCACCATCCTCGTGGCCTCCTAAAATGGTGCCAGGACAGTGCATGCATCCCTGATCATGCCCCACTGGCGTGGAGAAAAAAAACCAAGCTCCCCTGACCCTGTCCTGGTGCCGTAGTCGCACAGGTACTCATTGATGGCCCTCTGCTGCGTGTGCAGCCACTGCAGCATGGCCAACGTTGAGTTCCACCTGGTGGGCATGTCACATATAAGGCGGTTCTTGGGCAGGTTCAACTCCTTTTGCAGCTCAGCCAGGCGAGCACTGGCATTATAAGATCTGCGGAAATGCACACAGACTTTCCTGGCCTGCCTCAGGACATCCTGTAAGCCCGGGTACCTGCCCAAGAACCGCTGCACCACCAGGTTAAGGACGTGAGCCACACAGGGCACATGGGTCAGTTGTCCCTGTCGGAGGGCGGAGAGGAGGTTGGTGCCATTGTCGCAAACCACCATTCCTGGCTTAAGCTGGCGTGGCGTCAACCACCTCTCGGCCTGGCCCTGCAGAGCAGACAGGACCTCTGCCCCAGTGTGGCTTCTGTCCCCCAAACACACCAGCGCAAGCACGGCATGGCATCTTTTTGCCTGCGTACTTGCGTAGCCCCGTGAACGGCTACGGAGCACCGCTGGTTCATAGGACAAACCACAGGAAGAGGCCATGGAGGAAGAAGAAGAGGAGGGGGTGGAGGAGAGAGGTGTGTCACAACCAGTAGTAGCATTTTGGAGGCGTGGCGGTGGAACAACCTCCAACACTACTGCACCTTGTCCTGCATCCTTCCCAGCTGCCAAAAGAGTGACCCAATGGGCCGTGAAAGAAAGGTAACGTCCCTGTCCATGCCTGCTGGACCATGAGTCAGCGGTAATATGCACCTTACCACTGACCGCCCTGTCCAGCGAGGCCAAGACATTGCCTTCCACATGCCAGTAGAGAGCCGGAATAGCCTTCCGTGAGAAAAAGTGGCGTTTGGGAACCTGCCACTGAGGAACCGCACATTGCACAAACTCACGGAAGGGGGCCGAGTCTACCAACTGAAAAGGCAGCAGTTGAAGCGCTAGCAATTTAGCCAAGCTAGCATTCAACCGCTGGGCATGTGGATGGCTGGGAGTGAACTTCTTTCGACGGTCCAGCAGCTGGGGCAGGGAAATTTGCCTGCTAGAATCGGACGTCGGTGTACTGCTAGCAGAGTGGCCGCAAGTACTTGGCTGTGACACACCTAATTCTACACCTTCATTCCTCTCAGTGCATGTTTCAGAGAGGACTGAAGTTATAGTGGGGTTGGAGATCCCAGCTGATCCCAGTGCAAGGAGATCCCAGTGCAAGGAGAGGTCCGCTTTGTTCTTTGGTGTGGGTCTTTGAGGTAGGCTTGCCAACGAGCTGCATGGCAGGTCAACATATGTCTGGTCAGGCATGTGGTACCCAAGCGGCTGATGTTTTGGCCACGCGATATACGCTTGAGACATATGTTGCAAACAGCAGCTGTGCGATCTGATGCACTAGCCTCAAAAAAGGCCCACACCAAGGAACTTTTTGAATGACGGGCAGAGGCTGCGCCCTGCACAGGCGGAGCTCTGCGGTGTGATTCCGTCGGTGTACTGCCCTTACGCTGGCCACCAAAGGGCATCCTGCCTCGTTGGAGATGTGCCTCCTCCTCATCCTCCTCCTCCTCCTCTCTCCTATTAGGCACCCACGTGGAGTCAGTGACCTCATCATCCCCTCCCTCCTCATCACTGGAGCCAATCTGGCAGTATGCTGCAGCTGCTGGAACATGACTGCCAGATTGGTGTCCTTCTTGAGCATCCCCTCTGTCTGCTCTCACGCTACTGCCTTCCTGTAGCTGGGTTTCATCATCAGACCCTTCGAAACGCTGGGCATCCTCCTGGAGCATGTACCCAACACTGTGCTCAAACAGTTCGGGGGACTCCTCAGGAGGAGGACATGGTGGGTCTAGGGAAGGAGTGACTGATGATGAGTCTGACATTGATACCAGGGAAGAGGACGCTTTGGCAGCTGCTTTGCCAGTACCCTGAGCCTGGGTGAGAGAGGATGAGGAGGAGGAGGAGGGCTTGGTCATCCACTCTACCAAGTCTTCGGCATGATGTGGCTCAACATGTCCAGCTGCCGAAAAGAAGGACAAGCGTGTCCCATGGCCATGTGCTGATGACAATGCACCGCGTCCACGACCAGCACTGTTGCCCCCAGACACAGAGCCTGCTTGCCCTCTTTTATTGCCTCCTGACTGTCTGCCTCTCCTTGTTTGCCTTCCAGACATTCTAATAGATGGCCTGCAGGGAGATGGGAAAAAAGCAATAAGGGCTACCTTCAGGTGTCCTTCTCTGTCCCTTTACTTAAGGATTTCTAAATATGGTTGAGGATTATTGCTTTTGCACAGAATAGCACAACGACAATTTCCCTGACTGTCCAAAAAACAAGGATTTCAAAGATGGTTGATGAGGAATGCTTTGGCACACTATAGCACAAGGAGAATTCCCCTCACTTTCCTTCTTTGTCCCTAGAAACAAGGACTGGCACAGTGAAAGAAACTGACACTCTCCCTACCTACAGTTTTCTGTCCCTAGAAAAAATGTTTTTTTAAAGCACACTATAGCACAAGGAGAATTCCCCTCACTTTCCTTCTTTGTCCCTAGAAACAAAGACTGGCACAGTGAAAGAAACTGACACTCTCCCTACCTACAGTTTTCTGTCCCTAGAAAAAATGTTTTTTTAAAGCACACTATAGCACAAGGAGAATTCCCCTCACTTTCCTTCTTTGTCCCTAGAAACAAGGACTGGCACAGTGAAAGAAACTGACACTCTCCCTACCTACAGTTTTCTGTCCCTAGAAAAAATGTTTTTTTAAAGCACACTATAGCACAAGGAGAATTCCCCTCACTTTCCTTCTTTGTCCCTAGAAACAAGGACTGGCACAGTGAAAGAAACTGACACTCTCCCTACCTACAGTTTTCTGTCCCTAGAAAAAATGTTTTTTTAAAGCACACTATAGCACAAGGAGAATTCCCCTCACTTTCCTTCTTTGTCCCTAGAAACAAGGACTGGCACAGTGAAAGAAACTGACACTCTCCCTACCTACAGTTTTCTGTCCCTAGAAAAAATGTTTTTTTAAAGCACACTATAGCACAAGGAGAATTCCCCTCACTTTCCTTCTTTGTCCCTAGAAACAAGGACTGGCACAGTGAAAGAAACTGACACTCTCCCTACCTAGAGTTTTCTGTCCCTAGAAAAAAATGTTTTTTTAAAGCACACTATAGCACAAGGAGAATTCCCCTCACTTTCCTTCTTTGTCCCTAGAAACAAGGACTGGCACAGTGAAAGAAACTGACACTCTCCCTACCTACAGTTTTCTGTCCCTAGAAAAAATGTTTTTTTAAAGCACACTATAGCACAAGGAGAATTCCCCTCACTTTCCTTCTTTGTCCCTAGAAACAAGGACTGGCACAGTGAAAGAAACTGACACTCTCCCTACCTACAGTTTTCTGTCCCTAGAAAAAATGTTTTTTTAAAGCACACTATAGCACAAGGAGAATTCCCCTCACTTTCCTTCTTTGTCCCTAGAAACAAGGACTGGCACAGTGAAAGAAACTGACACTCTCCCTACCTAGAGTTTTCTGTCCCTAGAAAAAAATGTTTTTTTAAAGCACACTATAGCACAAGGAGAATTCCCCTCACTTTCCTTCTTTGTCCCTAGAAACAAGGACTGGCACAGTGAAAGAAACTGACACTCTCCCTACCTACAGTTTTCTGTCCCTAGAAAAAATGTTTTTTTAAAGCACACTATAGCACAAGGAGAATTCTCCTCACTTTCCTTCTTTGTCCCTAGAAACAAGGACTGGCACAGTGAAAGAAACTGACACTCTCCCTACCTACAGTTTTCTGTCCCTAGAAAAAATGTTTTTTTAAAGCACACTATAGCACAAGGAGAATTCCCCTCACTTTCCTTCTTTGTCCCTAGAAACAAGGACTGGCACAGTGAAAGAAACTGACACTCTCCCTACCTACAGTTTTCTGTCCCTAGAAAAAAATGTTTTTTTAAAGCACACTATAGCACAAGGAGAATTCCCCTCACTTTCCTTCTTTGTCCCTAGAGACAAGGACTGGCACAGTGAAAGAAACTGACACTCTCCCTACCTACAGTTTTCTGTCCCTAGAAAAAATGTTTTTTTAAAGCACACTATAGCACAAGGAGAATTCCCCTCACTTTCCTTCTTTGTCCCTAGAAACAAGGACTGGCACAGTGAAAGAAACTGACACTCTCCCTACCTACAGTTTTCTGTCCCTAGAAAAAATGTTTTTTTAAAGCACACTATAGCACAAGGAGAATTCCCCTCACTTTCCTTCTTTGTCCCTAGAAACAAGGACTGGCACAGTGAAAGAAACTGACACTCTCCCTACCTGCAGTTTTCTGTCCCTAGAAAAAATGTTTTTTTAAAGCACACTATAGCACAAGGAGAATTCCCCTCACTTTCCTTCTTTGTCCCTAGAAACAAGGACTGGCACAGTGAAAGAAACTGACACTCTCCCTACCTACAGTTTTCTGTCCCTAGAAAAAAATGTTTTTTTAAAGCACACTATAGCACAAGGAGAATTCCCCTCACTTTCCTTCTTTGTCCCTAGAAACAAGGACTGGCACAGTGAAAGAAACTGACACTCTCCCTACCTAGAGTTTTCTGTCCCTAGAAAAAATTTTTTTTTTAAAGCACACTATAGCACAAGGAGAATTCCCCTCACTTTCCTTCTTTGTCCCTAGAAACAAGGACTGGCACAGTGAAAGAAACTGACACTCTCCCTACCTACAGTTTTCTGTCCCTAGAAAAAATGTTTTTTTTAAAGCACACTATAGCACAAGGAGAATTCCCCTCACTTTCCTTCTTTGTCCCTAGAAACAAGGACTGGCACAGTGAAAGAAACTGACACTCTCCCTACCTACAGTTTTCTGTCCCTAGAAAAAATGCTTTTTTAAAGCACACTATAGCACAAGGAGAATTCCCCTCACTTTCCTTCTTTGTCCCTAGAAACAAGGACTGGCACAGTGAAAGAAACTGACACTCTCCCTACCTAGAGTTTTCTGTCCCTAGAAAAAAATGTTTTTTTAAAGCACACTATAGCACAAGGAGAATTCCCCTCACTTTCCTTCTTTGTCCCTAGAAACAAGGACTGGCACAGTGAAAGAAACTGACACTCTCCCTGCCTACATTTTTCTGTCCCTAGAAAAAATGTTTTTTTAAAGCACACTATAGCACAAGGAGAATTCCCCTCACTTTCCTTCTTTGTCCCTAGAAACAAGGACTGGCACAGTGAAAGAAACTGACACTCTCCCTACCTACAGTTTTCTGTCCCTAGAAAAAATGTTTTTTTAAAGCACACTATAGCACAAGGAGAATTCCCCTCACTTTCCTTCTTTGTCCCTAGAAACAAGGACTGACACAGTGAAAGAAACTGACACTCTCCCTACCTAGAGTTTTCTGTCCCTAGAAAAAAATGTTTTTTTAAAGCACACTATAGCACAAGGAGAATTCCCCTCACTTTCCTTCTTTGTCCCTAGAAACAAGGACTGGCACAGTGAAAGAAACTGACACTCTCCCTACCTAGAGTTTTCTGTCCCTAGAAAAAAATGTTTTTTTAAAGCACACTATAGCACAAGGAGAATTCCCCTCACTTTCCTTCTTTGTCCCTAGAAACAAGGACTGGCACAGTGAAAGAAACTGACACTCTCCCTACCTAGAGTTTTCTGTCCCTAGAAAAAAATGTTTTTTTAAAGCACACTATAGCACAAGGAGAATTCCCCTCACTTTCCTTCTTTGTCCCTAGAAACAAGGACTGGTACAGTGAAAGAAACTGACACTCTCCCTACCTAGAGTTTTCTGTCCCTAGAAAAAAATGTTTTTTTAAAGCACACTATAGCACAAGGAGAATTCCCCTCACTTTCCTTCTTTGTCCCTAGAAACAAGGACTGGCACAGTGAAAGAAACTGACACTCTCCCTACCTACAGTTTTCTGTCCCTAGAAAAAAATGTTTTTTTAAAGCACACTATAGCACAAGGAGAATTCCCCTCACTTTCCTTCTTTGTCCCTAGAAACAAGGGCTGGCACAGTGAAAGAAACTGACACTCTCCCTACCTACAGTTTTCTGTCCCTAGAAATTTTTTTTTTAAAAGCACACTATAGCACAAGGAGAATTCCCCTCACTTTCCTTCTTTGTCCCTAGAAACAAGGACTGGGACAGTGAAAGAAACTGACACTCTCCCTACCTACAGTTTTCTGTCCCTAGAAAAAATGTTTTTTTAAAGCACACTATAGCACAAGGAGAATTCCCCTCACTTTCCTTCTTTGTCCCTAGAAACAAGGACTGGCACAGTGAAAGAAACTGACACTCTCCCTACCTACAGTTTTCTGTCCCTAGAAAAAATGTTTTTTTAAAGCACACTATAGCACAAGGAGAATTCCCCTCACTTTCCTTCTTTGTCCCTAGAAACAAGGACTGGCACAGTGAAAGAAACTGACACTCTCCCTACCTACAGTTTTCTGTCCCTAGAAAAAAATGTTTTTTTAAAGCACACTATAGCACAAGGAGAATTCCCCTCACTTTCCTTCTTTGTCCCTAGAAACAAGGACTGGCACAGTGAAAGAAACTGACACTCTCCCTACCTAGAGTTTTCTGTCCCTAGAAAAAAATGTTTTTTTAAAGCACACTATAGCACAAGGAGAATTCCCCTCACTTTCCTTCTTTGTCCCTAGAAACAAGGACTGGCACAGTGAAAGAAACTGACACTCTCCCTACCTACAGTTTTCTGTCCCTAGAAAAAATGTTTTTTTAAAGCACACTATAGCACAAGGAGAATTCCCCTCACTTTCCTTCTTTGTCCCTAGAAACAAGGACTGGCACAGTGAAAGAAACTGACACTCTCCCTACCTACAGTTTTCTGTCCCTAGAAAAAATGTTTTTTTAAAGCACACTATAGCACAAGGAGAATTCCCCTCACTTTCCTTCTTTGTCCCTAGAAACAAGGACTGGCACAGTGAAAGAAACTGACACTCTCCCTACCTAGAGTTTTCTGTCCCTAGAAAAAAATGTTTTTTTAAAGCACACTATAGCACAAGGAGAATTCCCCTCACTTTCCTTCTTTGTCCCTAGAAACAAGGACTGGCACAGTGAAAGAAACTGACACTCCCCCTACCTACAGTTTTCTGTCCCTAGAAAAAATGTTTTTTTAAAGCACACTATAGCACAAGGAGAATTCCCCTCACTTTCCTTCTTTGTCCCTAGAAACAAGGACTGGCACAGTGAAAGAAACTGACACTCTCCCTACCTACAGTTTTCTGTCCCTAGAAAAAATGTTTTTTTAAAGCACACTATAGCACAAGGAGAATTCCCCTCACTTTCCTTCTTTGTCCCTAGAAACAAGGACTGGCACAGTGAAAGAAACTGACACTCTCCCTACCTAGAGTTTTCTGTCCCTAGAAAAAAATGTTTTTTTAAAGCACACTATAGCACAAGGAGAATTCCCCTCACTTTCCTTCTTTGTCCCTAGAAACAAGGACTGGCACAGTGAAAGAAACTGACACTCTCCCTACCTAGAGTTTTCTGTCCCTAGAAAAAAATGTTTTTTTAAAGCACACTATAGCACAAGGAGAATTCCCCTCACTTTCCTTCTTTGTCCCTAGAAACAAGGACTGGCACAGTGAAAGAAACTGACACTCTCCCTACCTAGAGTTTTCTGTCCCTAGAAAAAAATGTTTTTTTAAAGCACACTATAGCACAAGGAGAATTCCCCTCACTTTCCTTCTTTGTCCCTAGAAACAAGGACTGGCACAGTGAAAGAAACTGACACTCTCCCTACCTAGAGTTTTCTGTCCCTAGAAAAAAATGTTTTTTTAAAGCACACTATAGCACAAGGAGAATTCCCCTCACTTTCCTTCTTTGTCCCTAGAAACAAGGACTGGCACAGTGAAAGAAACTGACACTCTCCCTACCTACAGTTTTCTGTCCCTAGAAAAAAATGTTTTTTTAAAGCACACTATAGCACAAGGAGAATTCCCCTCACTTTCCTTCTTTGTCCCTAGAAACAAGGGCTGGCACAGTGAAAGAAACTGACACTCTCCCTACCTACAGTTTTCTGTCCCTAGAATTTTTTTTTTTAAAGCACACTATAGCACAAGGAGAATTCCCCTCACTTTCCTTCTTTGTCCCTAGAAACAAGGACTGGCACAGTGAAAGAAACTGACACTCTCCCTACCTACAGTTTTCTGTCCCTAGAAAAAATGTTTTTTTAAAGCACACTATAGCACAAGGAGAATTCCCCTCACTTTCCTTCTTTGTCCCTAGAAACAAGGACTGGCACAGTGAAAGAAACTGACACTCTCCCTACCTACAGTTTTCTGTCCCTAGAAAAAATGTTTTTTTAAAGCACACTATAGCACAAGGAGAATTCCCCTCACTTTCCTTCTTTGTCCCTAGAAACAAGGACTGGCACAGTGAAAGAAACTGACACTCTCCCTACCTACAGTTTTCTGTCCCTAGAAAAAATGTTTTTTTTAAAGCACACTATAGCACAAGGAGAAATCCCCTCACTTTCCTTCTTTGTCCCTAGAAACAAGGACTCGCACAGTAAAACACACTGACACTCTCCCTACCTATCCTTCTCTTTCCCTAAACTAAAGGAATCCAGGTTAAGCAAGAAAGAAATAAATGTCACTGTCCCTGCCTATGCTTGTCTTTCCCTGCTCCGGAACACACTACACTAGGCCGCCGTGCTGGCGGCCTTTTATAGTGTGGGGCGTGTACTAAACACCATCAGCAATAATTGGCCACAGGCAACCTGCCTGTGGCCAATCATTGCTCTCCTCGCTGCCGGCGCTGTGATTGGCCAAGCATGCGGGGTCACAGTGCATGCTTGGCCAATCACAGCGCCTGGATGACACTGCGATGGCGTAGTACATTGTGGGCCGTTCGCGTCACTCGAATTTGGCGCGAACGGCCCAAATCGTTCGATCTTCGTCGAACGATCGAACAGCCGATGTTCGAGTCGAACGTATGTTCGACTCGAACACGAAGCTCATCCCTACTGGTTACACATCTGGACTCAGTAGCACAAGTGTGGGCCAACAGAACAACCTTTTTAGGGTGTCACACACAGGTGATCCAGTGTATACTTGGGGTGTTTCCATGTGTGAAACTTGTTAAATATATATTTATGTTCCTGTTTTGGTAAGGGATACAATCATGTGTTCAGCTTGGAACTCTGCCAAAACAGACAATTGTACCACACTTCCAAAGAATGTTTCATATTCCTCTTTCAGGCCTCAAATTTAATTTAACTAAAGTATACCTTTTGTTTCAATCTCAATAGGGCTTCCAACAAGAGACCCACAACCACATGATGTAGAGGAAGGAGAAGTGGGGGAAGTGGAAACTGGCACCACAACAGGTCAGTGTCATACACCACAGATTTAGGCAATAGATGTAGGCCTGCATATTTATAATACATGGTGTGTTTTTTAATTATAGGTGCTGTTCTGCCTGTGGAGCAAGAAACTCTTACAAGTCACAGTGCCCAGATCCTGATACAATACCTAATGGTCTGCTGTCGTGACCTTGAAAAAATAGGAGACTTGCTACAGATCAGGCAAAATACCAAGCGGGATATGCTTGGGCGGGTTTAATTTAAAAAAAAAAAGTTTGAATTTCCTTTTGTTTGTAATGTTAATTATTTTTTTTACAATTTTAATAATTGTACATGTTGAACTTTAGAAGTTCCAGTTTTGAAAATGTTTTAAACCATGCCTGTTCATGCGTTTTAGCAAAAATAATATTTGTAAAAAGAAAAAAAAAAATTGTACTTTATAACAAAAAAAAATAGTAAAAAACTTTTGTACTCAACAATGTGTGGCTTCTTATATCAATGTTGCCCAAAATAATACAAATTATTTTTGGTGTTTATACACTGACAATGATAGGTATTTACTAAAGGAAAATACACATGGCACTACAAGTGCACTAGAAGAACCTAGGAGAAAGATAAAAGAAACACAAGCAAAAAAACAAAAAAATATGTTTTCTGTTGAAAATATTTGTTTATTAAAATAAAATGTAAGGTTCATCAGGCATATCAATGGCCCCCCTACCCATAAAATATTCAAGATATTGTTGCCGCACATCACGGCCGCTTTGGGGGGCCAAGCCTGGACGGCCAGCTTCCAGGCCCAACAAAGGAATTGGGTCCTGTATTGTGGCCTCAGGCCCAACAGAACTCAGATAATTCTGGGAATGTACTTTTAAGAAATAGTGAAGAACACAACATGTCATAACCACATGGTTCCATTTGTACTCTGCCAGGTGGATGGAGGTCATGAACAGGCGGAAGCGGCTGGCCATGATGCCAAGGGCATTTTCCACCACCCTTCTGGCTCTGGCCAGCCTGTAATTAAATACCCTCCTCTCAGGGGTGAGGGTCCTTTGAGGAAATGGCCTCATAAGATGGGGACCCAGCACAAACGCCTCATCCACGACAAAAACGAATGGGAGTCCCTCCACATTCTCTGCCGCAGGTGGCAATGCCAGGTCATCAGATAGGAGCCGTTGGGCGAACTCAGTCTGTGCAAATACTCCACAATCAGACATCCGTCCATTTTTCACCACGTCCACGTATAGAAATTCGTAGTTGGTCGACACCACCGCCATCATGACTATACTGTGGAACCCTTTGTAATTGAAAAAATAGGATCCCGAATGGGGTGGTGGCACGACCCGGACGCGCTTGCCGTCGATGGCCCCTCCACAGTTGGGAAGGTTCCACTGCTGGGCAAACTGAGATGCCACATTCTGCCATTCCTGTGGCATAGAAGGGAACTGTGGAGTTAAACAATAAAAAAAAAAATAATACTTTCATGCATAAACATTGCAAGCAGAATTTACAAAATCATTCTTGGCCAACATCAGTATAACATTTTTTTTAAGGAGTATTTTAAGATAAAAAAATCTCTTTTCACTTATCAGAATATCACTGTCGCTTATCAGATTCCTCACCCCCTCTGATGGGCCATTTCATTAATTTTATGGGGGGGGGGGGGGGTTGTAGATGAGTTGGGGACCTCACAAATCAAGGCTGTAGCACTCTTTCTGAATTTTAGGAAAAAATAACAATTTGCACACATTTTTAGGGGGCGTTTAGGGTAAAGCACTACAATGGAGAAGACAAAATACTATGGGAAGTGACTGGGCTAGGTGTGTTTGGGCCCTGGATAGCATGCTGGAGAGGTTAGTTAGTGGAAATATGCATGAAGGCCAAAAAAGGAGCATTAAAAGCTTACAGCATGCATGGGGGGGGGACAAAGGGGACATTCACAGCATATTACAATCATGGTAATTAGGGACTGATGAAAGAAATACAATACATTAGTAAGCATTAAATACATAGAATATGATGTTAAAGGAGAAAACTTACCTTAATATAGTCCTCCTGCAAAACTTGAATGATGGCAGAACAAGTCTCTGGAATTATGATCCCCAGAGCCTGGGGGGAGATGCCTGTTGAGAACTTGAGGTCCTGCAGACTTCTCCCAGTCACCAGGTAGTGCAACGTGGTGACTAGCCTCTGCTCAACAGTGATGGCTTCCCGCATAACGGTGTCCTGCCTGTAGTCCTCAGGATTATTCTCTTGGATCTCCCGCAACAAAGGCAAGTGACAGAATTGGTCCCTCTGGAGCAACCTATTCTTGGTCCATGAACTCCTCCTCACCCTGTTCATGGACTGAAGTCGGGATAAAGCAAGAACCCCAACACCAACCTCAGCACGAACTCTACGACGAGTACGTAGCCGCAACATGGCTAGAAAACAGTCGGCTGGTCAGAACAAACTAAAAGTACGCACTGAAGAACAGCAAGGCCTATGAAGAACGACCTGAAAAACAGTAACGAGCGGACAAGAACGCACTGAAAGACAGATACAAACCCACAAGCACAAACAGAAGACCAGAAAACGATCTTAAAAGCACGAAGACTGAAAAGCGCGAATAGTCTCTCACTAAACTTTTACTAACACGCTGTAACACAAAATTAGCAAAAGCTGCCCAAAGGGTGGCGCCATTCGAACAGAACTTCCCCTTTATAGTGCCGTCGTACGTGTTGTCGTACGTGTTGTACGTCCCCGCGCTTTGTGTGTATGCAAGGCAGGCTTGAGAGGAATCACTAAAAATCACCTCGAGAAAAACATAGTTTTTTTACATGACGTGAATAATGGCCGTGTGTCCGCGGCATTAGACTAAAACTAAATTGAAATTTGACTTCAAAATTAACACTGGTCTGTAGTTTATGTTCATACCTCAATACCATAAATAGTAACATATTCGATTTTTCACTCCAGCAGTATATAATGAGTTTGTAAATTGTAGAGAAATGTTAACTAATGCATTACAATTTAATTACACTCATTAGATTTTAGACGAATAAAATCAGTTTTAGTCGACTAAAATTTACTGGAGATTTAGTCGACTTAATGTGACTAAAACAATCGCCGAAGACTAAAATGGGACTAAAACTAAAATGCCATTTTAGTCCTAAGACTAAAGCCTCGTACACACGAACGAATTTCTCGGCAAAAACCAGCAAGAAACTTTCTGGCAGAGATTTTTTGCCGAGAAATTTGTTCGTGTGTATGGTTTCTCGTCAAGAAAAGCGTCAAGTATCTCGACGAGAAAATAGAGATCCTGCTCTCTATTTTCTCGTCGAGATTCTCGTCGGCATGTTTCTCGACGAGAAAAGTGAGTGTGTGTACACTTACCTGTCCTCCCGGAAGCCCGCGCATGTTCGAAATGAATTTGACGCATGCGCGGTAGCTTCCTAGGCATACGTAGGGTATACCAAGATGGCGGCGACGGCATCGAATGTGACGAGCGCATGCTCGTCGTAGTCGATGACGTCACCGCGTACGCTCCATTCTAAGAACCGCGGGTTCTTTGAATCGAGCGTCTGTACACTCGGCCGGGACAAGTTTCTTGTCCAAGAATCTCGTCAAAAAAACGACATGTTTTTTTTGACGAGAATCTCGGCCGTGTGTACGAGGCTTAAGACTAAAACTAAATAGAAATTTGCTGCCAAAATTAACACTGCAGTCCACAGCATAGACACAATAACTATCAAATAAACTTAAGTGGGGAGGGAAGGGTGGAAGATTTCCCTACACCAGCTATCTTCCGTTTGAAGACTCTCAAAAGACCGCCCTGTAACCGCCCTCCAAACCTCCTCCTGTTCCTCACTGACCCCCGATTCCATATTTACTTTTAGTTTTTCATAACTCCTCCTACGCCAATCCCACTTTTAACCCAGTAATATAGGCCTTAAAGGGGTTGCTCCACCGGAAAAAAAAAAATTAAAAGCCAGCAGCTACAGCTACAGCAGCTGCTGGCTTTTAATATTTGGACACTTACCTGTCCTGGAGTCCAGCGACGTCTGCAGCAGAGGACGAGCGACCGCTCGTCGCTCTGCTGCTCCCTCCGCCATCCTCGCTGAGGGAACCAGGAAGTGAAGCCCTGCGGCTTCATGCCCGTTTCCCTACGGCGCATGCGCGAGTCGCGCTGCGCCGTTCTGATTGGTGCTCCTGTGTTCTGGGAGCCGAGTGTCTCCCAGAACACCAAGGGAAGTCTGCGGGAAGTGACGTAACTCCCGCAGATTCCCGGAGACAGGACTCCCGGATGTGGGTGAAAATACCTGTCTTAGACAGGTATCTTCACCCCCCTCCCCCCTGAAAGGTGTCAATTGTGACACCGGAGGGGGGAGGGTTCCAAATAGCAAAAGTTGCTATTTAGGGTGGAGCTCCACTTTAAGTCTATGTTTCTCTTCTTGTACTGTGGGCTTAATTTTCTTGCTTGCTGCAATCAAAAGTATGGATTTTTTCCTAAATAATACATTGAAAAATCCTTAAACTGGCATGTATAAAAAGCTATTTTGTCAAAATCATATATTTTACCTGGAGTGCTCCATTACAGAAATATTTTAAAATACTTGAACAGATAGTTAGATTGCAGGGTATGCATCACAAATGTGGTAAACCTATTCTTCCCATTATCTGCACCTTCCCTTTCTGTAGTAAGGCTATCTTTGCTTCCTTTTCATTCATTTTTAATAATCACGGCACAGCTTACTTTCATATTTCTTATTTTGGCTTCACATTGTTTACTCCTAACGTTGCTGCGTGTATTTCTATCGTCCTTAATGCCTATTCCGTCTGTACCTTCTATAGTAAAGTTAAAAATATGGTATGCATGCTTGACTATTTCTGTCTTCTGTAACAATTGAGGTGCTGACTTTCTGCATAATGAGGACTCCCAAACTGCAAAGCCAAGATTCAGTGCCTAGGCAGCAATATTAAAATGGAAATACAATGCTGAGCAAGAGAGGTAGAGGTGTGTTTTGAAATTAAAGATCCAGAAACAGGGCACACTATAAAAATGTTAACATTTGAATTGTAGCATGAATTTTGTTTCATGGAAAGAAGGAAGCAGTAAGGGGCATGCATTAAAAACAAAGACATTTTGGTTGCCATTCAAAACTATCAGATTTGTTTTAGGTAGAGGTTGATGGGGCATGCAGTATTAAAAATGTAACTTGGCTTTGAAGCTTAGATTCAATTAGTCCTTCCTGAAATTTCATCCGCTGTAAACTCTATCACTAAAATATCATATAAGCTTTAATATGATGATGTAATTTCAAAAGTTGCTTTCAATATTTTTAAATCTGTAAATTTCATTAACAATGATAAATGGCAAACCTGCTGTGAAAGTCCTTGCATAGTTATATTCCCATTGGCACTATGGCCTGTACAGCATGAATGGGCTGTTTGTTTATGCAGCTGAATCGGCCTAAAGCTACGTAAGGCAGCCAATATAACGCTATGAGGACACAGCGGCTGTATGGACATATTCCCTCTTCTTTACAGACGTGCAGGGGAGGATGAGTGGCTCCAAAAATGGAAAGTGATAGCCTGGCCTGAGTGGGTAGCAGGTGAAAGCAGGTAAAAGGAACCTCAACTCGATTCATCCAGATCACAATGCCAACATGTTTCGCCCTGCCCTTGGCTGGTGACCCTCATCTCCATGATTAAGCCCAGAGGGTGGGGAGAAACATGTTGGAGTTGTGGTCTGGATGAATCAAACTGAGGCTGCTTTTACCTGCTTTCACCTGCAAACCACTCGGGCTGGGTGTGGTGTGCGGTCCCGGGATATCTCTTCCCATTTTTGCAGTATGCTTTGGATCTGGGTGGACCTTTCCTCAGCCTGCACCCTCACTAGCCAGCGGAATCCAACTTATCGGACCTTGACAGCCTGAGTGGGGACCCTTAAAGCGAAGTTCTACCCTTTTTTTATGTTTATTAAAAGTCAGCAGCTACAAAAAGTGTAGCTGCTGGCTTTTAATAAACATACACTTACCTGCTCAACTGTCCAGTGACGCGCCGCCTGGAGCTCTGCTCCTCTCCCCCTTCCTCCGCCGGCGCGTCCATTCACAGTATGGGCACCCGGCCGTGACAGCTTTCGGCTTCACGGCCGGGCACTCACTGCGCATGCGCGAACGGCGCAGCGCTCTGTGAGTGGACAGGCGATCGCCTGGGACCTGTCACGTCCCAGGTGATCGCCTACAGGGAGGAGCCGCCACAAGGCGATATGACGTATCGCCTAGGCGGCTCCAGGGCGGAAGGAGGAAGTGGGACAGGAAGTCCCACTCCTACTGAAGCCCCCACTCCCCCCCCCAAAAAAAATTACATGCCAAATGTGGCATGTAAGGGGGTGAGGAGTGGAATAAAAAAAAGGAAAAAAATTGGGTGGAACTCCACTTTAAGCATTTACAGTGCCTTCAAATTTTCCACATTTTGTCATGTTACAACCAAAAACGTAAATGAATTTTATTGGGATTTTATGTAATAGACTAACACAAAGTGGCACATAATTGTGAAGCGGAAGGAAATTATAAATGGTTTTCAATTTTTTTTACAAATAAATATGTGAAAAGTGTGGCATGCATTCGTATTCACCCCCATAGTGGAACCAATTTCTTTTAGAAGTCACCTAATTAGTAAATAGAGTCCTCCTGTGTGTAATTTAATCTCAATATAAATGCAGCTGTTCTGTGAAGCCCTCAGAGGTTTCTTAGAGAACCTTAGTGAACAAACAGCATCATGAAGGCCAAGGAACACGCCGGACAGGTCAGAGATAAAGTTGTGGAGAAGTTTAACGCAGTGTTAGGTTATAAAAAAAATATCCCACGCTTTAAACATCTCATGGAGCACTGTTCAATCCATCATCAGAAAATGGAAAGAGTATGGCGCACCTACCAAGACATGGCCGTCCACCTAAACTGTTGGACCTTCAGAGCGCATACACTGGTGACGTCACCTACATGCAGTGTGAATATTTCCTAAATTTAAGAGATATTCACAGTACCCACAGATAAGCCTTATTATAGGCTTACCTGAAGGTACATGTGATCAAACTGAGTTTACTACCACTTTAACATTCTGTTTTCCCATAGTCAAAACAGGAGGTGAGAGGAAATCCCTGAAAATTAAGAAAATCCCTTGGGGAGCCCAGGTCACCAGAACTTGTGTCCTCATTGGAAGAGTTCCCATTTGTTCCTTTTCTGGGGACAACCCAAAATGTGGAATTTTCTGAACTTTTACTTTCAATGATAATGGTAAACAGAACAAATAGAGAGAGTGAATCTCTTTAACGGGGGGGGGGGGGGGGGTGGGCTCAGACAGCAATAAAAACTGACAGGTGGTCTAATCCCTCTCCAATCTATTCTTTAGTTATACTTTAAGGCCCCTTTCACACGGGGCGGATCCGCTGGACGGACTCCGTTAGCTCAGCGGGGGATCGCTCCATTGATCCCCGCTGAGCAGGCGGATGACAGGTCTCCGCTCGCTGTGCAGGGACGGACCTGTCAGAGCCCCGCTGTTCTCTATGGGGAGATCAGATTAAAATGGACAGCCTGTCCGTTTTAGTCGGATCCCATCCGATGCGCTGGACCGACGGCAAATGTATCGCCATCCACAGTGGCGGCTGGTGTTTTTTTGTTTGGTGCTGCCCCGCGGCACTTCAAACACCCCCCCCCCCCGCCCCCCGCTGTCTGCTGGTCCACCAGCATTTACACTATCAGTGGCGGGGATCGGCGGGCACATCAGGGATCGGTACTCACACAGCACCGGGATCGGCGGGCACAAGGCGGATCGGATCAGCAGGCACACAGCGGATCGGATCGGTGGGCACACAGCGGCAAGGATCGGCGGGCACATCGGGCAGGAGATCAGGCTGCATCTCCTGTGTCCTCTTCTCTTCTGTGATTACGGTGGCTTCCGCCGTATGTCTCCTCCCCTCCTCCTTGGTGTCCAATAGGATCGCCTGTCCTTTCAGCCAACCGGGTGAAGGGTATCAGACCCACTATCCGATTGGCTGGGAGGAGGATCAGTGTTGCAACAGCGAATATTCATTTACTGTTGCTCCAGGGGCAATGCTCTAGGCCCCAAACCCACCCTGTTTTGAAGCCTATTAGAGCCTCTGGCCGAATGATCACATTATGGCCACATTAGTGTAAAATTACTTTGTTGGTATAGTGATTCTTTTGTTGGGTGTATTGTGAACTTTCACTGCCACTGAAAGTTTGTGCTCCAAATATCATGTATCTAATTGATAGTCCAAAAATAATATTAACATCTTGGGGAAAAAGTTTCTAAATGTCACTGTTGCTTTATTCTTCTTAACCAAGGAAGGCACAGGTTCCTTGTATAGTCATATATATAAAAAAAACAGAAAAAACTTTTAGGTAAATGTCAACCCGATAACTCAGAATGCATTCTCTCTAAAAAAACACTAACGTTTTCTTTTACACTTTGTACCAAAGATGTGAAGTTTCACTTGATGTGGTTATGTACTTTGCTTCGAAAAAAGTAAAATAAAATAAAACCGAACTGATTGCTAGCCATCTGCTCCTCAAGGAACGTACGATTCAAGTATAAACAGATTCCATAGATTTTTACTTCTCTTTGGGTTTTTTTTTTCAGTCCTCATCCTATTAAATGAATATTATATAAGTTGCTTGTTTTATACTTCATAGCAAGATCAGATGGTCACAAAAGTCTAAATCCAGCAGATGTAAGTTATATTTTTCTATATGGAATACAAATCATTTATGAGTTCTTTTTAAATGTTTATCATTTCCCCAGTTTGAATATTTAAACTGCCTACCCACAGATGTTATACACTGTTCCTGTCTGAGCTGCACAGAATGGGGTGCCCAGAATATTACTTGTGTTATTTTATATTTACAGTTTAAAAATGATTTAAAGCAGTATTAAACCAAAACCAAAAATTCGCTTAGACGTGGTGGCTGCATTTGATTTCTTTTTTTAGGCTTTTTCCCCTCTGTTTTCAACTGGTGACCTGGCCAGTATCACACCTACTGTATTAAAGTGACTCCATCCCGTATTAAGGAGCATATGGGCACCTTTGGACAGAGTATTAGATTAACTAGCAGATTTAGATGCACTAACATATTGAAGCCAAATGACAGCTAATACTTTGTAAGTACAGCAAAGTGTTTTCAATTTATTTTAGATTTTTTACATAAATGAATAAAAGCTGATCACTTTAACTACTTGCTTATTGGGCACTTAAACCCCCTTCCTGCCCAGGCCAATTTTCAGCTTTCAGCGCTGTCACGCTTTGAATGACAATTGCCCGGTCGTGCAACGTGGCTCCCAAACAAAATTGATGTCCTTTTTTCCCACAAATAGAGCTTTCTTTTGCCAGTATTTGATCATCTCTGCGGTTTTTATTTTTTGCGCTATAAACAAAAATAGAGTGACGATTTTGAAAAAAACACAATATTTTTTACTTTTTGCTATAATAATTATCCCAATTTTTTTTTTTTTATATTTTTTTCCTCAGTTTAGTCCGATACGTATTCTTCTACATATTTTTGGTAAAAAAAAAATCGCAATAAGCGTTTATTGATTGGTTTGCGCAAAAGTTTTAGCGTCTACAAAATAGGGCATAGTTTTATAGCATTTTTATTAATAATTTTTTGTTTTTTACTAGTAATGGCGGCGATCAGCGATTTTTATTGTGACTGCGACATTATGGCGGACACATCGGACACTTTTGACACTATTTTGGGACCATTGTCATTTTTACAGCGACCAGTGCTATAAAAATGCACTGGTTACTGTAAAAATGACACTGGCAGGGAAGGGGTTAACACTAGGGGGCGAGGAAGGGGTTAAATGTGTGCCCTGGGAGTGATTACTACTGTGTGGGGAAGGGGACTGACTGGGGGAGGTGACCGATCTGTGTCCCTGTGTACAAGGGACACAGCATCGGTCCCCTCTCCCTGACAGGACGTAAGTTTTACACACAGAGATCCACATCGCGCCCGCCAGGCACGCGCATCGGCATCTCAGTGATGCGCCGGGCACAGCAATAAGAGATCGGGATAAAGAGCCAGTCACAGCTGATCACATGTAAACAGACTTGCCGGTTGTCGTCAGTCCTTTCCTCCCACGCTGTGTCTGTGCGAAGAAAGGAGACCTGTTAAAGTGGTTGTAAACCGACTTTTCAAAAATAAAATAAAAAAATAACACCTGCAAGAAAAAGGCATAATGAGCTAGTATGCTATGCATACTAGCTCATTATGTGGCACTTACCGTATATACTCGAGTATAAGCCGACTCGAGTATAAGCCGAGGTACCTAATGTTGCCCAAAAAAACTGGGAAACCTCACTGACCCGAGTATAAGCTGATGCCCCACTGTTCCCTAGCTCGCTGTTCCCTGTAAATAGACATTTTTACATTGTAATTATTACCTGTAAAGAAGTTGCGGCTGCGGCGCATCGTTCGAATTCCGCGGCGTCCATTGTTCGAATTTCGCGGTCTCTTCCTGTTCCTTACTTGATAGTAAGACACTCTCCGCCTATCACGATCATTCTCTCATCCTTAGTTTTCCCAGCAGACACTGTGTTGGGTATTCCGCCAATCACAGACGTCTGCTGGAAAACTGAGGATGAGAGAACGTTCGTGATAGGCGGAGAGTGTCTGCTGAGACTCGCCTATCAAGGAAGGAACAGGAAGAGACCGTGGAATTTTGAACGATGGACGCCGCGGAATTTGAACGATGGACGCCGCAGCCGCAACTTCTTTACAGGTAATATTTACAATGTAAAAATTTATATGACTCGAGTATAAGCCGAGGAGGGGACTTTCAGCCCCCAAAAAAAAGGGCTGAAAATCTCGGCTTATACTCGAGTATATACGGTACCTCAGATCGAAGCCTCCGAAGCGCTCCTCGTCCCCCTCCGCCATGTCCCCTCCGTCCGTCTTACGGGTATCGCCGCTCCGGCGCTGTGATTGGCCGGAGCGGCGATGACATCACGCGCTTGCGCGCGGGGCCGGCATGCGCCCATTCAGAAAACCGGCATGATCCCATTCATGAAGCCGCCCACTAGTGCGCCTCTTTGAGAGGCTGAGCCAGGTGATGGTCCAGGCATGTGAGCGGATCCCGACCATATTGATGCGATAAATGTTTGCTTTTGAACTGACTGCTATAAAAATTCAATAATAAATCTTAAACTGGCCATACACTGTAGTTAAAAAAAAAAAAATTATGGAGCAGTCTACCCCCCCCCCCCTTCCATCCCCCCATTGAGAAATTGTATTCTGAAGGTGGCACCCACCACTGATCAGATCAGTGGCTGCAACTGATTGGCTACAGCTGCTGATTGAGAAATGTTTTCCAACATGTCTCTTCCACAGAAGGCGATCAAATGATTAAATTCTGTCCACTGGGGACAGTCACACACTGATCAAAATTTGGCCTGAACCGTACGAATGTCAAACAGTCTATGGCCAGCTTTACTGAAGGCTGAGAGATTGTGATAATTCTTTTTTTTTTTAAAGCAATTTTTGCTTTATTTTCACCTGGCAATTCTGAAAATCACCCACTTCCTGCTCCTGGGTGGCTATGTCACCCCCTCCATTAATCTATGGAGAGGCCATGGTTATCACCTCTCCTGATATGGACTACAAACATATCTCTATCTCTTTATCTCTATTACACAGTGGGGGCAATTGGTAGTTGGTGAGGACGATATTCTTCTGTGCAGTTATCAGGAAGTGACAAAATCTCTGCATTTCTGGCAGAATCAACACCTATTTTTTGTATTTGTTCGAGCTTGAAAAAATGAAACACATTATCTAAGGACTATAAGCTGCAATGTATTGCATTTTTGTTCTTGGGTTTAGTTATCCTTTAAGGGCAACATTACAGGCTGTCTTAACACTTTCTCTTCCATGCTAACCCACCGTTACATTTCTTATAGAAGCCTTCAGAAGTGCACATTGTCATATAAGGAAGAAGGTCATCAACCCTGAAAATGCTCTGATGTGCTACGACTAGGTTGAGAAGCTCTGACTTGCAATTTTGCAATGACTAGGCTGAGAAGGTCTGATGCACTTTGATACCACGTATTCCATTTACTCCTGTAATGTTACTCAATGAACTTCATTCGGACAGATGTTTTTTTCTGACTGCTATGTTGGAAGGTCCTATCCATTGCATTCACTACCATTTCTTACCATAAAAAAATGGTAACAAACAATCACTGTACTATACTGGTAAGGAATGTCTCTCGATATACATTGTGATGTCATAATAATTTGGGCCAATTCTTGTTGTGTTTATGAAATGTTCACCTGATAAAAAACAGTCAGAAGCTTGTATTTACCAACATCACATGAACACAGTATAAGAGGGAGGTGTGGTAAGCCTATGAATCAGTTGTGGCTGGTGCTCAATATTTTTAGGGGGGGCGGAAAACAAACCACTGACCCTGCCCCCCGTTCGGTCGGACAAACCCCCCCGCCCATCGCTTGGTTGCTCTGTGAACAAATACCCCCCTGTTGCTTCCCCCTGCGTCTCCTCCTAGACGGCCTCCCCCCTGCTTCTGCTCCCAGCCAATACGGTTGCTTCTTCTCTTGGCCAATCAGGTCTTAAGACCCACTTCCTGGTTGGCCAGAAGGAGAAGCATGAAGACAATAGCGAATATTAATTCGCTATTGTCACACAACTGGGTGAGCTCACCCTTTCTGAATCCAATTAGAGCCTCAGGCTGTAATCATGTGCTTAAAAAACAAACAAAAAAAAACATTGAAATCCATGTGTTCGGCGCCCTGCATGTAGATTAGGGCTTGGGCTCATGGATTAGGGGGGCGGCGCCCCTGCACCCCTAATGGATCGGCTGCCACTGCTATGAATACTGTCTTGTGAAGCTTGCAGAGCTGAAGCCAAGAGGTCAAGGAGAATTCTAGGTATTGCATTGTGTCTGTACAGAAATTGGGAGACCTTCTTGAAAAGCCACAAGACACACAGGGTTTTTTTTTTTTTTTTTGTCAAAGCTTAAAGTGGTTCTAAAGGTTGAAGGTTTTTTACCTTCATGCATGAAGGTAAAACAAAAAAAAACTTCTGTTTGCAGCAGTCCCCTCAGTCCCCCCTAATACTCACCTGAGCTCCCTCTTGATCCAGCAATGTGCACAAGCGCGTCAGCTTTCAGGGCCTCTCCCTCCTCATTGGTTGAGGCAGCAGCGGGAGTCATTGGTTTTCCGCTGCTGTCAATCACAGCCAGACAGCCAATGAGGAGAGAGAGAGGGGTGGGGCCGAGCTGAGGCTCTGTGTCTAAAATGGACACGCAGAGCAGTGGCTCGGGAGTGCGCGTGCTTGGGTGCTCCCATTGCAATCTGCTTGCACTGGGGGCACTCAACAGGAGGGAGGGGCCAGGAGCACCAGTGGTGGACTACAGAGCAGGTAAGTATGACATGTTTAAAAAAAATTGCCTTTAATATCACTTTAATTGAACAAGCTGATGTTAGAAACTGATTGGCTGCCATGCACAGCTGCACCAGATTTTGCATTCCCCAGTCTTAGTAAGTCAACCCCACAGTTTTGCAAATGTGCTTCCATTCACTTTTTAACTTGAAATTTTTGAGTGGTTGCATAAGTGAGAATTTTTGACTTCAGTCTGACTTTCCTGACCTGCAAGATTGTCTTAGGTCAGTGACATAGGAAAGTTTTAAATTCTAAGGATCGATATGACATCCATTCAACTGTCACTAGAATTAGATCAGCAATGTCATCCTCTATATGTCTCTCGTGTCAGTTTTCTCTTTATGATGTCATAGACCTGAATAGAAAAATACCGCAGATGGTAGAGAAAAAAATATTTATATTCCCGTAACTCCTATTTTTAAAACAACTTTAAATAACAAAATTACATTTTTGAAACATACCAAAGAACAGATTCAGAGTCCTAAATCATTACTATTATTAGATTCCAAACCACTACTGAAGATATAGCTTATATTAAATTTGCACGGAGCTCAAAGGATCTACACAGAGAAAGGATGTTAATGTATGTCAGAGAGAACATATTGCTAAAAATAATCCAACACACATGTTTGTCCAAATCCATAAAATGCTATGACTGTAAACCATCTGCTTATGCATGCATATTTTTATCTAATTACTCATGTGGTATGTCTATATACTTTTGTGAAATATTTGGGTCTTCTAATATCTTTTTATTGAGTTATTAAGAAAAAACTCTACATTTAAAAAAAAAATTATATTTCAAACAGTCACAATAACCAATGATCCTTTCTTTACAGTCAGTCCTAGACAGTGTCCCCAAGCAACAAATCACGCGTTAAAGCTGAACTCCAGGCAGCTATAAAAGACATAAATGTATACAGCTTTGCATTCATCGAAACAGTACATATAAAAAGTCTACACACCCCTGTTAAAATGTCAGATTTCTGTGATGTAAAAAAAATTATACAAAGATAAATCATTTCAGAACTTTTTCCACCTTTAATGTGACCTATAAACTGTACAACTCAATTAAACAATAAAAAATAAAAATTTTAGGTGGAGGGAAATAAAACAAAAAACTAAAATATGGTTGCATAAGTGTGCACACCCTTAACCTCCCTGGTGGTATGATTATGTCCGATTTTTGATGCTGAAAGCGGTACAATTGTTTCGCCTGGAAATTTGGCGTTTTATATTGTAGGCCTGTAATTTTTTGAAATAACTCACTTAAATCTGTAAAACCAGAGTCTAGTAGACATCCCGGGTATGATAAAGTTTGAAACACAAAATCATAAATTATAATATAATAAATAACTAGAAATAATTATAACAAATAATAATATGATAATAAAAAAAAAATATTCAATAATGTAATCAAATCAAAAACACTGAAATTTGCTCAGTTGCAGAATTGTCGCTGTCATTACTTTGAGTGTTTGATGACGAATTTCCCCACAAATCGCTATCGCTCAATTCTGCAAGTGATTCTAATTTATTATCGCGGTTTTCTAGCCGGTCTAAAAGCACTTTTGGTTGCTATGGACAATCTCCAGTTTCCAGGCAGAAAGAACAGTATTTATAATATAAAAGTGCATGCAGGACACTGGACAAACCACTAGGGACGAAGGGGAGGTGAAATTATTTAATACAGTACTGTAATCTGTAAGATTACAGTGTACTGTATGTATAGTGTGTTTTTATTTATTTTTATTTGGCGCCGAACTCCGTCTCCATGCGTCGCAACACTTGCAGAGAACGGAACTCGGCACTGTGAATCGAGCGAGGAGGCAGCTTGCACACACACAGCGGGGAGACATCGCAGGATCCAGGGGACAAGGTAAGTAACTTTCCCTGGATCCTGCAATGCGATCCCGAGTGTGGCTCGGGGTTACCGCTTTTGGTACTGAAATTTCTCCCCGAGCCACACTCGGGAATACAGCCAGGGAGGTTAAAATAATACTTTGTTTAAAGCACCTTTTGATTTTTTGTATAGCACTCAGTCTTTTTCGGTATTAGTCTATCAGTATGGCACATCTTGACTTGGCAATATTTGCCAAATCTTCTTTGTAAAAACACCCCCAAATCTGTCAGAATTTGAGAGCATCTCCTGTGAACAGCCCTATTCAGATCACCCCACAGATTTAACATTAGATTCAGGTCTGGGCTCTGGCTGAGCCACTACAAAACTTCTTTTGATGAAGCCATTCCTTTGTTGATTTTGATGTATGCTTTGGGTGGTTGTCATGCTGAAAGATGAAGTGCCTCTTTATGATCAGCTTTTTAGCAGAAGCCTTTTGTGCCAAAATTGACTGGTATTTGGAACTATCCATAATTCCCTCTACCTTGAAGAAAAAACATGATGCTGCCACCACCATGCTTCACAGTGTGTATGGTGTTCTTTTGGTGATGTGCAGTGTTGTTTTTGCGCCGAACATATCTTTTGGAATCATGGCCAAAAAGTTCAACCTTGGTTTCATCAGACCTTAACACATTTTCCCATGTGCTTTTGGGAGACTTCAGATGTGTTTTTGCAAATATTAGCTGGGCTTGGATGTTTTTCTTCGTAAGAAAAGCCTTCCGTCTTGCCACTTCACCCCATAGCCCAAACATATGAAGAATATGAAGATTGTTGTCAGATGTACCACACAGCCAGATATTCCTGCAGCTACTTTAATGTTGCTGTAGGCCACTTGGCTGCCTCCCTGACCAGTTTTCTTCTCGTCTTTTCATCAATTTTGGAGGGACGTCCAGTTCTTGGTAATGTCACTGTTGTGCCATATTTTCTGCACTTGATGATGACTGTCCTCACTGTATTCCATGATATATCTCAGTGTTTCTCAACTCCAGTCCTCAAGGCGCCCCAACAGGTCATGTTTTCAGGATTTCCATTAATTTGCACAGGTGATTTGATCAGTTTCACTGCCTTAGTAATTACCACAGCCGTTTTATCTGAGGAAAATCCTGAAAACATGACCTGTTGGGGCGCCTTGAGGACTGGAGTTGAGAAACACTGATATATCTAATGCCTTGGAAAATTCTTTTGTATCCTTCTTCTGACTGATACCTTTTAACAATGAGATCCCTCTGATGCTCTGGAAGCTCTCTGCGGACCATGGATTGCGGACCATGGATTTTGCTGTAGGATGCTACTAAGAAAATGTCAGGAAAGACCTACTAGAACAGCTGAACGTTATTTGGGGTTAATCGGAGGAACCTTAAATGATGGCAGGTGTGTACTGACTCCTATTTAACATGAGTTTGAATGTGATTGCTTAGTTCTGAACACAGCTACATCCCTAGTTATAAGAGGGTGTGCACACTTATGCAACCACATTATTTTCGTTTTTTACTTCCCCCCCCCCCCCCCAAAATAAATAAATAAGGATTTGAGTTTTTCAATTGAGTTGTACAGTTTATCGGTCACATTAAAGGTGGAAAAAGTTCTGAAATTATTTATCTTTAATTTTTTTACATCACAGAAGCCTGACATTTTAACAGGGGTGTAGACTTTTTATATCCACTGTATATCAGTACATTTCTTTTTTTTTTTTCTGATTGCCTAGATTTGATGTGTTATCAGCCTCTTACAATCCCTACAAAGTTCTAATTGGAATATGGAGAAGATGTCCAAAGAGGCAGTCAACTGGTATGCACTGCTCATGTGCATCTGCTATACAAATACATCCCAGGTATCATTAAGAATGGACATATACTGCAGTAACAAAAGTGTGAACAACAGCTCTCTGATGGAGAGATTACACCCCATGTGACTGTGGAGGGCTAGCAATAAGTATGACAGGACTAGTTCATGTGAGGGCTCTCAGTAAAAAGGGACTAGGCTTAGGCTGGAAAATATGATACACTACCAGCAAACCAGTGCTGCTCCCAGGTAGATCACAAGCTCTGAACAGTTCTTGAACATTCTCTTCTGCTGGCTTGGTTGGGGCCCTTTAATGTCGGCGCACAAAAAAAGTGCATTGTTTCTAGGGTGTAAAGTTCAAGAACAGGTAAATGGAAGGTTAAGCTCAGTCAATGGGAATGCCTCTTTAAAGCAGCTGAGCAAAGCAAACATGTTGAAAGAAAGGGGAGTGCAATGTGGTAAGGAGAGGGAGGAGTTAATGTTAGGATAGTATGCAGCCAGGGGCAAGGCATATGGAGTAGTCAAAGACAGGACTCTGGTGAAGTGGCAGCTTTAAAGGCTGTCTATGGTGTTGATAGCTGTTCTTAGTAGAAAAGGACAGCAAAGAATTAAGCTTCTACTAAGGAACAGTGTCAATGGAGGGTAATGGCCTTGCGGGGCCTGCATTGCAGACAGCAATTAGCTGATGAGTGTGGGTCAGAGACCCTCTCACTGATCCTTCTGCAGTAGTGCTTAGGAGACAGTGAGTTGTCTGTGCGGTGGGGGGCACCCTAATTCATGATGCAGCAACAATAGTTATGGCGGATGCAACTCAGGCATCGGTTCTGCTCAGCTCTTAGCATAGCATTCCACCCCTTTGCTCTGGTACAGCCCTGTTGAATGCAGTCCCACCCAGCCTGGTCCAACACAGAACAGCACAGCACGGCCCACACACACTTTCCCAGTTGCTGTGTCTCTCTTAAACCACTTGCTCCTTCCCAGGTTTTTGCTTATATATGATCCCTCTCCGGTGCTTGTGAGCCTTGTAGTTGAGACCAAGCTTTACTGTGTACAAGATCCTCCTTCAAGACTGCATTTCCCAGATTGCTATGGGAACTCAAGCTCTTCAGGGGGTATAAATTGGAGGTTCAGCATGGTGTGGATCTCTTTGTTTTTCTCACTGAGGTTACACACACCTGTGGAAGTCCTCTGCTGTGACTTACCACCCATATAGTTATACACTCACTTTACTCAGGTATACTCACATGTTTCCACATGGCTCACTCTGAGCATACACTTGTAGCCTGTTTTTTTACATCACAGGCTCTTCACTGTCACTCTTGCCAGCTTTTGGTATATCTTTACCATATTCCCCTACAGTCTCCATGTCCTCACCATTCTTGACCCAGGCCTTTCATTTATACATAGATATATATATATGTTACTATACGCTTATTTTACTGTTACTTTAGATTATATGACATACATATTTATGTTTACAGCCAATACATTTTAAGGACACAGTGAGACTATTAGGGATACACAATTTCTATCCATGCCGTGCTTTTCCTCCATTTGGCCCTGTGAGGACTTTTGTCTGGCTCCGCCTCCTCAGCACCCTGGCGAGACGCCAACTGCTACTGTCTGGGAGCTATACATCTGCTGTATTGGTCATGTTTAGTGGTAAGTATGGGGTTTTCTGTATCAAGGCCCCTCTTACCCTGTGCCTATGTATTAATATCACAATATACACCCAATTTGTATCTTCTCATCCTAGGTACATTTTATACGCATCTACCCATGAAGAGCAAGCTGGGTCCCGTGAAACGCGCCGGGTACAGTTGATGCCTGTGTGTTATATGATTGTTTATACATTTATGTACCATCATTTTATTTATCTGTATCCCTCATGAATTGGCATTTGTTGATGACATCAATTCATGTACTATTTTTTCTTGAATAAATTAGATACTGTATTTACTGTTGCTACTTTTATTGGCTAAACAAATTCTCTGTTTTGCTGTTAGGGCATTTATAGTCTGTGAATGGAGGTATGCATGGGTAGTGTTTCAGGCTCTAGGTTGTCTTTTGGGAAAAGAACTGTCATTAGCTGGGTAAATCTATTCACAACTAATCAATTCTTCTCCCAAGCAGGCTCACCTAGGTGACATCAGGGAAGACTTACAAATATAAAACTTTCTCTGACCTTTCCATATTAGATGAACATTATTTTAGGTCCGGAAGTACCTTTATAGCCTATTACAATGTCACTGTCAAAGAGAATAAAAAACTATACGTCAGGTAGGCATAAGAAAGGAACTTCTTCATGACAAACAGATTACTCATTCTTGAAAATATCATCTCTTTTCTTAGCGATTGCAAAGTTGAACTATTTTTAGGTGCATGGGCGTCCAAATTGGCATTTTTTCTCACTTATATTGCCACTAAATTCTGACCCCATGAGTAAAATATTCAAATTTATAAAACAATATCCCTCTGCTTGAATAAGTTAAGGTTGCTAGGAGCAACAGTTACAATTACACATCTCTTTCAGCCTGTTCTTTGTGCTTTCCGCTCACATTTTTCAATTATTCTATCAGCAGTCAAGGCTGGGCATAGATGCAATATGCAGACCAAGGAATCATCCAAACAGTGCAGCAAAGAATTTCTAGTGCATAAAATAGTCATAATAGGAGAGAAGTGATAGGGCAGACTGTTTAAAGGTCAATCTCACAAGAAATGGAGGCATACGGGTTTTAAAATAGAATTTACTAAACTAGCAACGTGCAAAGCATCTGGGCAATTCATAAGCTCTCAAAGGCCACGTAATTATGGAACGGTGCACTTGTCATACAATGGAAGCTGATTGCACGTGATTCGTATTTGTGGAACTGCATATTAGTGGAATTTTATATATATATATACACATACATACACACACAGTATATATATATATATATATATATATATATATATATATATATATATATATTTAAATATATATATATTTAATTATATATACAATGGAGAAATAGATTGTGCCCATGCTCAGAAATCCCATAACATTTAAAAGACATAGATTAGGCTCAATTCACAAAGCTTTAAGACAAGAAACTTTCGAAACCTCATTAAATGTAGCTGAGAGTAACTTAACTTGGTATGTTAGCTCTGTAAATTGAGACTAAATAGAGCTTATAGGAAACGATTGAGTATTTTTGGTAAATGTACCTTGCAAGTACCTATTTTTGAACACACTAGTTTTTGATGCGACTTTCACATGTTTAAAATAGATGCAAACAAGATCACAAAAACCTTTCATGACTTCAAAAGTAATTTTCATTATTTAACCACCTCGCGCCCGCCGTACGACTATGTACGGCCGCAAGGTGGTTCTTAAATGCCAGGAGGCCGTCTTTTTACGGCCTCCGCTCCTCTGGCCACTGGGGGGCGCGCGAGCGCTGCCGCCGGCGCGCGCACGTGCCCGGCGCGTCACTGTAATGCCGATGCGCGTGCCTAGCGGCTGCGATGTCCGCCAGGTACCCGCGATCGGCCGGTACACAGACAAGGACGTGGATCTCTGTTTGTAAATACAGAGATCCATGTCCTGTCAAGGAGAGGAGACCGATGGTGTGTCCCTTGTACATAGGGACACAGATCGGTCACCTCCCCCAGTCAGTCCCCTCCCCCCCACAGTAGTAATCACTCCCAGGGAACACATTTAACCCCTTCCTCGCCCCCTAGTGTTAACCCCTTCCCTGCCAGTCACATTTATACAGTAATCAGTGCATATTTATAGCACTGTTCGCTGTATAAATGTGAATGGTCCCAAAATAGTGTCAAAAGTGTCCGCTGTGTCCGCCATAATGTCGCAGTCACGAAAAAAATCACTGATCGCCGCCATTACTA
The DNA here is from genome assembly GCA_029206835.1 of Rana muscosa. NCBI lineage: Eukaryota > Metazoa > Chordata > Amphibia > Anura > Ranidae > Rana > Rana muscosa. Next base: position 139,207,077 of record CM055119.1, read on the forward strand.
GTAAAAAAAAAAAAAATTATAAAAATGCCATAAAACTACCCCCTATTTTGTAAACGCTATAAGTTTTGCTCAAACCAATCAATAAACGCCGATTGCGATTATTTTTCACCAAAAATATGTAGAAGAATACGTATCGGCCTAAACTGAGGACATTTTTTTTTTAAATTGGGATATTTATTATAGCAAAAATCAAAAAATATTGTGTTTTTTTGAAAATTGTCGCTCTTTTTTGTTTATAGCGCAAAAAATAAAAACCGCAGAGATGATCAAATACCACCAAAAGAAAGCTCTATTTGTGGGAAAAAAAGGACGTCAATTTTGTTTGGGAGCGGTTTGCGGGCGGTATAAACTCCTTTTCGGCCGCTAGCGGGGGTTAAATTCACCCCGCTAGGGGCCGCATACCGCGGTGATAACCGCACCTGCCCAGTGTGAAAGGGGCCTTAGAGTCGATATGGCTGCTGCAATTGATTGGTGTGCTGGCTAAATCTCTTTTCTTTAAATCCTTTTTTGGCTTTTTTAAGTCTCTGAACCTAAGAAAAATGACTGTTCTATGCAGCCTCCTTTACCTCTCAAGCTACAATGAGTACAATGGGCTCAGAGAAATGATAGACTGCTGTAACAAGGGGCTGCTCATACTGTGTGAGAAAGTCTGCTAATTCCAGCTGCAATGGATGGTATAGAATTTTTATTAAAGTGTACTGATTTTTCCTGGAAAACTGTATTGCTTTTTGTTGCCATGACTTTCTTTGTAAAGGGAAAGTACAGTGTATTTTAAGGCGGAGGTTCCGCGGCAGATCGTTTTTTTTTTTTTTTGCATTCTATAGGGATTTACATATTAAAGTTACACTCACTTCTTTGGTTTCCTCAAATGTCAGCTGTCCGTTTTCGTTCAGAAAACGGAGTTATAAAATTCTTTCCTGTGAATTTGTGAAGCCCACAAGCAAGCATTTCCTGGAAGACCGGCGTCACACGTCACTTAGCATGTGAAATCTCTCGAGATTTCACTGCTCTGCGTTCCACAATGTATCTGGGAAGCACGACACTGTGCTCCCAGAATACATTGCAGCGAACTCCCAACTAGCATTGCGGCGCCAGGGAAAGGCTAGACACGCCTACTCCCGCTGGAGATGAATCCCGGAAATCTGTATTGGAATCGAAATACTACGGTATCTATATATTTATGAAAACAGTCACCAACATTTTAATAATGTATATAGTGCCTTGATTGCTTAGGAATATAGTTATTATTTTCGCTTTAAGTTAGTACACATTTTCAGCTATTATGGCTATATTTACTTTAAAGCCTAGGTGTCACCAGGGCCGTCTTAATAGCATCATGGTCAAAGTAATGCACTGGGCCCCTACCAGCCTGCCCCAATTTAGGCACCTACTCTCAAGAATTAAAGTATAAATAGTTGATAGAATTAAAAATATTTTTTAGTACTTCCAATAACATAAATTTTAAACAATATAAAAAAGAATTCCATAAATCAAAGACTAATCAACACAAAGGACACAGTACATGTGCAGATAAAGGATAGCTCCTCCTCCTCCATTCAGAGATCATGTTTCATTCAGACAAAAAAACTGTAGTATGGCTTCTATGAATGGTGCGACTAGGCAGAAAGGGCAGGTATAGTCAGGCTTTCTTAATGAGAGCCTGTGACGGCCCCTTAGTTATATTAACACCAGCTTCTTTGGAAAATTACAGCAGCAAAGGTATGGGAGGGGGCAGCGACAGAGGAAGATTTTTAGCTACACTTAGGGGGTTATTTACGAAAGGCAAATCCACTTTGTAGTCCGCTGTAGATCTGAGGGGGACATGCAAGGAAAATAAAAAACAGCATTTTAGCTTGTACATGATTGGATGATAAAATCAGCAGAGCTTCCCCTCATTTCAGATCTACCCCTCAGATTTACAGCGACTGCAGATTAACTTGTGAAATATTAGTGTAGCACTCACCACCCCTTCTCCCTTTGGCTCACTCGTGGGAGAAAGTGCACACCTATGCCACATGCCCGTACCCTCCTGTGTGAAGAGGTTGAGCGGTGTAATGTACCTGGGTCTTTATGGTCAGGTTCCCCCAGAGAATGGCTCCCATCTTCACTGTGATAAAGACAAGTCTCTATTCCCCAATAACTTCAAAGGTCCACACCAATTGCAACTCCAACGTAGAGTTTATTTCTCTCTTATCCACAATCGTTGAACGGAAAAGGTTGGAGGAAGATCAGGACAGCAAGAGGTGTTGGAATAGGTCCAGGCACAAACGAATTCTTATTCACTACCCATATCTTTAGGTAGACTCAGCTCATCCGGATAGTCTCCCAATGGAGTGGATCCTAGCAGCCGGAGTACACACATAGTCTCTGCCACAGACCTGGTGAACGTTGGTTCTGGTATTAGGCCTCTATCAGGAAGATGGAAAAATGGAAATCATATCCACCCAGAGTGGTACTGGGGATACGATGTAATAGAAAATTGCCACGTCCCGAGATTGTAAATTGAATAAATTAGGATGAAAAGATGGACTTTATGGGCACGACAAAATTGATATAAAATTACTCAAGTTTTATTAAAAAATGACAAAAGAAAATAACAAATCATACAAATAAAAATGAATAGTATACAGAACTATTCATCAACCTAATATTGACACACTTGAACACATCACCCAATGACCAAAATTCAATAAAGAAATATGGTTATACTAAGTAAAATGACAGCAAGGTCAATTCTTTCAGTATATTGGATACCAATAGACGCTAGTGGCATTGATTGGTGATGTGTTGTCAGAAATTCATTCCTAAACCCGACATGTTGCGCGACATAGATCGCTTCTTCAGGAGTTTTTTGAATGTCTATGAATACAAATACATAACATAAGAACAGTATAAATAAATTACAAAACAAAACAAGAGAACCTGTATGTCTGGCCAAGTGCTTCCAGAAACATATGATCCCCCAACAGCAATACCACTATTGGAAACAGAGCAGAACAGAACAAGACCAGAAACAAACCAGGAAAATAGGAAAACCTCACAGATTGGAGAAGTCCACTGGATGGTTAAATCGTTTACCATAACTTACATGAGTTCAAAGGTTTTCCAAGTAAAAACGGAGGTTATAGATAGTTCTGTATACTATTCATTTTTATTTGTATGATTTGTTATTTTATTTTGTCATTTTTTAATAAAACTTGAGTAATTTTATATCAATTTTGTCGTGCCCATAAAGTCCATCTTGTCATCCTAATTTATTCAATCTCTATCAGGAAGATGACATCCCTCCAGAGATTTACCGGGCCCCTTCCTTCACTGTGATCTCTCACTAGTCCCTCGGAACGGTCCTCCCCCGGCCTCCTCATCTAAGATACGGGTCTCCTCGCAAGGCAGCACCCTGGGATTCCTCCTCCCTCCGTGGGCTCCAGCCGAAGGTGCTGGACCCAAAGCCTCCGGTTGCAGCCCCAGGGCTAAAGGTGCCTGGGACTGATCCGCCAGTGTACCGGACCAGGAACTCCACCCCAGAGCTAAAGGTGCCTGGGGTGGCCACGAACAGAATAACACGCTCCCGGGGTCGGACCCCCGGGAACTCACCCCTGACAGACAGGGTCTGCCCCTTTTATATCCCCTCCCTGGATGCACAGCAGGCCAGCACGCCCACCATACCACCGCCGAAAGGGGACATCCAAGGCACAGCACTGCACCAGTGGTTCCACCCTGGCCTCCGATGGCAGCGCCACCAACAGGCCACGGGGAACTATACACCAGCATCCCACCTGTAGTTCAAAATGGGTTTTAAAACCCTATTAAATAGTGTGTTTGAGCACAACTACCACTCAAACATTCCCCTAAATTTTAAAGCCCCGCTACATTAGGTATAGAAGAAATAAGCTGGGTGTCTGAAAATCACAAGCACCACACCCCTCAAAATTTAGAAAATTGTACAGACATGTAAAAAAATATTAATTTTTTTGGTTGCTATAAACACACACATTCCTTGTTTTGTTGCATAAGCCAATCAGTGTCCTCCAAGATCAATCCAGACTTAGCCAAGATAGTTGCCTCCTGCCCTGGAGACACTCCAGACAGATGAGGATTGCAAAGTAGTCTCCTTAACCTCCCTGGCAGAATTCCCGAGTCGGGCTCGGGGTGAGTTTTTTATGCTAAAAGCGGTAACCCCGAGCCAGACTTTGGCTGCATCGCAGTATCCAGGGAAGTCACTTACCTTGTTCCCTGGATCCTGCGATGTCTCCCCGCAGTGTGTGCGAGCCGTGTCTCGCTCGATCCACACTGCCGAGTGCCGAGCTCCGTTCCCTGCGACGTTGCGGTGCACGGGGACGGAGTTCAGCGCCAAATTCAAAAAGTGAAACACATAGTATACATACAGTATACTATAATCTTACTGATTACAGTACTGTATGTAATAATTACACATCCCCTTTGTCCCTAGTGGTCTGTCCAGTGTCCTGCATGCACTTTTATATAATAAAAACTGTTCTTTCTGCCTGGAAACTGGAGATTGTCCATAGCAACCAAAAAGTGTCCCTTTATGTCAAAAGTGGTTTTAGACCAGCTAAAAACAGCGACAATAAATTAGAATCACTTGCAGAATTGAGCGATAGCGATTTGTGGGGAAATTAGTCATCAAACACTAAATCTAATGACAGCGACAATTCTGCAACTGAGCAAATTTCTGTGTTTTTGATTTGATTACATTATTGAATAATTTTTATTATAATTACATTACTATTTGTTATAATTATTTATAGTTATTTATTATAGTATAATTTATGATTTTGTGTTTCAAACTTTATCATACCCGGGATGTCTACTAGACTCTTGTTTGGTCAGGTTTAAGTAAGTAATTACTAAGAATTGCAGGCCTACAATACATAACACCAAATTTCCATGCAAAATAATTGTACCGCTTTTGGTACATAATTCCAGACAGAATCATACCGCCAGGGAGATTAAAAATGGCTGTTGCACTTCTGCATTAATGAATATTCAGTTTAAACCTGTCCACACTGCAGAAGGATAATACAGCAGCTACAAAGGAAAAAAGCTCCACAGCAGTTATAAGCTATAGTCCATGTTTCTAAAAAAATAATAACTAGTAGCCACCAATGAAGCCTCTTTTTCAGGCATTTCCTGTTATAGGGTGACAACACTCTGCCCCTGTCTCCCAAATTGCACATCTGCATTGTTTCTCCCGTCATATGGGCTTCTGATGAAGACTACACATTACACGTGGTCCACAGTTGGTACCATCAGGAAACCCGCCCTGAGAAATGCCATGCAACCATCCCTGGGGTGGATTTAGGCAGTAACCGTCTGCAAAAAAGCTTCAGCTCAGCAGTGTTGAGATACAACAAAGTAAGGACACCAATATTTTATTGTAATTTTTATTACACCTAATGCTTTAACAAACAAAATGTCATTCAGTTAGGTTTTGCATCTATGTTAATATAATTTGTTTTGTTAATTTGCTTCTACAGTTTGTCATTCTATGAATGCTTTTATGTGTGTTTATTACAAATAAAAGTATTTTCTGGCTGGCAGCCCTAGTGTTAGTAGATCTCTCATTTTTAAATGTCACCCTTTTTAGAAGTTATTGCCAGCTATTGCTCATTGTGTTATTGTCCATTGTGTTATCCCTAGATAGATAAATAGATAGATAGATAGATAGATAGATAGATAGATAGATAGATAGATAGATAGATAGATAGATAGATAGATAGATAGATAGATAGATAGACATTAGGGTCTCATTTAATTTTTCTCATTTTACATATTATCCGACTAATTATTCCTTTGAATCTCACTTTCTCCCTGGAGTCATAGAAATGCCCAGTCTACTTTCTCCTTTTACATGGTTTAATTTATCACTGTGAACCTGGTTGCTATATTTCGCAATACAGATCGTGTGAATGTCAGACAAAAAATACATTTGACTTTACTAATGAGAAGTTGTTCTTCACATAGCCAAGCTGTGTCATTAGGAAGGAAAGGCATCAGAGGTACTGTGCGTGTTCATTTGATGTCTGGCAATGCTCCAGCTCTTGGAAACATTGCCGCAAACTGTGGTCAGAGTTTTGTTTCTACATGAAAAGAAGTTAAGTGTTTACTTCTATTAAAAAAGAAGAAAAAAAAAAACTTTATTTTAATTTAAAAAGAGGAAAGGAATTATATTTCTATTTTTTAAAATATTTTTTTATCATTTTAAAAGAAAGCAATTAATTAAGTAGTTTTAATTGTTACATTAAATTTTTGGATTTTAACCCAACTTTTTTAAGCTTGGGATGGAGCAGTTGGAACTGTTAATAGGTTATTACAGCTGTCTGTGTCCCCCTTGGGGAGACTTGTCCATCATTTCTTGTTCCATTGACTACTCAGGAAACAGGAGGACGTTTTGCCAATGGCAGACCGTGATAATTTTTATGGTATGTAGAGCAACTTCAGATGGCTTGACTCTACCAAAATTCCAATTTATTGAAAAGCCATGTAAAAACACGTATACAGGCAAAAAAGATACAGGGGGTGCATAAGAGCTTACTCCTCCTTAGAGGAGAAGGTGCTGAACTAGCGTGAAATGCATCAACTGCTCTATGCACCCCATGTACCTTTTTATACACTATATAAGCAAAAGTATTGGGACACCTGCCTTTACACGCGCATGAACTTTAATGTCATCCCAGTCCTAGTCTGTATGGTTCAATATTGGGTTGGCCCACCCTTTCCAGCTATAAAAGCTTCAACTCTTCTGGGAAGGCTGTCCACAAGGTTTAGGAGTGTATCTATGGGAATGTTTTACCATTCTTCCAGAAGTGCATTTGTGAGGTCAGGCACTGATTTTGCAAAAGAAGGCCTGGCTCACAGTCTCTGCTCTAATTCATTCCAAAGGTGTTCTACCGGGTTGCAGGCCAGTCAAGTTTGCCTACCCCAAACTCGCTCATCCATGTCTTTATGGACCTTGCTTTGTGCACTGGTCCAAATCACTTGGTGGAGTGGGGATTATGGTGTGGGGTTGTTTTTCAGTGGTTTTGCTTGGCTCCTTAGTTCCAGTGAAGGGAACTCTTAAGGCGTCAGCATACCAAGAAATTTTGGACAACTTCATGCTCCCAACTTTGTGGAAACAGTTTGGGGATGGTTCCTTCCTGTTCCAACGACTACACACCAGTGCACAAAGCAAGGTCCATAAAGACATGGATGAGTGAGTTTGAGGTGGAGGAACTTGACTGAGTCCTCACCTCAACCTGATAGAACACCTTTGGGATAAATTAGGGCAGAGACTGCGAGTCAGGCCTTCTCTTCCACATTGGTGCCTGACTTCACAAATGCGCTTCTGGAAGAATGGTCAAACATTCCCATAGACACACTCCTAAACCTTGTGGACAGCCTTCCCAGAAGAGTTTAAGCTGTCAAAGATGCAAAGGATGGGCCAACCCAATATTGAACCCAAGGACCTATTTTTGGGATGCCATTAAAGTTCATGTGCATGTAAAGCCAGGTGTCCCAACAGATGCCCCACAGATGCTCAATAGGGTTTAGGTCTGGAGACAAGCTTGGCCAGTCTATCACCTTTACCCTCAGCTTCTTTAGCAAGGCAGTGGTCATCTTGGAGGTGTGTGACACTAGGCAGCAGGAGCCACCTTTATCTTAGCCACCAAGGACAGTAGGCTGCAGGAGCTGCCTATGTCCCAGCGTCCAATAGGAGCCATGTACCATTGGATGCATGTAAACGTTACACACAATGTTACATGCGTACAGTGTACAAGCATCTAAAACACAGTCTAAATGAGCCCTTAAATTGGAAATGACGGCAGACAACTAATTCTAAGCTTAAATATGTGAACTGTCTTATCTGCCAAACAACATATTATTCTGTTTATCCAATTTTATTATCCTGACTAGGGATGAGCTTCGAGTTTGAGTCGAACTCATGTTCGACTCGAACATTGCCTGTTCGCCCGTTCGCCGAACAACGAACAATTTGGGGTGTTCGCGGCAAATTCGAAAAGTCTATGGGAGAAATCTAAAGTGCTAATTATAAAGGCTTATATGCAAGTTATTGTCCTAAAAAGTGTTTGGGGACCCGGATCCTGCCCCAGGGGACATGTATCAATGCAAAAAAAAGTTTTAAAAACGGATGTTGGGGGGGCGTGTCCGGGAGCCGACTGAGGAGGACGTGCAGACATTGAGCTCCACAACTGCACCCTCAATCTATAGCCATCCTCGCTCCTAATCCACTGGAAATTGCTCCAACTCTACCCCTGTCGTTCCTGAGGATTCCCTACCTGTAACCCAGCCTGAATTGTGACTCCGGGCCGGCCGTACGGTAACTACCAGGCCCGCTCCACACAGCCCAGGCCCGACGCCATCTTGGGGCCCACGAAGCCTCCAACGCCTCCCGGAGGGTCTCCGGATACCCCACGGACATTTTGCATCTCCATCCAGGCTTGGATGGAGGTGTTTGACTAATAGGGAACCCCCTCGGTCTTCTTCTCGGCCCGTGGTCGGCTCCGGGGCCTGGCCGCCATCTTGCGGCCTGCGGGACCAGCAGCATCCTCCGGCCTAAAGTGCTGCGGTCGGCGGAGTGTGCGGCGGGCGGATCGGCCGCAAGTGTGCCTGCACTGGACTGATCTGCATACCTGAGGGATCCCGGGACGTTTGGCCTGACACACCCGCGGCGGCCAGTTTTAGGAAAGTCCGCAGCTTCGGCCTACTCCTGGAAGTCGGCGGCCATCTTGCTGCTCCCAATACACCCAGAGCAACATCCAGCACAGAGCACCATCTCGCACGGGGTAAGCGGGGCGGGGGTAGAGTAAAAGGCACCAGAAGTAGGCTGATCCCTCCCCAGCTGGCAGTCAGAAAGGAGCACTCGGTGGGAGCCCTGACCCCATAGGTTCGAGGGGCGGCCATCTTGCTACACCCGACCATAGGACTGCTGGGTCCCCCCTTGCCTGTTTGAAACCGCTTCGCCCTACACATCAAGGTCTGATTACTCTGTTGTACGGGGCGGCTGGGCCTCCACCTCATTCATCTTGCCCTCCCCGTAACCCTCCAGTCACAGACTAGCAAGACGTGTAGTGGCCATCCTGCTCCACCCGGACTCCGTGCTCCCCCCTGCCACTAGCCTTGCTCTGCCCCCTACTCAGCCGCCAGTGATGCCCAGGCTGCCATACCGCTGTCCTGTAACACAAACACCGGCACTCCCCTGCGCCTGTTCCAATACGTCAGTAGCAACAAAGCAAGCGTCTATTCCCATGTACGACACGGGTCGCACTTTTTGTTCTTCCACTCCACCTATGGGGATGCGTGGCTGAGGATGGACGGCTGAAGACATGTACTGCTGAGCATTGTGCTCTCCCGATGACCGCAGGCTGCGTTCCCAACCAATCACGCCCAATCTGCTGATGGCGGCTTCCAGCTCTACCTCTACTGACTCCGCTGCACTGCAACCAGGTAATATCCAACGGTACCTGCTACGCACAGCCTCACAGGACTCCCGTACAGGGAAAGACAGGGCTTCGTCAGCCCGAACCCCAGGCAAACCAACACCTCCTCCCCCGACTGCAGCAGCTTTCTCTGTCGGTGGGACCGGCCCGGGTGTACACCCGGCCCCTCCGATGGATCCCGCTACTCTTAGCGTGAACACGGCCTCAGCAGAGATGCTCTCCCAGGGCTCCACATCCGCTGCCGTACTTTCTGCTTTCCGAGCTGACTTTGATTCCTGGGCTTCCAAAATGGAAACTTCTCTCCATGTTGAACTAAATGCCCTCAAACAACGGGTTTCCGCGTCGGAGGTCACGGTTTCTGCTATGGCCACCACCCAGGAGGACCATTCAGCCCGCATAACGGTGCTTGAAAATGCATCTACGGCTCACCTTTCCCGTCTACGGCAACACCAGCTCCGGATAGAAGATAGTGAGAACCGGAGCCGCAGGAACAACATCCGGCTGCAGGGGGTCCCGGAGGCTACATCAGGTGCCGATCTCAAACCCACTGTCATCGCTATCCTCAATCAGGTCCTGGGCAGGGAAGTTACATCTCCCATTGAATTGGACAGAGTGCATAGAGTGGGAGGCATGGGGGGTGACCGCAGGGACCGCCCTCGTGACGTACTTTGCCGGGTGCACTACTATACCCTGAAGGAAGAAATTTTGCGCAAGGCCTGGCGCCTGGGGCCACTGGACTTTCACGGATCACTTATACACCTCTACCCGGACCTCTCCCGCAACACGCTGTACATGCGGCGAGCGGTCCGTCCTCTGCTGGACTTGATTCGCCAAGTAGGCGCCACGTACACTTGGGGCCACCCCTTCAGCATCAAAGTGACCTGAGAAGATAACCACAAATTTGTGCTGTCAGACCCGGACCAGCTTCCTGCCTTCTTCCTGTTCCTGGACCGGGACCCTATTGTCATCCCGAACTGGTTGGACCCCCCAGATGACCGCCAGCGGCTACCGGGCCCTCCTCTACAGCGTCGAGGACGCCCACAGTCTAGATCGGTACCTTCCGGTCCTAGAGTACGGCGAGCCACGTCACCAGAAGACTGATCCAGATTCTGTCGTCTGAGACCTGAAATGGTTCTTTTTGCTATGTCCTTTTGTCCACCAGGTGACTACAGTTCCTCTATGAGACTCCGGCAAGGTTTGCCTACTGTTTTCTCTATTTTGTTTTGTACTCACGGTTTTACTTGCGTAACCACCCTACTGACTCTTGCTCACTTTGTTATCTAAGTGCTGCTAACGGTTTAGTTGTCTCGCTTGGCACGGAGAATGTTTCCTTGCCCTCAGCTGGTGCGGCTGTGCTTGCTGGGGCTTTGGAAAGGCGGTCAGTGGTGTTGATATGTTCTTTCACGGCATTGGCTCTACTGGCTGGCTTGGTGTTTCCCGGGCATAGCCCTTTGGTTTGTCCGGGGACCTCCGGGTCTTCCCTCGGGCTCTGGACATCTATGTCCCTGGTGCTTGGGACTGGCTGGCCTTATCACTGACACCTTCTGTGCGTTTACACAGATATCTGGGCTAAGCCGTGACAACTATCATAGTTAATGCTGCTATAAATGTAGTAATTGGTGCTTCCAACCCTCGCATGCTTACGCGGGAATACCTGTGCCTTTATTCTGTCACCAGCTTGTGTACACCTTGTTCTACGTTGATGTTATTTTTCTATGTAATTTTAGATTGTTTATTACACTCAAGCATACCAATGGTATTAGTCTGACACGCTGCCCTTTAGTGACTAGGCAGTTGAGCACTAGATGCCACGGTCATTGGGTGTGTTACATTTACAGTTATGTTATATATGCCTGTTAGGTTGTCGGGATCACAACTCAGCTGTTCTAACCCCGTTCTCTCCCCCTAAATAGGATTGGCACAGTTCGTGCCTACTACGTGATATTTCACGAAGTGTTACGTTTTTGCGCACACTTTAGTATTTTTGAGCCACCTTCCCCAGGTGCTCTCTTTGTTCAATCTCTTCCCAGCCTCGCTCTACCTTCTCTCTTCCTCCCCTGTTGTGTTTCCCCCTTTTTTTCCCCGCTTTTCTTTTTTTCTTCTTCTCTCTCTCCTTCCCCCCCTCCCCCCCCCCCATCACTCCATCATGGCCCACACAGTGACCTCTCACCCTAGGTTACAATTCTGTTCCTACAATGTCAATGGGCTCAATATTGCCTCCAAAAGAGGACAAATCCTGTATCAAATGCACAAACGCCAAGTCAATGTGCTTCTTCTCCAAGAGACACATTTTCACTCTGCCTCCACCCCTTCCTGTTCCAACAGATACTTCAACAGGTGGTTCCACAGCACTAGCCCAACCCAGAAAGCCAAGGGAGTGTCTGTGGCCTTCCATAAGACGCTCCCTATAGAGGTGCTTGATCATCTCTCGGACCTCCAGGGGAGGTATGTTTTTGTGAAATTCGTGTTATGGGGTACCAAATTTACAGTAGCTAACATTTACCTTCCTAATGTTAATCAAGTATCGGCCGCGTTACAATACATGAGGATTCTGTCAGGATTCAGGGAGGGTAAGCTCGTATTGGGGGGAGATTTTAACACCCCTCTTGAACCACTTTTAGATTCCTCCACCTCGCAATCGTGTATCTCCTTCCCCAAACTGAGGGCTCTGAAACGGGCATTCTACGATCTGCGTCTGGTGGACGTTTGGAGAGTGCTGCACCCCACGGCCCATAACTATACCCACTTCTCCCATGTTCATCACACCTATAGTCGCATAGACTACCTAATGAGTGACCATAGCTGCCTGGACTGGTCCCCGGAATGCACCATAGACCCAATGGTCTGGTCTGACCATTCTCCTATACACATGACATTCTCGCTCCCTTCCACTCCGATTAGGGAATGGTCATGGCGCTTGAACGATTCGCTGCTTACGAACCCGGAATGTGTAATGAGGGTTTGAGATAGAATCACTAACTTTTTTGCGGACCACGCTTTGGATACGACATCGTTGCCCTTTCAATGGGAGGCACTTAAGGCTGTCCTACGTGGTACCTTTATCCAAATGGGTACGCGTCTTAAAAAGGAGCGCTCAGCCGCCATAGAGGCAGCAAATAAAACGCTTAGAAACTTAGAAACTGAGCACAAACGATCCCCGACAGTGACAATGCTGGCGGACGTTTCTAGGGCACGATCACAACTTAGAGAACTTTATGAAGCCTCTGCACGCACATATGCAGATAAGCTCACTTTCCATCAATATAAGTTTCGAGATAAATGTGGTAGGCCACTGGCTCGCTCCCTGCACCCAAAAACAACCTCCGCCTTTGTGCCTCATATTCGGGGGGCACAGGGAGAAATGGTATTCTCACCCACTAAGATGGCGAGGGAATTCAGGGACTTCTATCAGTCCCTGTACAATATCCCTAAGACTCAAGGGACAAGTTCCCCTTCTTCCGGGGTGGAGGACCAGATGTCATATGTATTGGAAACCGCGCTTCCTACATTAGACGATGACGTCATCGCTGATCTGGAAACCTCAATCACAGAAGACGAAGTTGCCAAAGCCATAGCGGGTACACCGAGTGGAAAGAGCCCGGGCCCAGATGGCTTTACTCCTAAGTTCTACAAACTTTTTGCCGCCCTCCTCACGCCCTTTCTAACTAAGGTGTTCAACTCTTTGTCGGAGGGTTCAGTGTTCCCTCCACAAATACTTGAGGCTCACATATCCCTCATCCCAAAGCCAGGCAAAGACCCCACTCTTTGTGCAAGCTATAGGCCGATCTCCTTGATTGGGGTCGATTTGAAAGTCTTTGCTAAAATCCTAGCCAATAGATTACAACCATTGTTGCCTGGGATAATACACCTAGACCAGGTTGGCTTTGTGAGTGGCCGTGAGGCTAGGGACAATACCCTGAAGACCCTTCTTTTAACCAACTATGCCCGGTCCCACGATATCCCACTATGCCTCTTAACAGTCGATGCCGAGAAGGCATTCGACCGAGTAGACTGGCAGTTCCTTCGACTATCCCTGCAACAAATAGGCGTGGGAACCAATATGATGGCGAGAATAATGTCCCTTTACTCCTCTCCATATGCTAGGATTAGACTAAATGGCTCGCTATCTCCAGCCTTCTCTGTATCTAACGGGACGCGACAGGGATGCCCACTGTCCCCCCTCCTCTATGTTCTCACTAGGGATGGGCCCGGTGCTCGATTCGAACCCATGTTCGAATCGAACATCGGGCGTTCGCTCGCTCGTCGAGCCCAGAACTATTTGGGCCGTTCGCATCACATTCGTGTGATGCGAGCGGCCCCGCAATGCATTGCGGCCGGCGCGGCCGGCGCAGTGCATTGCTGGCTGATGATTGGCCAAGCATGCACTGTGACCCCGCATGCTTGGCCAATCACAGCGCCCGAAACTCGGAGAGCAATAATTGGCTACAGGCAGGACGCCTGTAGCCAATTACAGCTCAGGGGCTTTAGTACACGCCCCACCATTTAAAAGGCCGCCACGCCATCGGCCCCGGTCACATGAGTTCCGGCTTTAGGAGAGATTAGTCTGCTGATTCAGTCTTTGCTTGATACTGAAAGATTTGCTCTTCTTTGCTAAACCATTGGCTATTTCTTTGCTAAACCATTGCTACCTAAGTCATTGATCGTTCATTGCTGCTGATTGCACAGTTAGTGTGTTATTAGCTGCTGCTGGGGATTAGTCTGGTGCGTGCTTACTGTTAGTACAGTATTGCAGTAGTACCAACCGCAGTGCTGTTAGCACAGCATTGCACCCCAACAGCACCCATAGGACTTCTAGTGTGTTAGTGGCAGCAAACAGAGCTCCTATATTTTCTTCTCAGCAGCACCCATAGGACTTCTAGTGTGTTAGTGGCAGCAAACAGAGCTCCTATATCTTCTTCTCAGCAGCACCCATAGGACTTCTAGTGTGTTAGTGGCAGCAAACAGAGCTCCTATATTTTCTTCTCAGCAGCACCCATAGGACTTCTAGTGTGTTAGTGGCATCACACAGAGCTCCTATATTTTCTTCTCAGCAGCACCCATAGGACTTCTAGTGTGTTAGTGGCAGCAAACAGAGCTCCTATATTTTCTTCTCAGCAGCACCCATAGGACTTCTAGTGTGTTAGTGGCAGCAAACAGAGCTCCTATATTTTCTTCTCAGCAGCACCCATAGGACTTCTAGTGTGTTAGTGGCATCACACAGAGCTCCTATATTTTCTTCTCAGCAGCACCCATAGGACTTCTAGTGTGTTAGTGGCAGCAAACAGAGCTCCTATATTTTCTTCTCAGCAGCACCCATAGGACTTCTAGTGTGTTAGTGGCAGCAAACAGAGCTCCTATATTTTCTTCTCAGCAGCACCCATAGGACTTCTAGTGTGTTAGTGGCAGCAAACAGAGCTCCTATATTTTCTTCTCAGCAGCACCCATAGGACTTCTAGTGTGTTAGTGGCAGCAAACAGAGCTCCTATATTTTCTTCTCAGCAGCACCCATAGGACTTCTAGTGTGTTAGTGGCAGCAAACAGAGCTCCTATATTTTCTTCTCAGCAGCACCCATAGGACTTCTAGTGTGTTAGTGGCAGCAAACAGAGCTCCTATATTTTCTTCTCAGCAGCACCCATAGGACTTCTAGTGTGTTAGTGGCAGCAAACAGAGCTCCTATATTTTCTTCTCAGCAGCACCCATAGGAATTCTAGTGTGTTAGTGGCATCACACAGAGCTCCTATATTTTCTTCTCAGCAGCACCCATAGGACTTCTAGTGTGTTAGTGGCAGCAAACAGAGCTCCTATATTTTCTTCTCAGCAGCACCCATAGGACTTCTAGTGTGTTAGTGGCAGCAAACAGAGCTCCTATATTTTCTTCTCAGCAGCACCCATAGGACTTCTAGTGTGTTAGTGGCATCACACAGAGCTCCTATATTTTCTTCTCAGCAGCACCCACAGGACTTCTAGTGTGTTAGTGGCAGCAAACAGAGCTCCTATATTTTCTTCTCAGCAGCACCCATAGGACTTCTAGTGTGTTAGTGGCAGCAAACAGAGCTCCTATATTTTCTTCTCAGCAGCACCCATAGGACTTCTAGTGTGTTAGTGGCAGCAAACAGAGCTCCTATATTTTCTTCTCAGCAGCACCCATAGGACTTCTAGTGTGTTAGTGGCATCACACAGAGCTCCTATATTTTCTTCTCAGCAGCACCCATAGGACTTCTAGTGTGTTAGTGGCAGCAAACAGAGCTCCTATATTTTCTTCTCAGCAGCACCCATAGGACTTCTAGTGTGTTAGTGGCAGCAAACAGAGCTCCTATATTTTCTTCTCAGCAGCACCCATAGGACTTCTAGTGTGTTAGTGGCAGCAAACAGAGCTCCTATATTTTCTTCTCAGCAGCACCCATAGGACTTCTAGTGTGTTAGTGGCAGCAAACAGAGCTCCTATATTTTCTTCTCAGCAGCACCCATAGGACTTCTAGTGTGTTAGTGGCAGCAAACAGAGCTCCTATATTTTCTTCTCAGCAGCACCCATAGGACTTCTAGTGTGTTAGTGGCAGCAAACAGAGCTCCTATATTTTCTTCTCAGCAGCACCCATAGGACTTCTAGTGTGTTAGTGGCAGCAAACAGAGCTCCTATATTTTCTTGTCAGCAGCACACATAGTACCTATAGTGTGTTAGTGTCAGCACCCATAGGACCTACAGTGTGTTGTGAGCACACATAGGAGTTCTATTTTTTATACTATATACACTACCGACTACAATGGCTGGAAAACCGCCAAGGAGAGGCAGAGCGTGCCGAGGCAAGAACACAGGGCAGGCAGGCTCTGTTTCTAGAGACAACAGTGCTGGCCGTGGACGTGGTCGTGCATCGTCATCAGCACGTGGCCATGGGACACGCTTGTCTTTGTTTTCGGCAGCTGGACATGTGGAGCCGCATCATGCCGAAGGCTTGGTAGAATGGATGACCAAGCCCTCCTCATCCTCCTCATCCTCTCTCACCCAGGCTCAGGGTACTGGCAGAGCAGCTGCCAACGCGTACTCAATGGCATCATCAGCCACCCCTTCCCTAGACCCACCATGTCCTCCTGAGGAGTCCCCCGAACTGTTTGAGCACAGTGTTGGGTACATGCTCCAGGAGGATGCCCAACGATTCGAAGGCTCGGATGATGATACCCAGCTTGAGGAAGTCAGTAGTGTGCGCGCAGAGAAAGGGGATGCTGAAGGACAGCAATCTGGCAGTAGTGTTCCACCAGCTGCAGCTTACTGCCAGGTTTGCTCTAGTGGTGAAGAGGGAGGGGATGATGAGGTCACTGACTCCACGTGGGTGCCTGAAGGGAGAGAGGAGGAGGAGGAGGAGGATGCAGCGTCACATGTCCAACGAGGCAGGATGCCCCCTGGAGGCCAGCTAGAGGCCAGCACAGCAACTGTACCACACCGCAGAGCTCCGCCTGTGCAGGGCGCTGCCTCTGCACGTTATCACAAAAGTTCTTTGGTGTGGGCCTTTTTTGAGAAGAGTGCATCAGATCGCACCACTGCTATTTGCAATATTTGTCTCAAGCGTATCTCGCGTGGCCAAAACATCAGCCGCTTGGGCACCACAAGCATGAGCAGACATATGTCGACCTGCCATGCAGCTCGTTGGCAAGCACACATAAAAGACCCACACCAAAGAACAAAGCGGACCTCTCCTTGCTCCTCATCAGCTGGGATCTCCATCCCCACTATATCTTCAGTCCTCTCTGAAAGCTGCTCTGAGAGGACTGAAGGTGTAGAATTAGGTGTGTCACAACCAAGTACTTGCAGTACACCGACGTCCGATTGTAGCAGGCAAATTTCCCTGCCCCAGCTGCTGGACCGTCGAAAGAAGTATACTCCCAGCCATCCACATGCCCAGCGGTTGAATGCTAGCTTGGCTAAATTGCTAGCACTTCAACTGCTGCCTTTTCAGTTGATAGACTCGGCCCCCTTCCGTGAGTTTGTTCAATGTGCGGTTCCTCAGTGGCAGGTTCCCAAACGCCACTTTTTCTCACGGAAGGCAATTCCGTCTCTCTACTGGCATGTGGAAGGCAATGTCCATGCCTCGCTGGACAGGGCGGTCAGCGGTAAGGTGCATATTACCGCTGACTCATGGTCCAGCAGGCATGGACAGGGACGTTATCTTTCTTTCACGGCCCATTGGGTCACTCTATTGGTAGCTGGGAGGGATGCAGGACAAGGTGCAGTAGTGTTGGAGGTTGTTCCGCCACCACGCCTCCAAAATTCTACTACTGGTTGTGACACACCTCTCTCCTCCACCCCCTCCTCTTCTTCTTCCTCCATGTCCTCTTCGAGTGCTCTGTCCTCGGAACCAGCGGTGCTCCGTAGGCGTACAAGGGGCTACGCGAGTACGCAGGCAAAAAGATGCCATGCCGTGCTTGCGCTGGTGTGTTTGGGGGACAGGAGCCACACTGGGCCAGAGGTTCTGGCAGCTCTGCAGGGGCAGGCCGAGAGGTGGTTGACGCCACGCCAGCTTAAGCCAGGAATGGTCGTTTCTGATAATGGCACCAACCTCCTCTCCGCCCTGCGACAGGGGCAGCTCACCCATGTGCCCTGTATGGCTCACGTCCTCAACCTGGTGGTGCAGCGGTTCTTGGGCAGGTTCCCAGGCTTACAGGATGTCCTGAGGCAGGCCAGGAAAGTCTGTGTGCATTTCCGCCGATCTTATAATGCCAGTGCTCGGCTGACTGAGCTGCAAAAGGAGCTGAACCTGCCCAAGAACCGCCTAATATGTGACATGCCCACCAGGTGGAACTCAACGTTGGCCATGCTGCAGCGACTGCACACGCAGCAGAGGGCCATCAATGAGTACCTTTGCGACTACGGCACCAGGACAGGGTCAGGGGAGCTTGGCTTTTTTTTCCCACGCCAGTGGAGCATGATCAGGGATGCATGCACTGTCCTCTCACCATTTGAGGAGGCCACGAGGATGGTGAGCAGTGACAGTGCATGCATCAGTGACACTGTACCTCTTGTCCACCTGTTGGAGCATACGCTGCGTGGGATAATGGACAGGGCACTTGAGGCAGAACAGAGGCAGGAAGAGGAGGACTTCCTTGTCTCTCAAGGCCCCCTTTATCCAGACAATGTTCCTTCTGTCCCACCCATCACACAGGAAGAGGAGGAGGAGGAGGAGGAGGAGGGGGATTGTGTGAGCATGGAGGTGGAGCCTGGCACTCAGCATCAGCAGCAGCAGTCTTTTAGGGATGATGTACAGTCCCAACAAACCAGTGGACTTGTACGTGGCTGGGAGGAGGTGGCTGGCGATCATGTCATCCTCAGTGACCCAGAAGACTCCGGACCGAATGCCTCAGCTAACCTACGCTGCATGGCCTCCCTGATCCTGCAAAGCCTGCGGAAGGATCCTCGTGTTCTTCGGATCAAGGAGAGTGACCATTACTGGCTGGCCACTCTCCTTGATCCACGGTACAAGGGTAAGGTTGCGGACCTTATCTTGCCGTCGCAGAGGGAGCAGAGGATGAGACATCTCAGGGAGGCCTTGCAGAAAGGTCTGTGCAACGCGTTCCCAGAAACTGGGAGGTTACAAACTCCTGGTCCTGGACGACGAGTTGCTGAGGCTTCGGTCAGTAGCAGAAGGAGCGGTGGGGAAGGTGGACGTCTGACCGATGCGTTCAGACAATTTTTTAGTCCGCAGCCCCAAGGTATGATCGGTTCCAGCAACCATCGCCAGCGTCTGATATACATGGTGCAGGAATACCTAGGGGCAAGGTCAGACTTGGACACCTTTCCCACCGAAAATCCTCTGGCTTACTGGGTCCTGAGGATGGATCACTGGCCAGAGCTTGCACAGTATGCAATTGAGCTACTGGCCTGTCCTGCATCCAGCGTTCTTTCCGAACGCACATTCAGTGCTGCTGGAGGATTTGTCACCGATCATAGGGTGCGCCTGTCCACCGACTCGGTTGATCGACTGACCTTCATAAAAATGAATCAGTCTTGGATCACCACCAGCTACCAGACACCTGAAGCGGATATAACGGAATAATTTATAATGTCACATCCCTTCAAGACTGCCTATGCTGATGCTGAGTGACTGTCCTGTTATGTTCACTGACTATCCTCTTCCTCCTCCTCAATGATCCATGCCACCACACCAGTGCCTAAGGCACAATTTTTCAGCCCCTGTATAACAGGGGCGTGTAATTACAATTTTTTAAAAAGATGGTTCGCAACAGGTGTGACTGCTGTGCTCAGAGTACAGTATCTGTGAGGGGTTGCAGTGTTGTGGCACCAGCACCAGTGCCTAAGGCACAATTTTTCAGCCCCTGTTGGGGCGTGTAATTACAATTTTTAGGCAATGCTTTGCAACAGGTCTCATTGCTGTGCTCAGAGTACAGTATCTGTGAGGGGTTGCAGTGTTGTGGCACCAGCACCAGTGCCTAAGGCACAATTTTTCAGCCCCTGTATAACAGGGGCGTGTAATTACAATTTTTTAAAAAGATGGTTCGCAACAGGTGTGACTGCTGTGCTCAGAGTACAGTATCTGTGAGGGGTTGCAGTGTTGTGGCACCAGCACCAGTGCCTAAGGCACAATTTTTCAGCCCCTGTTGGGGCGTGTAATTACAATTTTTAGGCAATGCTTTGCAACAGGTCTCATTGCTGTGCTCAGAGTACAGTATCTGTGAGGGGTTGCAGTGTTGTGGCACCAGCACCAGTGCCTAAGGCACAATTTTTCAGCCCCTGTATAACAGGGGCGTGTAATTACAATTTTTTAAAAAGATGCTTCGCAACAGGTGTGACTGCTGTGCTCCAAGTACAGTATCTGTGAGGGGTTGCAGTGTTGTGGCACCAGCACCAATGCCTAAGGCACAATTTTTCAGCCCCTGTTTAACAGGGGCGTGTAATTACAAATCTTGATCTAATAGTTCACAGCAGGGCCCATTCCTGCGCCCACCAAGAGTAACTATGAGGGCCTACAGTCTTGTGGCAACACCGTCCACCACCACCACCACCACCAAAGGCCCAATTTTTCTGCCCTGTTCAACAGGTGCATGCAATTACAAATCTTGATCTAATAACTCACAGCAGGGCCCATTCCTGCACCCACCAAGAGTAACTGTGAGGGCTTACAGTCTTGTGGCAACACCGTCCACCACCACCACCACCAAAGGCCCAATTTTTCTGCCCGGTTCAACAGGTGCATGCAAGTAC
Source organism: Rana muscosa (assembly GCA_029206835.1). Classification (NCBI taxonomy): domain Eukaryota; kingdom Metazoa; phylum Chordata; class Amphibia; order Anura; family Ranidae; genus Rana; species Rana muscosa. The sequence goes on from CM055119.1 coordinate 139,227,745, forward strand.
AAATCTTGATCTATTAACTCACAGCAGGGCCCATTCCTGTGCCCACCAGTCTTGTGGCTACACCAATATCTAATAGGGCAAATTTCTGCAGAGTATATACGGCAGGCCCCTACTTTCAAACATCCAACTTACAAACGACTCCTACTTGCAAACGGCAAGAGAAAACAGGAAGTGAGAGGAAATCTACCCCTAGGAAGGAAAATTCTATCCTGTTAGATTTAATTTGGGAAAAAGGTATCTCCTCTCTACTGATGCTTTATCACCAATCCTTGTTTCAATTAAAACCCCACTTTTCCAAAAACATTTGTCATTGGGACGGAAAGTGAGGTGACATGTTCTGAACAGATGTGCAAAGACAGCAAATGTTACAGGGGTGATAACCCCTCCCTATGTTCTCCAAAAAGCTTAAACATTGATTTTTTTGGGATGTAGCTACACTTCATAATGTACCTGTTCAGATTCTACTTAAGAACAAACCTACAGTCCATGTCTTGTTTGCACCACCTATATACTGCTGTTCAGAGTATATAGGGTTGTAGGTATAGGGTTTTATTTTGGGTGCGGGGTCCCCCTTAGTATCCATACAAGACCCAAAGGGGCTGGGGTGGGGGGGGGGGGGTGATGGGGTAGCCATGCCATTTTTCTCAAGGATTTTCAGCCATATGGCGGCCAGGACAAGACATGACATTAAAGCCGCAAGTGGTTTTAAATGGCTTCTTTTTTTCCTTTACAAATGTCATTTTGTGCAAGGACAGTTCTAAACACGGGAAACACATGCCACTTCACAGGCATACTTTAGACACCCCCCAGGTACCGTATTTAAAGGAAAATTTCACTTTTTTTTTTTCACTTTATGCATCATTAAAATGACTGCTCCCGAAAAAACTTTAGTTTTTAAAATTTCTTTTTGCATTGATATATGTCCCCTGGGGCAGGACCCGGGTCCCCAAACCTGTTTTATAACATTAACATGCATATTGGCCGTTGTAATTAGCAATTTTGATTTCGAACGTTCGCGTCCATTATAACGAATAGGGTTCGAAAAATCGCGCGAACTTTCGGTCCGTTCGAAGGTTCTGGTGCGAACCGAACCCGGGGGTGTTCGGCTCATCCCTAGTTCTCACTATGGAACATCTAGCTATTGCTCTACGTAACAATTCTTCTATCCAAGGCATAACAGTCGGGCCCACACATACTAAACTTGCCCTCTTTGCAGATGATCTGCTCCTGTTCGTGACACACCCTCACACATCCTTGCCCTTGGTATTGCAGGAGTTTCGGAAATTTGGAGAAGTTAGCAACTTCAAGGTCAACTACAATAAATCGGAAATCCTCAACATATCTCTGCCTACGTCGGCCCTACGAAGACTATCGTCTTCTTTCCCCTTCAAAACTGGTTCCCCCTCCATAAGGTATCTCGGAGTTCAAATACCGGCGGATGCTTCCCAACTTTTTTCCTTGAACTTTGCCCCCCTACTTCTTAGGACCCAGGCAGATTTAATCAATTATGCGTCCAAACAGCTCTCATGGCTAGGTAGAGTGAATGCCCTGAAAATGGATGTTCTCCCTAGGTTCCTGTATTTGTTTCAGACCATCCCTATTCACATACCTAATTCGTACTTTAAGAAAATACGCCAACTGTTTTCCAAATTTATTTGGAATGCGGCCCGTCCCAGGATACGGTATGAAACACTTTCTCTTCCAAAGGCTCGGGGGGGGGGGGGGCTGGAGCCCCAGATGCCTCCCTATACCATAAAGCAGCGGTGCTCACCCGCATACTAGATTGGTTCCATCATTCTTCAACCAAGCTTTGGGTTCAATTGGAAAGCCACATGAACCCAATTGAGCTCTCCGCTCTCCCCTGGACCTTGCCTACGGTACGGGGGGGTTCGGGCCCTCTTAATGACCTTACCCATCAAACGATCCAGATTTGGGATCGCATGCTGTCCAGAAGGGGCTTATCAAACCGCATGGGGCCTATGACTCCCTTCTTTGGGACCCCGGCCTTTCCGCCAGCTATGTCGGTAGCAAGATTCGGACCATGGCGAAGAGAGGATCATAGGCGACTTGCCCAGGTCCTTTGTGCAGACCCCACTTTGAGGTCAGATACCTCTACCGGTCTGACCTCCCGTCACCCCATGTAGTGGCTTCGGAGGCAACAGACTGCCTCCTACATCCGGACTTTCCCATCTATTACAGACATTCTTGCTGAACCGACGGGATTCGAGGAACTGCTCCTGCAGGTGGAACCTCCAACGCATGTTGTATCGCAACTATACTCCCTTCTGCTCGATGTTTACTCCCCTGGCCTCCCACCGTATACGGTGGCCTGGGAGACAGACCTCCGTCACGCTATCTCCCCTATTGACTGGCAAAAATGTTTTACCCTGACGCACAAATTGTCCATAGCCACCAAGACCCAGGAGAAGGGGTTTAAACTGTTAACAAGATGGTACAGATGTCCATCAACTCTTCACCACTTCGATTCGGAGGTGTCGGATGCCTGCTGGCGGTGCCTCAGCTCCCGAGGAACCATGCTCCACATCTGGTGGGAGTGCCCTCCTGTGCGGAGGTACTGGCAGCGGATTTTCACACTCTACTGCAAATTGATGGCGACCTCTATCCACCCTTCACCTGAGGTGGCTCTCTTGTCTATTCTCCCTGGATCATTTAAATCCATCAGAAATGATGTCTTGCGACACTTTCTGGCGGCGGTCAGGGTAGTGATTCCCAGTCATTGGAGAACGGCAACCATGCCTTCCCTGGGGGATTGGGCTGTTGAGGTGGACCGCATTAGGGACCTTGAACGCCTGGTGGCGGAGGAAAATGACAAAAGTGAACAGTTCTCTCTCACATGGACATCGTGGTCCGTGTTTCGGTACTCCTCGGAGTTTATCTCTTGGACGGAGTGTGCCCTGGACGAGACCACTCTCGGACCTTGATGGAGTGATTCTGATCCCTGTCCCCTATCTGTGTACCCCTACTATTTGCCCCTGACTCTGACTCTTTCTCTTTTCTCTACACATAAATACACCTCTAAGAACCCAGTAGGATAACGTACCAGGGCTTCAATTTACCTACTACCTATAACCCATTGAGTGACCCTACTTCATACTCTCCAAATAGGTTTGTGTATACTTTCATCTGATGGTACTTAGCCCTGCTCTGTTCTGACACACATGATGCCTGTTGAGGATGTATCCTATCAATGTTTGTAATGTTTAAGACAATGTATGCCTTTTTCTGTCGTTTCCTTGCATAAACAAATAAAATAAGATTGAAATAAAAACGGATGTTTTTTTAGGAGCAGTGATTTTAATAATGCTTAAAGTGAAACAATAAAAGTGAAATATTCCTTTAAATTTCGTACCTAGGGGGTGTGTATGATATGCATGTAAAGTCGCGCATGTTTCCCGTGCTTAGAACTGTCCCTGCACAAAGTGTCATTTTTGAAGGAAAAAAAGTCATTTAAAACTCACTCGCGGCTATTAATGAATTGTCGGCTATCAATACATAGAAAAGTCATTGATAAAAAAAAAAAAAAAAAAGCGTGGGGGTTCCCCCAAATTCAATTACCAGGCCCTTCAGGTCTGGAATGGATATTAAGGGGAACCCCGCCGCAAATTTAAAAAAAAATGGCGTGGAGTCCCCCCAAAAACCCATACCAGACCCTTATCCGAGCACGCAACCTGGCCGGCCGCAGGGGAAGAGGGGGGGACGAGAGAGCGCCCCCCCTCCCTCCTGAACCGTACCAGGCCACATGCCCTCAACATGGGGAGGATGTCCCCATGTTGATGGAGACAAGGGCCTCATCCCCACAACCCTTGCCCGGTGGTTGTGGGGGTCTGCGGGCAGGGGGCTTATCGGAATCTGGAAGACCCCTTTAACAAAGGGGACCTCCAGATCCCGGCCCCTCCCTATGTGAATTGGTAAGGGGTACATTGTACCCCTACCATTTCACGAAGAAAGTGCAAAAAAATGTAAATAAAAACACACAAACACCTTGGAAAAGTCCTTTATTAAAAAATAAAAAATAAATTAAAAAAAAACATTCCAGCGATGAAATCCAGTGTCCCGCGGCGATCCCGATGTCCAGCGCTGTCCGTCATTGGTTGTGCCTGAGCGGACCTGCTGGGGAACTTCCTCCGCAGTGTTTTAAATGTATAAACCCGCCCCTTCTAAAGTTCCCCATCAGGTCCGCTCAGCGGACCAGATGCGGAACGCGAGAAGGGGCGGGTCTATACATGAATTACACAGTGAAGGAAGTTCCCCATCAGGTCCGCCCCCTCGGTATGTCAGCATATCATACACACCCCCCAGGTACGAAATTTAAAGGGAAATTTCACTTTTATTTTTTCATTTTAAGCAATATTAAAATCACATATTAGCCTTTATAATTAGCACTTTAGATTTCGAACGTTCGAGTCCATTGTATTTAATAGGGTTCTAAAGTTCACGCGAACATTCTGTCTGTTCGCAGGTTCTGGTGCGAACCAAACCGGGGGGTGTTCGGCTCATCCCTGATCCTGACCACCCTATCTTGTCACTCAATGGTGAAGGAACAGCAGCACACTGATAAGAAGAACTGGGATACTATTCAAAAATACATTCAAAGTTATTTTAATTCATATACAGTATAACTGAGTTAACCGAGTACTTACTGTATATGTGTCTAAACTTTTGTTTTAACATCCAACTCTAGCTTTCTGGATAAATGCATACACTTTTGCATGGAAATTATATAATAAATGTTGCTTAAAGCGGTTTTAAACCTCTGACTCCAAAAAATTAACAAAGCATATATACAGTATATATATATATCTATATATAGATAGATATATATCCATACATAGTGTGTGCTTGCCTCAATCCAAAACACTGGGTGTGACTAATGTCTGCTGCCTCGTTCCTCAAATATCTGCATCCTTTCATCCTTTCCCTATGAGACTGTGTAGAGGGGGTGTGTCAGTTCACTCCACTCAGGTCTAAGATTATACTCAGCTCTCTCTTATGAGCTGTGCAGTGTGTGATGTCTGATCCCCACCCGCTTGTTTCTGGAAGCTCAGAAAAGCTATGTACACTGTACACATTGAAGAGATTGCTTCAGATAAACAGGTACTTATGTAGGAGGATTTGCTTCATCTCTCTATATCACCTAAAGCCAGTCACTTCACTGAGTATATGTAAAGTTACAAAGTTATGTTACATGCACTTTAAATGGGCCACCAGAATGCAACACTCCAGCAAGTGTCAGATTCTGTAGATTCTTCAATCACTGGAATCTCTTTAACCTCTTGCTGACTACCCCACATACATTTCCTGCAGGGGGCTTTTCTTCTGCGTAGAATCACGTACAGGTATATGATTCTGCACTCCCAGATCACCTGCTCCTGCTGTGATTGGACCCAATGTCTGCCGGGACCCGCCGATCCTTCCCGACAGAGGCAGAACGGTGGCCTCTTCTGCTAAGCAGGAACATGGATCTTTGTCTTCCCACAGTTAAAGCACATCCCCCACAGTTAGCAAGCACCCCCTAGGGACACATTTAACCCTTTGATTGCCCCTGATGTTAACCCCTTCCCTGCCAGTGTCATTAGTACATTGACAGTCCATATGTTTTAGCACTGATCGCTGTATTAGTGTCATTGGTCTGCAAAAATATATCAAAAGTGCCACTTAGTATCTGATTTGTTAGCTGCAATGTCGCAGTCCTGCTATGAGTTGCTGATCGCCCAACATTACTGGTAAAAAAAATAAAAAAAATAATAAAAATTCCATAAAAATATCCCATAGTTTGTAGACACTATAACTTTTGCGCAAACCAATAAATATCCACTTATTCAGATTTTTTTTTTTAACAAAAACATGTAGCAGATCACATATTGGCATAATTATATTGATTCGATTTTTTTTATTATTATTATTGGGTAGCTTTTATAGCATAAAGTAAAAATTATTGTTTTGTTTTCAAAATTGTCTGGCTTTTTTTGTTTATAGTGCAAAAATAAAAAACGCAGAGGTGATCAAATACCACCAAAAGAAAGCTCTATTTGTGAGAAAAAAAGGACACAAATGTTATATGTGTACAGCGATGACAACGCAATTGTCAGTAATGCAATGCCGTATCGCAAAAAATGGCCTGGTCACGAAGGGCGGTAAACCTTCCAGAGCTGAAGCGGTTAAAAGGGAACTTTAGTGGAGGGTTTCTCTTGAGTGGAGCAGTTTTGTTTTGGCAGTGTGGGCAGATCGAAAGGCAAGTACTCAGTCTCTTTTTTTCCTTGCACATGATTGGGTATTCTTTGCAATGTGAAATGCCACCACATTCACTAAGCTCAGGAGAAAATGATCATGCACAGTGTAACTTCCTTTACAATAGCCTATTTTTTTTTTAGTAAATCTGGTAAGGTAAGGATACTGTAAGTAAACCCACTGATCCTGATGTTCATAAAGATCCACCAGTGAGAACAGGGAAAAATTAAAAGGAGGATTTTTAATAATACATTTGTTTAAAACACTCATGGTAAAGTAATCATTGGATAGCATATCTAAAGCAATGTGAGGATGCAACAATAGCATCAAACTCAGCAGACCCTGGTTAGTGGAGGGGCTCAAGGATAGAGTTGACAGCCAGCAGAGCACCCGAACCCGGGACAGCTCAGAGATGGTCCACAGATTTCTTCAGTTGCCTATAAGCAGGCTTCAGGGAGAGATTTGCTTCCAAACCATTGCTAGGCAATGCATTTAGGGCTCTACCCCATTCTCAAGCCTGGTTTAGGAGAGACAGTGGAACTCATTATATATTTGTAGCACTACCCCCGCAGGAGCTGCTGGTTTAAGTTTTGGGCATGTACTCTGCCTATCAACCCCTATAATATGGCTCGATTACCCCTTGGCACAACTGGACAATAATCACAATAATGTGATTGTGAACCCCTAAAGGCTATAGAGGGCAACAATGATATCACACAACAGTAATTGTAATTAAATATTATTACCTTATCGTGGTTAGCCTGACACACAGCTGCAAAAGACAGAGTCCCACACAAGAGGTAGTTCAACCAAGATGTAATATGTTTAGAAAGAAAAAAAGTAAAAGAAAAAAGTAAAGAAATAAAGATTAACATGAGACATTTGACTCAGACAGATCCCTGTGAGAGTCCATGGACATACATATGCACAACAGTTCAAAAGTTTCATTTATGATTATGAACCATAAGACCCAAATTTACTCAACTTAAGGACAGAACTGAAGAAGTGCACAGTGGAGGAATTTCCCACTGCAATGAAATCTACAGTGGGGTACTTCTCCATCAAGTCCAACCCAGCTCACTGAACAGCACAAAGACAGTAAAATAAATGCAAAAGTTGATTTACACGTGCAGATTCGACAAGCTATCTGGCTTCCCCTGGTGGGCAGCTTTACTGGTACGTGTCCTGCTGTATCAACCTAGTCAGTGAGCTGAACTAATGATTGCTCCCAAGAGTCTCCAGTAATCTTCGCTAGCTTTTGTTGGTGCACTTGAGTATTTGTAATCCAGAGAAAAGGTAAAGAAAGATTTAACAATTAACATGTGTGGTGAAAAGGGCAAGTGGAATGCTAATCCTTCCCAAAGTCCTAACTCACTCCTGACTGTAGCGTGTCTCTGCTTGCGGTACTGCTGTTACCAGCGAGTGTAAGTCAGAGTGTGGAAGTCACCTTATTGCGACACAGTTAGTTATGTTGGTGGGCAGGTGCCCTCTCACCACATGAGGCCTTGCATCGCTGGTATCCTCTGACAGGGCCCTCTTGGTTCGCAACCTCCGGACGAGTCACGGTCCCTGGTCCTCCGATTAGCCGCTCACAAGGTGCCAGTGGATAGGTGACTCTGGATGCTCAGGGTGTGGAGCTGTCTCTCTCCCGGGTCCGATCAGCCAGGCTGTAGCGGGAATCCCTCCAACAGGTTATCCCGCCTCCGTCACTCTATGCCCAGGCTTCTCTGGCCTAAGCACCCTCGCTGCAGGCCTCTTGCCAGATGGCGTCCCAAGAGAATGAACACAAGCCTCGCCTTGTCTTAAATAGGTCCTCCCAGAAGGCAGTGTGTGGCGCCACGCTACTTCGCAGCACAGTGGCGTTGTGGGCCTTGTAGTCTATTTCTAACCCATAGCAATAGAGTCTCTGTCTCTCCGCACCACAAGGTCCATCAGGCATTGTTCTTACCTTAGCTGAACCCAACAAATTGCAGCAGTATAAGACAACCGGTAGGGCTGGGAAAAAAATCGATTTTAATCTTGAATCGAGTTTTGAGCTCAAATCGATTCAGTTTTGAAGAAAATCGATTTTTTTAGTTTTTTCTTTTTTTTTGAAAAAAAAGAAAAAAAAATATTATTTTTTTTTTCCCCTTCAAAGTTTCCGTAGCAGGACTGCAGGGGGCGTATCCGGAATGGCACTGGGCAGCGTTACCCCAATTACATCTACTCGCTGCAGCCGCCGTCTGCCTACCTGATCAGCGTGTCATGCAGACAGACGGCGGCCATTGCAGTGTTCAAAAGCCGCGCCTCCCGAGTCCTCGTCGTCTGTGATAGGCGGAACACTCAATTTCACAGCAGGCAGTATTCAGCCTATCACGGACATCCTCTCATTCTCATCTGTGTTATGAGGATGATAATGATAGGCGGAACACTGAATGCTGGGAAATTGAGTGTTCTGCCTATCACAGACGAGGAGGAGGCGCGGCTTTTGAATACTGGAATGGCCACCGGTGTAGCAGTAAAATCCGTATACCATGAAAATCTGCATCAGGTACGGGCACAGTGATTGAAGCACGGGCACAGTGAGACACGGGCACAGTGAGACACGGGTACAGTGAGGCATGGACACAGTTCAATTCAACTAAGAGTAACCTCAGGAATTTTTGTTGTTTTATTAGCTAAATCCAAATACAGTATTAATAATTTGGATGTTTAACAATCTTTGTTGCACACTGCAAAAAACAACAAAAGGTCACAAGCGCTAAATTGGTGGATAAAGAAAAAAATATAATGGATGATAATAATAATAATAAGAAAAAAATCCCAAATATTTTGGGAAGTACAAAGTATCCAAAAGGGTGAAAAAACAGGATCCAGCGCAGCAAGAAAAAATCCGTACCCAGAAGTACAAAATACACAACATGCACACAATATAATCCAGCGCTCATGGAACATACATTATTAACTATTGGAAACTCTTGAAGAATTGATAAAAAAGCTTAGTCCATTTATCACAATAAAGAGAGGGATCCAATCCCAAATGTGCAGAGGGCAAATTAATATTAACTCTCCAGTTGCCAGTGGTGACAAACTTGTTAAACTTGCAGTGACATCCATGGAGCAAGGAGGGGTTAAAAAAGTCAAAACAAAGCCTGTGGCATGATCTCCGTGTGAGCACAGTACCTTGAATGATGGACAACAGGCAGACCAGTGTGTGGAGGGCCCTCCAACCCAAAAGGATGCAGAGCCAGGATCGCAGCAAGGCTGGGACAGAAGGAATCACACACAGAGTTTCAAGAGTTTTCAATAGTTAATAATGTATGTTCCATGAGCGCTGGAATATATTGTGTGTTTGTTGCACACTGACTTTACAGTTAGAGAAAGGGTTTGCCTTTGCAATTTTGTTTGTTGATGCACTTTAATTAATATAATAAAAAAAAAAAATCGAATCGTAAATCGAGTTTTTTATAAAAAAATGGCAGATTTTTTTTGGGGGGAAAATCGCCCAGCCCTAACAACCGGGCAATGAAAAACTGGCACAAACTGTAGTCCATGAGCTACATGCAAAAGTGACACCTTGCTACATATTAAATTACTAATGTAAATGACATAGTGGTTAACTAATGTTCATAGTTCACATAATAAAGAAGATACTAGGTAAAAGCATGAAATATATCATTACTAAGATTGACTGAGATGTGTAAATTCATTTAAAAAAATAAGTTCTTAAATTTTGTAAAAATACAATCTTAAAGTGTTACTAAACCCACAACAATAAAATATGTCTGTATATGCAGTAAAGCATGCTTGTTACACTCCCTGTGGAACCTGAGGGGTGATCCTACCCTTCTTCCACTGTCCCCAATCTTTTTTCTTATAGAACAGAGCCTTTGGGACAAGCTGCACATGCTCAGTTTGGTGTGTATTGCTAGAGAGTTTATTTTTTCTTGGGAGAGTGCATGTATTCAGCACAGGGCCAATCAGTGCTGTCCAGACAGAGGGACAGGGGTCCTGCATCCTCATAGGACAATTAGAGGAGAATGAAAATTCTTCCAACAAGCTTTAACCAGACACTGATAGAAGTCAGAAGACTGCTCTAACTTCTGATGGAAAAAGGTATTGAACAGTTTATATTTACTAAAATAATTGCATTTCCATGTTCTGTGTACTGTGGGAGACCAGATATAGCGAATGCAGGCTCCTGGGTTTAGTAACACTTTAAATTCGTCTTGAGCAGACATGTATATTTCTTACCACACATGACTCCTCTTCCTTCTAGATTTTTTTTTTTCACTCTGCTTACTTCAATTGATGTTGTTCTTTATGAATGGTGGTATGGTGGTGGTGGTATGGTGGTGTTATGGCTGTGATAAGGCCTTACCACTACTTTATAAATGGGAGCTAAATCAATCAATAAGGTTCTAGCCCTGCTTTATAAATAGGCCCACAATCAATAAATAGGTCTATGCCACTGCTTCATAAATGGGAATCTAAATCAATAAGGCTATACCACTGCTTTATAAATGGCAAACACAATCAATAGAGCTATATTACTGCTATATAAACAGGTACTAAATCAATAAGGCTATACCATTGCTTCATAAATGTGCACTAAACCAGTTAAGCCCCGTACACACGATCGGATAACCTATGGATTTTCGTCCGATGGATTTGTCCATCGGAAATCCGATGAAACTGTTTTTCATCAGTCTTGCCCACACACCATCAGTCAAAAAACCGACCGTTCCAAATGCGGTGACGTAAAACACTCCGATGAGCCGAGAAAAATGAAGTTTAATGCTTCTGAGCATGCGTCGACTTGATTCTGAGCATGCGTGGGTTTTTGATCCGATGGACTTGCCCATAGACGATCGGAGTTTTCGATCGGTTTTTTATCCATCGGAAAAATTTAAAACATGTTCTATTTTTTAAAACCGATGGAAAAAAGACCGATGGGTCCCATACACGATCGGTTGGTCTGATGAAAACCATCCATTGGACGGTTTTCATCAGTCAAACCGATCGTGTGTACAGGGCTTAAGGCTATACCACTGCTTTATAAACTCATCCTTTATCAATAAGGCTATACTACTGCTTCATAAATAAAGACCTGAATCGATAAAGATATAACGCTTTATAAATGTGCCCTAAATCAATAAGGCTATACCAATGATTTATAAATAGACCCTATATCAATAAGGCTATACCATAGCTTTATAAATGGGGACCTAAATCAATAAGACTATATCACTACTTTATAAACAGATTCTAAATCAATAAGACTATATTACTGCTTTATAAACTGGTCCTATATAAATAAGGCTTTATCACTGCTTCATAAATGGGGACCTGCATCCATAAAGCTATAACGCTGCTTTATAAATGGGCTCTAAATCAATAAGGCTATACCACTGCTCTATAAACTGACCCTAAATATATAAGGATACACCATTGCTTCATAAATGGGGACCCAATTCAATAAGACTATACCACTACTTCTAGTTCTAGTTCTAAATCAATAAGGCTATACTACTGCTTTATAAACGGGTTCTAAATCAATAAGGCTATACTACTGCTTTATAAACGGGTTCTAAATCAATAAGGCTATACTACTGCTTTATAAACGGGTTCTAAATCAATAAGGCTATACTACTGCTTTATAAATGGGCCCAAAATCAATAAGCATGGGCGTCCGCTCCATAGGGCAAGGGGGGTCGTTTGCCCCCCCCCCTGGAATCGAGAAGGAGTTGGCCAAATTGGCAGTGTTCTACACCCTCCGCCACCCTTACACCCACTTCCAGCCCCGCTGGACCTGCTGAAGGTGAGAAGGATGGGGAGCCGGGCTATGTGTGCGGTATGGAGGGAGGAAGAGATGTCCTACAACACGTGTGTGTGTTTGTGACTGCAGAGACATGACGTCATAGGACACGTCATACATATGGTCAGTGTGGTCAGTGTGCAGTGTAGTGGTCAGTAGTCAGTGTGTAGTGTAGTGGTCAGAGTGTAATGTCCAGAGGTGCAGGGTGCTGCTGTGTAAGGTAAAGGGGTGCAGGGTGCTGTGTAATGTAAAGGGGTGCAGGGTGCTGTGTAATGTAAAGGGGTCCAGTGATGCAGGGTGCTGTGTAATGTAAAGGGGTCCAGTGATGCAGAGTGCTGTGTAATGTAAAGGGGTCCAGTGATGCAGGGTGCTGTGTAATGTAAAGGGGTCCAGTGATGCAGGGTGCTGTGTAATGTAAAGGGGTCCAGTGATGCAGGGTGCTGTGTAATGTAAAGGGGTCCAGTGATGCAGGGTGCTGTGTAATGTAAAGGGGTCCAGTGATGCAGGGTGCTGTGTAATGTAAAGGGGGTCAGTGATGCAGGGTGCTGTGTAATGTAAAGGGGTCCAGTGATGCAGGGTGCTGTGTAATGTAAAGGAGTCCAGTGATGCAGGGTGCTGTGTAATGTAAAGGGGTCCAGTGATGCAGGGTGTAGTGTAATGTAAAGGGGTCCAGTGATGCAGGGTGCTGTGTAATGTAAAGGGGTCCAGTGATGCAGGGTGCTGTGTAATGTAAAGGAGTCCAGTGATGCAGGGTGCTGTGTTATGTAAAGGGGTCCAGTGATGCAGGGTGTAGTGTAATGTAAAGGGGTCCAGTGATGCAGGGTGCTGTGTAATGTAAAGGGGTCCAGTGATGCAGGGTGCTGTGTAATGTAAAGGGGTCCAGAGGTGCAGTTGTGGAGAGGGGGTACACAGTAGTGACAAAGATATTTAAAGATGCAGGGGGCACAGTGGGGTGTTTTTACATTTTAACGTGGGGGGGGTCGCTTTTAACCCCCGCTAGCGGTCGAAGAAAGGGTAAAATGCGACTGTGTATCGCCGCTGCTGAAGCGCCCCCCCCCCCCCCCGAAAACATTTCAGCGGAAGCCCATGTCAATAAGGCTTTGCCATTGATTCATAAATGGGGAACTAAATCAATTAGGCTATACCACTGCTTCACAAATTTGGACCTGAATCGGTAAAGCTATAACGCTAATAATAAAAGTATTTTGAATAAACAAAAATAGTAGCGCTTCTGTGTATCACACCACAAATCTAAATACTATAGCAAATATATATATGTCCCGTGAAGAAATACATATATGTGAAAAACTGCAAAACATATACTCTAAAAATATATACAGTATGTGCACATACAATAAATTAATAAGTGTCCGTAACGTTCAAATATTGTTTTCAAACCAGTTGTGAAAAAAACATTTAAAGAAAGTCCATCAGTGAGATAAGTGTTCCAATAATAGTGACTTCAACTAAAATGTGCATAAAAATCTTCCTGTGTTCTCTTGAATAAACCTTCACCACACCAGCGTGATTAGTGACTCCACTCCCTAAGGACTTGCACTCACCACTAGGATTTGCCTTGCACTCTCATGCTCGGCTTCACAGCTTAAACACCCCTCAGGGTATAAAACATAGATCCAAACGATGTTGCCAGGTCAGTCAAGTTTTCCCACATGAAAAAGCAAAAAAGTCTCCAATAGTGAAGTACGTAAAAACTTTTATTAAACACAGCACAGGTAACCTTCAATAGTTTCACTCACATCTAGCAAATCAAAATTAGGCACTTCAGCAAAATCACTTCAAAACGCCAGACAGGCATATGACAGGTAGCCGCGATGTATTGCAGTCTCGGCGGACCAATCAATCATTTGTGTCTCACCCTCCTTCATATATGCCCGTCTCTCCACTCCAATCGAAAACACCGTGAACTTCCGTCCAAACACCGGACTGTAGATTCGATGAGTGGTCGAAAAAACCGAACACCATACACGCAGGCCCGTCGCAACAGGACAGGCAAACCAAGCAATTGCTTGGGGCCCCGAGCTGGCCTGGGGCCCCAGTCCGGCCGGGTACCGTGCGCCACACACCCCTCTGAGGTCTTATATAGAAACAGCTGAGAGAGCTCCCAATCTATTCTACATCTACAGCGGGCGATTCTACATCGGTTTGAATCGCCCGCCCTCTCTCCCTTGCCTGGCTCTCATTGGTTGGTCCTATCACATGACCCGGAAGCGCTCTCCTTTCGCCCAATCGGCTCCCTCGTACAGTTCGGCCGGTCCTATATGAATGTAGTCGCCGTGCGAGGTAAGCTGTGCGGTACCGAACGTTACGGTAAGACGGCTGTGCTACTCATTTTATGAGGCGGGGCGGTTGTGTTTTATCCCTGTCGGTGTGAGAACAGAGGGGGCTTATATAAGGGGGGGTCAGTCAGGGGCCACAAGGATGTGATATACATACGATAACAGGGCTGTGTGTGGGATATCCTCAGTATATGATAGATTTTATCTCAGGTCTATGTATAGGACAGTGCTGGACTATAGGGTGGCCCCTGGCATATCCTGAGGGCCCCACAACCATCTAATATTCATACATTAGTGTTGTATTCACATGCATTAGGCTCTGTTCGCCCCATGCATGTATGGCGCAGCGTGCATGCGTCTTCATATACATGAATATTATGCATTTTTGGGACGCAAGATGTGTGGAGGTCCCTTTAAGAATGAACGCGTCTAGTAAAGGGCTGCGTGTTTTGGTGCATTGTTGGAATTTTTTTTAAATCTTTGCACGTAAACGCAGCTATATAAAATGTATCCCACATATAGCAACCCATGCATGCGTTGTGGTGCAATTGATTATAAATGACTCATTACCTCGCTGGTACAGCAGCGGGCAATGCCCCTGCTGTGCGGCACAAGCTCACAGCCATCCCGCCGCAACCACCTGCATGCGGGGCGCCCTCTGAAGGTTGCAGATCTCCTACCTCTGGTGCTGCGTTGTCTCTCTGGTGGGCACGGTGCAGCCCCCGCTAAAAAAAAAAACGCTGTCCTGGGATATCGTTAGATATACTGTGTCTGTGTCCACTGTACGTGCGTGCGGGGGGAGGGGGGGGCCTCCATGTCCATTTGCTTGGGGCCCCCAAATTCCTTCAAACGGCCCTGCATACACTATAAAAAAGCACCGTGTAGCTTCTCCCATTTAGAAAGCTATAACGCTGCTTTATAAATGTTCCCTAAATCAATACGGCAATATTACTGCTTTATAAACTGGTCCTTTATCAATAAAGCTATACCACTGCTTCATAAATTGAGACCTGAATCGATAAAGCTATAATGCTGCTTTATAAATCTGCCTTAAGTCAATAAGACTATATCACTACTTTATAAACGGGTTCTAAATCAATACGTCTATACTGCTGCTTTATAAACAGGCCTTATTATTCGGATTTGTACATAATGTCTCTGGCATCTATCCAGTGATGCAGGATGCTTTTGGCATACAGTTTTCAGAAGCTAACCTCTGCTTATGTTGTGTACTTAGTATGAATTGCCCACCTTAGTGACATGGTTTAACCACTTAAGCCCCGGACCATTTTGTTGCTAAAGGACCAGGCCCCTTTTTGCGATTCGGCACTGCGTCGCTTTAACTGACAATAATTGCGCGGTCGTGCGACGTGGCTCCCAAACAAAATTGACGTCCTTTTTTCCCCACAAATAGAGCTTTCTTTTGGTGGTATTTTATCACCTCTGCGGTTTTTATTTTTTTGCGCTATAAACAAAAATAGAGCGTGAATTTTGAAAAAAATGACATATCTTTTAATTTTTGCTATAATAAATATCCCCCAAAAATATATAAAAAAACATATTTTTTCCTCAGTTTAGGCCGATACGTATTCTACTACATATTTTTGGTAAAAAAAATCGCAATAAGCGTTTATTGATTGGTTTGCGCAAAAGTTATAGCGTTCTTCAAAATAGGGGATAGTTTTATGGCATTTTTATTATTTATTTTTTACTAGTAATGGCGGCGATCAGCGATTTTTATCGCGACTGCGACATTATGGCAGACACATCGGATACTTTTGACAACATTTTGGGACAAATGTCATTTTCACAGCGATCAGTGCTATAAAAATGCACTGATTACTGTGAAAATGACACTGGCAGTGAAGGGGTTAACCTGTAGGGGGCGCTGAAGGGGTTAAGTGTTTCCTAGGGAGTGATTACTACTGTGTGGGGGCGTGGCTTGACGTGTGACGTCACTGATCGTCGTTTCCTATGACAGGGAACAGACGATCAGTGACACTCACACTAGGAAGCACGGGGAGAGCTTTGTTTACACTTACCTCTCCCCGTTTTTCAGCTATGTGACCTAAACGCGGGACACCGGCGGCTCAGGACCGGGTCGCCGGCGGCGTGCATGCGACCCACGGCTGGGCTTCTTAAACAGGACGTACTTGTACGTGCTTGTGCCCAGCCGTGCCATTCTGCCGACGTATATCGGCGTGAGGCAGTCCTTAAGTGGTTAAGATTAACAATGATCTAGATTCTAAAGTGATTTAGTACAACTGACGTAAAGTACAGCGTGTGTAAAGTGTGTTCTTTAATCCGGGATTCTAAAGTTAGTCTCCAGAAATATGCATCCTGATCAAATGACATTTGTGGTATCTACTTCCACATTCATCTAGTGTATATGTCAACAATGGGAGGTTTTATTAGCTGCATTTTCCAGGAAAGTCACTGCCTATGTTGTAAATAGATTGAGCTGTGTCCAGCCCTAAAATCTCTCACCAAGACTGGAAGTCCTGCAAGTCTTGGAATATCTTCACTAACAAGATTAACCAGCAAACCTCAAAACAGAATTTTGAAGCCATTTGTGTTATAATCCTTTTGGAATAATTGCATTTCTATGCAAAGCTACTGAATAGTGTTTGACAGCTGAGGCATTTCATGTGATTGGCTGGAGGGGGCAGTGATATCATTTATCATGCTGTTCTCTCCAGCCTTTTTTTTTCATAGGAACAACAAAAATTAAATGTATCACATCTGTTTTGAAGTAAAACTCTAGATGTATTAAAAACAAAAAACAAAAAAAAAGACAGTAGATCAGCTATAGTAATCACATCCAGAGATCCCTACCTGCTTCTGTTCTGTAAATACTAACATAGGCCCTGTTCGTACCCCTGATGAAATAGACAGCTCCGCCAACCCCCGGCAATTTACTCGACCCCCTTCTGGCACAGTTAGTCTAGGGTAATATATATATATATATCTTATGCTCTATGGTTAAATTCAGACATCAATGCAGTGATAGAAGAATAACGAGTTTACTTTCTACTGGCAATAAAATCAACAGTTATAACAAATCACAGGAATATCTCTGCAGAGCCCTGCAGCAATAGACACACTACAACTAGTAAGATATGGCGCACACGCGCCACGTGTAACAGTACTTCACTATGCGCCCTATGGCGCAGCAACTAAATAAACTATCTGGATGGCCAGGCCTGACCATTTAACTCAGTCTCTAGGGGGGGTAAAATTCTTCGCATGCAGTCTTTAAACGGTGGTGCACATTTCAGGAACACATTTGTAATCCAAGGGAAAGAAGATGCCAACACAATACACTCCACTAGAGATCCGTTTGACTCAGTTCAGCTATGGATCTCCAGGGGAGGGGAAACTGAAATAGGAACTGGTGGGCCACGGCAGTCTGTAGGCCTAACAATGGTATACAGTATTTGTGGATTGAGAATGTGCTCGCTCACCCCTCCGGACGCGATCCCAGTCCGGGAACTTCCACCCGCTGTGTCTCCACACACAGCGTGTGCAGCGGTCTGGTCTCCGGCTCAGCAGCGGTTGAGGAAACCGAGTCAGATGCCACCCAGGCTCGCGATGGGGTGGAAGGCTCTTTTGGGTAGCAGCGCAAGGCCCCAGGCTTCAGGCCTTGCACCACAGCGGATCCGCACAGGAAGATCTCTCCACTGAAGTCTCGTGTCCCAAAGAGGCCGAGCGCAGCCTCGCCTCCTCCTTATATAACCCCACCCATGAGTCTCTGGGGTGGAAACATTGCATCCTGGGTACCGAATGGAATTCTGGGTAAGGTAGTCCTGAGAGTCTTAAAGGAGACCCCGCTACACACTCCCCCCACTTAAACTCTTTGGTCCCCAAAGATAATTCTAACATACACTGTGTACAACCCTAGACAACGTTGTGTATGATGTTGGCATAGGGAATTCCCACCAAAACAAAAGGGTTGAATTCCCTTGCCCACAGGTCACACTATCATGAGTGGCCTGCCTAACTGTGCCAGAGAGTGAGTGGGGGTTACCCTCCACCAAATGAACAGTGGAGGGATCCGGATTCTCTGCACTCCTCCTGGCAGTGACCACAGAATCTTCTGAGCTCTTCCCCATTTGTGGGTAAGTCAACTTTTTGGGAGGCTTTATGACTCTTCGATTCCTTTGCTCTCTTGGGGTTTCTGGCTCTGGCGCCACAGGCTCTTCTTCCGTAGCAGGCTCGGGCAACACGGCGGGCTTTGGAACATCTGCTTCAGGAGCCGAGGGATACATAGAGCCTCCAGGGTCCTTTTCAGAGTAAGTATCACAGGCATCTTCCCAGTAATCTGATGAAGGACTAGATGGGATGAACTCAGTGGCTTCTGCATTCAGTTGTCCATCTATAATGTCTTCAGTGGTTGGAAGATCTATAGCAGAAGTTCCTGGAGTTGGGGAAGGCCACAGCCAGTCAAGTTCTCTTCCTTCATCTCCACTAAATTCAGAGGCCTCTCCATCTTCAGCCCGAGAGGTCTGGGACCGAGTGTTTGGCCTGGGAGTATACAGGATAGAGACTGGTTCAGGGGAGTCCCTCACTGGAGGTATCCTGACAGCTTCAGCAAGTGGGAGCAGGTGGTTTCGATGCCACATCTTCAGTGGTCCTACCTTCCCTTCTGGCTTCAACTTGTAGACAGGTAGGCCTGGCAGCTTCCTACAGATGACATAGGGTTCGGATCTCCATCTGTCTGCAAGTTTGTGTTTTCCAGGGACCCCCAGATTGCATAACAGTACTCGGTCCCCGGGCTGAAGGTCTTGCACCCGGACCTTCAGGTCGAAATTTCTTTTGTTTCGAGCTCCCCTTTGATCTGAGGCCGCTTGAGCTTGTTCATAGGCTACTTTCAGGCTGTGTCTGAGCCTGTCCACATATCCTTTGTGGGATGTGGCTGAGGAATGGTCTAAAGAGGTGCCAAAGGCCAGGTCCACAGGTAACCTTGCTTCTCTCCCAAACATGAGTCGATATGGGGAGTAGCCTGTAGCATCACTGGTGGTGCAGTTGTAAGCGTGTACTATGGCTGCTATGTGTTTGCTCCAATGTTGTTTCTTCTCACTATCCAGAGTTCCCAACATGTTGAGCAGGGTTTGGTTAAACCTCTCCGGCTGAGCATCTCCCTGTGGGTGGTAAGGTGTGGTTCGAGTTTTCTTGATTCCTAACGAATCCAGGAGTTTCCAGATCAGCCGACTCTCAAAGTCCCTTCCTTGATCGGAATGGAGTCGCTGTGGCAGCCCATAATGGACAAAATACTTCTCCATAAGTACCTTGGCTACTGTGGAAGCCTTCTGGTCTTTGGTTGGGAAAGCTTGGGCATACCGGGTGAAATATTCGGTTATCACCAGAACATTTCCCAGTCCACTCAGGTCGGGTTCGAGGCAGAGAAAATCAATGCATACCAGATCCATTGGGCCTTGACTTTGTAGATGGCCCATTGGGGCAGCTTGATGGGGTAAAGTCTTCCTCTGAATGCAGCGTGCACATGAATGGCAGTACTCTTCTACTTCTGCCCTCATTCAGGGCCAATAGAACCGACTTCTGACGAGTTGAAAGGTCCTTTCCGCCCCTAGGTGGCCGTGATTGTCATGCAGGGCAATCAGAACAGTCTCTCTGTGTTTTCCGGAAGGAACAATTGCCATTTATCTTCCAGGTCATCAGAGGGGCCCCTTCGGTAGACCACTCCCTGATGCACCTGCAAACGGTCCCACTCTTTCCTCAACAGGCGGGCTTCCTTTGAGGAGTGGCGCAGGAGTCTGTTTGGATCCTGATTCTCCAGGGCTTCCAAAACCAATTTCCCCATGGGGTCTTCCAATTGGTCGCATCTCAGCTCCTTCTTGGACAGTTTCGGCAGATTGTCTTCCTCTAGTTGGGTTACTCCACAGTATTGTTTGGGGACTCCTACCATGGTAACTCCTATCTCTTCTGCCCTCGAGCCTCCTCTGGCTTGTAATTCAGCCCCTTGACAAAGGGCCCGCACCCCGTCGGGTGTCACTTGGGTCCAGTCTTCTGTGTCACTGGTGAGGGCATGAGATCTCCTGGACAGAGCGTCTGCATCTCGATTTCCAGCCCCTGGCCTGTACTTTAGGCTGAAATTGAATCCGGACAGTGCGGCCAACCACCTGTGTCCAGTGGCGTCCAGCTTTGCTGTGGTGAAAAGGTAGGTAAGGGGGTTGTTGTCGGTCTTCACAGTGAATTCCGCCCCATACAGGTAGTCTTTAAGCTTGTCTACTACCGCCCACTTAAGGGCCAGGAACTCCAGCTTGTGAGTGGGGTAGTTCTTCTCGGAGGGGGTCAGGCTCCTGCTCACGTAGGCAACAGGCCGCAGTTGTCCTTCGTGTTCTTGGTAAAGTACTCCTCCCAGACCGTCATGACTAGCATCTACATGTAGTTCATAGGGTTTGGTTGGGTCTGCGTAGGCCAAGACTGGGGCAGTGGTTAGGCTCTTCTTCAACGCCTGGAAGGCCTCTTCACACTTCTGGCTCCACTGATCTCTGACTGACTCTCCCGGCTTCCTGGGCCCTGAGTCGTCCTCTTCCCCCTCGGTCTTGAGTAGTTCATTCAACGGTCTGGCTATTCGGGCGAATCCTTCCACAAACCTCCTGTAATAGGAGCAGAACCCCAAGAAGGATCTTAGTTCTGTTACTGTGGTGGGACGTGGCCAGGAGGTAACTGCCTCCAATTTCTCAGGGTCTGTGGCCACCCCTTCTTCAGACACTATGTGCCCCAGATAGTTCACAGAAGACTGGTAGAACCGACACTTCTCAGGCGAAAGCTTGAGTCCCTCCTCACTGAGTCTTCTCAACACTTTTTCCAGCCTTTCTTCATGTTCTTCCAGGGTTCTCCCAAAGACAATGACATCGTCCAGGTATACAAGGACTTCAATAAGGTTTATGTCTCCTACAGTCTTCTCCATGAGACGTTGGAAGGTAGCAGGAGCTCCAGACAGTCCCTGATGCATTCGATCAAACTCAAAAAACCCCACTGGTTATGAAGGCTGTCTTCTCCTTGTCTTCTGGATGCATAGGGATCTGGTAGTATCCACTCTTGAGATCCATAACGCTGAACCACTTGGCTCCAGACAAACTCTTTAAAGCGTCCTCTATCCTCGGAGTGGTGTACTGGTCGGGTATGGTTCTCCTGTTGAGAGTCCTGTAGTCTATACAGAGCCTCAACGACCCATTCTTCTTCCTGACCACCACTATCGGGGAGGCATAGGGGCTTCTAGACTCCCGGATCACACCAGTCCTCTTGAGTTCTGCGAGTTGTTCCCTTAGATCCTCCAGATCTGCTAGTGGGACCCGCCTGACCCTCTCTCTGAAGGGCTTGTCTTCTTGGAGGCGGATTCGATGGGTGGCACTCCTTGCACACCCCACATCGAACTCATCTTTGGAGAAGATCTTCTCCCATCTGGTCAACTGGGCCTTGGCTCTCTCTTTCCAAGCGCTGGGCAGATTTGGGTTTTCCATGGACAGCTTCTCCCAAACATCTCCTCCTTCACCCGTCCCCTTGACTTCTGACAGGGTAACCGGGGCAGCAGGGCTCACCTGGCCCAGCAGCATCCTGGCTGGAATTTCCATGGGGCCACCTGTAGTGTTCCTAACACTCACCGGAACTCCACAATGGGCCTTCTTCAGGGCCTTCAGCGGAATCACTTCTGGTATCACTTCCAGACTGGAGGACTCTTCCCTTGGGTCGGACTCCAGCATGACAAAGGGTCCAGGCTGCTCCCAAGTAAGCTTCACAGTGGCTCTGAGACAGGTTACTTCGCTGGGCTGCAACACTACCCCTTCTCTTCCAAGTCTCCACACCTTCCCTATCCCCTCTCCAGGGGTCTTCTGCTCTAGGACCAGCCGTTGGTAGGCCGTTTTCAGCATGGGGTGAATCTTGGTGGCCGCTTGCCTCTTCTCTTTCACTAGAGGGGTCAGGAGTCTTCGGACCAGGTCCGTGTTTGTCCCTATTATAAGGGAACTCTTGTTGGCTCCTGGCGGCCGAGGGCACACAACTGCCAGGGTGTCAAACACTTCGGCCTTCCCAGCCACAGATGGATCAAAGGTCATCTTGATGGGCAGATAGCCATCGTAGGGGAAGCTCTGGGTTCCAATCCCCCATATTTCCAGTTCCTCTATCTTCTGGATGGGCAGATGACTCAAGTGCTTATCGTAGAAATCCCGGTATAATAGGGTCACTTGTGCCCCAGTATCCAAGATGGCTCTGGTGTAGACTCCCTCCACTTAAATGGGCACTATAGGAGATGGGCCTACCAGCTCCTCCGGATATGGCCTGGCAGGGGTCGCCTTCTTCTGGTCCTTTCCCTTCGGACTCTCTCTCGTCCAACTCCCTTTGAACTTTAGTCTTTCTTGAGCCTGGTATGCATTGATTTCCCTCCTTTCAATGGGTGTACAGACCCGCTGAGGGATATTATTGTTTTTCTTACGTGTGCATCCCCTCTGGGGAATGCTGTGCCTCTTCTGAGGGGTCTTGCCCCCTTTCTCTGGGATGTATCTCTGTGGAGGAATGTTGTGTTTCCTCTGAGGTGTTTTATCTCCTCTTTTCTTCTGCTTCATATTCAGCTTGGGGCTCACTGAAGATGATGGGCACCCGGTTGACTCCTTCACCGGGGCCCTCTGGAGTTTCCCGCCGGCTTGCGGTTATCTGTTTTCTTTTTCTTGGGACTGGAACATGTAGCTGCAATGTGGCCAACTCCCCCACAGTTAAAACAGATTATGTCCCCCCAGTCTTGCAGCGATGCGGGTGCCGAAACAGCTGGGAACAGTTCCTTTCTCGCTACCTCTTTCTCTGGACCCTGTGTGTCTTTCGCCATCAGAGAGGTTAGCATCTCTAACACCTGAGACATTTGTGATTTCAAAGTGTCCACTTCTGAATCTCTTTCTGGAGTCATGAGCGAGTTGACCATCACTGGTGTAGGGGCATGACTTGTCTTTATCATTGCCTGATCCTTCTGCAGTGCCTCCTCGTCTCTGATGATTTTTATCAAATCAGAGTAAGTCAGTAACGTTCCTCCTCCTGAGGTTTTCAGATGCAACCAGACTGGATCCGAGCGCAACGCTCCCTTTAAGACTTGCTTCATTCTTGCCGCATCTGTATCCTGGGGCATCATACCCTTCTTCAATACAATCTTACACAGCAACCTGTTAAGTCTTCTGACATACTCTGAAAGCTTTTCATTCGGCTGTTGGAAAGTATGTTCGAATTGGTAGACCATCTCTGTCACCTTTTCTAGCTGACCAAACTCTTCCTGTAGCATAGCTAGACAGTCTTGAGCCATGCAGTCTGTATTCCCAAACTGGAAACTTTTCACCGCTTCTGCTGCTGCGCCTTTAAGGCTTTCTATCACTCGTTGCCTCTTTTGCGCTTCGGGCACCTCCCATGCCTCCACTGCCTGTAATGCCTGCTCCACCCAAGTATCGAAGTCTTCCTCCCCTGCAGGGACAGGGAGCTTCCCTGAGAATGTCTTTAGTCCCTGGTAGCTAGTCTCTACGTGAACCGTGCTTGTCTTCTGACATTTGGTTAGCAGATCCCCTATTGCCTTTATCAATTCTGGTGATATAGCAGTGGCAGGTGCAGGTGCCACTGGGGGCGTCACCCCGTCTCCTCTTTCTGGTGAGGTACGGGCCGCAGCCTGCGGTGATCCCGTTGGTGATGGCTCCTTCTTTACAGTTACTGCATGCGCCAACCTATAGGGTTTGTTGTCTGGTGTCCGCACACACTTGCGCTTGCAAGCCTCTGGCATCCCGTCCCAGTACTCCACTAGTGCATACTGATATGAGGTGTCTGGGTCTGACTTTATCTCCGCCACCCACGGTGTGTGATCTGGGGACACTGACTTCATTAACTCCTCTACCATCTCAGTCGACCATTCCTCCCCAGGGAGGCTGATGACTATTGACTGGCTTGGCTCTGCCCTAGAGGCTTTGCACCACTCTTCTACTGCTTGTGGGTCCATGCCGGCACTTCTGGCGTTCACCTGCTGTATCAGGATCCCAGACGAGAACCCCCACGTGTAGCGATACCCTCAGCTAAGAGGGTCACAGATTTAGTTTGGGCCCTGAAGACAGCTCCGCCAACCCCCGGCAATTTACTCGACCCCCTTCTGGCACAGTTAGTCTAGGGTAATATATATATATATCTTATGCTCTATGGTTAAATTCAGACACCAATGCAGTGATAGAAGAATAACGAGTTTACTTTCTACTGGCAATAAAATCAACAGTTATAACAAATCACAGGAATATCTCTGCAGAGCCCTGCAGCAATAGACACACTACAACTAGTAAGATATGGCGCACACGCACCACGTGTAACAGTACTTCACTATGCGCCCTATGGCGCAGCAACTAAATAAACTATCTGGATGGCCAGGCCTGACCATATAACTCAGTCTCTAGGGGGGGTAAAATTCTTTGCATGCAGTCTTTAAACGGTGGTGCACATTTCAGGAACACATTTGTAATCCAAAGGAACGAAGATGCCAACACAATACACTCCACTAGAGATCCGTTTGACTCAGTTCAGCTATGGATCTCCAGGGGAGGGGAAACTGAAATAGGAACTGGTGGGCCACGGCAGTCTGTAGGCCTAACAATGGTATACAGTATTTGTGGATTGAGCATGTGCTCGCTCACCCCTCCGGACGCGATCCCAGTCCGGGAACTTCCACCCGCTGTGTCTCCACACACAGCGTGTGCAGCGGTCTGGTCTCCGGCTCAGCAGCGGTTGAGGAAACCGAGTCAGATGCCACCCAGGCTCGCGATGGGGTGGAAGGCTCTTTTGGGTAGCAGCGCAAGGACCCAGGCTTCAGGCCTTGCACCACAGCGGATCCGCACAGGAAGATCTCTCCACTGAAGTCTCGTGTCCCAAAGAGGCCGAGCGCAGCCTCGCCTCCTCCTTATATAACCTCACCCATGAGTTTCTGGGGTGGAAACATTGCATCCTGGGTACCGAATGGGATTCTGGGTAAGGTAGTCCTGAGAGTCTTAAAGGAGACCCCGCTACATTTAATTTGCACTATCCCTTCTATTAATGTGTAGCGGCCTCACCCCTCTCTCCCCTTCTCGTACTCGGCTTGTCTTTCTTCGTCTAGGGGTCTCAGTGCTGGGGGGAGGGATGAGATACACCACGGCTCATGTCCTCCATAGCTAAGAGGTGAAGGCCAGAAGATTGGGTCTTGTGTAGGTGTCCTAGAGTCAAGTCCTGTACTTCGTCCCTGACTCCTTTGCTCCTAGTAACCAGAGTTCCACACAGTGAATAGGTCCAACTTAGTTTTATTCTTCTTGCCAAACAATAAACAGTTTCTTCTACTGAGTAGTGATGGGGAATAGATCGAGGCACAATCCTTTCCCTTCTTCTGCCAACCACTGTGATATCACCAGTGGCGGATAGTCACTGCCACTGACTATATTGAGTAGAATGTGAATTACCTTCGCTAGCACGGCCCCTGTCAGGGGAAGGAGATCCGTCCAAGGGAGAAACAGGAGGCCTCTCTGTCACCAGCAATGCTGCGCTGGACTCTTCAGAGAAGTTCTGCACACCAGTCCTCACGAACTCGGACACAGGCACCCAAGGAGTTAGGGCCCCCTCAGATTCCTCCACCCTTGCGGGACTCAGCCGAAGGTACTGAGCCCCAGGCATCCGCCATAGTACCTCACCCCAGGCTAAAGGTGCCTGGGATGGACTCCATCTCTCGCTCTGGCCAGGTCAAGGGCACCTGAGCCCGGAACTCCGGAACGCCAGCACCCAGGCTGAAGGTGCCTGGGTGCGGCCGCGTCCTCCAACTCTCTCCGAACTCTGAACCCTGTGGTAAGGGCGTCCGCCCCTTTTATCCCCTCTCCCTTCACGCCACAGTGGGTTCCCTGCCCCGCTGTACCAGCTCCAGGGGAGGACAAAAAGGTACAGTCTTGCGGTGTGAGTTCAGCTCCGACCCAGGGCAACAGTGCCACCTGTGGACCGCAAGGAACCTCACACCACCAGAGTCCTCCAAGAACCAGAAAAGGGTCTCGGATCCCCTAGCAATTGGTGCATCTGAGTTACACTACCACCCAGATGCCTCCCTTGAATTCAAACCCCCACTACAAATGTATA
Organism: Rana muscosa; assembly: GCA_029206835.1. Taxonomy (NCBI): domain Eukaryota; kingdom Metazoa; phylum Chordata; class Amphibia; order Anura; family Ranidae; genus Rana; species Rana muscosa. Next base: position 139,254,208 of record CM055119.1, read on the forward strand.
TGGATAATGGCACCATATTTATTTTAGTAAGAAAAAAAAATCTAAGTGCATTTTTTCATTATTGATATACAGCTGTCATGAGACCCAACTCTTTTCTGAGCCTAGCTGCAGAGAAATATCAGGAGGAGGGGCTTCTAGTCCTCTCCTGCCAATACCATGTTAAAAAAAAAAAAAAAACAGCCTTCAAAATACAAAATAAAAATGCATTATTAATTTCAAATAAATATTAAAAAATTTCATACAGATATGTATTTGAAATAAAATATTTAATATTTTTCTGCAAGAGCATGGTGTAGGCTATGTAGGGGGAAGTGCTGCCAATTGCAGCCTGTTTCACACTCCTCCAGCTTGCATCAATTGTTTGTATGTGCCTAGAATTACAGGGAGGTGAAGCTTCCAGAAATTAACATGTAATATCCCCCTATTGTGTTTTTCCGTTTAGTTTGCATGGTGGAGGAGGGAGTGAGTGGGCTGTCATATACAGTATCTCACAAAAGTGAGTACACCCCTCACATTTTTGCAAATATTTTATTATACCTTTTCATGTGAAAACACTGAAGAAATTACACTTTGCTACAATGTAAAGTAGTAAGTGTACAGTTTGTATAACAGTGTAAAATTTGCTGTCCCCTCAAAATAACTCAACACACAGCCATTAATGTCTAAACCACTGGCAACAAAAGTGAGTACACCCCTAAGTGAAAATGTTCAAATTGGGCTACATTGTAGCAAAGTGTAATTTCTTTAGTGTTGTCACATGAAAATATATAATAAAATATTTACAAAAATGTGAGGGGTGTACACACTTTTGTGAAATACTGTAAGTGTGTATATGCCCACATGTGGGACTCTATACTCACATGGGATGCATAGATAAGAAAAAGGAGGAAATGAACAGCTTAGAAAGAAACTGAAATTGGAGAATGCTCAGTAGATGTGGCAATTGCACGCTGCAGTTTAGTAAAGTTTAGTAAATTAGCAGAAGCTCTGGTGACTTCCATCATCCAATCATGTGCAAGCCAAAATGCAGTTTTTTGCACGTGTAGCGCACTCACCCCCTTCACCTGCCTTTGGCTCCTCGCAGGGAGAGAGGGCACACCACGCCACAAGCCCGTACCCTCCTGTGTGAAGAGGTTGAGCGGTGTTGTTGGCGGGTCTCCACAACCAGAAAGCCAGAATCCTCCAGAGAATGGTTCTCACCTCTATAGTTAATAGAGATAAGTCCTTGCCCCCCCCCCCCCCAGTGACTATGAATGTCCACACCAGCTGTAACTCCAACGTAGAGTTTATTTCTCGTAAATAACAGTCTCTGATAAGAAAAGGTTGGAAAGAGGACAGGACAGCATAAGGTGTGGGAGAGGTCCAGGCACAAATGTAATCACTTCACTGCTTAGCTTCTCAAACAGACTCAGCCCATATGGATAGTCTCCCTAGATAGGGACAAGCAGCCAAATGGTACTCTAACTTAACCGCACAGTCTCTGCCACAGACTTGGTGAACTTGGTCTCTGCCACAGGCTTGGTGATCTTGGTCTCTGCCACAGACCTGGTGAACTTGGTGTTTCAAACTTGACCTCTTTGTGAGGAGAAGACATCCCTCCAGAGAGTTACCGGGCCCCTTCCTTCACCGTGACTTCTCACCGGTCCCGCGGAACAGTTCCTCCCCCGGCCTCCTCGCCTAAGATGCGGGTCCCCTTGCAAGGCGGCACCCTGGGATTCCTCGATCCTTGATGGGCCCAAGGCCTTTGCTGCAGCCCCAGGGCTAAAGGTGCCTGGGACTGATTCACCGACCTCCGCCCCTGGGCCAAAGGTGCCCAGGGCTGACAGGAACACACTCCCTGGGGTAGGACCCCCGACTACGACAAAACCCCCAACAGGCAGCGTCTGCCACTTTTATATCCTCTCCCAGCATGCACAGCAGGTCTACCACACCCACTGTTACAGCTGCTGAGAAAGGACACACAAGGCACAGCACTGTATCAGCGGTTCAGCCCTGGCCTACCATGGCAGCGCCACCTGCAGGCCACAGGGAACTATACACTGATACTCTCCCTGCGGACAAAAATGGTTGACAGAATCCTGACAATTGGGGTGTTTGAGCATAACTACCACTCAAACACTTCCCCTAAATTTATGACCCCGCTACACACGTGATTGGGTATTCTTTGGAAAGTGAAACTTTACCTCGTTTACTAAGCTCTGGAGCAACTGCACTTGTAGATTGCAACTGCACTTTGCAAAGTGCACAGTCTACTTGCCTTTAGTAAATCAACCCCATTCTGTGGCAGTACTGGCTGTTGACTGCAACTTGTTGTGACCGCTGTAATGTGTACTAACAAGGCCGGTGGACATTTAAATTTGTGGCTGGGCAGTCAAGGGGAGGTAAAACTGCTGCTCAATTGCCTATATTTACAACCTCCCAGCCACATAAGTAGGGAGGCTATCACTGTAAACATCCCGACTTCTATAGTGATTGTCAACTTTCATAGAGGCCTCTCAGGTATGAAATATGCATATTTGCATTGGTCCAGGCTGGACCACTGTAAGTACGGCATGCAATAGTGGGAATTTTGGAGTTTAGCTTTAAGGGTAGATTAGTGATTTGATTTATTCCAATGCTTTCTCTTTTTGCTATAGAAACAAATTCTGAAAGTAACCTGGAGCTTCATTGTTTACCATTCCATCACATTAATAAATAAGCACCTAATTACCGATCTATTCCCGCGGGTAACTTATCATTTGACATCCAGAAAAGGCTGTTTTAGTGGTAATGCATTACTTTAAAAGCAAACTAAGCTAAATCTGTGTCTCCAACTGTCTTATGATTTCATAGGCGAATCATTAAATAAAATTTCACTAATTTAGAAGTTGCCAACTTAGCAAGATTATTGTGGTACTAAGTAAAGACCCTCTCTCAAATACAGTTATTTCTGGAATATACTGATGGGATTTTCGAGTAAATGTATATACCGGTAATAATAATAATTATTATTGTTATTACTTAAATATTCTATTATAAATAATTAAAATATAATGAATATTAAAGTGTACCTCCACACAGATATAAAAGTCACAAGCTAATTCAGCTCTGTGTTCATTAATACATCTTTAAATATATACAGTAAATATCTAAATTTGATTTATTATCAGCACATTGCAGTCCCTGTACAACAGAGTTCAAACTGAGGGAGGCCAATCAGTTTTTCTGCAGTGCAAGGATGATCCCCACTGAGCAGGCGGATGACAGGTCCATGTCCGCCAGACATGTGCAATTCGTTTCATTCCGACTTCGTTTTTTTTTTTTTTACGAATTTCGACAAATTTGTTCATTCAGAAATATCCAAATGAACAAAAACCCGTTTAATGAAATTCATAAATTTGAAAATCCAAAAACCCCAAAAGTTAAAAAATCTGAAATAATAACTAACAATAACTTAACTATTACTAACTTAATTATAAATTTTGGAATTTCCTTTCAAATTTGGCTGCTAGTGAACGTAACAAATACGAATTTATCCAAAGTTACGAATTATCCAAAATAACAAATTCCGTATCTAAACGAATGGAACGTAACAAATTAATTACAATAAATAACATTAATAATAATAAAAACATTTTATTATTATTATTTATTATTAATTTGTTCTATTCCATCTGTTTAGATACGGCATTCGTTTTTCTGGATAATTCGTAACTTTGGATAAATTCTTATTCGTTATGTTCACTAACAGCCAAATTTGAAATGAAAGGAAAATTGAAATGAAATTCCAATACCTATGATTTACCGTATTTATCGGCGTATAACACGCACTTTTTTCCCCTTAAAATCAGGGGAAAATCATGGGTGCGTGTTATACGCCGATACTCACCTATGCCCGGCGATCTCCGCTGACTGTGAGCGGAGCGGAGCGATCGCCGCCGAGATACACATAGCCGAGTGTATTCGGCTATACTCGGCTTTTCTCGGCTCCGCTCACAATCACGCCCAGTCCCGCCATTGGACCTGTGATATGTCCATCATAGGGCGGGACTCGGCGTGACTGTGAGCGAAGCCGAGAAGAGCCGAGTACACCCGAATACACTCGGCTATGTGTATCTTGGCTCCGCCCAGTCCCTGCGTTCTCAGCGGCGTTCGCCCCGCTCCGCCCTGTATCAGCGGCGATCTCGGCGGCGCCAAATTTAAATTCAAGGCTGCAATAAACACTGGGGGGGGGGGCAAGGCTGCAATGTGACAAGGCTGCACTGAACACTGGCAAGGCTGCACTGGACACTGGCAAGGCTGCACTGGACACTGGGCAATGCTGCAATGGACACTGGCAAGGCTGCACTGGACACTGGCAAGGCTGCACTGGACACTGGCAAGGCTGCACTGGACACTGGGCAAGGCTGCAATGGACACTGGCAAGGCTGCACTGTGACAAGGCTGCAAATGACACTGGTAAGGCTGCATTTAAATGTAAAAAAAATTTTTCTTAAACTTCCCTCCTAATAGTTTTTTTCCCTAAAATTCCCTGCTAAACTTGGGGTGCGTGTTATACGCCGGCGCGTGTTATACGCCGATAAATACGGTAATAGTTAGTTATTATTAGTTAGTAAGTTAGTTAGTTAGTTATTCTGATTTTCTTTCTTATCTTCGGATTTTTGAATTTACGAATTTTTGAATGTACGAATTTTCGAATTGATGAATTGTGATCATAACGAATGACCCAAAAACCTGAAAAAAGCCTTGAATGAAACTAAAACGAACAAACTTTTTGTCAGTGTACATGTCTAATGTCCGCACTGCTATGCTGAGCCTGCTCTCCTCTATGGGGTGGTAACATGAAAATAGATCGCCTGTCCGTTTCCATCCAACTGTCATCTGATCCACCGATCTGTCTGTGTTTGGCAGGCCTGGATTTGGCGGGCATCCGCTGCTCCATAGAGTGATGGGTTCCACCTGAAAAACGGACAGGCGGGCCAGATAGGAGCGTTTGTGTGAAAGGTGTCTAATCTGGCCAAATATATTGATTGATTGATTGAGAGATTGAATTTTTTATTCAATTTTTTGTTGAAATCGCAAAGCAATCAAAGACATAAAATGGTGATTTTGACTGCAAATAAATGAAAGACAAGTTGCCCCAATCAAACCTACTAAAAATCTGATAATTTTCTATAAAAATTACGTAGTTTTAGTCTATATTTGATTGAATGTTTCAATAAACTGTATTGACATTCAAAGTAATTTTTTTGCCCAGTTTCAAGTTCTCAGTTAACTGAATTCTTGTAGTTGATTGAGTTCCCAAGTGCATGAAAATTGGTTAGATATCACTGAAAACTGAGACATGTGAGACCAGCTAATTCTTGGACGCTTTCCATTGGCTTTTAATAGGAAAGTAAGATATGTTAAGGTCCAAAAAAATGCAGCAGACTGCCACGCACAGTTATAATTTTTGCCAGTTCTTGGAAACGATTAGATTGACTGATGTCATGATGAAAACTCACCACAACGAAAGTCAAACAAAAAAATGTAATCTATCTCAACATTCATCTGAACATTTGGCAACTTAAAACTGGAAAATTATTTAAAAAAAGCAGGGCAACTCATTGTAACTGTTCTATTTTTTTTATTTTTATTAGGGGCTGTAGGAAAGTTTTCAAAATTGCCATTAAACTTTTAAGCCCTGTACACACAATCGGTTTTACAGATGTAAACAGTTCGATGGACTGTTTTCATCATACAAACCGATCGTGTACGGGCTCCATCGGTCTTTTTTCCATCGGTTTTAAAAAATAGAACATGTTTTAAATTTTTCCGATGGATCAAAAACCGATAGCAAATTTCGATCGTCTATGGGCAAGTCCTTTGGATAAAAAACCCACGCATGCTCAGAATCAAGTCGACGCATGCTCAGAAGCATTGAACTTCATTTTTCTCAGCTCATCTGAGTGTTTTACGTCACGGCGTTTGGGACGGTCGGATTTTTGACTAATGGTGTGTAGGCAAGACTGATGGAAGTCAGCTTCATCGGATTTCCGATGGACAAAACCATTGGATTAGAATCCATAGGATATCCGATCGTGTGTACGAGGCTTTAGTGTTACTAAACTCACAGCAGTAATCAGTCTGTATATGCAGCAAAGCATGCTTGTTATACTCACTGTGGAGCCTAAGGGGGTTATCCTGTGTATTGTGTAAAAAGGCTGTTTGATCCTGTCTTCTCTGATCCTCCCCTTCTTCCACAGTCCCCAATTCATCTGCTGACAGTATAGAGCCTTATAATATGTTGCTGATATAGGATATAAACGCCCTGAGTAACCTCTATCACTGCTGCGCCAAAGAATAAACAATAAAATAAAAAATAAAATAATAAATAAAAACAACTAAAGCTGCCGCTTAATGTGTAAATATTGAAAGCAGAAAAGTCTTAACCCAAAACACCTAAATGAGATAAGACAATAGCAGCGCTACAAAATGGTGCTAAAAATATAATAAACAGTAACATATAAACTCAATAACACCATGTGATAAGTGAAATAAACTCCATAATGTGAAGAAACTGATAGAGAAAATATTGATGAAAAATATCTTGATTCTGTGTATCTTCCACCAAATCACCATGCAGTGAAACCTCCCCTCTGAAAAACGCACTCACCAAATAGATTTGCCTTTCACTTTCGTGTTAGGCTGAATCGCTTGTGTATGATCCCATAAATGGAAATACGACTCTCAGCTGGATTACCGTGATTACCGTGATGATTCTCAGATTTTCACATGAAAACTAAAAGAAGTGCTCCAATAGTGTAAAATTGTATCACCAGTTTAATTCAAAAAAACTAGGGCTGTGGAAATTAACTATTAATTCCTCGATTAATCGATTACGTTTTTTGATCGATCAAAATTCTTTTGATCGATCAAAATTCTTTTGATCCGTACTCACCTCTCCGCCGGCTTCAGGGAGTTCCGTCGGAGATCCGGTGATGCCACGGACACCGGCATCAGAGCCGGCGGAGCTTGCCGTGTCCGTCTGAAGGGCTCCTTTGCTGTGCCTTCATATCTGCATGCCGGCGGGACCTTACTATCTGCCACACGCAAGGGCTGTTACACTTCCCTCTATCACTTCCCTCTATCAACCTGGGATTCTACAGCCATCCACTGGGAGTTGTGATAGTTCCCTTCACGGGACATCTACATGCCGACGGACTGATTTTAACCCCTCCTCATCTGGATTCAGCAGTGGTATCGTTGTACACATTTTTATACCAGTATCATACTTAGCTACATGTTTTTATGACTGCTTTTGCTACCATTTGGTATTACTCGCACCATTTTTACAGTTTATGTAGCTACATCAATTTTATCTCCAGTGCAATATTTATTTTGTTACCTACTTGAAGACTATACAAGTTTTAATGCTATTCCCATCGAGCGCTGCCTTTGTGTGTTTTTTGTATCCTGCTATCCATTTTTCCAGCGGTTGGTAGCTGCACTGGGAATCAGCCTGCAAGGAGATCAGCTAAAAGTAGTTGGATCTGTATGTGCGTTATAATTAATCGAAATTAGTCGATTAATCGATAAAAAAAAAAAAAAAAAGATTAATCGAACACGAAAATTTTAATCAGTAACAGCCCTAAAAAAACACAATCACACTTCATTCATTGAACTCACATGTGAACCATTAAAAACCAGCATTAAAAAATCCACAGCAAACATCAAATGTTAAATTGGCTTTGCGGTGCTAGGCGGCCACGGCGGGCCTGAGGTGTGTGCTTGATGGAAATAAGCTCACCACACTCCAGATTCCCGGCTTCCAGTAGCGATAAGTAATCTCAAACAGCAGCGGTGTCTCTAGTCAGTGAAGCTGTAGCCACGTTCCCGACATGTTTCGCAAAAATGCTTAATCATGGGCTTGGTTACTGAGCTCTCCCTCACTTCCTTTATAGGATCACTATGCTAGTCACATGAGTGATCATCCCATCACTATGCTAATCATGTGAGTGATCATCCCAAACGTGTGCACACGTAATGTCCCCACAGCATTCCGCAAAATTTAAATGGACAGTCCAACTATCACATAACAGGGCGAGGAGGAGGCACGGCTTTTTTACACTGGACACCCGCAGTCTGACTCTGCATGTCACGGATAATCAGGTACACAGACTTGAGTATAAGCCGAGGGGGGCATTTTCAGCACAAAAAAATGTGCTGAAAAACTCAGCTTATACTCGATTATATACGGTATGTATTAAAGCAGATTGGAAAGTGGAACTTTAGCTTATCTGATTCCTCCCCTCTCCGGTGCCACACTCGGCACCTTTTGGGGAGGAGAGGGTACCTGTTTTTGACAAGTACCCTGTCCCCACTTTTGTTGGACCTCACCGCGGCGAGGTATGTCAGAAGTTTGGCCCCCTCCTCCTCCTCCTTATCCTTCTGCCAGGCCAGTAAGAGGGTGCAGCACACTTCTTGCATGTGCAGTAGGGAACCATCTGTGAAGCCGCAATGGCGGCAGCAGCACCTGACAGCCGATGAAAACATTGGCTGGGGTGCCGACATCATTGGATTTCAGGACAGGTAAGTGTCCTAATATTAAAAGTCAGCAGCTACAGTATGTGTAGCTGCTGACTTTTAATGTTTGGAGGGGGAGGTCGGAACACCGCTTTAAATACACACCTGAAATATGTAAATATAATTGTTTTTTCTGCCAAAGGATTTATATTTATGTTAAGCCAATCTTGTGATTCACACACCTTTGACCATGTTGCATAGACAAGAAGGTGACACCCCTATTACTTGGTTCAGCTTTACAGCTTCCTGTGTTTGCTTCCAACCACCGGCCTGGTTATTCTCATGACACGGATGACTCTTTGACCAATGAGCAGGCAGGTAACACCAGTGGTGGTAAAGCCTAACCAGCAGAGAGGTGGAAGGGCTGTGTGAATCACAAGACTGGCTGAACAGAATTAAACTCCTGTCTAAGGTTAAAGAGTTCACGAAAATGCATTTCACTTGCATGCTTAGAAGTGTGCCTGGAGTTTCCACTTAATACTCCACAGATAAACTATATAGAGTTTATTGATGAATTTATGTTTCATAATACCTTGATAAATGTATTACGATTGGCGAAATAGCGTTGCTAAGACTACAAATGCATTCTTAATGGAAAAAGCCCTCAGGTGATCTTCTCAATTACAGGCCGCCAGATTTGTGTCACAGATTGGATCTGTCACAACATCTGCTCTTCTGCCAATAAAATGCAGTCATTCTCCTAAATGAAAAAAAGGGGAAGTTGGACGACCATTCATCTATTTGCTACGAGACTGTGATTTTAAAAATGTATGACCCTAACTCCTATTTCTTTGATTGGTAAACCTTAGTCCATCTATGCCCATCCGTGCCCAAAAATAATAGCACTTAGAAAAGGTACACAGCAGATTTGCATATAAATGACTGTATTTGTCATTGTAATGCTGGTTGTATACTTGGCAAATTGGTAGTTCATTTCGGAGCTGACCATTAGCTTATAAACGCAGCAATCTGCCAACCACGGTTCATTTCTCTTCCAGTTGTAAGTGACCAAAAAATCAGAAGCAGAGTTTAAATTGATTAAAACCACCACAGCAGCTTCGAGCCTCTGGATCTCTGACATAACTATAGGCACCTGACATATTGTACACGAACATGATTTCATTTTGATACCTTGCATTTCCTTTCATGTTGGGATTGTGATATGTACCGTATTTATCGGCGTATAACACGCACCCCAATTTTAAGGAAAAAATGTTTTCACAGCCCCCTTTACAGTACACATCCCCCCATCCAGTACACATCCCCCCTATCCAGTATACAGCCCCCCATCCAGTACACAGCTCCTCTGCACTCCCAGGAGACCCCCATAGTTACATAGTTAGTAAAGTTGAATAAAGACACCAGTCCATCCAGTTCAACCTGAGTGAGTGTGGGTGCGTGTCTACAATTCTCCCTATCCCTGTACATTGTATCTCATTAAGATGCTCATCTATTGTATTATTATTTATTTAGGGTACCCATATAGTGCCGTCAATTTTACGCAGTGCTCCACACACTCACATCGGTCCCTACCCTCAAGGAGCCCACAATCCGAGGTCCCCAACTCACATTCATATACTAGGGCCAATTTTGGACAGAAGCCAATTAACCTACCAGCATGTCTTTGGAGTGTGGGAGGAAACTGGAGTACCCGGAGAAAACCCACACAGGCACAGGGAGAACATGCAAACTCCAGGCAGGTAGTGTTGTGGTTGGGATTCGAACCAGCAATTTTTTTTTTTTTACTGCTAGGTGAGAGTGCTACCCACTACACCACTGTGCCACCCACAGTCTCCTGGGACAGTGCTGCCAGCATTCTCTACAGTTAAGTAAAAAAATATCACTGTCAGCCCCTTCCACACTGCTCCTCCTGTGTCACTCCTATTGCAAAACGAAGCTTCCATATACCTCAATAGCTCTGTTTTTTTCCACTGACCTGGTCACATGACTGCTCTCCTTTGAAGTTACACAGATGGTCATGTGACAGCTCTCCTCCAATCAAATCTTCACTCGGAAAAGGAGGAGAGCAGCCAGAAAAAATTATGTATTGAGATATTTACAAGCTTCGTTTTACAATGACACTGACACAGGAGGAGCGGTGTAGAAGGGGCTGGCAAGTGACTTTTTTTTCTCAACTTCAAACTATGCAGGGAGCGCTGCTCCAGGGCCAGGAGAGGCGGGACGGCCGGCCTGACACCCCCCCCCCCCCAATGGGTGGCTCCTGGGGCGGACCGCCCGATCCCCGCCCACTGTTGGTAAAACATGATATTGGCGTATAACACACAGGCACTGTTTACCCTCTGTTTTCAGGGGAAAAAAGTGTGTGTTATATGCCGATAAATACGGTATTTTATACAGATTAACCTGCTTTGACTATGATGGGGGTTTGTAAATATTAATTGTTTGTTCTACAGATGGAGCTGTGTCACTCTGTATTGATGTTTCTGTAATGTCTCTTTAATTTTTCAATAAAAATTCTTTATGGAAAAAAAACCCCCAAAAATACCACAGCGTTGATTAAGAGGAATTTTCGAATAACTTCCAAGCAGTTTTAATCACTTTGTCACTCAAAACTGGAAAATGATTGATACCATGGTTTACCATGGATTGATTACCGTGGTTGAAAGCGAAAGGAACGCTCCAACTTGCTAACATGTAAGGTACCTATGCATGTGGCAATTTTCACTCAATTTAATAAACCTTCTAGCCACTGGGAATTTATAAATTCCATCACAAGGAATTGGCAGAAATGTTACAGTCTACTGCCTACGAGTTTGATTAACTGCGGTTGATTGCAAATTGTAAACTGAGCAAAAAATTGACAACTTCAGTATAGTTTGATCAAATCAATAACAGAAAAAATACTACAGCAATTTTTTTTAAAAGCATCTAGATATTTCCACAGGGTTCAATTGTGTTACTTTATCTCCTTCTGGTTGAACGCAGCCACCATTTTATGTCTTATGGGGCTTTTTGTAACAGATGATGAAATGGTTTGATGACTGATGATGGTTGTTGGTTTGTTTGCTGCCCCCCCCCCCCCCAAATGGAGCACCAGCCACCACAGGTCCCTATGATAGTGCTCAGGCCAAGCAGCCAGTCACTGACTAACAGATATAGGGATTTCACCACTGTCTCAGGTCATCAGCAAACATTTCACTTCTGGCTGTGACAGAAAGGCAAGCTAATGCCGGCAAGGTGAGTAAATGGGGGTCAGGGGGTTCCTTTGCAGAGACACCGTCATTTGCCCCTGAAAGGCCAATTTGGAGATTTTACATAAAGGCTTGAAGAGCTTTATTGACATTATTACCCAAAAGAAGAATTATATCCCCTCCCCACCTCTCTTGTGCAGTATGGCCAATCAGGCATGACGTTGACTGGGCCCCTCCCTTGGAATGGGAGCATATAGTAGCCTTGGAGCAGCCGATGGTTCATTTGCTTGACTCAATCACAAGGACAGCACACACTGAATCCTCACACAGAGTACCTTCGTTGGGAGCTCAGCAATCCTTTTTTGGTATGTTTTTTTTTCTCCCTTAATTGGTTTTATTTCACATACACCCCCTCATGTAGTCCCCTTGTGGGAACACATAGATATTTTGTCATGTTTTCACACACCTTACACTTTTACACATTTAATTTATCCTCCCCTTTTTGATACCAATTTTTTCCAGGAACACATGCACTTTTTGTGCACACATAGTCCATTGGATCAAGCTGTGACCACCGTGTTGTGCTCTGGGCGCTGTTCTTCATCCTTGGAGGGTTCCCCTGTCTCAACCCTGGGGGAGACATCATGCCTGTCAACCCCATCTTCCCTGGCGGATACTGGGCCTGGCCTTGGGGCTGTGTAGTGGGTATCCCAGATTGCCCCCGCCTTGTTGGCATACAGTCTCTCTGTCCTCCCTTATTCTAAGGGCATCATCATTAATCCTTGTCCCTTTCCTTTCCAGTATAGTACGTTACAAGACTCCTGATGAATGGCTGTAATGCCAGGAAACGCGTTGAGTGCCACTAAATGCCCTAAGTTATCTGTCCCTACAATATTTTTTAACCCATTTATCTTATTATGTACTGTTATTATGTCGAATTCCCATTTGTATTGCATGCTATGTAGTAGCATATTTAGTGTAAGTCATGTGACTACATATTTATTTGATACAATATTTTTCTACAATGTAACAATAAATCATGTACTGTAAATTGTATGTTTCTGTCTATATCTGACATGGTGGTTGTATCACTCAAGGTCCCACAGCTCTCCTTTTCTACAAATTAATTTAGGGATGGAGGTCGCCATGTGTGCTATAGTGTGTGTGCCAGGTCACATCCAATTCACTGTTTTGAATTATATCAAGTATTTGAATATATGATTGCTACAGCTACCTAAAAAGCTATCCATATTCATAATGTAATTTAATGTATTCATAGAGATATAATGATCAACGCCCAATGCTTAAAGTATATCTAAATCTTAAACTTTTTTCTTTAATTTTGGTTATTTTAGAATTTTTTATCATCTGTGTATCATATGGGGGATTTCCCATCACTTCCTGTTGATTAGAGGAAGTGGAAGGATATATTCCCAATATAAGGGATTTCTCCTCTTTTACAGCTGTCACAGGAACAAGTGTCCCCATTGAAGGTTTCCTTTGTTCTGGTGGCTCAAAACTCAAAATTTTGGACTTAAAGAGGATGTTTTTTTTTTTTGTTTTCCAAAGCAGAAGTGATTTATTGGACAAATGCAAAAACAGTAGAAATTAAATTCAAACATAAACTGTTTGACATCGATTTATATAGGTACATTTGTACAAAGGAAGAGCAGCATCAATCATGGCCTCCCAGGACTACACTGCAGGAGGGTCTGCTGAGGTCCACCTCAACAATATATCTTTTTTAGCATAGTATAATAGATAAGATATCAGCAGTTTCACATGGTGAGAGCATTGTGCATCCTCATGAATTCCTAGCAGGGCCAATTCAGGCAAAATAGGTAAAGACATTTACATTTGAAGATTAGTCAGTTCAAACACATCAAATCAAAAAGGAATAAGCTTTAACCACTTGCCGACCAGCGCACGCCGATGTACGTCGGCAGAATGGCATGGGCAGGCAGATTGGCGTACAGGTACGTCCCTTTAAATCTGCCGCCCAGCGGGCGCGTGCTTGGCCGGGAGCGCTTGTGCGTGCTTGGCCGGGAGCGCGGGCGCGCACCCGCCGTGTGCCTCGCGAGTGTGGCCGCGGGTCCTGGGAACTCGATGTTCCCGGGAGTCCCGCAATTTCGGTCGGCAAGAGCAGAACAGGGGAATTCCTTTGTAAACAAGGCATTCCCCTATTCTGCCTAGTGACACTGTCACTGATGACCGTTCCCCGTCATCAGTGACGTGTCACGTGTAGCCACGCCCCCTCAACCTCAACCGCAATTGTCAGTTAAAGCGACGCAGTGCCGAATCGCAAAAAGTGGCACGGTCATTAAGCAGCAATATGGTCCGGGGCTTAAGTGGTTAAAGAGGACCTTTAGTCCATTTCAAAAGAATTAAAAGTCAGCGGCTACAAATATTGTATAATGAAAAGACACCCACCTGTCCAGGCATCCAGTGAACTTTGGGTCCATGTGCCGACACAGTTAGGCCCCTTTCACACTGAGGTGTTGAAAAAACGCTAAAAAAGTATGAGTTTTTTTACCGCGATTTTACAGCGTTCGCGGTAAAAATAGCGCTAACGCATATGCGTTTTTACCGCGTTTTTGCGGTAAAAAGGATTATTTGATATCCCACAATCCTCCACTCTACTGCAGTCATGTGACCTTCCCACAGCTTCTGGGTGTTTTTTACCACATTTTTACCGCGTTTTTACAGCGTTTTTACAGCGGTACTCATTCATTTCAATGGGGATAGGCGTTTTTACAGCGCTATTTTATGCGCCCAAAAGATGCTCCAAAAAAGCTGTTTGCAGGATTTTTTCCAACGCACAGCCAGCAAAACGCCTCAGTGTGAAAGCCCTCAGGGCTTTCACATTGAGAATGATGGGGCAGGATTATTTCAGGCATTTTTACAGCGCTGTTTTTACCGCGAAAACGCTGTAAAAACGCCTCAGTGTGAAAGGGGCCTTACTGTAAGAAGTCGGCTGTGACTCCTTGTGGCTTCACATCTGGTTCCCCACTGCACATGCAGTAAATCTTGCTGTGCTTTGTGAATGGACCCACAGCCTCCTGGGACATGTTGAGCAGTTGCAGGCGAGAAGGAGGAGGGTAAACTTCTGCTTAGATCGCCTAGAAAGTGGGAGCATGTACCTGTCAACACTGGGTACCCCCTCCCTTAAAAAAAAACAAAAAAAAACGACAAAAGTTGTAGAGGAGGTGGAAGAGAAGATAAAGCTGAATTTCTCTTTTTAGGTGAAGTTCAGCTTGAACATCACTTTAATTGTAGGTGACATTGGTGATCGGTACCATTAGAGATGGTGAATTTCCCTAACAGGGACACAGACAGCAATAAAAAAACTGACAGTGAAACTAACTGCTCACCGCTCTATCCTAGAAAAAAACCTTTGGCCTGTAGTTATATTTTCATTTGGTGAAGATCATTGCATACAGTAAATGGGAATCCAGGGATGACTGGTTGTTCTTGAGACTGAATAGATAGAAATGCAAATCCCTTTAAAGGGGAACTTTATTCACCAAATGAAGTCTTGCTAGATCACTTCATGCTGGCCTCTTTTGCAGGTATAGCTATGTAAAACATTAAATATATGTGCTTATACTGTTTAATATCAGTCATATTTTGTCTCATTCTGCTCTGCACATGCTCAGTTGCTTTCCATTTTTGTCATTGTGCCAAAAATCTGAGCCACTAGAGGCTGATATGCTAAAAGCCTAAATATTTACTGCTGCTCGGGGGCCTCTGGGCTTCAGCAAAATGGAAGCCTCTAGGAAGAAGAAACAAGAACAATGCTGGAGGCAATTTACAGAACTCACTATTTTTGGTAGCAGAATTATTAATGTGGAATGTACACTCACCGGCCACTTTATTAGGTACACCTTGCTAGTACCGGGTTGGACCCCCCTTTGCCTTCAGAACTGCCTTCATTCTTCATGGCATAGATTCAACAAGGTGTTGGAACCATTCCTCAGAGGTTTTGGTCCATATTGACATGATGGCATCACACGTTTTTCCTGCAGATTTGTTGGCTGCATATCTATGATTCCACCACATCCCAAAGGTGTTCTATTGGATGAGATCTGGTGACTGTGGAGGCCATTGGAGGACAGTGACCTCCTTGTCATGTTCAAGAAACCAGTGGTGAGATGATTGGAGCTTTGTGACATGGTGCATTATCCTGCTGGAAGGAGCCATCAGAAGATGGGTACACTGTAGTCATAAAGGGATAGACATGGTCAGCAACAATACTCAGGTAGGGCGTGGTGTTTAAACAATGCTCAATTGGTACTAAGGGGCCCAAAGTGTGCCAAGAAAATATCCCCCACACCATTACACCACCACCAGCCTGAACTGTTGATACAAGGCAGGATGGATCCATGCTTTCATGCTGTTTACACCAAATTCTGACCCTACCATCTGAATGTCGCTTAAAATTGAGATTCAACAGACCAGGCAACGTTTCTCCAATCTTCTATTGTCCAATTTTGGTGAGCCTGTGAATTGTAGCCTCAGTTTCCTGTTCTTAGGGGACAGGAGTGGCACCCGGTGTGGTCTTCTGCTGCTGTAGCCCATCTGCTTCAAGGTTCGATGTGTTGTGCATTCAGAGATAGTATTCTGCATACCTTGGTTGTAAACAGTGGTTATTTGAGTTACTGTTGCCTTTCTATGATCTTGAACCAGTCTGCCAATTCTCCTCTAATCTCTGACATCAACAAGGCATTTTTGTCCACACAACTGAATATTTTCTCTTTTTCGGACCATTCTCTGTAAACCCAAGAGATGGATGTGCATGAAAATCCCAGTAGATTAGCAAATTTTGAAATACTCAGATCAGCCCGTCTGGCACTGTCCCCATTCTGATTCTTGGTTTGAACTTCAACAAGTTGTCTTCACTGCATCTAGATCCCTAAAAATGCATTGAGTTGCTGCCGTGTGTTTGGCTGATTATCAATTTGTGTTACCAAGCAATTGAACAGGTGTACTTAATAAAGTGGCCAGTGAGTGTATGTTCCTTGCTAAAGAACATTATTTTTTATTAAGTTATGGGTAAAGTTCCACTTTATCCGCTTGCCAACTGCCTACCCGCAATGTGCTGCAGATGAGCAGCCGCTGTAGGCAAAGAGACGTACCCGTACATCGCTGCCTACTTTCCAGGTTTAAGGCGTGCGCTTTCCCCGCCTGGCACCCGCTGTGATTGTACACATGAGTCTGTCAGCAAGTCCCAGCTTGTTCTGATGATCGCAGGGATACCTCACATGTGTTATTTAAACACTGTTTACATTTGTGGGCGCGACTTACGTATGCATTTTCTTTGGTGCACGAGCACAAGGGGGCACTTTAAAACATTTTTTTTTCTTATTGATTTTATTTAACCCCTCCTTTGCACTTCAATGTATTCAGAAAGCCAAAATCTGCATTTTGGAATACTAGAGATTTTTAAAATTGGCGCCGTTGGCAGCCGAGTAAACTGGAAGTGACGTTGTGACGTTGTGACGTCGCTTCCGGGTTACTACATCGGAGACCCGATCAAAGTGATTGCGGCTTTGTTTCGGGACTCCGGCCAGCCGGCGGATGTGATAACGGCTAAGCGGCTGCTGAGCCTCATCAATTGTTTTTATCAGAAAGCCAACCGCCAGCTCTAAAAAACAGTACCGGGTTGAAGCCTGCCGACCCTGCTCACCCCAGTACAACCACTTCCACAAAACAATATACAAGTATGTTGTTTCGCGTGAAGTAAAAAATAAAGTTGCTGTTTACATTTTTACTTGCTCTTTTCTGAAAACGCAAAAACATTTTGCTGGCTGATCTCATTATCAGTTGTAAACTAAATCAGAACAAAGGGTTCAAGGTGTCGAGACTTGAATTCTGCATGTTCTGTATGCTAATGAGGGAAAATTCAGCCTGTCCCTACTCTCCACTTGTTCAAAAGAGCTTGCAATCTGCCCAAAAGCCTACGTCAAAGAAACAACTAGAAAGGAAGAACTATTTTTTTTATATACTTTTGAGGTTTGCCGTGTGAATGGGAATACATAACAAACATACAGTATAGTAGGTGTTTTTCGAATGTGACTGCAAGTGTGGAAATACACTTTAAAATTCTCACGTTAAATACTTTATAGTTTAAATTTAGCATGTGAATGTATCTTGTATATGCCGGCAATGAGGAAATATCCACTTGTACCACAGAGGTGTTCAGAAAATGTTAGTAGAGCTAAGAATATCAGCAGCAAATGTGACAGTGTGCATTACTGGACCACAGAGAAGACTCTCCGAAATGCTGGTTAGCTCTGAAGTAGAAACAGAAGATGAACACACAGACATTTGTCACATTGTCCTTTGTACTGTATGCAGTATATATTATGAAGAACGTTTTACTGATGGCGTGTATTTAAAATGAACCTGCCACTACATAACACTTGAAACCTAAAGCGGTATTAAAACCAAAACCAAAAATGTAATAGATTGCAGCTTACCTATCGTTAGATGTGGTGGCTGCATTCGTTTTCTGTTTTAGGATTTTTTTCCCTCTGTTTACATCTGGTGATCTGGCCAGTAAGTAGGTGAACAGGTATGTTGCGCTTAACCACTTAAGCCCCAGACCATTTGGCTGCCAAATGACCAGGCCACTTTTTGCGATTCGGCACTGCGTCGCTTTAACTGAAAATTGCGCGGTCATGCGACGTGGCTCCCAAACAAAATTTATGTCCTTTTTTCCCACAAATAAGGAAGGGGGAGTTGGGACTTTAGATGAGACAGTTGACAGGTATGGGTTGAATTTAAAAATGATCAAGTTTATTACATGTATATAGTACTGGTGCATCACAATGTGAAAGGTAGCATGGGCATGCGCGCATGATATATGTACATCGACGTCAACATGATGAACTTGACAAAGTTGATAGTAACAAATAGCATTGTATGGACTAGACAACACATAGCAACAAGGTATAAAAAATGTGTAAATGTATATAAAAAAATAGTCATAAAATTGGATAGAATAAGGTACTATTGGCACGTGGCTACATTCTTGGTGCCCGACACATTTCTGTGTATATTACTTCATCAGGGGCGGATGCTATAGGACGTCTGAAATAACAGAGTATAAGGTATAAGAATATGGCAATATGCAACCAGCAGACACAGGGTGTCAGTTCTGGGTACTTACAATATAACGGGTTGCGGTGTGGGTGGGTGCTGGGCCAAGGGAGGTGTCCATCCCGGGAGCTGTGGTAGCGAAAAATCCAGCACAAGCAAAGGCGCACCGGCATCACTCCCGGAACGCAAAAAGGCTGCAGACCGCCATTTCCACAGTGTGGCCAGTAGTGGATCAAGATAGTGGGTGATTCTCTGAAAAGGATGAGTGGGTCCATTAAGGTAAATCAGAAGGATCAAAAGGTGAGTGAAGGAATACAAAAACCTTCATGCTTGGAAAGCACAAGTGTTAAGCCTCGTACACACGGTCGGACTTCCATCGGACTTTTCCGTGGATTTTTGTCCAAACGGAGTTGGCCGGGAACACCCATAGCATACACACCACAGAACTTTACTGCAAACTTTCCCAAAACTTTTTTCCAACATCACATGGTTTTTCTGCTCTTTTCTGCTCTTTACCGCCACCCTTTGGTCAACTTCTGCTATTGTTGGTTGATTTTAACATTATTTGTTTTGTCCATCGGACAAAAGTCCGATGGTTTTCTGTACGCACGGTCGGACTTTGCTCCATCGGACTTTTGTTGGCCAAAAGTTTGTCCGTTTGCAGACCGAACTTTTGTCTAATGAAAACCAAAAAAGTTTGTCCGATGGAGCGTACACACGGTCAGATTTTTTGGCAAACTTGCTCAAAAAGTCCGTCCGTGTGTACGGGGCTTTACCTTTGATATGCCTTCTGCAGGGACCTTGCAGTTCCAGAGTGTGGCCAGTAGTTGATCAAAGTAGGGGTGGTTCTCTGAAATGGATAAGTGGGTCCATTAAAGTTAACCAGAAGCATCAAAAGGTAAGTGAAGGAATACAAAAACCTCCATGCTGGGTTCGCACAAGTGTTACCTTTGATGTGCCATCTGCAGGGACCTTACAGGGCTGCGGCGTCTAACATGTGTGGATGTAGAGGGGGCTGCTTCCGGGAGGACGCCTTATGTGCGTCACGCACGTGGCGCTGATAACCACCAGCGTCACGCTGGCCGAAAATTGCATGGGGTGGGGACATAGCCTGGGCGATGTACAAACCCACCCACAGCTAGTGATGAGCCGAACACCCCCGGGTTCGGTTCGCACCAGAACCCGCGAACGGACCGAAAGTTCGTACGAACATTAGAACCCTATTAAATACAATGGATGCGAACGTTCGAATTCTAAAGTGCTAATTATAACGACTATTATGCATGTTATTGTCCTAAAAAGGGTTTGGGAACCCGGGTTCTGCACCAGGGGACATGTATCAATGCAAAAAGAAGTTTTAAAAACGGTCGTTTTTCGGGAGCAGTCATTTTAATGATGCATAAAGTGAAAAAAAAAAGTCAAATATTCCTTTAAATATCGTACCTGGGGGGTGTCTAAAGTATGCCTGTGAAGTGCCACGTGTTTCCCGTGTTTAGAACTGTCCCTGCACAAAATGACACTTCTAAAGGAAAAAAAAGCCATTTAAAACTGCTTGCGGCTTTAATGTAATGTCTGGTCCCGGTAATATGGATGAAAATCTTTAAGAAAAATGGCATAGCTACCCCATCACCCCCCCCCCCTACCCCAGCCCATTACCAGCCCCTTTGGGTCTTGTATGGATATTAAGGGGAACACCGCACACAAAATAAAAAAGGCCCTATATACTCTGAACAGCCGTATACAGGCGGTGCATACAAGACAGGGACTGTAGGTTTGTTCTTATGTAGAATCTGTTTGTAATTTTGAACAGGTACATTGTTTAAGTGTAGCTCCAGCCCAAAAATCTATTTTTAAACTTTTTGGAAAACATAGGTAAGGGTTATCACCCCTGTAACATTTGTTTTGCTGTCTGTGCCCCTGTTCAGAACATTTCACCTCACTTTCCGTCCCAATGACAACTGTTTTTGAAATGTGGTGTTTTTCTTGAAACAAGGATTGGTGATAAAGCATCAGTACAGAGGAGACACCTTTCTCCCATATTAATTCTTACAGGAGAGAATTTTCCTTCCTAGGGGTAGATTTCCTCTCACTTCCTGTTGTCTTCTTGCGTTTGCAAGTAGGAGTCGTTTGTAAGTTGGATGTTTGAAAGTAGGGACCTGCCGTATATACTCTGCAGAAATAGGCCCCTTAGTTGTTGGTGTTGGCACAACACTGTAAGCACTCACAGTTACTCTTGGTTGGTGCTGGAACGCCCTGCTGTCAACTATTATATCAGGAATTGTAATTACATATAATTGTTGAACAGTGGTAGTAAAAATTGGGCCTTTGATGGTGGTGCTGGTGCCACAACACTGTAAGCCCTGACAGTTACTCTTGGTGGGTGCAGCAATGGGCCCTGCTGTGAATTATTAGATCAAGAATTGTAATTGCATGCCCCTGTTGAACAGGGGCTGAAAAATTGGGCCTTTCGTGGTGGTGGTGGTGGTGGTGGTGTTGCCACAACACTGTAAGCCCTCAGAGTTACTCTTGGTGGGTGCAGGAATGGGCCCTGCTGTGAATTATTAGATCAAGAATTGTAATTACATGCCCCTTTTGAACAGGGGCTGAAAAATTGGGCCTTTCGTGGTGGTGGTGGTGGTGGCGTTGCCACAACACTGTAAGCCCTCAGAGTTACTCTTGGTGGGTGCAGCAATGGGCCCTGCTGTGAATTATTAGATCAAGAATTGTAATTACATGCCCCTGTTGAACAGGGGCTGAAAAATTGGGCCTTAGGCACTGGTGGCACAACACTGCAACCCCTCACAGATACTGTACTTGGAGCACAGCAATGAGCCCTGTTGCAAAGTATTGCTTCAAAAATTGTAATTACATGCCCCTGTTAAACAGGGGCTGAAAAATTGGGTGTTAGGCACTGGTGGCGGCACCCATAAACAAAAATGATCTTCCAAGCTATCATCATCAATCGTATCATTGAGGACTCGGAGGAGGAGGATAGCCAGACAACATAACAGCACAGGCACTCAGCATCAGCATCAGTCTTGAAGGGATGTGACATGTTAAAATCAATTAGTCTGTTATATCAGCATCAGGTGTGTGGTAGCTGGTGGTGATCCAAGACTGGTTCATCTTGATGAAAGTCAGTCGATCAACCGAGTCGGTGGACAGGCGCACCCTGTGATCCGTGACAAATCCTCCAGCAGCACTGAATGTGCGTTCCGAAAGAACGCTGGATGCAGGACAGGCCAGTAGCTCAATTGCATACTGTGCAAGCTCTGGCCAGTGATCCATCCTCAAGACCCAGTAAGCCAGAGGATTTTCGGTGGGGAAGGTGTCCAAGTCTGACCTTGCCCCTAGATATTCCTGCACCATGTTTATCAGACGCTGGCGATGGTTGCTGGAACCGATCATACTTTGGGGCTGCGGACTAAAGAATTGTCTGAACGCATCGGTCAGACGGCCACCTTCCCCACCGCTCCTTCTTTGACTGGCCGAAGCCTCAGCAACTCGTTGTCCAGGACCAGGAGTTTGTAACCTCCCAGTCTCTGGGAACGCGTTGCACAGACCTTTCTGCAAGGCCTCCCGGAGTTGTCTCATCCTCTGCTCCCTCTGCGACGGTAACATAAGGTCCGCAACCTTACCCTTGTACCATGGATCAAGGAGAGTGGCCAGCCAGTAATGGTCCCTCTCCTTGATCCGATGAATACGAGGATCCTTCCGCAGACTTTGCAGGATCAGGGAGGCCATGCAGCGTAGGTTAGCTGAGGCATTCGGTCCGGAGTCCTCTGGGTCACTAAGGACGACATGATCCGCAGCCACCTCCTCCCAGCCACGTACAAGTCCACTGGTTTCTTGGGACTGTAAATCATCCCTAAAAGACTGCTGCTGATGATGCTGAGTGCCAGGCTCCACCTCCATGCTGACACAATCCTCCTCCTCCTCCTCCTCCTCGTCCTCTTCCTGTGCGATGGGTGGGACAGAAGGAACACTGTCTGGGTAAAGGGGGCCTTGAGAGGCAAGGAAGTCCTCCTCTTCCTGCCTCTGTTCTGCCTCAAGTGCCCTGTCCATTATTCCACGCAGCGTGTGCTCCAACAGGTGGACAAGAGGTACAGTGTCACTGATGCATGCACTGTCACTGCTCACCATCCTCGTGGCCTCCTCAAATGGTGCCAGGACAGTGCATGCATCCCTGATCATGCCCCACTGGCGTGGAGAAAAAAAACCAAGCTCCCCTGACCCTGTCCTGGTGCCGTAGTTGCACAGGTACTCATTGATGGCCCTCTGCTGCGTGTGCAGCCGCTGCAGCATGGCCAACGTTGAGTTCCACCTGGTGGGCATGTCACATATAAGGCGGTTCTTGGGCAGGTTCAACTCCTTTTGCAGCTCAGCCAGGCGAGCACTGGCATTATAAGATCTGCGGAAATGCACACAGACTTTCCTGGCCTGCCTCAGGACATCCTGTAAGCCCGGGTACCTGCCCAAGAACCGCTGCACCACCAGGTTAAGGACGTGAGCCACACAGGGCACATGGGTCAGTTGTCCCTGTCGGAGGGCGGAGAGGAGGTTGGTGCCATTGTCGCAAACCACCATTCCTGGCTTAAGCTGGCGTGGCGTCAACCACCTCTCGGCCTGGCCCTGCAGAGCAGACAGGACCTCTGCCCCAGTGTGGCTTCTGTCCCCCAAACACACCAGCGCAAGCACGGCATGGCATCTTTTTGCCTGCGTACTTGCGTAGCCCCTTGAACGCCTACGGAGCACCGCTGGTTCCGAGGACAAACCACAGGAAGAGGCCATGGAGGAAGAAGAGGAGGGGGTGGAGGAGAGAGGTGTGTCACAACCAGTAGTAGCATTTTGGAGGCGTGGCGGTGGAACAACCTCCAACACTACTGCACCTTGTCCTGCATCCTTCCCAGCTGCCAAAAGAGTGACCCAATGGGCCGTGAAAGAAAGGTAACGTCCCTGTCCATGCCTGCTGGACCATGAGTCAGCGGTAAT
Source organism: Rana muscosa (assembly GCA_029206835.1). NCBI lineage: Eukaryota > Metazoa > Chordata > Amphibia > Anura > Ranidae > Rana > Rana muscosa. The sequence continues at coordinate 139,277,997 of CM055119.1, forward strand.
ATGCACCTTACCGCTGACCGCCCTGTCCAGCGAGGCCAAGACATTGCCTTCCACATGCCGGTAGAGAGCCGGAATAGCCTTCCGTGAGAAAAAGTGGCGTTTGGGAACCTGCCACTGAGGAACCGCACATTGCACAAACTCACGGAAGGGGGCCGAGTCTACCAACTGAAAAGGCAGCAGTTGAAGCGCTAGCAATTTAGCCAAGCTAGCATTCAACCGCTGGGCATGTGGATGGCTGGGAGTGAACTTCTTTCGACGGTCCAGCAGCTGGGGCAGGGAAATTTGCCTGCTAGAATCGGACGTCGGTGTACTGCTAGCAGAGTGGCCGCAAGTACTTGGCTGTGGCACACCTAATTCTACACCTTCATTCCTCTCAGTGCATGTTTCAGAGAGGACTGAAGTTATAGTGGGGTTGGAGATCCCAGCTGATGCGGTGCAAGGAGAGGTCCGCTTTGTTCTTTGGTGTGGGTCTTTGAGGTAGGCTTGCCAACGAGCTGCATGGCAGGTCAACATATGTCTGGTCAGGCATGTGGTACCCAAGCGGCTGATGTTTTGGCCACGCGATATACGCTTGAGACATATGTTGCAAACAGCAGCTGTGCGATCTGATGCACTAGCCTCAAAAAAGGCCCACACCAAAGAACTTTTTGAATGACGGGCAGAGGCAGCGCCCTGCACAGGCGGAGCTCTGCGGTGTGATTCCGTCGGTGTACTGCCCTTACGCTGGCCACCAAAGGGCATCCTGCCTCGTTGGAGATGTGCCTCCTCCTCATCCTCCTCCTCCTCCTCTCTCCTATTAGGCACCCACGTGGAGTCAGTGACCTCATCATCCCCTCCCTCCTCATCACTGGAGCCAATCTGGCAGTATGCTGCAGCTGCTGGAACATGACTGCTAGATTGGTGTCCTTCTTGAGCATCCCCTCTGTCTGCTCTCACGCTACTGCCTTCCTGTAGCTGGGTTTCATCATCAGACCCTTCGAAACGCTGGGCATCCTCCTGGAGCATGTACCCAACACTGTGCTCAAACAGTTCGGGGGACTCCTCAGGAGGAGGACATGGTGGGTCTAGGGAAGGAGTGACTGATGATGAGTCTGACATTGATACCAGGGAAGAGGACGCTTTGGCAGCTGCTTTGCCAGTACCCTGAGCCTGGGTGAGAGAGGATGAGGAGGAGGAGGAGGGCTTGGTCATCCACTCTACCAAGTCTTCGGCATGATGTGGCTCAACATGTCCAGCTGCCGAAAAGAAGGACAAGCGTGTCCCATGGCCATGTGCTGATGACAATGCACCGCGTCCACGACCAGCACTGTTGCCCCCAGACACAGAGCCTGCTTGCCCTCTTTTATTGCCTCCTGACTGTCTGCCTCTCCTTGTTTGCCTTCCAGACATTCTAATGGAAGGCCTGCAGGGAGATGGGAAAAAAGCAATAAGGGCTACCTTCAGGTGTCCTTCTCTGTCCCTTTACTTAAGGATTTCTAAATATGGTTGAGGATGATTGCTTTCGCACAGAATAGCACAATGACAATTTCCCTGACTGTCCAAAAAACAAGGATTTCAAAGATGGTTGATGAGGAATGCTTTAGCACAGTATAGCACAAGGAGAATTTCCCTCACTGTCCTTCCCTGTCCCTACAAACATGGATTAGCACAGTAAAACACACTGACACTCTCCCTACCTATAGTTTTCTGTCCCTATAAAAAATGTTTTTTTAAAGATGGTTGATGAGGAATGCTTTAGCACAGTATAGCACAAGGAGAATTTCCCTCACTGTCCTTCCCTGTCCCTACAAACAAGGATTAGCACAGTAAAACACACTGACACTCTCCCTACCTATAGTTTTCTGTCCCTATAAAAAATGTTTTTTTAAAGATGGTTGATGATGAATGCTTTAGCACAGTATAGCACAAGGAGAATTTCCCTCACTGTCCTTCCCTGTCCCTACAAACAAGGATTAGCACAGTAAAACACACTGACACTCTCCCTACCTATAGTTTTCTGTCCCTATAAAAAATGTTTTTTTAAAGATGGTTGATGAGGAATGCTTTAGCACAGTACAGCACGAGGAGAATTTCCCTCACTGTCCTTCCCTGTCCCTACAAACAAGGATTAGCACAGTAAAACACACTGACACTCTCCCTACCTATAGTTTTCTGTCCCTATAAAAAATGTTTTTTTAAAGATGGTTGATGATGAATGCTTTAGCACAGTATAGCACAAGGAGAATTTCCCTCACTGTCCTTCCCTGTCCCTACAAACAAGGATTAGCACAGTAAAACACACTGACACTCTCCCTACCTATAGTTTTCTGTCCCTATAAAAAATGTTTTTTTAAAGATGGTTGATGAGGAATGCTTTAGCACAGTATAGCACAAGGAGAATTTCCCTCACTGTCCTTCCCTGTCCCTACAAACAAGGATTAGCACAGTAAAACACACTGACACTCTCCCTACCTATAGTTTTCTGTCCCTATAAAAAATGTTTTTTTAAAGATGGTTGATGATGAATGCTTTAGCACAGTATAGCACAATGAGAATTTCCCTCACTGTCCTTCCCTGTCCCTACAAACAAGGATTAGCACAGTAAAACACACTGACACTCTCCCTACCTATAGTTTTCTGTCCCTATAAAAAATGTTTTTTTAAAGATGGTTGATGATGAATGCTTTAGCACAGTATAGCACAAGGAGAATTTCCCTCACTGTCCTTCCCTGTCCCTACAAACAAGGATTAGCACAGTAAAACACACTGACACTCTCCCTACCTATAGTTTTCTGTCCCTATAAAAAATGTTTTTTTAAAGATGGTTGATGATGAATGCTTTAGCACAGTATAGCACAAGGAGAATTTCCCTCACTGTCCTTCCCTGTCCCTACAAACAAGGATTAGCACAGTAAAACACACTGACACTCTCCCTACCTATAGTTTTCTGTCCCTATAAAAAATGTTTTTTTAAAGATGGTTGATGAGGAATGCTTTAGCACAGTATAGCACAAGGAGAATTTCCCTCACTGTCCTTCCCTGTCCCTACAAACAAGGATTAGCACAGTAAAACACACTGACACTCTCCCTACCTATAGTTTTCTGTCCCTATAAAAAATGTTTTTTTAAAGATGGTTGATGATGAATGCTTTAGCACAGTATAGCACAAAGATAATTTCCCTCACTGTCCTTCCCTGTCCCTACAAACAAGGATTAGCACAGTAAAACACACTGACACTCTCCCTACCTATAGTTTTCTGTCCCTATAAAAAATGTTTTTTTAAAGATGGTTGATGATGAATGCTTTAGCACAGTATAGCACAAGGAGAATTTCCCTCACTGTCCTTCCCTGTCCCTACAAACAAGGATTAGCACAGTAAAACACACTGACACTCTCCATACCTATAGTTTTCTGTCCCTATAAAAAATGTTTTTTTAAAGATGGTTGATGATGAATGCTTTAGCACAGTATAGCACAAGGAGAATTTCCCTCACTGTCCTTCCCTGTCCCTACAAACAAGGATTAGCACAGTAAAACACACTGACACTCTCCCTACTGTGAGGGGGTTAGCTCGGCAGCGGGTGTGTGTGACCCCCGGGATGGGCTCCCCACACAAAACAGGCCCAGCAAACGGAGGTTGTGGTTTTCAAAATCAAAAAAGGTGCGGTTTATTTTCTATTTACAGTGACAAAACACAGCAAAGCAAAAGAAACATAACCAAAATAAATCCTGGTCAAGTTGACCTCTGACTAAACATACAGGTTTCCTAACTAACAACTGGGATCAGCCTAGTGCTGTCCTAGTCCCTAAGTCCCTGGTTTAGTAAAAGTCCAAACAAATAGCCACACAGGCTTTGCCTCACCGCACAGGGGTTCACTCTCCCTAGACAGTCCACACAGGTCTGGTTCCAGGCATGAGCTAACATCTAATGAAGCTGGGAGTTCTTATAGAGGCCTAAACGAGCTGACAAGGTTCAGCTGGTCTCCTCATCTCTGTCTGCACGACGCCCCACACTCTCCCTAGAGGTATGAGTCATCCATGAGCCCACTAGCCTTATACAACTCTCCACCTAGTTGTATAAGTCGGCGTAAAGCCTGAATCTGGGCGAAATATATCTACCCCCCTGGATGCAACCAGGTGACTTTACCTTCCTGCTGTCACATACCCCCCCCTCTTGTTTTAACCTCGGGGTTGGAACACCAGCAATCAGGCATTCTTGTACTCGAGACAAAGCATCCACATTCCCCATTTGAACGCCAGGGCGATGCTTTACTGTGAAGTTGAATTCCTGGAGGGCCAGGAACCACCTATTCACTCTTCTATTTGTTTCCTTGTTTTGAGCCATCCACTTTAACGGAGCGTGATCCGTAACCATGTCAAAGTGCCTACCTAGCAGGTAGTACCGAAGGGAATCCAGAGCCCACTTCACCGCTAAACACTCCTTTTCAACGGTGGCGTAATTTACCTCATGGGACTTCAACTTCCTGCTGAGGTAAATGACTGGGTGCTCTTCCCCGTTCCAGACCTGGGACAATACTGCTCCTAACCCCACATCTGACGCATCACTTTGTACGACAAAGTCTTTAGAGAAGTCGGGTGAGTACAACACTGGCTGGCTACATAAGGCTTGTTTCAAGAATTGGAATGCTGCCTCAGCCTCGGGGGTCCATTTAATCATGACCGACCCTTTCCCCTTCGTCAGGTTGGTTAGGGGCACAGCCTTAGAAGCAAAGTGGGGAATGAATCGCCGATAATACCCAGCGATTCCCAGAAAGGCTCGTACCTGCTTCTTGCTGTTGGGACGTGGCCAACTCTGGATGGCCTCGACTTTGTTGAGTTGGGGTTTTATTACTCCCCTCCCAATGGTGTACCCAAGATATTTGGCCTCCTCCTGCCCAATGGTACACTTCTTGGGGTTAGCCGTAAACCCCGCTTCCCGAACAGAGTCCAGGACTGCTTGCACTTTTGGCAGATGTGAGGCCCAATCTGTGCTATGGACAATTACGTCATCCAGGTAAGCCGCAGCATACTTCCGATGGGGCCTCAGCATCTGGTCCATTTTCCGCTGGAATGTGGCCGGCGCATTCTGTAACCCGAACGGCATTCTTTTATATTGGAACGCCCCGTCTGGGGTTACAAATGCGGTTTTCTCTTTGGCCGACTTGGCCAGGGGGATTTGCCAATACCCTTTTGTGAGGTCAAGAGTCGTCATGTATCGGGCTGTTCCCAGCCGGTCGATCAACTCATCTATACGTGGCATGGGGTAGGTGTCAAATTTTGTAACTTTGTTCAACTGACGAAAATCGTTACAAAATCGCCAGCTCCCATCCGGTTTAGGCACCAACACGATGGGACTAGACCAATCACTTTGGGACTCCTCTATCACCCCTAAGTTCAGCATTTTCTGTACTTCCTCCCGTATTGCCTCCCGTCGAGCCTCTGGGATCCGATAGGGTTTTAACTTCACCCTTTCACCGGGCGGGGTAATGATGTCATGCTCTACCCCAGATGTTTGTCCCGGCAGCTCAGAGAATACCTCCTTGTTGCGGAGCACAAACTCCTTAACCTCCTGTTGTTGGGGTTGTGACAAGGTGGCTGCTATTCCAACCTCAGGAATCACGCAACCAGTTTGAGCTGGTGACCAAGTGTCTGCGACTAGGGACTCTCTATCCCTCCAGGCTTTCAACAGATTAACGTGATAGATCTGTTCGGGCTTTCGCCTTCCTGGTTGTCTGACCTTGTAATTCACTTCGCTCACTTTTTCCATTATCTCGTAGGGGCCTTGCCATTTGGCAAGGAATTTACTTTCAACCGTAGGGACAAGTACCAATATCCTATCCCCCGGGGAAAAGGTACGGGTCTTGGCTCCACGGTTGTACACTCTCTGCTGTGCCAACTGCGCTTGGGCCAAATGTTCCTTCACGATGGGCATTACCTGTGCAATTCGATCTTGCATCAGGGCGACATGCTCAATCACACTCCTGTGGGGAGAACTCTCACTTTCCCAAGTTTCCTTGGCAATATCCAACAGCCCTCTTGGGTGTCTCCCATACAGTAACTCAAAGGGGGAGAATCCCGTAGAGGATTGGGGCACCTCCCTAATAGCAAACATCAAATAAGGAAGTAAACAGTCCCAATCCTTTCCATCTCTATCCACCACTTTCTTCAACATTTGTTTTAGGGTTTTGTTGAATCTTTCAACCAGCCCATCGGTTTGGGGGTGATACACAGACGTACGCAATTGCGTCACTTTGAACAATTTACACAGCTCTTTCATAACCCGGGACATAAAGGGTGTACCTTGGTCCGTAAGCAGTTCTTTACAAATACCCACCCGGCTAAAAACAAGAGATAGCTCTTTGGCTATGGTTTTGGCCGAGGTATTTCGGAGAGGGATCGCTTCTGGATAACGGGTGGCATAGTCCATTATAACTAATATGTACTGGTGCCCCCTAGCGGACTTGATTATAGGACCTACCAAATCCATGGCGATCCTCTCAAACGGGACCTCAATGATGGGTAGAGGGACCAGCGGGCTACGGAAATGTGGCATCGGGGCCAACCTCTGACACACAGGGCAGGAGGAACAATAATTTTCTACGTCCTTCATCACCCCCGGCCAATAGAATCTCTGTAATACCCTCTCTCGGGTTTTCTCTGTCCCCAGATGACCTCCAAGAATGTGCCCATGGGCCAACTCCAACACCAACTTCCTGTAAGGTTTGGGCACCACAAGCTGCTCAACGGTTTCTTCTGCCCTTTTTGCCACCCGATACAGTAGGTCCTTCTCTACGCTGAAGTATGGGTAAGTGCAGGTATTATCTGGGTTCACTAACTCACCATCTATTTTCACTACGTTTTCCTGTGCCTTTATTAGGGCGGGGTCTTTCAACTGTTCTGTGGCAAAGTTTTCCCTGTGAACCTCAAGATCAGAAAACTCCACAGACGGTAGGTTTTCGTCTGAGGAGGTGGGCTCCTCTCCAGTTTCTTGAGTCTCCCCTGCCAATACTGATAAGGGAAATTCCGGAGAGTCCTCACCACTCTCAGGGGAGTTCTGGCTATCACATTCCTGGTACATAGGGGCACCAGTGAGGGGCTCAGGATCATCCCACAGTTCCCAGAACTTCGGAAAATCCCTTCCCACAATGGCGTCATGCGGTAACTGAGATACTAAGCCCACTGGATGAGAGAGGGTACCTTTGGGGGTCTCGAAACACACTGTAGTCACTGGATACTCTCGGGTGTCCCCATGCACACAAATAACAGCTACCTTGCTATTCCCAGAGACCTCTGTTTTAACTAACTCAGCCTTTATCAGGGTCACAAGGCTACCTGAATCCAGCAATACCACAACATTTCTACCATTAACACACATTTTGCATAAATGTTTCTCAGTTCCTCGAATGGCAGTGCATGCGACTGTCGCACACAGCGACTGACGTCTGCCCGTCAGAAAGTCACACTGCATGGGTTCCTCCACAACCGGGCAATTGGCTGCAATATGTCCCGCTTGCCGGCAGCGGTAGCAAACGATCCTTCTTGCCGCCTCTTGAGCCGCTGATTTCCCAGGCTGTTCTCGCCAAACTTGGGGTAGAGCTCCCACCCTCTCACTCTCTCCACCCTCACCCCTTGGAATCCTCTTATCCGCCCCTGGGGATGGTCTGGTCTTAGGGTGGAAAGTCCGAGTGTCTCTGGAAGAGGCCGTCAGGTTCTCTGTAGCCAAGTATTTCTCCACACGATCCACAAGACCATCGGCCATCTCTGGGTCTCCATGGCTTACCCACTTTTGGATGGCAGTAGGAAGAGCTCTCAAAAACCGATCCATTACAACACGTTCCACAATCTTTGGTGCGGACAAAGTCTCTGGCTGTAGCCACTTTCTGCTCAGGTGAATGAGATCATACATTTGAGACCTGGGGGGTTTTCCAAGCTGGAAAGTCCAGTTATGCACACGCTGAGCCCGGACAGCCTGGGTGACACCCAGCCTTGCCAATATTTCAGCTTTTAGCATCACATAGTCTTTTGCTTGGTTAGGCTCTAGGTCATAGTAAGCTTTCTGCGATTCACCAGTTAACAGAGGAGCCACCAGTCCAGCCCACTGCTCCTCAGGCCACTTTTCTCTTTCAGCGGTCCTTTCAAATGTGGTCAAAAATACCTCTGGATCATCCTCTCCAGTCATTTTTGTCAATAAACGACTCACCCCAAAGGACGCGGTATTAGTGGGACGGCTTTCCTCACTGGTCTGCGGACGTTGCTGCATTACTGCTTCCATCTGTTGTTGTAGTCTCTGCTCTTGCTTCTGCAACAGGTCTATGAAGCGGGCCTCAGATTGCTGCTGGGCTCGTTGCTGAGCCTCCAGACTCTGTTGCAAAGTTGCGTTTGTCTGCTGCTGGGCTGCAAGGCTCCTTTGCAAACCTGCATTTGTCTGCTGTTGATTGGCATTTGCTAGAGCCAGCTGCTTCAGTATCTCCTCCATGCTGGCTTAAAAAAAACTGCCACTGGTTCTCCACCAACTGTGAGGGGGTTAGCTCGGCAGCGGGTGTGTGTGACCCCCGGGATGGGCTCCCCACACAAAACAGGCCCAGCAAACGGAGGTTGTGGTTTTCAAAATCAAAAAAGGTGCGGTTTATTTTCTATTTACAGTGACAAAACACAGCAAAGCAAAAGAAACATAACCAAAATAAATCCTGGTCAAGTTGACCTCTGACTAAACATACAGGTTTCCTAACTAACAACTGGGATCAGCCTAGTGCTGTCCTAGTCCCTAAGTCCCTGGTTTAGTAAAAGTCCAAACAAATAGCCACACAGGCTTTGCCTCACCGCACAGGGGTTCACTCTCCCTAGACAGTCCACACAGGTCTGGTTCCAGGCATGAGCTAACATCTAATGAAGCTGGGAGTTCTTATAGAGGCCTAAACGAGCTGACAAGGTTCAGCTGGTCTCCTCATCTCTGTCTGCACGACGCCCCACACTCTCCCTAGAGGTATGAGTCATCCATGAGCCCACTAGCCTTATACAACTCTCCACCTAGTTGTATAAGTCGGCGTAAAGCCTGAATCTGGGCGAAATATATCTACCCCCCTGGATGCAACCAGGTGACTTTACCTTCCTGCTGTCACACTACCTATAGTTTTCTGTCCCTATAAAAAATGTTTTTTTAAAGATGGTTGATGATGAATGCTTTAGCACAGTATAGCACAAGGAGAATTTCCCTCACTGTCCTTCCCTGTCCCTACAAACAAGGATTAGCACAGTAAAACACACTGACACTCTCCCTACCTATAGTTTTCTGTCCCTATAAAAAATGTTTTTTTAAAGATGGTTGATGATGAATGCTTTAGCACAGTATAGCACAATGAGAATTTCCCTCACTGTCCTTCCCTGTCCCTACAAACAAGGATTAGCACAGTAAAACACACTGACACTCTCCCTACCTATAGTTTTCTGTCCCTATAAAAAATGTTTTTTTAAAGATGGTTGATGAGGAATGCTTTAGCACAGTATAGCACAAGGAGAATTTCCCTCACTGTCCTTCCCTGTCCCTACAAACAAGGATTAGCACAGTAAAACACACTGACACTCTCCCTACCTATAGTTTTCTGTCCCTATAAAAAATGTTTTTTTAAAGATGGTTGATGAGGAATGCTTTAGCACAGTATAGCACAAGGAGAATTTCCCTCACTGTCCTTCCCTGTCCCTACAAACAAGGATTAGCACAGTAAAACACACTGACACTCTCCCTACCTATCCTTCTCTTTCCCTAAACTAAAGGGATCCAGGTTAAGCAAGAAAAAAAATGTCACTGTCCCTGCCTATGCTTCTCTTTCCCTGCTCCGGAACACACTACACTAGGCCGCCGTGCTGGCGGCCTTTTATAGTGTGGGGCGTGTACTAAACACCCTCAGCAATAATTGGCCACAGGCATCCTGCCTGTGGCCAATCATTGCTCTCCTCGCTGCCGGCGCTGTGATTGGCCAAGCATGCGGGGTCACAGTGCATGCTTGGCCAATCACAGCGCCTGGATGACACTGCGATGGCGTAGTGCATTGTGGGCCGCGAATTAGGCGCAAACGGCCCAAATCGTTCGTTGTTCGGCGAACGATCGAACAGCCGATGTTCGAGTCGAACGTATGTTCGACTCGAACCCTGAGCTCATCCCTACCCACAGCCTATGCCACACCGTCCAGCTGAGTCGGCTATGATGGAAATGCCACTTTTTCCCACAAATAGAGCTTTCTTTTGTTGGTATTTCATCACCTCTGCGGTTTTTATTTTTTGCGCTATAAACAAAAATAAAGCGTCAATTTTGAAAAAAAAGCAATCTTTTTTACTTTTTGCTATAATAAATATTCCCAAAAAATCTATAAAAAAACAAATTTTTTCCTGAGTTTAGGCCGATGTATTCTTCTACATATTTTAGGTTAAAAAAATTGCAATAAGCGTTTATTGATTGGTTTGCGCAAAAGTTATAGCGTCTACAAAATAGGGGTTAGTTGGGATAGTTTTATGGCATTTTTATAAAAATTTTTTTACTAGTAATGGCGACGATCAGCGATTTTTATCGTGACTGCGACATTATGGCGGACACATCGGACACTTTTGGTGCTATTTTGGTACCATTCACATTTACACAGAGATCAGTGCTATAAAAATGCACTGATTACTGTATAAATGTGACTGTCAGTGAAGGGGTTAACCACTAGGGAGCTAGGAAGGGGTTAAGTGTGTCCTAGGGAGTGATTCTTAAGCCTCGTACACATGGTCAGACTTCAAACAAACTTTGAAAAAATGGTATAGATAAATTGTGCCCTTCCCATATATACCACTACTGCGCTTATGGGTTAAATAAACCTATACTAAATATAAAGCAGCCACTTTAAATAAATAAATATGAACAAAACAGTGTAAAATCAAAATGACCCCACACAGCGGCGCTAGAGAACAGTATCCTCCCCCCCTATGTCCGTGCTCAATGGACCGAGGGAAAAATATTGTTCAAAAAATTATATATACACCCTGTGACATAAGTGAATAATGTGCACAAGTAAAATAAAGTCCACACAAATTCAATCCAAATGCTTGAGAAAAAATCTTCTTCCAATCCTCCACCACACACAGTGTTCAGTGTTTCGTGATCCCTCTCCCATCAGATGGACACTCACCAAAGCAAGTTGCCTCACACTCTCGTGTTTGGCATAAAAACGTGTACAGAAATCTCACAAAGCTGTGCACACGATCCTCCAGACTCAAATCAAGTGTTTTAAGGGATTACTCCATATGCAAATATAAGAAAAAAGCTCCAAATAGTGTGATAACGTAAAATCAGTTTAATTACACACCAAAACACACACTCCAAATATTGCAATTACCTAAAACAAAACTCAAATAGGCATATTAAAAGCACTGCAAATCCAAAATAGAGGGATAATGAGTGTTACCAATAAGGATCAGGAAACATTTGATATTAAAGAATTTATATCCTGTAATTCGTCTTATGTGGTATACCTCGTGTGGTGCCCTTGTGGGCTTTATTACGTGGGTAGAACTAAAAGACTACTTAAGACACGTATAGGCGAACACCTTACTAATATAAAAAATGGCTTTAAATACCATAGTGTGTCGCTGCACTTTAAGGAAAAACACCAGCAGGATCCCTCTTTAATACAGTTCGGTGGCATAGATTATGTGCATCCATCATGGAGAGGCTCAAATCGCGTGAGAGATTTATCACAAAGAGAGACAAAATGGATATTTCTTTTAAAAAGTCTTTATCCTAGAGGCCTCAACATTGAATTGGATTTGAACTGTTTTATTAATAACTTTTAAATGATTTTAAAGAATTTTAAATAATTTTAGTTATTTTTAATACATTTGAATAATAATTTTAACTATTGAGATATTTGAGTGTCCATTACATTTATTTTATAGCTTTCCAGTACGGTCTAGGTCTGATAGTACATTTAATCAGTGAATGTATATTACAGACATAATGTTTTCCAGCAACGATTTCCTGTATCAGTTTTTATTAAGATGCATATACATACTATGTGTGATACAGGATAACGTTTTTATGAGTCATGATATTTGCAGTTTGTATATATATATATATATATATAAATATATATATATATATATATATATATTAATAATAATAATTTTTTTCTCTATATATAAAGAATCTAATATTTACTATATATATTTTTGTTTAGAATACTCAGTGTCTTTGATCCCGCAACTGAGTGTATCTGAACTATAAAAAATAAGGAGTAGTAATAATAATGATAATAGATAGATTAATATTAGGATCTCATGGTGCTACTTGTGTTTTAAATTATGTAATTTACATTATTATTAATGTTTTTTATATTGAATAATACTGAACCACATCCCTAAGTATATGTGCGCCACACTATTGCTATTATGGTATAAGATATTTGAGTCTAAGTATAGATTAATACCAATAGCGAGTGTATGTGGGCAGCGGGGACACTCGTTTTTGTCAGTGGGAGTTATATCCGACTTCCGCCCACGGGGCGATTAACGGATGACAAACTTCCGCCCTCAAATGGACTGGGAAGGTGGGTGGTATGATAAAGTCATATGGGAATGACGTATATCCGCCCAAAGCGGATGGATGAGAGATCGAACTTCCGCCCATAACAAGGAGAGATAAAAGGAGGAGCTGGTATACCGCACGGCCAATCCCATGAATAAGTCTATTCGACGAAACATGTCGGGGCGTGGCTATGCGGTAACCGTCTGACGGATTATTCGACGTCACAGGATCGAACTAAGTAGCGAAGGATCAGTGAGTGGCAGCAAGAAGTTGGTGAGATCTCACTGTGTTTACTGAGGGTCCGCCGCGACCTATACACTCGCTTTTCGGTGCATTGTGCTTTGGATTTTCAGTGCTTTTAATATGCCTATTTGAGTTTTGTTTTAGGTAATTGCAATATTTGGAGTGTGTGTTTTGGTGTGTAATTAAACTGATTTTACGTTATCACAGTATTTGGAGCTTTTTTCTTATATTTGCATATGGAGAAATCCCTTAAAACACTTGATTTGAGTCTGGAGGATCGTGTGCACAGCTTTGTGAGATTTCTGTACACGTTTTTATGCCAAACACGAGAGTGTGAGGCAACTTGCTTTGGTGAGTGTCCATCTGATGGGAGAGGGATCACGAAACACTGAACACTGTGTGTGGTGGAGGATTGGAAGAAGATTTTTTCTCACGCATTTGGATTGAATTTGTGTGGACTTTATTTTACTTGTGCACATTATTCACTTATGTCACAGGGTGTATATATAATTTTTTGAACAATATTTTTCCCTCGGTCCATTGAGCACGGACATAGGGGGGGAGGATACTGTTCTCTAGCGCCGCTGTGTGGGGTCATTTTGATTTTACACTGTTTTGTTCAAACAAACTTTGCCATTGATTTTTGTCCGAAGGGAGTTGGCCGGGAACACCCATAGCATACACACGGCAGGACTTTTATGCAAACTTTCCCAAAACTTTCCCAACATCACGTGGTTTTTCTGCTCTTTACCGCCACCCTTTGGTCAACATCTGCTATTGTTGGTTGATTTTAACATTGATGCTGGCAGGGGGGATTTCAGCATGGGGGCAGATTTGTACTGGGAGGAATGGCAGGTCAGCAAGCCCAGACTGTGATCTACCAGTCACATGTCGAGATCTACTGGTTGCTGACCCCACCACAAATACATTGAAACCAAGCTCACATTTCAGTTACATAAGCATTTTTTTATTCTTTTGGGATAAAGGTTTTTCATGCATAAATAAAAGCTGATCATTTGTTACGGACCCCCCTCCCCGATATCCCTTTTGGGGGATGTCGGATCAGAGGACTCGCTTGGGCTGAATTTGGGGATCTTCTGATGCCATTTATCCCAAGCGGTTGGCCCACTAAATTGTTTTTGGGTTTTAGCTACAGTTGCAGTTATGACTGTTTGCTAAGTGCAGGTTTATCATTAGCTTCATTTGCAGGCAGGCCCGGGTGCGGATCACTCCCTTGGTCATGCATCCTCCCCCCCCAGGGGCTCTCCGAATGGTTCCCTACCTGATTATATTGCTTTGTTTACTGCCCTCTGACGGGTTAATTTTTTCTGATCCCGTCAGGGGGAGTCTTTCGGAGACTTTTTTTAGGTGGGTTATACTGTGAGATGTTATTAGTATTTCAATATGTGTTTTTTGATCTTGTTACATGTGTTTTATTTGTTGTTTTTATATTTTTTTCTCTTCCCCCTTCCTTGGCTTTCCCCCTCTTCCTCTTTTTCTCATCTACCTCTCATCCTTCTGGACACCCCCCCCCTCTGGAGTGTGGGCTCCGGAAGCTCGACCCTGGCCCCCCGATCCGAGACTACCCCTGGGAGCCAATTGGTGGATCCCCTGGACGTCTGGTCAATGTCTACTGGCATGGGTAAGCGAACACGTCTCTTGTTTCTGTATCCACCATGATTGACATACTATCCCTAAATGTAAAGGGCCTTAAAGCGGTTGTATAGTCTTTTTTTTTACTTTTACCTACAGGTAAGCCTATACTAAGGCTTACCTGTAGGTAAAAGAAATATCTCCTAAACCTACACGGTTTAGGAGATATTTGCAAAAAAAGACATGCACCGATGTCTACGGCGCATGCGCGCCGTAGACAACGGTGCATTCACAGGGTTAATCCCATTCAGAATTCCGGCGCTGCCAAAATAGAAAGCTCCAGCGCGCATGCGCGGAGTGACGTCTTCGCTGCTCCGGCCAATCACAGCGCCGGAGCGGCGATACCCGGAAGTAACGTTCCGGGTATCTGAGGAGCGATGGCTGTGGTAGGAGCGGGGGACGAGGATGGCTTCGGGGGTCCTGATCTAAGGTAAGTGATTCATAATGAGCTAGAATGCTAGGCATACTAGCTCATTATGGCTTTTTCTTGCAGGTGATTTGAAAAAAAAAAAAATTTGGTCTGGGTTTACAACCGCTTTAACTCTAATGTAAAACGTAGTTTAGCCCTCCGCGAGTTCAAGCAGCGGACATTATCTTTATCCAGGAGACGCATCTTGCTAAGTCAGGCACTATGACCTTCGCCCTCAAACACTTCCCCCAAATTTATCTTGCCTCTAATCCCTGTAAACCGGCAGGTGTGGCGATCCTCTTTAAACAGGGATCTCCTTTCCAATTGCAATCCTTGTACGCAGACCCTCTAGGTCATTATCTCATTCTTCGGGCTCTTGGAAAGGCACAAACCTAACTCTATGTAATATTTACGCCCCGAATGTCAACCAGCACTCCTTTTTGTCCAAAGTATATAAACGCTTATTTGTGACTCCCCACCAGTATCTGGTTATAGGAGGAGACTTTAACCTGACCTACTCCCCGGTTCTTGATAAGCTCTCCATGAACCCTGGAAAAGCCTCCCTAGCTGCTGACAGGAAGTCCATCCTTTTCCGCCAATTAACTAGGAAATATGCCCTATTTGACACTTGGCCCACCGCTTATCCATCAGCTAAGCAATTCACTTTTTACTCCCACCCTCACAAGTCCCATTCGCGTCTAGACTATTTTTTTGTTAATGCACCAGCCCTGAGAGCCTGTACAGGCTCGGATATCCAAGCAATTTCCTGGTCGGACCACGCTCCGATTAAACTTTCCCTAGCGCTTTCTCCGGGATCCTTTCGAGTTTGTCACTGGCGTCTAAATGAGTTCTTGCTTAAGCATGTTCCCTCCAAAGTGGAATTGGAACAAACTTTGAAGCTGTACTTCGCTGAAAACAACTCCCCTGAGGTCTCACCCGCCTCCGTATGGGAAGGCAACAAAGTGGTCTTTCGTGGCCAGTGCATATCGCTTTCTACTGCTCTAAAACGTAATGCCAATAAAGCCAGACAATTGCTGTTGGAACAGCTCAGACAACTTGAAACAAGCTTGCTGACTTCCCCCTCCCTGCGTACTCTTAGGGCACTAGTGAGCACTAGGGCTAGTTTGCGAGATATCGATCTAGGGAAAACGGAGAAAGCCCTTCTCCGACTGCGCCAATCCTTATATGACAAGGCTAATAAGCCGCACACCCTCCTGGCAAGGCAACTCCAAGATCGTGCGGCTGCTACCTCACCCACCTCTATTAAAGACAGAAAGGGCGCTCTCCAATCGCATCCCTCTATAATTGCCCAGCTCTTCCATGACTATTATTCCACCCTGTATAATGACCCGAGTGTTCCGCACAATCCCCCTCCTCCTGGTTTATCCCAGGCCATCCACTCTTACCTAGTAGACTGCAACCTTCCCACCCTTTCCACCTCCGACCTAGCCAGCCTCAACTCCCCTATTTCTGAAGAAGAAGTAGTCGACACAGTTAAGTCTCTTCCAAATAACAAAGCCCCAGGGCCTGACGGTCTACCATACCTCTATTATAAAACCTTCTTGCCACTCCTTCTCCCCCACATCACCCCTCTGTTTAATTCCTTCATGACCAACACACCTGTCCCGAGAGACATGCAGACCTCTTTCCTTACAATGATCCCCAAACCAGGAAAGGACCATACTCTGTGTTCTAACTACAGGCCGATTGCGTTTCTGAACTCGGACTTAATTTTTTTTACTAAACTACTGGCTAATAGATTAAACGCCTTTATGCCCTCATTGATCCATAAAGATCAAGTCGGGATCATACCCCTCTGACAGGCGGGAGACAATACCCGGAGAGTTATTGACCTTGTCGAGGTGGCAAACAGGAACAGGTCTGAGGCACTGCTTCTTAGCCTAGATGCGGAAAAGGCCTTTGATAGGCTATGCTGGCCCTTCCTCTTTGCTACACTCCGTTGAGCCGGTATAAAGGGCCCCTTCCTACGAGCCATTACTCATCTGTACTCTACCCCCTCGACCTTAGTCAGAACTCAGTTTGCCTCCTCGCCCACCTTACCTATTTCCAATGGCACACAACAGGGCTGCCCGCTATCCTCCCTCCTATACGCCCTCTGTATTGAGCCCCTAGCAGCCCATGTTAGACAAAACCCGAACATTCACGGCATCCCAGTCCATATTAGGGACTTTAAGATTTCTCTGTTTGCGGACGATGTCCTGCTCACACTCACCCAGCCCCATATATCTCTTCCGAATCTACATGAAGAATTAGATCGTTACAGCACTCTCTCAGGCTATAAGATTAACAACTCTAAGACAGAGGCTCTCCCCCTCAACATGACCCCTCGGACACTGTCAGCCCTTTCCCAATCATTCAACTATACGTGGAAGACGTCCGCCCTGAAGTACCTAGGTGTCTACCTCACACCCTCCTATGAAACTTTATACAAGGCCAACTTTCCTTCACTATATAAATCTATTAGGGCCTCTCTGGCTAAATGGAAAACCTTAAAGCTATCTCTCTTTGGTCGGTTGGCGACCATCAAGATGGCGATTTTACCCAGACTCCTTTACCTCTTTGAGACACTTCCTATCCCTATTCCAGCCGCACACTTCAGAACCCTTCAGGGCGACTTGCTTACGTTTTTTTGGAATTATAAGAGACACAGGATTGCTAGATCAATATTATATGCCCCCCGCGGCCAAGGGGGTCTCGCTTTTCCCAACATAGCCAAGTACTACCTGGCAACACAGTTGCGCCCGGTGGCTTCTTGGTGTACCCTCCATGCATACAACAGATGGATGCAAATTGTGGCTGGCCCCTACACATCCTAACTCTATGTTATGGAGCACAGATACACCTCTTGGCGGGTCCCAACTGCTAGGCCCAATGGCACTCTTACGGACACTATGGCGACGTGCTAAATTTACGTACCCGCTCACCTCCGCAGCTTCCCTGGTCACCTCCTTTTTATTCACTCCCAATGTCCCGGACAGCTTGACCTCACAGATGTCCCACTTTTGGATGGATAGGGCCTTATTTCGGTATGGTCAATTGGTGGATAATAGAACCAGAATCCTGAGATCCTTCCAAGACCTGAAAGATGCCTTTGATTTACCCAGACAGGCCTTCTTTAGTTACCTACAAATCCGCCATTTCGCACAGTCTCTGGTATCGAATCTGCAATTCTCCCCCTTAACCGAGTTTGAGAAAATCTGTTTGGAGGGTTCGCCCCCTAAAGGTATGATATCGCGCACCTATCAACTCCTGATCACAGATATGTCACCATCTGGTCCTCAGCATGCCTATATGCATAAGTGGGAGCAGGCCTTGTGTGAGGATATACCCTTGAAGACTTGGCAAATCATATGGTCACAGGCCCCTAGGAGTTCTGTCTGTACACTGTACAAAGAAAACCAATACAAAATTTTACTTCGCTGGTACCAGACTCCTGACTTGCTTCACTCTATATACCCATCAGCTGATCACCGTTGTTGGCGCTGTAGTAAAGAGGTGGGGACGCTGTATCATACCTATTGGACATGCCCACTGATTGTCCCCTACTGGCAGATGGTGCATTCTCTTCTTCACTCCATCTTTGATACTTGGGTGCCATTCGACCCTAAATTGTTCCTCTTGGGTCTTCTACCCCCTTCCTTTTCCAAAACCTTGAAAAAACTCCTAGCCCAGGTGCTAACAGCGGGGAGATGCTTGGTAGCCCTGAAATGGAGAAGGAGGGAACCCCCCTCTTTGTTTGAATTGCACTCCAGGATCAGAGATGTTAAGCGGATGGAATACCTGACTGCATCCCTAAACAATACCCTTGATTCACACAACCAAATATGGGAACTGTGGGACAAACTAGAAGCCCCTAATATCAGCTAACACGTGGTTGGTGTCCCCGGGCAGTGAGGGGGCCTGGGGACGGGTTGCTGTCCTCTTCTTTCCTACCCTTTCCCCCCTTCGACCCTTTCCTCCTCTCCCTATCCCTGTCATCTATTGTCCCCTTGTCTCTATCTACCTTTTCTTTATCCTTTCTCCTACTCCCTTTTTTTTTTTTCCTGATTTTTATCTTAACAAGTCCGACATTAATGGTACTACAGTTGCCTTATAGCTAGCTTTATTGTTTGAATATGGCCACACAAGGCTTAGTGTTTATTTGTTATCCATGCCTCAACTTTGTCTGTCTATGGGTGACAATGTGTGGGGACAGTCCGCCTGAGGTTTGCCATGTATCGCATAGCGTGCCTTTTATTTGTATATTTTTTTTGTATTGTCTGTCTTTTTCTGTTGGTGTATTTGAAAAATCAATAAAACTGTCAGTTTTCAAAAAATGCTGATCATCATAAGCACCCCTGTCAGTGGTAAATGGTTTGTCTAATCTCTGCAACTGATACATTTGCAGGAGGGCATGTTCTTTTGAAAAACAACAGACAAAAGCAACGACCTGATGTCACTGCCCTGCCTCTCCACCTCAGTAAATCAGAGAATGCTCTGCATTCATTAAAGCAGAGTTCCAGCCAAAAATACAAATGGGTCTTAAACAAAAGACCACCCCACCCCCCCTCATTTTTGGATATATGTATTTTTTTAATTTGTTTTGTACCTTTTCTGGAGCTCAAAGGTGTTCTTCCGTCCTCACCCCTCCGTAGCGTGGTACATAATTTCTCCATCTGCATCGGCCCCTCCTTCTTCCCCATCGCTGCCTTCTAGGACCTGTGTGTGTGTCCCAGAAGATGACAGGGCCATTCAGAAAGCGCAGCGCGGCTTGCGTATGCGCAGTAGGAAACCGGCTGTGAAGCCTAGAGGCTTCATTGACGGTTGCCCTTAGTTGCAATGACGGCCCCTGAACCTGAGTCGGCTTCGGGGTGCCAACATAGCGGGATCCCTGGACAGGTAAGTGTTCTTTTAATAAAAGTCAGCAGCTACAGTATTTGTAGTTGCTGACTTTAATTGATTTTTTAAATTTTTTCTGAGGTTGGAACTCTGCTTTAGGAGAATACAAAGAATTTTCTGAATTGCCCTGGTGCCCAAAGACCGACTTCCTGTGTTGAGAATGCAACAGGGCAGCCGCACGGCAGGGGACTTGGAAGCAAGTGGAGATCATTGGAGTAACGGTGTCTACTTCAGTGATATCCAGCTAACAGGGGGATTGAACAGGTTTTGTAAATGCATACAAACACGTACAGTAACTATGTATAGAGAATAAATATGTAGAATTATTCTTCAACCACTTGACCTCTGGAAGATTTACCCCACTTCATGACCAGGCCATTTTTTGCGATACAGTACTGAGTTACTTTAACTGTCAATTGCACGCTGTACATAAATGAAAACTTATGGGTTTTTTTTCCCACAAATATTCTATGAGTATTTGAATACCACTTTGATCACCTCTTTGCCCCAAAAAAAAAAAAGAGTGAAAATTTTGAAGAAAAAATAAAATTTTTTACTGATATCTTTTTGCTAGAAAACATATCCAATATAAAAAAAAAAAAAAAAATGTCTTTAAAAATGTAGGCCAATATGTATTCTGTTATATATTTTTGGTAAAAAAAATACCAATAAGCATATATTGATTGGTTAGCGCAAAGTTTATAGCGTCTACTGGTATATGTACTGGAATTTGTATTTATTTATTTATTTTTATACTAGTAATGGTGGCGAACAGCGACTTATGCCGCGTACACACGATCATTATTCACGGCGGTTAAAAAACCGCCGTGAATAATGACATTAAAAACGAGGGAACGGCTTGTTCCCCACACACGGTCGTTTTTCACGTCATTTTTTCTCTTGACGAGAAAAACGACCGTCTGTGGGCTCATGTCGAAAAAAACTACGAGAAAAATTAGAACATGTTCTAATTTTTCTCGTCGTTTTTAATGCCGTTTTTCACGTCTAAAAAAACGGCAAAAAGCCCACAGACGATTGTTTTTCTCGTCGAAAGGAAAAAATTTTGTTTTTCTCGACGAGAAAAACGTCCGTGTGTACGCGGCATTATAGCAGGACTGCAATATTGAGGCGGACATTCTGAGTCTAACTGACACTTTGTGGGAACCAGTGACTCTAATGCAGTGATCAGTGCTAAAAATATACACTGTCACTGTACTAATGACACTGGCTTAAACATCTAGGGCGATCAAAGGGTTAAATGTGTGCCTAGCCAGTGTTTGTGTACACTATGTGTGGTGCTTTTACTAAGGGAAGTAATGGATTTTATTCCCTGCTTCTCAGGGAAAGAAAATCCATTACTTCTCCGCTGTCAGGACAGAGCTCTGCCTTGTTTTCATAGGTAGAGCCCTGTCCTGTGTGTCTTCCGGACAATCGGTGGGTGACGGCAGTCATCAATTAGCTGCCACCCGCTGATCTGCATCTGCTGTGTTTAATCACAGCACGCACAGGCCACTGGTGGTGCACGTGTGCGCCCCCCTACCTGGAAGTGCTGGATCACATACCTAGTACATGACTTATTACCGCATACCGACCCTAAAAGGGTAAAGAATTGGGCATTTTGATGATTCAGTGTACATATGTTATAGGTTTGACTCTGCTTTTCTTTCTTTTTCTTTCAAAGACGATATGTTCTTCTTGGTCATCCTTATGAGCATAAATTAAATTAAAGTGGAAGTAAATTTCCATTGATTGTTTGTACCTATAGGTAAGCCTATAATAAGTAAATATCTCCTAAACGTGCACTAGAGATATTTACTGCATATGCAGCCGATGATGTCATCGGTGCATGCGCTCTGAACAACGGTCACTCGTGCAGTTTCTTCAGAGCCCTGTGCCATGTCCAATGGCTCCCATGCACATGCTAGTCACACAGCTGGAGTCTGCAGACCCGGATGGAAGTCGGACAAAAATGGATGCAGTCTCCAGCAATGACGAGGGCTTCGTTTGCAGGTAATTTTCACATAAGGTGCTAGTATGCGATGCATACGAACTCATTATGGCTTTACTTTGCAGGTCAGGGAAAAAAAGCCAGCATGTTACTTCCTCTTTAAAGAAATACTAATTAAATAAATTTAGAATTTGTAGCACACAAAAACATCTGTTGATCTTGTCAGAAATGCAAAACATCCTCATCTTTCTTACATAAACTATTGTTTCTATCATCCTCCATGTAATGGGAAAAAAAGTAAATATCTTAAAAGTCCAGCCTGGCTGACAACCATGGCTCCCTCCTTAGTTACAGGAGAGTGGGATTGGACACTTTTTTTCCTAGTTATCATATATATATATTACTATTCTTGAGATTCTTATCAAATTTATTGGTCTTTTCTAGAATTAATGACGCATTCGCCCCTGATGAGTGGTCTTTACCATGAAACGCGTTGGGCCTAATCAAGATGCAGTCATGACTTCAATCCATCATGTTCCTTTTATATCCTCATATTTTCAAATATTATTACTCTCTTACTCATCATATGGAGCCTTGTACATTGGCCACCAGCATGTGTTTTGACACCGATGCAATATATGTGTGTACATATATTCAATGTATCCATGTTTTGTACATATCTTGACTCTGCATGTGTGTATTATGTGCTAGATATACTTTTTGATAATAAATACTTTTATACTAAAAATACTCCTACACATTTATGGTCTGTCATATGCCTCATTTTAAAGTCCAGAACTTTTCCTCCTAAAACCAATTTAGGGATGGAGACACGCCTTTTGTGCCTCATTCAAAGTCCCGCCCATTCTTTATTCATGTATAGTTACAGGAGAGAGTGTGCCAACCAAAAGGGCAGGCAGTAAGTGTATATTTCTCAGGTTTGGCATGTGAAAAAAAAGCCTTAAAAAAAAGAAAACTAATAATGCAGCCACATCTACATCTGACAATTGGTATATATATATATATATATATATATATATATATACATATATATATATATATATATATATATATATATATATACACACACACACTATTGGTAAAAGTATTGAGGCACCTGCCTTTACACGCACATGAACTTTAAACTCGCTCATCCATGTCTTTATGGACCTTGCTTTGTGCATTAGTGCGCAGTCATGTTGGAACAGGAAGGGGCCATCCCCAAACTGTTCCCACTAAGTTGGGAGCATGAAATTGTCCAAAATGTCTTGGTATTCTGACGCCTTAAGAGCTCCCTTCACTGGAACTAAGGGGCCAAGCCCAACCCCTGAAAAACAACCCCACATTATAATCCCTTCTCCACCAAATGATTTGGAGGGGTGGCCCAATACTTTTGGCAATGGTCTGGCCTGCACAGGGTCCTGACCTCAACCCAATAGAACACCTTTTGGGATGAATTAGAATGGAGACTGCAAACCAGGCCTTCTCATTCAACATCAGTCCCTGACCTCACAAATACGCTTCTAGAAGAATGATCAAACACTTGTGCGCAATCATGTTGGAACAGGAAGGGCCAACCCCAAGCTGTTCCCACAAAGTTGGGAGCATGAAATTGTCCAAAATGTCTTGGTATGCTGATGCCTTAAGAGTTCCCTTCACTGGAACTAAGGGGCCAAGTCCAATGACTGAAAAACAACCCCACGCCATAATCCCCCCTCCACCAAATGATTTAGACCAGTGCACAAAGCAAGGTCCATTAAGACATGGATGAGTGAGTTTGGGGTGGAGGAACTTGACTGGCCTGCAACCTGATAGAACACCTTTGGGATGAATTAGAGCGGAGACTATGATCCAGGCCTTCTCGTCCAAAATCAGTGCCTGACCTCACAAATGCGCTTCTGGAAGAATGATCAAACATTCCCATAGACACACTCCTAAACCTTGTGAACAGCCTTCCCAGAAGAGTTGAAGCTGTTATAGCTGCAAAGGGTGGACCAACCAAATATTGAACCCAACGGACTAATGCTGCGTACACACGATCGGAAATTCAGACAAGAAAAGTTCCATGCGAGCTTTTGGTTGGAAATTCCGACCGTGTGTAGGCTCCAGCGGACATTTTCTGTTGGAATTTCCGACAGCACAAATTTGAGAGCTGGTTCTCAAATTTTCCAACAAGAAAAGTTCTGCTCGGAAATTCCAATCGTGTTTAGCCAATTCCAACGCACAAAAATCCTACGCATGCTCGGAATCAATTTGACGCATGCTCGGAATCATTGAACTTAATTTTTCTCGGCTCGTTGTAGTGTTGTACATCACCGTGTTCTTGACGGTCGGAATTTCCGACAACATTTGCGTGACCGTGTGTATGCAACACAAGTTTGAGCCAACATCCCGTCGTAAAAAAATCCACGGTTTTCTTGTCGGAATTTCCGATCGTGTGTACGCGGCATAAATGTTTGGCCACATCAGAATGTTATTTTCTTTAGGAGAGGAAAGTATTTATTCAGTCTGTTGCTTTTTTATTTACCCATCTCAACAAGATTGTTAATGTAGCTTTAAGTTAACATTTAAAATGTCTGCATTAACTGGGGAGTCAGACATATGTGCATTGAGCAAACTTACAGAAAAACAATGCAATGCAACATCAACATCTATAAAATCAGTGTGTCAAATGGTCTGTTGTGACATACCAAATCCAACAAGAAAAGACCGAAGGACTTTAAATGTGTTTTTAGCTTTGAGCAGGAACTGATGACATAATGGAAACTGTCGTACGTAGAACATCAAAGTCAAAGCAACAGGACTTAAGCCTGTTCAGAATGAATTCATAATATACCATATAGTCTGTCTGTCTGTCTGTCTGTCTATCTATCCTCATATGGAGTTTGCAATTGCTGTCATTCTTTGGGAAATTCTAGTTGCCTGACTGTGGCTTTACTATTTCAGAACAAGCATGTAGCAAGTTCATTGTGTATCTGCATGCTTATTTCATGACCCTTATGCCGCGTACACACGGACGTTTTTAATGTCATTGAGAAAAACGAAGTTTTTCTCGACGTGATTCTTCTCAAGCCTGCCTTGCCTACACACTATCGTGAAAAATAAAATGCTCGAACAAAGTGCGGTGACGTACAACGCGTTCGACAACACGTACGACAGCACTATAAAGGGGAAGTTC